>CM068388.1:88466391-89706391 GCA_034770075.1 Aralia elata
ACTGGGGGTAAACGTTATTTTTATACATTTATTGATGATTTATTTAAAGTATAACCTAATGTTTGTAGATAAAAACAAAAGATCTGTAGCATTTGAAAAATTAAAGAATATTTTCAAACAAGAGATAGAAAACAAAACAGGTATATTAGTTTATTAAAAATTTCATAATCTTTATGTTACCAATTCTATTACATATATGGAGATCTAATTAATTAATGTTACAAAACAATTCTAACTTTATATATTCAGTTATTAAAATTTAAGCTTACTCTAAACTCATAAAATTAAAATCATAATCGGCAACTATTAGTCTACAACAAATTATATTCCTAAATAACTATATATTAAAAATATAAAGAAAAATATTATTATTAAATAATAATTAATAAATAATTTTTAATGTATATTACAAAAAATATTAATGATTAAAATTTAGTAAACAATTTTATATCATATAGGAGACCTTAAGTTCATTAATAATAAAAAAATCTTGACTTATATATTACTAATTAAAATTTTAATACCTTTTAAAAACTAAAATCATGTCCATAACTTATTATTTTACAACAAAATTTATTTTTTATACAAGTTATTTAGTTAATTAAGTATAACATTAGAGTCTGATTTAAACACTACATTTAGACTTTTAGGTTCTCCACATTAACTTTGAACTCTAATTAAAAATGCGTATATAATGAAAATAGCAAGGATTGATTTAAAAAACTAAATATTAAATATTGAAACTATATAAAAACTTAATATTAAATTAAAAATACCAAAGAATAACATTATAAACAATCAATATGTGATACTGTAGTTATTCGTTTTTAAAGAAAATTTATAGTCGTTCTAATAGTAGTATTAAGTCAATTTGTAATTCAATATATATATATAATTTTATCTTTTTTATATATATATAATATAATATATATATATATATTAAAAACCACTATATAAAATAAAATTAAAAATAAATTTTATTTAAAAAAAACAACCCATAGTGAAGCACGGTGGCACTTTAGCTTGTTTCTTCATAAAAAAATTAAAAAGATGAAAATATATTTTTGATGATATTTTTTAAAATGACAAATTTATTAATTTTCGAACATGAAACATGTGGTTTACATATATTAATTGAAAAATATCCCTTTGTATGTTCACCTCTCATTAATTCGTATAACGTTGGACATGCATCTTTATCTCCTACAGACCTACACACTTGATTTTCCTGTGAAATCTACATGGACTTCACATATAACGCCGATTAGGTTATCCCGCCTGTCTTCGTGGTGTAAAAATTCATGATTTAATAACTGTAAATTCAATTTAATTTTTTCTTACTAGTTTAAAAAAATATCTCTTGACTTAAATATATTACTAATTAAAAATTTAATTATCTTTTAAAATTAAAATCATGATCATAACTTATTATTTTACAACCAATTTTATTTTTTATAGAATTTATTTTAGTTAATTAATTATTACCAATTAGAGTATGATTTAAATACTATATTTGGACCTTTTAAGTTTTCACTCAACTTTAAACTCTAATTAAAAATGGGCGTTTATAAATACGAAGGGTTGATTATAAAAAGGTTTGGGGGGGGTTAGTTTTTGGTTGAATTGCAATGAGGGTTTGGACATATTTTGTGCATAAGGGGGCTTTTCCATGGTTTTACATATGACTAACAACATGCTGATATCTTGCTGAATTTTTATAATATTAATTGTTGTTAGTTAGTTTCAGTTTGTGCTTCCCTTAATAAGTAATACATCCTTTAGTTTTGAACCTAAAATTCTAGATTATAGAATGATATGGTACCCAATAAGCAAAACATTAATTAAGATCAAATCTTATATAAGTTAGTATATGAATGATTTAAAAAGGCGCTGAAACGTATTATATTTTGGTATATTGGTCATGTGGGTAAAGTTATTTTTGGGCCTCCCATATTGGATGCCTTTTGGGAGAGCGGTTTTGCTTTAAGCTTTGAACTTTTGTGATGTTGTTGACTGTTAAGAAAGTACTACCTCTAGCCAACTTAAGCAGTTTTATTTTTTGATACAATTTACTGTGCTCTGTTTGCAATTTAATGTGTGGTATGTAGTGTGGATGTCATTAATTTGTAGGGTACACTGTTTGTGGGTATAATAATTATGAATTTAAAGAGGTGGGGATGCCTGGCCATACTAATAATCAAACATTTATTTTGTTGGATCAAGTTTCTGTGAGATATAATTGAAGATTGATGCCCTGTTTGGTATGCAGTTCCTGCAAAACTTATTTTTATGAAGTTTGAAAATCACAGTGCTAGGTTTTTTAGGGTGACACCCATTCTGTTCTTTCTTAATAAACTACCTATATGGGTCTTTTTGTTCCCCAATAACTATCTTTTGTTTTGTCCAAGACTCAAAAATACTAGTTTTTGGTAGGTAATATTGGGACAATGATTTCATGTAATTGTTTTATGCTTAATGGTGCTAGTGTATATTAGTGGTTCAGGTTTAGCAAAATCACTATCTAATTGTCAATAACGTAACGGAAAATAAAAATGAAAATTTTTGCAACTTATCCATGAATCACCTTATGCATGCTATTAATTGAAGGAAGATGAACAAGAGATATATACCCTTAATAGATCCAACCTTTTGAACCGCTACAAGATCTACTCCTTGTTGATTTCTTCAAGCTCCTCCTTCTGTTCCTTTGTTCCTTGGATAAAATCACTAGTTTCAAAGTGTAATGAAGCCTACTCTAGAGGTGATCCACACCAAGAATTGATTAATATGAAACAATATTTGATTTTTACCAAATCTTGGATGGCTAATCCAATAAGTTCTATTTATCCCTAACTCTTATGAATAACAAGAACAATACTATGAAGAACACTTTGAAGAGATTGATCATAATAACTTGATCTATAATTTGTGTTTCTTGAGATGGAAGGCTACTAGTTCATAACTTAGTATTGCTTAGTTAGGTTTATTAGGAGAAAAACCCCTAATTTTAATTAGTATTCCACCAAGTATGATACTTACATAATATGTAAGTTTAAAATCAATATTCTCCTAAACCCACATGTTTTGCATTTAAGCACTTAACACATTTGTTTTGCAATTATTTGACTCAAATTCAAATATTGCATTTAATATTAAATGATAATTTTACATTTCATTTAAATTTAATTCTTAATCTAATTAAGGAATTAAATAATTAATAATAATAATAATAAGATTTCTCTTTATTAATTTATAATTCCAATATTTCTTCCAAATAATATCATCTATAAATATTAAGCAATTTTTAATTTATTCAACTAATAAATTAAATACTTTAGTTTTATTATCATCTAAGCCAATTGTTTCCAATATAATATTATTCTGTTTTTGCGGTGTTGTTGTGGACTCCTTTAGGTTCAATATTATGCCGGACCGTTAGAATAAAATAAATTAGAACTATTCTAATATTATTTATAATGGAATTAAACTCCTTTTAATTCATATAATAAATAAATAATATTTATTATACAACATTGAGGAGGGACACCTTACGATAATTGTATCATGTGACTATCCGTTCGTTTAATATGAAATTTTCAAAAAAATAAAAACGTTTAATCATATAGAAACCTATTTCAGCAATAGTTACCGTACAATTCTAATCCTTCATACCATACAATGTCCCGATTAAATATAAGAACATGGAATTACTGACAAGTCTCTATTTTATTATAATCAATATGCCATTTCGTATTTAAGAAATGCACAACTCCGATTTAATATAAATTAGATAAACTCCTATCTAATTTTCATACTTCAACCCTGGCTAGGGATTTTTTGAGCTGTCATTTATCAAATCTGCATAGGACATTCTCTCCCCTTTATCGAGAAGTGGTAGATCCCTTTGTTCGATCATTCACCTACCTCCGTGTATACTTTATTATATCCGTACATACCCTATGACATACCCTAAGGTATTAAGGAATATGGACAAAGTATAACTTAACATACACAAGGTACTATGATGATTCTCAAGTCTAAGGATCACTTGTACAACTTATCACTTAAGAACTTCCCTAATTGACAGTGTGAAATAAAAACTCTATTAGGGTTCTTTAAGCGAGTCTCGTTCAGTGAACTTTATTCCTTCTAATTAAGACACCTACATGCTTGTTTTAGTTGTCTTCAACACCAAATGATTATGAAGATCAATCATTATCTTCTAAAGATCAAGGCATAGGTATGTACTAATCTATCCGGATCAGTATATCCCCCAATATTAGTGATCCAACGATTAGGAACATTTTAGTTTTGAGCTTTCTTGAAATTTATATCTCACAAGCTTGATCTCATCATGATTCTAATAAGCATTGCTCGAAAACTATGGGTTCATCACATTTTATTAATTCAAACCAATTAACAATGGATAAAATAATGTCTTTTAGTTTTTATTATTAATATTTGAATAATATTACAAAGTAAAATGCTTATTAACATCAAATATAATTGGCTTGAGGGCATATTACTTTCAAATCTCCCACTTGCACTAAAGCCAATCACCTTTGGTATCTAATACCCATTTTAAATCCGAAATGGCGGATTGAATTGATCTTGCTGATAAATGCAATTTTAGTTAAATGGATCTGCAATGTTGTTTTGGGAGTCAAACTTTCTTTCCTAAGGTGACATCTCCTCTTTCAAATATTAAATTTCTCTAATTAAATGGAAATCGCCGCCAAACACGTGTTTTGGATCTCTGATGAGACCTAGGTTTCCTTAGCCTGTGCAACAGCTCCAAGTGTTGTCACAATGAACCCAGAACGGGTCCAGTAATGCTAGGGAACTCCCCGAGTTCAAAAATGAACTTCTTCATCCAAAAACCAAGCTTCCTTTGCGCAGCTTCACTTGCAGCTATATTACTCTGCCTCTGTCACTGAGTCAGCAACTGTTTGCTGTTTAGGAACTCTTCCAACTCACTGCTCCCACACGATTCAAAGGTAAATACATACCCTAGACATGGATTTACTGTCATCATTGGTCAGTTTGAAAACTGTGAGTCTGTAAAAGCCGCTCTAGTTTCCAAATCAGGACACACCACCCATAATACTAGAAAACCACAATCTTTAGTTCTTCTTAAGTACTTCAAGATTGTTTTTCCACTAGCTTTCCAGTGTTCTTCTCCAGGATTAGACTGATATCTACTTGTTACACTAAGTGCATAAATAACATAACATCTGGTCTGGTACATATCAATTACATTAAACATTTAATGGATTCGTTTATTGCCAGAAGCATAAGGTATTTGATTTCATGCGTTCTCTTCCTCCTTCAGGTGTTCTGTCTTTGGGGACAATTTACTTAGAGAGAATTTACCTCCAATGAACTCATCGGTGAATTGAGCCCTCTTTTGGGAGTCCCCTTGCATGGCTAAACCTCTTTAAGCAATCGAATCAATGTATGCCACCTTGGGTCAAGCCGAGCAATGCCTCTTTGATCTATCTCTATAGATCTTTAATCCCCCAATATTGGTAAGGGATAGCTTCTCCCAAGGTCCTTCATGGGAGGAAGTGTTTAGATAACCCAAATTTTAACTGATGTGTAGCATCGGTTTAATTGTCATTTCCTATAAGTAATATATCATCAACATATAATACCATGCAATGTCACTGTCACAGCACTCCCACTAACTTTCTTATACACACATGGTTCATCCTCATATTTTGATAAAAATCCAAAAACTCCTTTTCGATTAGTCTTCATCAAAACGGATGTTCCCAACTTCGAGAAAGCTTGCTTCAATCCATAAATGGATCTTTGTAAACTTACAACACTTGATTTGTTCCAACCTTATGAAACAAAACCCTTTGACTGTATCATATTATACATCCCCACTCTAGTTTCCCATTTGAGGAAGGCCGTTTTCCACGTTCCATTTTGTGCCAGATTTACGTTAGTCATAGTAAGCTGCAAATCGCAAGTTAAAATCCGGAATCGGACTTGAGCATGGCTACTGGTGAGAAGGTTTACATCATAGTTCCAACTCCTTGTCTTTTGTTTTGAAACCTTTTGTAACCAGTCTAGCCTTATAGGTCTCCACCTTGCCATCTGCCTCCAGTCTTTTTCTTAAAGACCCACCTTTACTCCCTATCAGGCACAATGCCCTTCAGGTGGAGTAAACCCAAAGATCCATACTTGGTTTTCATAGCAATGGAGTCCATTTCGGATTTTCATGGCTATTTGGCCATTTTCTCCAGAGTGTTTACTACTAATAGCCTCTTCGTATATTACTGCGATCATCAATCAGTTATGATGCGTATACCCTCATCATTATCTTCTATGATGAGTGTATACCTTTTTAGGTATTTTTTCGGCACTCTTCTAGATTTACGACTCGGTTGTGGTACAGAAGTTATATCTACTTGAACATGTTCATTCATCCACTTGATCTGTAGTGATTTGTGGTTCTTGAATTTCTTCAAGATCTATTTTCCTCCCACTAGCCCCTTCAAGGATAAACTCCTTTTCCAGGAAGGTAGCGTGTTTGGCAACAAACACTTTTTGCTCGGTAGTATTATAGAAATAATATCCTAAACTTTCTTTAGGATACCCCACAAATGTGCACTTGTCAGATCTAGCCTCAAGTTTGTCGCTTTGTAACTTCTTTACATAAGCGTTACAACCCCAAATTTTAACATGCTTAAGACTGGGTTTCCTCCCTGTCCACATCTTATATGGAGTCTTGGGGACGGATTTTGAGGGAATCTTGTTAAGTAGATATGCAGCCGTTTCTAGGGCATGACCCCAGAATGATATTAGAAGGTTGGTGAAACTCATCATGGACCGCACCATGTCCTAACAAGGTACGATTCTTCCTTTCAGAAACACCATTTAATTGTGGCGTACCAGGAGGCGTCCATTGAGAGAGAATACCATTTTTTTTGAGATGATTAAGAAACTTAGTGCTCAAGTATTCTCCTCCTCGATCTGATCGAAGAATCTTAACACTTTTGCCAGTTTGTTCTCTACTTCACTTCTGATTACTCGTATTTCAATTTGATTTAGGTATAGTTAGTCGACCTATATACTGTTCTTATACAAATTCTCTTGTTTTCATCTCATCTACTTTTCAAATGATTTCGGATTTGTATTTCATTAAATACACATATCCAAATCTTGAATGATCATCCAGTGAATGTAATGAAATACGAATACCCTCCTCTAGCATATGTTGTCATAGGTCTACATACATCTGTGTGTACCAACTCTAACAACCCTGCAACCCTTTCTCCATGTCCACTAAATGGAGATTTAGTCATTTTACCCATGAGACATGATTCACAAGTTGGATATGATTCAAAATTCGAATGGTTCTAAAAGACCATCAATATGCAACTTGTTTTTAATCTTGTTTCAATTGAAGTGACCGAGTCTACAGTGCCAAATGAAAGTATGATTTACTTCATCTCTTTTTCTTTTACAAGTTTGTTCAATTTGAAAAATATTTTCATGTAAGTCAAGTAAGTAAAGTCCATCAATTAAGCTACCAGTTCCAAACAAAACATTATTATTATAAATAGAACAACCATTGTTCTTAAATATAACAGCGAATCCTTCTTTGTCCAACATATAAATAGATATAATGTTTCTGATGAGAACAGGTACATAATAACAATTTATTAAATTGATAGATTTTCCCGTAGGCCAAACAATAAGTCCCCACAACTAATGCAGCAGCCTTTGCTCTATTTCCCACTCGTAGAGTTACTTCTCCCTTGTTTAGCCTTCTACTTCTGCTTATTCCCTGCAATGAATTGCATATGTGAGAACCACAACCGGTATCTAATACCCAAGTAGAATTTTGACTTACAGAAAGATTTATTTCAATCATGAATAAACCTGTATCCGTAGCTGAAGCTTCCACAAGCTTTTTCTGCTTTGCCTCTGCAAGGTAATCCTTGCAGTTTTCTCTTTCCAATGTCCAGGCTTATTGCAATGGAAGCAAACTCCTTTTGCTATCCGCATTTGTTTTATTCTTATTACCTTTATCAACTGTCTTTTTCCTTTTGCCTTCTTAGAATTTTTTCTTCTTAGCAGAAGCTCCTTTAGGCCTCACTTCTTTTTTCTTGGAAGCGTCACCTATCAGTAAGACTTGGTCTTTCTTGGATGGAAAGTGACTCTCTGTAGTTTTCAACATGTTAAGCAATTCAGGCAAGCTGACATCAAGCTTGTTCATGTGAAAATTCACAACAAATTGTGAGTAGGAGTCCGGGAGTGACTGCAAGATCAAATTTTGGCTCAACTCTCCATCCATTTACAAAACTCAGTTGTCCCAATTGTTCAATCAAATTGATCATTTTGAGGACATGTGCCTGTACTGTAGGGCCATCAGTCATTCTAGATCGGAAGAGCTCCTTAGATATCTCATATCTTGCAGACCTACTTTGTTCACCATACAACTCTTGCAGGTGAAACAATATAGCAGGTGCATCCATTTTCTCATGTTGACGTTGTAACTCGTTACTCATGGATGCGAGCATGATGCATTGAGCTACCATAGCATCATCTTGCCACTTTTTAAAAGTAGCAATCTCTTCCTCAGAGGCAGTTTCTACAACAGTTGCAGGAACAGGCGAATTAAGGACATAAGATAATTTTTCAGCGGTGAGAACAATTCTCAAATTCCTTAACCAATCCGTGTAGTTCGGTCCGGTTAGTTTATTAGCATCCAATATGTTCCGCAGTGATAGTGAATGGGCCATTTGTAAAAATCTGTAAATGAATTTTTATTTAAACAACATTAGCATATATTCATTTTATTAATCACCAATTTAATATAGGACTTTATTAAAAGGGTGTCTCCCACTATTTTGTACAAACTATATGACCCTCCATATATAGTTTGACAAATTTTCAAAAATCTGTTTAGTGAGTAAGGATCCTATTGACATAAATATGCAGCCTTGTGTGTGCACAACAAACCATATATTTATTCAAAGGGTAGACAACTCTTGTCAATTACATTAACTATGTAACTCCTTGTATTTTGCCTCTTAGATTATAATAGTCAAGTGTGTGCACATCCGAACTAAAATAATCCAAGTTAAGTTTCACCTACCATTTCCATATAAGCGAATAGAAAAATACAGTCCTTGTGTGTGCACAACAAAACTAATATTGTTCAATTCCTTATAAAACATTTTTAATGCAATAAAGCCAATATCTTAAAAATTTAATATGAGTCTTGTGTGTGCACAACAAACTAATATTAAATAATTAATACTCTATTGCTTTATCATGCTATAAGGCTACGTTTGATATTTTTGAAATACCTTTAAACGTAATCAACTTAATATTTGAAATGAGGGTTTTGTTATTAATGGTCTCATCTTGTCTAGCGCGCATGCAAGTATATATATATAAATACGCGTCATATTAAACATTCATCAACATGAATAATAATATATTTAATATATATATTATAAGCATGCATTCATACAATACTATATTCTATATGGGATGATTATGGACTTAATCTAATTTGATTCACTCGAGCCACCGAGTAAATCAATAGGTCAAACCTAGGGTGCAAGAATAAATTTGAATATAACTATTACATTCAACTCAGGCTTCATTATAAATGGGTCTTCAATTGCTCCTGCTCTTCGGTTCCAATTTCTCTAGTAACTCTATTAAATCCTATTACATTCATTTTAACAAAATAGAAACCTTGATCAACAGTCAAGGGGAAGTACATAGGAGAAAGATAGAAATTACATTTAGAAATTTAGATAGGCGAGGTACGCAAACCCCATTATGAATAAAACCATTCATTCAAGCATCCATTCAAATTAAATCCAATCACATTGGTCAATAGTCCTTAATCATCCCCTATATATATATATATATCAACATATATAAATACCATTCATCTCATGAATAATAAACCATTCAATATATATTGATATCATTTAATGGGCAATTGACAAGTAGAAATCCAAAATCCAATTAAAATAAACTCCTTTATTTTAATCCATTCCAAATTAATATAAATTCCTTTATAAAATTTAGAATCTTTGTTAAAAATTGAAATCCAATATTAATTAAAATAAACTCCTTTATTTTAAACCAATTTCAAGTCCAAAATAAACATCTTTATTTTTAACATTGAAAATGTAAAATTGGAAAATTAAATTTTTTTTTAAATGAACAGTGCCCGGGCTGCCCGGTGAACAGTGTCCGAGCTGCCCGGTGAACAGTGCCGGTCGGTGAACAGTGTCCGACGGTGAACAGTTCCGGCGGTGAACAGTGTCCGACAGTGAACAGTTCCCGGCAGTGAACAGTTCCGGCGGTGAACAGTGTCCGTTTTTTTTTTCTTTTAATGTTTTTCCAAAAAACATAATTTCATACTAACAATTATACCCAAAAATTGTTCTAAACACATATCAACATATATATGATTGATACAATTAATAGTACGCATAAGATGGCTCTTGATACCACTATCAGTTAGCAAAATCACAATCTGATTGTAATACGCAACGGAAAATGAAAATGAAAATTTTTGCAACTTATCCATGAATCACCTTATGCATAGCTATTAATTGAAGAAGAAGATGAACAAGAAATATACCTTAATAGATCCAACCTTTGAACCGCTACAAGATCTACTCCTTGTTGATTTCTTCAAGCTCCTCCTTTCTTTGTTCCTTGGATTAAACACTAGCTTCAAAGTGTATGAAGCACTCTAGAGGTGATCCACCAAGAATGATTATATGAAACAATATTTCATTTTTACAAATCTTGGATGACTAATCCAATAAGTTCTTTTATCCCTAACTCTTAAGAATAACAAGAACAATACATGAAGAACACTTTGAAGATTTGATCAACAACTTGATCTATAATTTGGTGTTCTTGAGATGGAGGCTACTAGTTCATAACTTAGTTTGCTTAGTTAGGTTAATTAGGAGAAACCCTAATTTAATTAGTATTCCACCAAGTATGATACTTACATAATATGTAAGTATCAATATTCTCCTAACCCACATGTTTTGCATTTAAGCACTTAACACATGTTTTGCAATTATTTGACCAAATTCAAATTTGCATTTAATTTAAATGATATTTACATTTCATTTAAATTAATTCTTAATCTAATTAAGAATTAAATGATAATAATAATAATAAGATTTCTCTTATTAATTTATAATTCAATATTTCTCCAAATATATCATTATAAATATTAAGCATTTTAATTTATTCAACTAATAAATTAAATACTTAGTTTATTATCATTAAGCCAATTGTTTCCAATATAATATTATTCTTTTTGCGGTGTGACCCTTTAGGTTCAATATTATGCCGGTCGTAGAATAAATAAATTAGAACTATTCTAATATTATTTATAATGAATTAAACTCCTTTAATTCATATATAAATAAATAATATTTATTATACATCATGAGAGACGCCTTACGATAATGTATCATGACTATCCGTATAATATGAAATCAATGTTTAATCACATAGAACCTATTCAGCAATAGTTACCGTACAATTCAATCCTTCTACCATACAATGTCCCGATTAAATATAAGATATGGAATTACTGACAAGTCTTATTTTATTTAATCATATGCATTTCGATTTAAGAATGCACAACTCCGATTAATGTAAATTAGAAACTCCTTTCTAATTTTCATTCAACCCTGGCCAGGGATTTTTGAGCTGTCATTTATCAAATCGCATAGGACATTCTCTCCCTTTATCAGAAGTGGTAGATCCTTTGTCGATCATTCACCTACCTCCGTGTATACTTTATTATATCTGTACATACCCTATGACATACCCTAAGGTATTAAACAATATGACAAAGTATAACTTAAATACACAAGGTACTATGATGATCTCAAGTCTAAGGATCACTTGTACAACTATCACTTAAGAACTTCCCTATTGACAGGTGAATAAAACTCCATTAGGGTTCTTTAAGCGAGTCACGTTCAGTGAACTTATTCTCTAATAAGCATCTACATACTTGTTTTAGTGTCTTCACACAAATGATTATGAGATCAATCATTATCTTCTAAAGATCAAGCATAGTATGTACTAATCTATCCGGATCAGTAATCCCAATATTAGTGATCCAACGATTAGGAACATTTTAGTTTTGAGCTTTCTTGAATTTAGATCTCACTAGCATTATCTTATCATGATTCTAAAAGCATTGCTCGAAAACTATGGGTTCATCACATTTATTAATTCAACCAATTAACATGGATAAAATATGCCTTTTTATTTTATTCTTAGTATTTGAATAAGATTACAAAGTAAATGCTTATTACATCAAATATATTTGGCTTGAGGGCATATTACTTTCAATTAGATGGTTAGCAATTTAACTGCCTTTCGGGCAATCTTTGAGGCATCCTCATCAAACACATCAGACTTATTAAAGCTAGAATAATTTTATAAATTTGTTCAGTATTATATATGTATAATCAAACCTATGCAAACATATTTGTGAAAAGTGATTTTGCGATTTTTCGCGAAATCAATTTATTCACTCCCATGAGACGCGACACATAAAAATCATACATTCACGTCATCCAAGTTATTAAATAACCTTAAAATACATCACATAAATATAAACATTTAATCCATTCATTTAATAACAATAAAACTCAAATTACAAAGGTATTATGATTCGCGATCGTTACAGGATTATAATTGGCGATTGTGGAATTCTATTGGTTATCATACGTCCTATACAACATATATTTTATTTCGTGATAAGTTCTTATTGAATTGAATAGAAAAACTGTGACAATTGTTAGTGAATTCAAAAAGAAACCTATAAGAGGGAATTAGAGCGGTAAAAGGCAAGAGTGTGAGAATAATTGAGGGTAAAAGCCAATAAAGTGATACACGGGTGTTTCATAATTGTGGGTTATATTTGAGCGAAACACGCAAGAGAGTGTGTGAGAAAAATTTTCTTTATCTACTAACCTTTGTTTTGCAGCAAATATGTATGAGAATGGTTATGAAAATTTTTATGGGTCTCGAAGGAATACTTTCCAAGGCAGGAATGATCTAGAGGCGTATTTGAGATGGGAAAGGAGGAAGGATCGTGAGTTTGAGCATCAAGATTATTTTGAGCATGGAAAGGTCAAACTAGCGATTCAAGACTTTTCCAATTATGCAGTTAAATGGTGGGATCAATTAGTGCGTAACAAGATATGGTGTGGAGAGCCCCCTATCTAGATTTGGGCAGAGCTAAAAACTGTGATGAGAAAGAGGTTTGTTCTGGTACAACCTAGTAGGAGGGAGAAATATGCATCTTCACGATATGTGGATCATCGTTCAAGGCATTCAACATGGGATGACGATAGGAAGGTTCGTCGACATGAGGAGTCGCATTAGAGGAAGACACAAGAAATTCCTAAGGTGTATAGGAAAAAGGTAATTTCTAAAGAGGAGCTAAAAGAGGACATTATAGGACCATTTTGTAAAATTATGAAGGAGTGTGATTCGCAGTTCCAAGATCTTCTTCAAGCATATGTTAATTAAGGGCAGCCAAGGAAGGAAGAAAAAGATAAAGAATATGCAGTCCAAGGAGAGTTATTAGGTTCTAGTGTTCAAGATGAACTCCATAATGATGTAATGTCTTTAGAAAATACATATAAATTTTAACGACAAAAAGAATGTGAAAAAGAAATTGAAAAAAAAAAGATTGAGTGTGAACAAGAAAAGTCTGAAAAAGAGAATGAAAAGAAGCGGGAGAATAAACAGAATGAGAGTGAAAATAAACAAGAGAAATAGTGGAGAGTAAGAGTGAAAAAAAAGAGGAGAATGAGTTGGAAGTGAATTATATTTTGAAAAGCCAATGATTGTACATTCGTACAAGACAACACTTTTGAATACTAACAAGATTAACTCTTCTTTGTCTAGTTCTGTTGTTTCTTTTGTACAGGTGATTGAAGATATACCCTGAGCTATCATTCCATATCTGCCAGCTCGTAGTATTTCCGAGGAGATGACGGAGTTACCAAGGTGAGTTGGAGAATTGATGGAGTTCCACTTCATCAAAGCGGGTATAGTGGATGAAGACACGAGTTCGTGTGTTATTCATTAGATTATAGTACCTAAGGTGGATGAGATGTCGAGCTTGTACGTCGATTTCGAATTGGTAAACAAGTATCGATACGCTTTTCTTTGTTTAGATAATATACTTAATGAATTGCATAGTGCTTATGTTTTATCTATATTGAAAAGTGACCATGTGATGACAATGCTAAATCAAATTAGCATGAGAGAATATGATGATTGCAAGGTTGTGTTAACATGTAGATTGTATAGGTGGATAGTGACTTATGTTAGACTAACTAATACATCTAGTATTTTTATGAGTTATTTAAAACATGTTTTGCATGCTTCCATGGATAAATTTGTGTTTGGCTATTTTGAGGGTAAAATCGTCTTTATCATAAACTATAGAGGATATTTGATATTTGTCGAGTTAGTTTATAAGCATGCGTTATATTCTCGTTGTCAATATTCTTACTCTCATTTGGTAAATTCTCATTGTCAAAGTGTATATCTTCGTAGAATTTATTCTAGTGATTATTATGGGTATTCTCGTTTTTAACGTTTTTACTTACATGAAACTCATTCTAGAGTTTTTCATTCACATGTTGAATTAATTTTTGATCAATCTTTACATGGTATGTCGTTAATTGATAATGGTAGTGATCAAGATTCTTAAGTAGAAAAATCTTCATTGCATAATTTGCTATCATTTGGTAATGTCTTTCCATTAGAGTTGTTATCATTGCATAATTTTGAGAATGTTGTCTTAGATGGGAAAAAATTACTATCATTTGGTATTGGATAGAAAAGTGAATATCATCGGATTGGATTAAGATATGGTTTACATACATGTTTAATTAAATCGTTGGGATTAACTAATGCATTAAAAGTTTTCATGTTAAATCATGTGTTGTATTCTTTCATGGAAAAATTTGATAATATATGTGCTGATGATACTTCAACTTTTTGTTAACACTTGAGGAAATTCTTTAGCATTAGTTAAAATTAATTGTGGTCATCGTAACTATGCTAGTGAGTTTTCATCTTGTGGTGTTGGATTCGATCTTTCAGTTACATTGATGCAAGTAGTTGATTTTGAATTTGTTAATATCAATAGAAAGGGGAATGCTGGTTTTTTTTTTTTGCAGATTTGGGGCGGGTACATACTCGTCAAGGAGGAAGGTTTAAATTAATTTGCAAATCAACTCGAACCATGCATGGAAAGTCAAAAGGGAAGTGATTTGAGTTTCTTGAGTTTTTCATGATTAGACAAAGGAACTTGTTGTTTCATTTTGTTTTGTGTTTAATCCAGGAATTCAAGAGTATTTAAGTGAGACGTTTCAAAGATTTTTATTTGATCCAGGTGCAATGGAATGGTTGTTAGTGCAAATAATCGAGATCAGTTCATTTTTGATCCGGAAATTCGTAAATGGGAGTTTATTCAATGTGAAGAGTTCTACTTGCTGACGTTTGATCTAGGAGGATATAGAGCTTTTCATAGTTTTATTTACTTTTATTTTATTACTTATGCATTTATGTCATTAAGTAGTAATTTTGATTACATTTCTGCATTAGTTACTAATTTAGTTTGTGCGTTGGAAGTATTTAAGCTACACGTAGAAGAACATCGTGTTGGTGTGGACAGGATCTTGATTAAAGGAGATCGAAAGTTTAAGTTTCTAGGTGGTGGTACAAAGAGTTGGCAGTGTGTTATGATATGTCAAGCATCACTTGGAAGGAAATATTTAAGACTTGTTCATGTCATTACGAGGGAGAAATACCAAAAAATCAAGCCATATTATTGTTAGTCACATTACCTCATTCAAATAAGCACTTTAGAGACACTGTGATCTATGGTAGAGACACTATCTCAATTGAGGATGTTAAAACGAATCTTATGAGTAAACAAAAACTAGATTCTGAGATGACTTTTGAAAAAAGTGATGATCAATGTATTGGATTGTTTGCCAAGGGGAAGTCAGTTGAGAGAAGTTCAAAAAGTGGCAGTACACACAAATCAAAATCTAGGAATAAGAATTTCAGCTGTAAGTACTGTGATGTAAAAGGGCATATAAAGCGTAATTGTCTGAAGTTAAAAAATAAAGAACAAAGAGGAGACAATCATGGTCAGATTAATAGTGGATAGAATGTGCAAAACTAGCAGAATCAGGGGGTAAGAAAGCCTACTAAGGCTAGCATTGCTGAGTATAGTGATGATCTTCTATTAGTAACCGATGACAGGGAAAAACTTAATAGTGATTGGATTTTGAATTTTGGGTGTTCTTATCATATGTGTCCTACTTATGATTGGTTCTCCATATATGAACCATTTGATGGTGGAATTATTTTGATGGAATATAATTCTAAATGTAAAGTAATTGGCATTGGTACAATTAAAATTAAGATGCATGATGGCATAATCAGGACATTATCAGATGTTAGACATGTTCCAGGTTTGAAAAAGAATCTCATATCTTTGGGTACACTAGATGAAAATGGGTGTAAGTACACAGCTGAAGGTGGAGTTATGAAGATTAGTAGAGGCTCTCTTATGTTGATAAAAGGAATCAAGGTCGACACTTTAAATAATTTGGAGGGTTCTAGAACTACAAATTTTGATGTAATTTGTTCTTCAGTTATTGCATATGAGACCACCAGGTTGTGGCATATGAGGTTAGGTCATATGAGTGAAAAAGGCATGGATATTCTGAGTAAAAGAGGTCTTTTATCTGGACAAAAAATAAGAAAGTTGAACTTCTGTGAGCATTGTGTCTTGGGGAAGCAGTAACTAGTTAGTTTCAAGACTGTGGTTCATAGAACAAAGGGGACTTTAGACTACATTCATTCAGACATTTGGGATCCTTCACGGGTTCGTTCCAAAAGTAGCGATGCACATTATCTGCTAACCTTCATTGATGATTACTCTAGAAAGGCTTGGGTCTACTTTTTGAAACATAAAAATGACGTTTTTGTAACTTTGAAACAGTAAAAGACTTTTGTTGAGAAGCAGACAAGAAAGCAAATTAAGAGGTTCAGATCAGATAATGGCCTTGAGTTTTGTGAGACTAAGTTTAATGAGTTCTGCAAGAATGAAGGAATTGTTAGATATCATACAGTTGTGAAGACACCATAGCAGAATAGAGGTACAGAGCGGATGAACAAAACTTTGATAGGGAAGGTCAGGTGTATGTTGTTAAATGTAGGTTTGGGCAAGGAGTTTTGGGCAGAAGCAGTGAACACGACTTCTTTCTTGGTGAATCCTTCTCCTTGCACAACTATAGAATGTAAGACCCCTGAAGAGGTTTGGTCAGGTAATCTTGCAGGTTATTTATTTCTTAAGGTGTTTAGTTGTCCTGCATATGCACATGTGAATAAGGGAAAACTCGAACCTAGAGCAAAAAAATGCATGTTTCTTAGTTATGGTTCTGGTGTGAAGGGTTATAAACTTTGGTCTACAGATCAAAAGTCAGCAAAGGTTATCATTAGCAGAGATATTACTTTTGATGAGTCTGCCATGCTTCATAAGAACAAAGAATCCTCTGTTCCTTATATTGATAGTTTTGATAGTGTTGGTGAGAAGGTGGAGCTTGAAGTAACTTTTCCTCAGGTTCAGAAATCACAACAGAGTTCAGATCATGTGCCTACTACCACTATTGCAAATGAAAATATAGTTTCAGAGGAGGAACATATGGACAATCAGTATAATCTCACTAGGGACAGGGCAAAGAGGATAGTGTGACCACCACAGAAATATGGGTATTTAGATTATGTTGCTTATACCTTATCAGTTGTCGAGGCAGTTGAGTATAGTGACCATGTGACTTATAAAGATGTTGTTTCCTTGAATGATTCAAAAAAATGGTGTTTCTGAGGAGATGGAATCTCTTCAGAAAAATCAGACTTGGGAGTTTTTGAAACCACCTAAAGGTAAGAAAATTGTGGGCTGCAAATGGATATTTAAGAAAAAGGAAGGCATCAAGGAGTTGAAGACGCTAGGTACAAGGCTCGACTAGTAGCTAAGGGATTCAGTCAAGTCAAAGGAATTGACTTCAATGATGTATTTTCATCGGTTGTGAAACACATCTCTATTTGAGTATTACTTGGTTTGGTTGCTATGCATAATTTGGAGTTGGAACAACTCGATGTGAAAACAACTTTTTTGCATGGTGAACTTGACGAAAAGATTTATATGCGCCAACCTCAGGGATTTCAGATTCAAAGAAAGGAAGACCACATTTGCTTGTTGGAAAAGTCCTTACACAGTTTAAAGCAATCTCCAGGCAGTGGTATAAACAATTTCACTCATTTATGGTTGGTATTGAATATAGCAGGAGTCAATATGTTAGTTGTGTGTACTTTAGAAAACTTTAGGATGCCTCTTTTATCTATTTGTTGCTTTATGTTGATGATATATTGATTGCAGCAAAAGATAGTTCAGAGATTGGTAAACTGAAATCAAAGTTGAGCACTAAGTTTGAGATGAAAGATTTAGGGGATTCTAAGAAGATTCTTAACATGAAAATTCAGCGAGATCGCAGAACTAAGAAGTTGTACTTATCTCAGAAAGACTACATCGCGAAGGTATTAGATCGTTTTGGTATGAAGGATGCTAAACCAGTAAGTACTCCTCTTGTTGCTCACTTCAAATTATCAGCTGAATTATCTCCTTAGACAGATGAGGAGGTTAGGTATATGTCAAGTGCTCCTTACTCTAGTGCACTTGGTAGCCTCATGTATGCTATAATTTGTACTCGTCTAGATATTTCACATGTCATTAGTGTGGTAAGTAGATACTTATCACGTCCAGGTAAAATTCATTGGGAACATGTGAAATAGATTTAAGATACTTGCGAGGTACCTCCGATGTTGGTTTAGAGTTTGGAAGAAATGGCGATACTCTTATAGGGTATGTTGATTCAGATTATACTAGTGATCTTGATAGGAGGAGGTTGTTGACTAGTTATATGTTTACCCTTGGAGGTTGTGCAATTAGTTGGAGAGCTACTTTACAGCATACAGTTGCTCTATTTACTACAGAGGCATAATATATTGCTATTACAAAGGCTGTTAAGGAAACTATTTCATTGCGAGGCTTGTTTGGAGAGATCAACATGGATCATGGAGTTACTAGTGTCCACTATAATAATCAAAGTGTTATACACTTGACTAAGGATCAGATGTATCATAAGAGGACGAAGCATATTGATGTCAAGTATCATTTTGTTCGAGACATTGTTGAAGATGGTGACATTAAAGTCTTAAAGATTGGTACTATAGACAATCCAGCTGACATGTTAACAAAGTCGTTACCACATACCAAGTTAGAACATTGCTTGGATCTGGTTAGTGTTCGATGCACTTGAGTTGTGCATTTGAGAAGAGGAGAAAGTTCACTGTTTGTGCTATATTTTGAGGATTTAAGTCAAGATGGAGATTTGTTGGGTATGACATGATTTCTTATTGGATTTGGATTTAGGTATTATCTAGAATTCGTTTTGGTTTAAGGAAAGTTATCTTTCCTAGTTATACTCAATTCAGTATTTCTTATCCTATTTGGTTATGAAATTTCCTATGGCCTATAAATATAGGTACTGGGATTCTAGAGTAGAGATATTTAGATTCATTCATAAACATTCTAAGAATTCTCATAGTTCTCTCTTTATCAAGTACTATTCAAATATTTATTTAGTGGATTTCTTCTGTCTTTGCCGTGGTTTTTTTTTTCGATTTGAATTTTCACGTAAAATCTTGTATTATTGTCTTTATTTTTCTGTATTGATTTATTTTGTTTGTCATAATTTGTTATAACAAAAAGTTTGGGAAGCACTTGTGTGGAACTTGGGAGAGATCGAAGTGATGATAGATTATTTTTTCTCGAAGATTGTTCAATAATTGCGAGGAAAGAGAAAATTGCGAGGAGATAGAATGGGATAGCTAGAAGCCAGTTGTAGATAGTGATTTTATTTTACCTAATTAATAATGACCCACGACCATTTAACTCATTTTTTTATTAATATTCATTTAACTTAACTCATTTAAAATTTAGTAAGATATATGGATAATTTTATCCATTTAATTATTAGTTGGTGAACAAGTTAACGGACAAGGATAAATTAAGTATTATCGATGAATTCGATTATGGCGAAGTTATCACATCGTTATTATAATTTTTTTTAAGTTTTTTTTATATTGATAATTATAAGAAGAAAAAAAGTGATAAAATATTTTTTTTATATAATATCTTCTTTTTTTTTTAATTCAAAAATCTTTCCCGCATGAAACATGTGGTTACATATATTGAAAATATCCTTTGAATTTTCACCTCTCAGGCTGGTCCAACTCCTACTCAATTAGAAGCTTCACATGTAAAATAATTGTAAAGCTTTTGTAGGTACGTTGAGGACCTAGCTAGGGATGGGGCATGATTGAGATATATCATTTGGATGGGTATTACCACGACCAGTGATTTGTTGGACGATGACATATAAAGAGATAGACTTGTGGAGCGAGGTTGTTACGATTTGAATGCAGTGGCTAAGCATATCAAAGAGGATAAGTCTCATATCATGTGGATGGGTATTAGCACGACCAGTGATTTGTTGGACGAGTTATTGACATCTTTGGTTCATTAAAGTTAAACATGTAATGCAATGAGTGTTAATATTTAAAAACAATATTTCCCTTGTTATATAATAAAAAATATTATTTTTATTTACATTATAAGGGTATTTTTGGATGAATTGTGCACAAAAATAATGATAATAATTGAGTTAACATGTTTTGTTTTATTATAACTATTGCATTACATAGTGTAATAGGCCAATATATACATCAAGTGAGGGATGTAATGAAAAATATAAACATTTGGTGTAATAGCATTTCTTATGTAATGAGCTAATGCATGTAATAGGTGAATTAAATATAATAAATTCATATTAATGTAATAGTATATTGCATTACGGACCTATTACATTAATTTGATGTGACATTATCATATTATTTTATTGATAAATACTAATAAGATATATAAAAGGTAAAGACCAAAATGACTTTTCAATTCTAATAATTATAAAGCATTCATTAAAGATATTTTTGACCTTAGCACAAGACCAATGTCATGCCACCACGTGTGAATTGGTATAATAAAGGGGGTAAATTAATTGAAGTGGTTAAGGCCCATTACTCCACTATTGGCGGTTACCGAAAGTTAGGAGATCATCGGTTGGAAGTTTTGCTAGTTACTAGGGGAATGAAATTTTATAAATACATCATGGCTTATCGGAACACAACACAACGTCAAACAATAACAACAAATCAACTCTCTACAGCAGAATCTTTATCTTAGTTTCATTAGGCAACTTATATAATAGCTCTAAGACTACTCACCCAGTTTGCTAGGCTTATTAGAGGTAGGTAGTAGTATTTTTAAGTATCAGCGTTGTAATTTTCTTTCCTTTTCAAAACTAGGAGTAGTCATAATCTTGTAATTCCTTTCAAATTAGTTTTACATTACACCATAATTAATCATCGTTCCAATAAGTGTAAGTAAAAGCATCAAATGCACAATTGTTTGGTTTTAATAAATAATTTTGTTGTTTCTAAATTGTTTATTGTCTAAATATTTATTCAGAATTAATATAAATTAATAATTAGTTTTTTGCTCAATTGTTGAATTGGCACATTCAGTGAGACTAGTAATTGGAGATATTGATAACCATAGTGCGCCACCGAAACGACAACGCTATCCTAAGGAGGGATGAGGTTCCTGTACAAAATCCACAGAACCAAGTAAGTGTTCCTTTCAAAACTCCTTCATATGATTTAAGACAAGAAATGCAAGACCTTAAAAACAAATGTGTGGATGTCATAAATAAAAAGACTGATGAAATTCTAAACATTTTACAAGGGCGTACAAACTGTAACGACCGCGGATAGTGGGTAGCTTTGTAACACGAGCCTATGAATTTTATTTAATAAATTGAACTTTTATTAATATTATTCCGTGTTATGTGTTTGAATGTTTTATTACTACATATGACATGTATGTAATAATTTTTGAGTGTTGTTATTTCATGGTATTGATTAAATCATTTAGAGAAATAACGTTAAAACACCATTTACGCAAAAGATGCCTTTTTCGATTTTGTGACTTTTTATAATTTTGTCAAAGCGTTAATGGGAGGGATTAATAATCCAAGTGTAGGATTTATTAGAAGCCCAATTGATTTTTTATTTGAAGCCCAATTGGAATTAAATTAGAAGCCCAATAGATTATTAATTGAAGCCCAAAACCCACGGACCAAGTCCATGACCCATAACCCATAACCCATGACCCACAACCTATGACCCACAACCCATGAGGGAAATGGGTTATAGAATCAGCTGAACACATTTGAAGGAAGGAGAAGAGTACGGGAGAAGGAGAATGAGAGGGAGAAGAGAATCAAGGAGGTGGAAGCATTTGGGGAGAAGCAATTATGCATTTGGTAGAGAAAAAGGGGAGGAAGAACAAATGGAGAGAATGGAGGGGGATTACCCAAGCATAGAGAGGAGCAAAGCTCACTCTCCCAGCCATGGGGAGCTGCCAAGTATGGCACGCTCGTCTCCTCCACCGAGCCAAAGGAGCTCAGTTCATCCCTCTATAAATACTCCCCCATTGCAAGCCTTCCATTCCTTTCATTTTGCTAAGTGTTGAATCTGAAAATTGAGAGAAAAGTGAGAAGTGAGTTCACGGGTAGTTTGAGGAAGAAGAAGGAGCGTTGTAGCAGTTGTTATTAAGTCCATTTAGCATCCTAGAAGAAGCTCTAAGAGGTAAGTAATATAGAGTTTAGCTCATTTCCACAATATTTCCAAGTTTCTAGTTTTACTTTGTTGGAGTTATGTGGCTGAGATTGCTTGGTTGATCATGAACGTGTATGAATGTTGTTAGCTTTATAAAACCTTGTTAATGATATGTAAAAATGGAACAAAGAAGGAGAAATGAGGACCTTTGTATATGGAATCAAGAATGGACATTAATGGACTGTTAAGGACTATTATTATGTATTAATGAAGCTGTAATCACTATGTATTGGTTGTGTTAGATGGTTGAGAATTGTTGTCATGTGCTCAGAGGTATGTAGGTAATGATTTCAATTAGAAATCTGGACTGGACTATAATGAAACCCTACTCTAATATGAGTTTCCAACTCATGCACACCAACCATTTGGTTTAATGTCTAAGAGAGGAATTTCTCTAAGAACTTGAGAACTAGGTGTTGATTAATTGATGAAATGATTTTATGTTGCTTAGCTTAGTAATAGAAGTATGTTTTAAGTCATATTGACTTGTTGTATAATAGCTAAGCCATAAAGAGGAAGAATGAATTGGCCTAACTCTGAGTTTCGCTGAAAACTAGTTGGACTAGGCTCTTTGGAGCCACTATTTCGATTTATCAAAGACTCTATAAGATTATGAATCCATGAGGGTTTTGTAGTTCATTTTATAAGCTTTCCATAGCCTCCGGAATGGCCTAATTATGACTTAAAATGAAGTTATGAGCTTTGGAGTATATTAGCAAAAACAGAGTATGTTGGATGATGAGAAACTAAAACTCTGCCACTTGGGCGCGCCCCGCGCCCACCATAAGGTTAAATGGGCGCGCCCCGCGCTAGATCAACAGTTGGCTAGATAGCTTCAACATGTTTTAGTGAAATGGGCGTAACTTTCTCTTACGGACTCTGTTTTGGATGATCCGAAAAGTTAAGAAGTAGACCTATAATTTTCATTATTTAGAATTGGTAATTTCAGACTTGATCAAATTCTAAATTGGCCATTTTTAGGACTATTATGCATTAGAAGGCAAACGGAGAGCGTCGTACATGCGCGTATGTAACGTGTAATGCTTCTGATGCTAAAAGATGTTGTTCTAAGTTCTAAAACTTGTACATTATGGTTTATAATGACTCTTAGCATTAATCAATGATGAATTAGACAAGTGTATGAGCATGCTAAACTTATGCATAAGAGGCGAATCGGGCGTACGTTATGCAAACGTCGTAACATCGTATCAACTGTGTATAACCTTGTTTGATATTATATTTCTAATTAGAATGAAACATTATAGAGTAATGTAAACCAATCGTTGACATTAATTGTGTGTCTAATTGGTATGTGGCTATGTACTTAAATGTGTAGGACATTTGAAGGATGATTAACGCCAAATAGTAGCAAGAGCTTAAGGCAAGTTTTCTAACGCTTGTCTAACCCTTGTGTTAGGCAAGTTTATTTGATTCATTTGAATTTATATTCTCATAACTCTTATGCGATGTTTGATGTTCTGATTTACGCAATACATATGTGGTTGTGTGAATTCCTTACTTATGTAAATCCTTCAGTATTTGCACAAGTATTCGAGCTATGTTATGACATGAATTGTTAAAGCTTTCAACTTCACATATATATGAACTGTTATAGATAACGTCGATGCCATTTGTTTCGGCTAGACATATATTGAAATGTTTTATTGATTTGATAATAAATCCTTGAAATGTTATTGATGATTAAGTAGAGCTATCCACCGAATTGTTTTGGTTAGGATTCTGAGACATGAATGAGATGAACAACCCTAATATTAGGGGTAGTTTTTAGTCAGTTATTCTGACAAGGCATCGAATGACTAAACTAACGCATATAGTCGTTTTCAACTAGAGTGTTGATCAACATAGAGTACAATAGGTTGATCACCTAGAAGTGCTCGTAAGTAAGACAGTTTACAGTTATATTGTTGTGTACCTTTTCAAGAAAGCAAAAGAAAGTTCAAGGTCTTGTAACCACTCAATGTCGTTTCAAAAATATATTTTTAAAACGAAAGCAAAGTATTATTCTTGTTATTCAGAATGGCTCGCAACTATTGTTCCAGTTGTAGAGTAAAGAAGTGGTATGATTATTGATATTGTTGTTATTCAACTGCTATACTTTCTGGACAATTGAATGCTCATTCTTGCTTTATATTAAACATTGCAGCTAAGGCCGAGTGGTCGAAGGCTCCGGTAAGGACAAGGGAAAGGGCAAGATGAACGTCTAAATGGCATCGTAGTTTATTTATATTAGTAATGATATAATATTAAGACTTATTATGTATTTGGAATGATGTTATGGTAATAGAACCTGGGATTAAAAGTAAGACGTATTGTAATATTATAGTAATTACATTCATGTCTATTATGTTGAATGGAATGGGATGTACCGTGTAGCACTAAACTCGGGTTTGAGGTACCTGGATTTGGGGGTGTCACGGGTTGGTATCAGAGCTGATAGGTTATAAATCTTAGGTTAGGAAAGACCTTAGAAATATAACCGTAGAGACAATGGGAAAGTTAGTAAACGAACTCAAATAGAGTTGTTAAGGGGTGGATTGAGGAAATTCATCAGAAGAACTAAAAGTATACTTAAAATAAACTATATTTGTTATGTGCTATAATATTATATGTTATTTCTATGTACTAATCGAGTTAGTAACTTGAATTGTAGATGTCAAGAGGAGGACCCGAATATAGAGACATTCACATAGTGAGCGAGGAGCTGATCGCTCCACCCGAGCCAACACCCGAGTGAGTAGCAGAGGCATAGGCTCAGATAGAAAGTGACCCGGAGGAAGATCCGGAGATGGACCTTTCACTTGATGAGGATCCATCCGAGCATGAGGAGGAAGCAGATGATATATTATCGGATGTTGTGCCTTCTGAAGAGGAGGAAGTGGCACCGACAGACATGAATAATCTGTTTATGGTGGTACTTGACAAGAATATAGCACTAAGAGGTAGAGTTCAAGCCTTAGAGGCAAGGGTACAAGAACTCTTGTAAGAGAGACATGAGTTAGGGGCTTACTCGGAGGCAGAGATCGATGATAGGATTAGGGCCGAAGATCGGGCCGATAACCTGGAAGAAAAGGCGAGGATCAAGAGGGTGAGGACTGATAGGTCTAACTATGCGTTTAGGTCGTCACATGGGCGATTTCAGCATAGGGTGACCCATTACCCAACAGAGGAGCACACCAGGCACACCATAAGTAGGGGTTTAGTAATGGCCATAGCAGATGACGAGTATGCAGACGCCATTAGGCGTGGTTTAGTTCAATGATTGGATGAGGTCTAGATGTGTACCTTGTAAAGATGTAAATTCTAAATTTTTTATATGTAATGGATTATCTGGTGTAAATCCCATCTTTTTAGTAATAGAGGGATATATTGTATGCGAATAGCAGAAGCTATGTGTTACAAGATGTATGAAATATGAAGCATATTAATATAAGTTTGTTTATTAAATGTGCTTTGTGATGAGTATGTGTATGTGTTGGGTTTAATAAAATACTTGAGGATGAATAATAGATTAATAGTGGCATAATTTGTTTAACAGAAAAATGCCGTCGAGATGGAGAGGAAGGGGAAGACAGGGAACACAGAGGAATGAGAATAGAGAATCCGATAGTGAGAGTGAGATTAGGGAAACAGGAAATCCTATGCAGCAATTCATAGACTTACTAGTAGGGGCTTTGAATAGAGTTCCAACTGTACCACCTGTCGTTCCTCCAGTTGCGCGTATTGCCAACTTTAAGGACTTTAAGAGTGTGGGACCGTCCGAATTTAAGGGAACCACCGAGCCTATAAAGGCTCAATCATGGGTTAAGAAGGTGGAGAAAGCATTCATCATTGTTGGAGTTGGGGAGGAGCAAAAGACCACTTTTGCTACTTACCTACTGAAAGGAGAAACTAATTTCTGGTGGGAAGCAAACCAGAATAGGGCTGGAGAAGGAGTCATTGCTTAGGAAAGGTTCAAGGAGATTTACTTTGAGAACTACTTTCCCTGGAGCATGCAGAGTCGCATTGAGATGCGGTTCTTAGAACTGAAACAGGAGAACCTGACAGTACCCCATATGCTGCCAAGTTCAACGAGCTGACTCAGTTTGCCTCACACCAAGTGGACACCGAGGAACGGAAGACGAGGAGGTTTGAGCAGGGCCTGAAACCCTGGCTCTACAACAAGGTCAGTGTGTTACAGATTGATTCTTTTAGATCAATCTTGGAGAAGGTTATTATAGCCGAAGGGGGAAGTGAGGCGTTGAGCCTCTACAATAGGGAGAAGAAAAATAAGGGTAGGAACGAAGGAGGAAGTAAGACTGATGTAGCTAGTGGAAGTGGAAGTAACCAGAAGAGGAAATGGAACAATTCTGGGAATATCAGGAATAAACCAGGAGACCCAAAGAAGAGGATAGAGCTGTGTAAGACCTGCGGGAAGAATCATCTAGGGATCTGCTTGAAGGGAAAGACGGCATGCTACAACTATGGGCAAGAGGGACAAATCTCTCCTAACGGCCCTAACCCGAAGAAGATTAGCGGATGTTTCATTTGCGGAGCATCAGGTCACCTGGCAAGGAATTTCCCAAAGAAGGGGATAGATGGGGGAGGCAATGGGAATAGCAGTGGCAAGCTGACTATGACTGGTCCAACTCCACCAGGTAGACCAGCAACCCAGGCCTTCAATATAACGGTCCAAGATACATTGGCATCAGAAGACGTAGTCTCAGGTATCATTCCGATCAATAATATTAATTCTTATATGTTATTTGATTCGGGTGCGACCTGTTCTTTTGTATCATGTGAATTTGCTCAACGTTTAAGCTTACCTCTAGAGAAACTAGAGTCTCCCTTGAACATAGAAGTTGCGAATAAGGAAGTAATCCCTGTTGATCATGTTTATAGAAATTGTTGCGTCGAGATAAGAGGGCATAAGTTATCGGTAGATTTAATTATAATTAAACTGGGAGAATTTGACGTAATACTGGGAATGGATTGGTTGTTTAACCACGGGGCAGTAATCGATTGCCAGAAGAAAAGTGTAAACCTTTAGACTTCGAAGCAGTCTAAGGTAGTGTTCTATGGTAGTAAATCTCCTAGATGTTCGAGCTTGTTGTCGACAATGCAAGCCAAGAAGCTGTTAAGAAAAGGGTGTGTAGCTTATCTATGCCATGTTGTTGATACCCAACGAGAGGGAGCCGAAATGGGGCAGATACCTATCGTGAATGAATTCACGGATGTATTTCCAGACGAATTGTCAGGACTTCCACCAGATAGGGAGATCGAGTTTGTAATAGACATAGTGCCTAGAACGGCACGAGTTTCAAGGGCACCATATAGAATGGCGCCAGTAGAGATGAAGGAGTTGATGGTTTAACTGCAAGAATTGTTAGATAAAAAGTATATCCAACCGAGTTTGTCTCCATGGGGAGTGCTAGTATTATTCGTGAAGAAGAAAAACGGGTCGTTGAGGCTTTGTATCGAGTATCGGGAGTTGAACAAAGTAACCATCAAGAATAAGTACCCGTTACCTAGGATCGACAATTTGTTTGATCAGTTGAAAGGGGAAAAATACTTTTCTAAAAAAGATTTGAGAATGGGATATCATCAGCTAAAGGTGAGAGCAGATGACGTACCTAAGACAGCATTCAAGACTCGTTATGACCATTATGAGTTCCTGGTGATGTCATTTGGGTTAACGAATGCACTAGCCGCATTTATGGACTTAATGAATAGAGTGTTCAAGCAACATTTGGATAAATTTATAGTTGTGTTCATAGATGATATTCTAGTCTACTCTATGACACAAGAAGATCATGCTGAACACCTAAGGATAGTAATGGAAACCTTAAGGAGGGAGAAGTTGTATGCGAAATTCTCAAAATGCAAATTTTGGGTAGAGAGAGTCCACTTTTTGGGACACGTGATCGACAAAGACGGTATATCCGTAGATCTAACGAAAGTAGAGGCAGTTATTAACTGGGAACAGCCGAAGACGCTGATAGAAGTGCGTAGTTTCTTAGGGTTAGTGGGCTACTATCGAAGATTTATTCAGGATTTTTCAAAGATAGCAACCCCATTAACATAATTGACAAGGAAGGCGGTAAAGTATGTTTGGACGGAGAAGTGCAAGGAGAGCTTCTAAGAGCTCAAGGAAAGGTTGAGCGAGGCGCCAATATTATCCTTACCAGATGATACAGGTGATTTTGTAGTTTATAGTAATGCATCACACAAGGAACTTGGGTGCGTGCTTATGCAACACGGTAAAGTCATTGCGTATGCGTCACAACAGTTGAAAGATTATGAGAGGGGATACCCTACTCATGATCTCGAATTGGCAACAGTTGTGTTTGCGCTGAAGATTTGGAGGCACGGCGAGAAATGTGAGATATACACGGACCACAAAAGTCTAAAGTATATTTTCACACAGAAGGAGTTGAATATGAGGCAGAGGAGGTGGTTAGAATTGATCAAAGATTATGATTGTGAGATTCTATATCACCCAGGAAAGGCAAATGTAGTGGCCGACGCCTTAAGTAGGAAAGGTCAGGAGAAGTTGTCAATGTTAACAGCTCAAGATGAGCTAATATCAGAGATGGCTAAACTAGAGATAGAAGTGAGGTTCTCGACAAAAATAGAGGAGAAGTTATTTATGATAGAGACTCACCCAAACTTATTAGACAGAGTAAAAGAAGCACAACTCAGTGATGAGGAGTGTGGGGGAATAAGACAGAGAATTTCTAAAGGGGAGGAAATTAAGTATAAACTCGATGACGAGGGAGTGATGAGATTTGAAGGAAGAATTTGGGTACCGCCTGCGCCCGAGTTACGAGAGGAGATTTTACAAGAGGCCCATAGTTCGAGATACTCAATTCATCCAAAAAGTACAAATATGTATCAAGACCTCCGACTACATTTTTGGTGGCTGAACATGAAGAGAGAACTCGCAGAGTGTGTTAGTAGGTGTCTGACTTGTCAGAGAGTCAAGGCCGTGCATCAGAGAGCAAGTGGGTTGCTTCAACCCTTAGAGATTCCAGAGTGAAAATGGGAGCATATCACGATGGATTTCGTGGTAGGACTTCCAACGATGCAGAAGGATACGACGCTATATGGGTCATAGTAGATCATTTGACGAAATCGGCGCATTTCTTGCTGATCAGAATTAGGTTCAAATTAGACCAACTAGCTAAACTCTATGTTAAGGAAATTGTTTCTAGACATAGAGTGCCAATTTCGATTGTGTCAGATCGGGATCTGCGTTTCACGTCAAAATTTTGGAAGAGTTTGCAAGAATAATTGGGAACGCAGCTGAGGTTGAGCACAGCGTATCATCCTCAAACGGACGGGCAGAGCGAGCGGACGATACAGACTTTAGAAGATATGCTACGGGCACGTGTGATGGACTTTAAAGGGAATTGGGACGACCACCTACCTTTAGTTGAGTTCGCCTATAATAATAATTATCACGCAAGTATAGGCATGCCACCTTACAAAGCGCTATACGGAAGGAAATGCAGAAAGCCATTGTGCTGGGATGAGGTAGGGGAACGCAAATTATTGGGACCGAAATTGGTACAACAAACTGCGAAGATCGTCAAGGTAATAAGAGCAAGACTAATTGCAGCCCATGATCGACAGAAGAAGTATGCAGACAAGCATCGCCAGAAGAGAGACTTCAACGTCGGTAGCTACGTATTCTTAAAGGTATCTCCCTGGAAGGGGAAGATACGGTTCGGGAAGAAAGGGAAACTGAGTCCGAGGTTTATAGGACCATTTGAAGTATTGAGAAGGGTAGGGAAAGTGGCTTATGAGGTAGCCTTACCCCCTGAGTTAGAACACATCCATAACGTGTTTCACGTGTCGGTACTACGACCCTATAAGCAAGACTATAAGCATGTAATAGAGTATGGACCTATTCAGGTTGAGAAAGACTTAACATATGAAGAAATTCCTATTCAGATAATTGATAGGAAAGAGCAAGTCTTAAGAAGTAAGACAATATATTATGTGAAGGTAGTATGGAGGAACCACAACGCCGAAGAAGCAACGTGGGAACTCCAAGATAAGATGAAAAAGAATTATCCCCATCTTTTTGTTTAACCTTATGTCGTAATTCTGGGGACAAAATTCTTATAAGGGGAGAGGATGTAATGACCACGGATCGTGGGTAGCTTTGTAACACGAGCCTATGAATTTTATTGAATAAATTAAAATTTTATTAATATTATTCCGTGTTATATGTTTGAATATTTTATTACTACATATGACGTGTATGTGATAATTTTTGAGTGTTGTTATTTCATGGTATTGATTAAATCATTTAGAGGAATAACGCTAAAACACTATTTACATAAAAGATGCATTTTTTCAATTTTATGACTTTTCATAATTTCGTCAAAGCGTTAATGAGAGGGATTAATAATCCAAGTGTAGGATTTATTAGAAGCCCAATTGGTTTTTTATTTGAAGCCCAATTGGAATTAAATTAGAAGTCCAATAGATTATTAATTGAAGCCCAAAACCCATGGACAAGTCCATGACCCAAACCCATAACCCACAACCCATGACCCATGAGGGAAATGGGTTATAGAATCAGCTAAACACATTTGAAGGAAGGAGAAGAGTACGGGAGAAGGAGAATGAGAGGGAGAAGAGAATCAAGGAGGTGGAAGCATTTGGGGAGAAGCAATTATGCATTTGGTAGAGAAAAAGGGGAGGAAGAACAAATGGGGAGAAGGGAGGGGGATTACCCGAGCTTGGAGAGGAGCAAAGCTCACTCTCCCAGCCATGGGGAGCTGCCAAGTATGGCACGCTCGTCTCCTCCACCGAGCCAAAGGAGCTCAGTTCATCCCTCTATAAATACTCCCCCATTGCAAGCCTTTCATTCCTTTCATTTTGCAAAGTGTTGAATCTGAAAATTGAGAGAAAAGTGAGAAGTGAGTTCACGGGTAGTTTGAGGAAGAAGAAGGAGCGTTGTAGCAGCTGTTATTAAGTCCATTTAGCATCCTAGAAGAAGCTCCAAGACGTAAGTAATATAGAGTTTAGCTCATTTCCACAATATTTCCAAGTTTCTAGTTTTACTTTGTTGGAGTTCTGTGGCTGAGATTGCTTGGTTGATCATGAACTTGTATGAATGTTGTTAGCTCTATAAAACCTTGTTAATGATATGTAAAAGTGGAACAAAGAAGAAGAAATCAGGACCTTTGCATAAGGAATCAAGAATGGACATTAATGGAATTTTAAGGACTATTATTGTGTATTAATGAAGCTGTAATCACTATGTATTGGTTGTGTTAGATGGTTGAGAATTGTTGTCATGTGCTCAGAGGTATGTAGGTAATGATTTCAATTAGAAATCTGGACTGGACTATAATGAAACCCTACTCTAATATGAGTTTCCAACTCATGCACACCAACCATTTGGTTTAATGTCTAAGAGAGGAATTTCTCTAAGATCTTGAGAACTAGGTGTTGATTAATTGATGAAATGATGTTATGTTGCTTAGCTTAGTAATAGAAGTATGTTTTAAGTCATATTGACTTGTTGTATAATAGATAAGACACAAAAAGGAAGAATGAATTGGCCTAACTCTGAGTTTCGCTGAAAAAACTAGTTGGACTAGGCTCTTTGGAGCCACTATTTCAATTTATCAAAGAGTCTATAAGATTATTAATCCATGAGGGTTTTGTAGTTCATGTTATAAGGTTTCCATAGCCTCCGGAATGACCTAATTCCGACTTAAAATGAAGAAGTTATGAGCTTTGGAGTATATTAGGAAAAACAGAGCATGCTGGATGATAAGCAACTAAAACTCTGCTGGTTGGGCACACCCCGCGCCCACCATAAGGTTAAATGGGCGCCCCCCGCACTAGAGCAACAGTTGGCTAGACAGCTTCGACATGCTTTAGTAAAATGGGCGTAACTTTCTCATACGAACTCCGTTTTGGATGAATTAAGATGATCCAGAAAGCTAAGAAGTAGACCTATAATTTTCATTATTTAGAATTGGTAATTTCAGACTTAATAAATTTCTAAATTGGCCATTTTTAGGACTATTGTGCATTAGAAGGCAAACGGAGGGCGTCATAGATGCGCTATGTAACGTGTAATGCTTCTAGTGCTAAAAGATGTTGTTCTAAGTTCTAAAACTTGTACGGTATGGTTTATAATGAATCTTAGCATTAATCAATGATGAATTAGACAAGTTTATGAGCATGATAAACTTATGCATAAGAGGCGAATCGGGCGTACGTTGTGCAAACGTCGTAACATCGTATCAAGTGTGTATAACCTTGTTTGATATTATATTTCTAATTAGAATGAAACATTATAGAGTAATGTAAATCAATCTTTGACATTAATTGTGTGTCTAATTGGTATGTGGCTATGTACTTAAATATGTAGGACATTTGAAGGACGATTAACGTCAAATAGTAGCAAGCGCTTAAAGCAAGTTTTCTAATGCTTGTCTAACCCTTGTGTTGGGCAAGTTTATTTGATTAATTTGATTTTATATTCTCATGACTCTCATACGATGTTTGAAGTTCCAATTTACGCAATACATATATGGTTGTGTGAATTCCTTACTTATGTAAATCCTTTAGTATTTGTACAAGTATTTCAGCTATGTTATGACATGAATTGTTGAAGCTTTCAAGTTCACATATATATGAACTGTTATAGAGAACGTCGATGCCATTTGTTTCGGCTAGACAGATATTGAAATGTTTTTTTGATTTGATAATAAAGCCTTGAAATGTTATTGATCGATGATTAAGTAAAGCTATCCAACCGAATTGTTTTGGTTAGAATTTTGAGACATGAATGAGATGAACCCCCCTAATATTAGGGGCAGTTTTTAGTCAGTTATTCTGACAAGGCATCGAGGGCCTAAACAAACGTATATAGTCGTTTCCAGCTAGAGTGCTGATCAACATAGAGTACAATAGGCTGATCACCTAGAAGTGCTCGTAAGTAATACGGTTTACAGTTATATTGTTGTGTACCTTTTCAAGAAAGCAAAAGAAAGTTCAAGGTCTTGTGACCACTCAATGTCGTTTCAAAAACATATTTTAAAACGAAAGCAAAGTAATATTCTTATTATTCAGAATGGCTCGCAACTATTGTTCCAATTTTAGAGTAAATAAGTGGTATGATTATTGATATTGTTGTTATTCAAATGCTATACTTGCTGGACAATTGAATGCTCGTTCTTGATTTATATTAAACATTACAGCTAAGGCCGAGCGGGTCGAAGGTTCCAATAAAGATAAGGGAAAGGGCAAGATGAACGTCTAGATAGCGTCGTAGTTTATTTATATTAGTAATGATGTAATATTAAGACTTATTATCTATTTGGAATGATGTTATGGTAATAGAACCTGGGATTGGGAGTAAGACGTGTTGTAATATTATAGTAATTACATTCATGTCTATTATGTTGTATGGAATGGGATGCACCGTGTAGCACCAAACTCGGGTTTGAGGTACCCGGATTTGGGGGCGTCACACAAACGCTTCGGTAATGTATCGACAGATGACAAAAACGCATTTACACAACCTAATAGGGCGATCCCCGATCATCCGCCATGTTTTTGGTCAATCCCACCGGTATACGTGACCCAGCCATACATGACTACACACCCACCATCACTTAATATCCCTAGGTCCACTTATAGACCTAGGTAGTCTAATAATATAAGGCAAAGGGTTCACTCTAGGGCAATAGGGGTGTGGGCCCAAGTGCATATTAGGGTTCACATGACCTAATTGAATTAAATGTACAAATTAGGGTTTACAAAAAACCTAATTAAATGTGCAAATTAGGGTTTATGTGACCTAATTAAATGTACTAGACCCGGGGAAGTCTCCACGTGTTCCAAGGCAGAAGACTCGTGGATGCGACCCATTTTGGGAATTGATTGAGGGATTGGATTGGTGGCTAGAAGAACAGGGCAATTTGGGCATTACTTTGATGATTAAAGGGCATTTCTGGAATTTCTCCTTTAAAACATAATTAAAGGGTATTTCGGGAATTTCCCTTAAAACATGTGCCTGGCATGTGACTATTTTCCAGGAAAACTCTATAAATAGCCCCTCTATTCTAAGAAAAGGGGATCGCTCTCAAGACATTACACTTAGACTCTTGGAAGCTCTAAACACTTGAAACTCTCTCACAACTCGAAGACTCTAGAAGGCTCTTGGAATCCCTGCTACCCTAACCCGGTTTCCGGATTCTAAGAGTTCTGCCACGTGTCATTGGAGTAATTGCCTACCTGTTCTTCTCCCCTCTTCAATCAATCAATCAGTTTCGTACTCTTCGTGGATTTCTCTCCTCTCCAGCCAATACGAAACCCTAACCCTAGCAAGGTGTAATTTTCTTACCTACATTTATTTGGCGACTCTGCTGGGGAGGTGTAGAATTCGTGAAGGGTATGCCCACAACTCGAAGTGGGAGAATTACAGGAAGAGCTTCACCGACAACAAGTATCACTTCACCAGATCCGATTTCAAGGCAAGTGAATCCAGTGCTCCAAAGCGCGAATCTGGATTTTGATCAACCAATCCTAGAAGACGTTTCAGAAGGAAGTTCAACATCACCTCAAATGGCTGATCAACAACAAACCAGTGCTAGACAGCCAAACGCGGGAAGGCAAGGTGAGGAGGTCACTGGAGTGCAGACAACTGCGAATGCTGTGCAGATGGAGATGCTCAAAGCCTTACAGGAGGCACGAGAAGGCCAAGGGATGATGATGACCATGATGTTGGAGATGCAGAGGAAGCAAGAAGAAATGGGGAATTTCCGTCAGCAGTTAATGCAAATCCCCACTTTCAGGGCTATGTTCCCAGGAAGTTCGCAGGGGGAACGGGCAGAAGTGGAGGACAACAGCAACAACAAAGAGAATCCGACTGTGCTGCCAACAACGGAGAGTCAGCCGATTCCAATCATCCACTTGGAGCCCTAAAACAGCGGTGATGTGCCACAACTCAGATTGGAAGCAAGTCAGCCTCAGCCCAACATCATCCCGACTACTCTCCCAGCATTTTCACAAGTGCAGATACCGACCATCCCGAGCCACATCCAACGAGCAAGCCAACAAGCACCACCGATTCAAATCGTGCAAGATGGAAGTGTACACCAGCCAACTTCCTTACCATACCCACCACCTATGCATCAATACATCACAGCCCCTCAGAGAGTCCATACCACGAGCTAGTATGTGACGAAGGATGATATGATCGACGTGATCAATCAACTTCGCAAGCAGACATCCCGACCTTCAGAGTTGGACTTTACTCCACCTTACCCGGCACACATACGAAGACAACCTTACCCGGCAGGGTATATTGAGCATCCCCCGCAGTTCCCAAAGTATAACGGGGAGAAAGGGAATGCCAGGGAGCATATTGCCAGGTTCGTAGAGTCGATGTCTCCGTGGTTGGGTTATGATGAGGTGAATAACCACAATCTGTTGATGAGGGAATTTAACAAGACTTTGACGGATAGTGCCTTCAGTTGGTACTACAATTTGGAGAAGGGATCAGTCCATGATTGGGATGATCTGAAATTACAGTTTTTTAAGAAATTTTTCTATGTGCAGAAACAGGTAACTATCGTAGAGCTGATGCGGTTCAAGCAGAAGCCGAATGAGGAGCTGTCAGATTATGTGGACAGATTCAGGGCCCAAGCACAGAAGTGTGCAGAGCCAATTGAGGAGAAGAACTTGGTTAGCATATGCAATAATGGTGCACTAGACTCCTTCAAGCCCCATCTCATTACAAAGGCATGTGATTCATTTGCGACTCTCTCATCATTTGCACAAGATTTGGGAGGAATCATGACAGTGCCCGTCAATCATGCGACGGTTACCTGGAAAGGTAAGAGAACAGCAACTGTGGCTTTGGCTGACTCTCAGTCAAAACCACAAGGGGGCAAGAGGGAGAAGAACGAGCGAAGTAAAGGGAAACAAGGGGACAAGTATACCAGAATGCCCGTTCCAGAGGCTATCACATGCAGTGAGAAGGCCTTTAGAGACCTGTATGAGCAATGGGTAGAACATGGAGTGGTGAGGCCTCCGAAGCCCAGATTTGTTGTGACCGAAGAAATAAAAAGAAGACCAGACTTTTGTGTATACCATCAATATGCAGGACATTCCACTATTGATTGTTATAGTCTGCGGAGGATATACCATGAAAAATTGGCGGCAGGAGAAATCGAGCTGGGAAAAGGAAGCAGCGTGCATGATAAGCCACTGCCTAATCATAAGGGAAAAGAAACGTGCAACACTATTACTCATAGTGAGGTACCAGAAGTGGAAATGAGGGAGAATGCAGAGAGGATGGAAGAAATGATGGATGTTGATCCAGGCCTGCAGGTGACGGCGTTGATGAATGGAGTTAAATTCAGAAAATTTTTCGACCAAATAGGGTTAGCCAAGGAAGCAAGGATAGAGGCAACCAGGGCAATCATCAAAGCAGCCGAAACCCAAGAGACCTGCATGGCGGTAAGCAAAGGATTTGTGAAGGCAGTGGAAGAGGAAGAAAGCAAGATATCTTTCTCTAAAGCTGACAGAGAGATAAGATACCCGCACAACCGACCGCTGTATGTGACGGCAATCATAAATGGAATAGAGGTGCGGAGGGCGTTCATCGACAATGGAGCGTCTATAAATATTATGCCCTACACTGTGTTTAAGCAGTTAGGCCTGCCGGAGAAGAGAATTGTGAAAGAACCAACAAACATCACAGGGTTTGCCAACCAAAGTGCCAAAACCCTGGGACACATCAAGGTGGACATGCAGGTTGGAAAAATTCGAGGACCTGTAATGTTTCATGTTACCGAGGTGGATGCAACGTATCATGTCTTGCTGGGAAGGGCTTGGCAAAACGACTATGGGGTGGTACCCTCTGTTTTTCATCAATGCTTGAAAGCTATCTGAAAGGGAAAAGAAGTGAAGGTACCAGCAACCAGAAATCCCTTTGGACCAGAGGAGGCACACATCGCCGAAGAAACGTTCTTTGATGATGTCGCTGAAGAGGGAGAGAACCAGATTGCAAGACCTGATTCTCTAAAATTAGCCAGTTGGGAGGAAGTACAGGCAGACAAGTTTGTGCCTGAGGAAAAAGAAAAGAAGAAGACTTCGGGACAAGGAGAATGTTCCAACAACAAGAAGCCAGTGGTAATAGACCTAGAGAAGGGAGAAAAAGGAGAAAAGAAAAGGCCAGCAGATCCTGAAGATGCCAGAAACATAATCAATGCCAAACGGACAGTGCAATCAGATGATGGCCAAAGAACGAAATGGGAGAGGGTTGTTAAACCCGACGGAAAGATAGTGTTTCGCCTATGACGGTGCAAGGGGGAAGAGCCCAAGGGAGAGTGCAAACCCAACGGCTCAGGAGGTGTCCCCCACTCCAGCAGTAATGAAGAAGAAGAAATTGTGCAGCAGAAAGTAGAACCAGCTCCAGAATGCTTTGAGGATAGGCCGAAACCTCAACAAAATGAAGTAGAAGAAGTGGATTTGGCAACAGATGGAGGAACGCCAAGACCGACTTACATCAACAAAGAACTGAATGCTGAGCAGAAAGAGGCGCTTGTGAAACTGCTGCGAGAATATAGGGACGTCTTCGCTTGGAATTATGACGAGATGCCCGGGATTGATAAAGAATTGGTAGAGCACAATCTGAATGTAAACCCGGGAATAAAACCAGTAAAGCAAGCTCCTCGCAACTATGCACCCGAAGTTGAAACCCAAATCAAGGAGGAAATCAAGAAGTTGCTGGAAGTAGGGTTCATCAAGCCAATTCAACATCCGATATGGTTATCCAGCATTGTACCAGTAAAGAAGTCAAATGGTCAGTTACGGATATGTGTGGATTTCAGAGACTTGAATAAAGCATGCCCAAAAGATATGTATCCATTACCCAACATAGACACTTTGGTAGATGCAACGGCTAATCACGAGATGATGTCATTCATGGATGGGTTTGTGGGGTACAATCAGATAAAAATGTCAGTAGAAGATGCAGAGTTGACGGCCTTTCGTACTCCGTTTGGGAATTTCTACTATGTAGTAATGCCCTTCGGGTTAAAAAATGTGGGGGCAACTTATCAAAGGGCAATGCATGCTATATTTCATGACATGATTCATGATATAGTAGAAGACTATGTTGATGACATAGTAGTGAAATCCAAGAAGGTGATAACTCATGTGGAGGACCTGAGGAAAGTGTTTGAGCGATGCCGAAAATACAATCTGAAGATGAATCCGAAGAAATGTGCCTTTGGAATGACGGCTGGAAAATTCTTAGGCTTCTTGGTGCATAACAGAGACTTGGAGGTAGACCCAAGCAAGGCAAAAGCAGTTGTGGAGATGCCCCCACCAAAAACACAAAAACAGCTGAAGAGCTTTCTAGGGAAAGTTTCTTATATGAGAAGATTTATGCCAGCATTAGCAGAAGTCACAGAACCTTTTGGCAAATTGCTAAAAGGAAAGGCAAAATGGGACTGGGGGCAAGACCAACAACAAGCCTTCGAGAAGGTGAAGGGGATTTTGGCTTCAGCACAAACGATGGTAGTACCACAAAGAGGAAAACCGTTGCAGTTATACATCACTTCTACCACAAAGTCTGTAGGGGGATTAATCACACAAGAAGTGGATGGAGAGGAAAAGCCTGTGTACTACATTAGTCGGATAATTAGAGGACCGGAAACTCGGTATTCGCAGGTGGAAAGACATTGCCTTGCATTGGTGTTTGTAGCGCAGAAAATGCGACATTATTTTTTGGCACACGAAGTGAAGCTTGCAACAAGAACTGACCCGATCAGATACCTACTGACTAAGCCGGCATTGGTAGGAAGACCTGCAAGATGGATGATAATACTCTCAGAATATGATATCCAGTGTGTAACACCAAAGGCAATCAAATGTCAGGCTTTGGCAGATCTACTAGCTCAGTTTCCAAATGGAGAATACGAACCTCCCTCTGAGGATCTTCCAGGAGGAGAAGTAGAAGAAATTGACATAGTAGATGAAGACTCAGAATGGTGGAATTTAGCCTTTGATGGGTCATCTGCTGAAGGGAAAGGTGGAGCAGGCGTAGTGTTGACCACCAAAGATGGAAAGGAAGTAGCTTTGTCATACAAGTTAGACTTCCCCTGCACGAACAATGGAGCAGAATATGAGGCGTTTATATTGGGATTATTAGCGGCTCGAGAGTTGGGGGCCAAACGCCTTAAAGTAAGGGGAGATTCAAACTTGATTGTGCAACAAATAAGAGGGCAATTCGAAGTGAAGGAGCCTATATTGGCACCGTATCGAACTGTGGCACAAAAAGTGATGGAGGACTTCAGGAAGGTGGTTATTGAGTACGTGCCAAGAGGACAAAATAAACAACCTGATGCATTAGCCACGGTAGCATCTAGAGTATATGTCCAAGGAGAAGACCTAGATGTGAAGGTGATGAAGAGAACCCTCCCAACCACGGTGTTAGACTTGTTCCCTAAAGACCTGACCGATGATTGGAGACATAACATTTCCCATCAATTGCAAACGAAGGAGGGAACCATATCACCGGTGGAACTTCAGAAATACGCCATCATCAAGGGAGTCTTGTACCATAAAGAAACAGATGGGGTATTGACACGATGCTTGGGGAGGCTCGAAGCACAGCGCGCTTTGCATCAGGTACATGCAGAAAATTGTGGGTTGGCTGATATTGGATTGTATCGAAGGTTGCAGCGCCACGGGTATTATTGGCCTGAAATGAAGAAGGAAGCAGATGCACTTCAACGACAATGTGTTTCATGCCAAGAATACCCTGGGGAGGAGGAATGCGCCTTCATCGATGACATAGCGGATTGGCGAATCCCTTATGTAGAATTTTTACAAAGCGGCAATCTGCCTGCTGAAAAGAAGGACGCAATCTTGATAAAGAGAAAGTCACAACGATTCTTCTTGCAAAATGGAGAATTGTTTAGAAGAGGGTTCAATGGCAAGCCCTTACGGTGTTTGGAAGTAGGAGAGGCCAAAGATTTGGTCTACCAAATGCATAAAGACGAGCACCAAGGGGGAGCCAAGTTATACAAACAACTTATTGATCATGGTTATTACTGGCCAAAGATGGAAGGAGATTGCTTGGATTTTGTCAAAAAGTGCCACATCTGCCAAATTCACGGGAATTTGATTCATGCTCCCGCTGTAGACCTACGGACCATAGCAACACCGTGGCCCTTTCATACGTGGGGAATGGATCTTATAGGTCCCATTCATCCTAATTCTAAGGGCAACATATGGATCTTGACGGCTACTAAGATGTATACAAAGTGGGTAGAGGCAATCCCTTTGAAAAAGGCTACGGGTCCAGCAGTGGCGAACTTCATTAAGGAACATATCATTTGTCGTTTCGGGATCCCGAAAATCATTCTGTCAGATAATGGAACTCCTTTCATCAATCGAGACATCAAAAGTCTGATGGAAAGATATAGGGTGAAGCATTACAAGTCATCGCCATACTACCCGAAAGGCAATGGGCAAGCAGAAGCCACAAACAAAACCTTGATCAAGATCCTGTCAAAAACCCTAGATGATCATCCGAAGACATGGGCAGAGCAGTTACCAATAGCATTATGGGCATATCGAACTTCAAAAAGAAAACCTACGGATGAAACCCCATATGCTTTGGTCTATGGAGAAGAAGCTATCTTGCCCGCCGAAATAGAAATCCCTTCGGCTAGGATGAGACTCCGAAGCTTAGTCGAGGAAGAGAAAACCGACCAGCAGCCCTAGAGGCCTTAGCTGACTTCCGAGACGAGCCAAAGAAAAATTGGAACGGTATCACGAAAGACTGCGACGACAATATAATACCGCAGTGGTACCGCGACAAATTCTGGTGGGGGACTTGGTGCTCAAGACAGCAAATCAAGTCATGAGAGGAACACCAACCACCAAATTTTACCCCAAATGGGAAGGCCCGTATAGGGTACGAGAGATCTCCGAAAGCGGGTATTGCAAAATATCTCGTGTGGGATCAAATGCTATCTCAGGCCCATTGAACCTGAAATGGGTAAAGAAATATTACACATGAGATAGTCATCACGAGAGTTATACTTTTAACTTCAAAAGTAGTTGAGGCACCTGACTATAAGCCCTCACAGTTATACTTTCAAACTTTAAAAGTAATCGAGGCACCTGACTATAAGTCCTCAACCTGAAAAAACAAGTTACACTTTATCTCTAAAAGTGACGAACGTTATGCTTTATTCGACAAAAGCAAGATTTATTGTTTTTTTTAATGAAAATTTTGAAACGTTATGCTTTTCGTTAAAAGCAACTTGATCATCAATAAATTATCAAACTTTCATTCACTTATTTTTCGAAAAGATATATATATACATGTTATTGATAACATTCATGTTTATCTATTCATAAGACCTATTGTTGCCTTGGAGTATTAATTTGAGTAACTTGAAATTCAATGATAAATATTGAGTTTTGAGGAATCATTCAAATTAAAGGCAACCAACAAGGTTAAAGAAACTCTAATTTGATAAATAAAATATGTGTAAATGAGTTTCTGAAACAGGAAAAGGAAAAAGAGACTACAACAAGTCATGATCTAAAGGCCACGACATATCAAACTGCAACGAAGGCATAGCTAAGGCCTCCAAATCACTAATGGCAGCATCCTGAATCTTGAGATTTTCGGCTTTTGATTTCTTGACATCTTGAGTAGCTGACTCTAAGTCCTGGAGCCGTCGCTCTACCTCCTGAAGTTGAGACTTTAAACCTTGCGCATGGATCTTCAATTTGTTTATGGCTTCGTCAAATTCTGAGATTTGTGCTGAAAAGGAGTCATCTTCACACTTACGTATAGCAATCTCCGAACGTAGCTCAACAAGGTTAAAATTCGACTGGAGGAGATCCAGCCTAGCCCGAAAAGGGGACATGTCAACGTCCACAGCCGCAAGGTCGTCTACATCATCACTAAATTTCTTCAAGTCCTCAGCCCGCAAAGAGTATAAGGAAAGAGTGTGCAACCCAAGCACAAGGCCTGCGAGCTGATCTAGGAAGAAGGTCTGGGCAGAAGACGCCTTAATAATCAGCTGGTCGAGTATATGTGGGAACCGAGTTAAGAGGCACTCAAGACTTCCCCGACTAGATGATGATATCCGGAAGCTCCTCCAAGAAACAAGGTCTCCGTTTGGATTGAAGGAAGCTCTGACAGGAGCAACTTTGGATGCCATCATAGAATTGGTCGAGATAAGGGATGGAGGAGCACGGGGCTGCTGGGATGCTGATGAATCCATAACGCCTTGGTCATCCGGAAGACAGCCTGGAGGATACCCGAGGTCATTATCTAGCGAGGTGTCAACATCCGGATTGAGAGCATCGAATGAGGCAAGCGCATCAACAGGCAAAGGCAACTCTTGCATCTTCTCACTCTGGAAAATAAGATGAGAAAACATATAATATTATTGAAAATAATAAATAAAAAAAAAATAATAAATAAAAAGATACCAAAGAAAGATACTCACAAGATAGTCAATGGAAAAGTAGTTGGGAGATGCTACCGAAGGCGGAAGGTCGCTCAACCCACCCAAGATACTGTCTACAATGCCCTCCCGAGAACTCAACAACTCGGTAGACTCCTTCTGGGGAGGATATACACCAGCAATAGTCTCAGAAGGATCCTCCCTCGCGAAAGCAGGAGTCTCATCGGTCTCCTTAGGCCTATCATGTGGAGACGCTGGAGGAGGGTTCGAGGAAATTATTGCATCATCCAAAGCAAGGCTCGAACTCACATCAGATAAGGTGTCTTTAGCATCAAGACTAACACAAGCCTCATGAGAAGAAGAGGACTCAACACTGATAGGTTGGGGAGGGTCACAACTCGTGGAAGCCGCCGTGGATGCCCCATTTGCAGTAATAGGCATAAATTCAACAGGAACATCCTCATCCTCTTCATCAGCATCGCCAATCTAAAAACGGTGGACATAATGATTAAAGGGATCATGAAAACAATTATATGGATAGTAACAGACAAAAATGAAGATACTTCAAAAATGTATAAATACATACCAAATTTCTACGGCGTTTCTTGACCGGATCCTCGGCTACCAGCTCAGTAGTAGTAGCATTCTCAGGAGGGCGTTTTGCTAATGGTCTTAAGCGAAGCCTGAGGCCAGGACGACTAACCTGGGACACGGTAGAAGCCATAGGAGGAGCCATATCTGAATCCATAGGGGTAGATGTTCTTGTTCTGGAACGTGTAATCCTCATTTCCCCGGCATCAGAGGATCCCTGGGGAGGAACTGGAGGAGGCATCTGAGACAAAGGTAACTGAGATAAGGCCCGTGGTGGAAGGTTCCTGGAGGTAGTAGGGGCCTGTGCAGGAAGGATAACTGGGTCACTTTGAGAATGAATACCTGCTGACTGAGGAGGAGAAGACTTAGGCCTCAAGGCCTCACGTTCAACAAGGCGGCAACTGGCTGGCCATCGTTCTGAACGGACATTGGGCTTAGGAGAACATAACATCTTAGCCCATTGAGGACGTTTGGGAGGAGAAGCTGGTCTAGAGCACATCAGTGTGTCGTCCTCCCATCTCTTAAGATTGATCTGCCAGTAGTTGCGTTCACCAGTAGTATACCGCCCACTCCGAGTAGCAGGTGGTATGATAAAAGAAACGGGAAAAGATTTGTGAGGAGCACCTGGGGGTTCCGAAAAAGCCCATGAAAAAGAAGAAGAGGTGGACACAAAATTGAGTAGAGCAGTCTCATAAGTCTCCTTGCAAGTACGGCCAAAGGGACGCTCCTGGTCAAATCCAAACTGCCTCATCACCCTATGAGGATTATAAAGTACGGTACCGAAATCATTATCCTCAATAAAATATGGAAGCTCCGCAGCCCGAAGGAAGACAAACCAGGACAATGAAGAACCGCTCAGCCTGTTGGTATTTAGATAAGTGCGAGACTCACGCCTATAGAAGTGAGGAAGGTGACCATTATTTTCCGAAACAATAGTGTAAGGACGAGCGGTGAAGCATGAAAAATCATCAATAAAAAGCCGCAAGTCTGAGCTAAAGCGGTAATCAATCCAGCGGGCTGTCCGGGGGTCGATGTGGGGTAATAAAAAAGGGTCTGAAGACTTCTTCTTCCTCTTAGAAAGATGTTCAAAAGAAGAATAACCCTTGAAACGCTCGAAGGGGAAAAGCTGAAGGAAGGAGCCTGGAATGAAGCAATTCACGTCGTACCTGAGTGAATGAAAAGGAAAGATTGATAATTCAAGAAAAGAAGAGAAAAGTGCAATGTGAAAGACAGTTAATGGAAGCATGAAAACAAATACCTTCCAACAGATTCTCTCAAAGCGAAGGCCACCTCATCTAAACGGCGATACAGGGTTCCCAGAAAGAGGGAAGCAAGAGGAATCTCCAAACCCCGAGATAGCAGAGCTGCTAAACTAAACATGCGAACTGAGGGACCATCAACAGGAGACCCAGGAAAGAGGAAAGCGAGACAACCACATAGCCAGATAGGCTGCCAAAGGAAAAGGACAAGGCTCCTTACGAAAAGCAAGGACGGATTGGTCATAAGTCGAACTATCCCACTGGTTAGTCTTGTAATCCCGAAAGAAGTAGCGCACCCAAGATAACCATGAAGTTTTTTGTCGGCTAGTGGTCTCGAAATCTGGAAGGAGTGTGTCACCTTTGAATCGTGAGACATAATGGGAAGACTGCTTGAAGGCCTCCATCAAATAGGCAACGCACTCAACATCTCTAGCAGACATACTAGATGGGTCACAAGAAGCCGAAGCGACAGCAGGGAGGCTACAAGATATAAACCCAACATAAGCATATAATTTGGAAAAAAAAAAGGAGAAAATAAGAACGAATGAAAGTTACAAAAAGAAAGGCTTACTGGTAGATAGCATAGACATCCTCTAGTGTAGGGGTGAATTCCCCCCAAGCAGTAACGAATGTGCATGAAGAAGAGCACCAGCGGGAAATCAACACGGTAAGAGCATCATGATCCTGCTGAATACGTAGATCCCTACATAGCTGAATGCAGCGATATATGCCCGCACTCTTTAGTATAGCCTTGTACTCAACATTCCCGAGGATCTCGTCAGTCCAATGTTGCCATCCTTGAAGACGGCTAGATGAGTCAGACAGGAAGCGAAAGGGACTGAAAGGGTATTCTTGTTTCTCTATGCACATGCGGGGAATGCGACCGGAATGGGGGAAGTCGTCCCAACCTCCACAAGCCGCGACATAAAGAAACAAACCCTCTTTCTCTGGCGCAGGAAAAGTTGTGCGATCATAAGTTCGAACATGCTCCCAAAAAGTGTCAAAAGGCCCAAAAAAGGGAGCCTTTCCCCAATCATTGACAAAGGGAATTACCCTGGAACTCTTCAAGTCTTCAGAACATCCAGTAGACGAGGTCTGCAAGTAAGAAAGACCCCACATGAGGATACTAAGGATGTCAAGTAAGGCATATGAGCTTGAGTAGGCTTACCATGGCAAAGGGAGAATTTGAGCCTTTCACTTGAGAATACCTGAAAATAAGAAGAAATAGAGTCAGGGAAGGATCAAAATCACAATTGTGAAAGAAAAACAAGATTTGAAATTTTTCCACAAAACTTCGGACAGCCAAAATGCATCCTTCGGAGCCATTTTTTGGATTATTTCGACATATGTCATGGCCGTTGGCGATGACTTTTGAAGGGCTCGTCGATACGGTCGTTTTGATATATTATGGGCCCCGAGACTCCAAACGAAACAAAAGTTATGGTCAAAACAGTAATCACGCTTCCCAATGTTAAAATTTTAGTACATTTTCTCCTAGGATTCGCTCCCTAGGGTTCGGCCCCCTAGGGTTCGGCCTCCCTAGGGTTCGACTTCCTGCAAAAAAAAAAAAAAAAAAAACCTAGGGTTCAGCCACCTAGGGTTCGGCCCCCTAGCAAAAAAAAAAAAAAAAAAAAAAAACTATATTTTGTGTACCTTGAAAATTCTGGTGCCCCACAGATTACTTTTTCGGAACGGATGCTTCAAATATTGTGTTTTTCTTTATTATCCGAGGGAACCCTACCGAGATATAATCCAAGTAACGGGGCTCGGAAGACAAAAGAAAAGCTACAATAACCTGAGAAGAAACGTAGGAGAAGCAAGTCAAGAAAAAGTTCGGCAGAAAGTACTCAAATAAACTGGAAAAAAAAAAAGAGAAGAAGAAATTGTTTTTTTTTTTTACCTTGTTCCCAAGCTGAAAACTGTTGGCTTGACGACTTCTTGGTGATCTTCAGACTTGAATGAGGAGAAAAAAAAATTTTGCACGATGAAAAGAAAGGCCTAAGTGACTTGGGAGATATATATATTCCAATTGCGAGCTTGCAATAGTAAAGGAAACAATCTCTAGGTTCCTCTTAAGGAAGATTTCGCAATTTAAAGATAAGTTTATTTGAGCTTATTTCTAAATAAATATATAAATTTTCAAAAATTGCTTAAATTTGGTATTTTAATAAAATTTCGAAAATATATATATATTTGACAATTTCGAAAATATATATATATTTGACAATTTCGAAATTATATATATATATATATATATATTGAATGTTTGAAAAAAAAAAAAAGATCTTGCTTTATAAAATTCTAATAAAGGCAGATTTTGTTTCTAAAATATAAAATAAAATTTGATTCTTGGAGCTGATGATCTTCCTTGTTTTAATTCTCAGAAAATAAGGAAATAAATATTGAGCAAAATGAAGAAGCTTTCAGATGATTTACCAAGCATTACTTGGACAAGTGGAGTCACGCAAAATCATTCACAAACCTGGAGTATTTTGCACGAGCGTCTCTCAGGAATCGTGACTCTCGCGCAGGGGGCAAATGTGGGCCCAAGTGCATATTAGGGTTCACATGACCTAATTGAATTAAATGTACAAATTAGGGTTTACAAAAAACCTAATTAAATGTGCAAATTAGGGTTTATGTGACCTAATTAAATGTACTAGACCCGGGGAAGTCTCCACGTGTTCCAAGGCAGAAGACTCGTGGATGCGACCCATTTTGGGAATTGATTGAGGGATTGGATTGGTGGCTAGAAGAACAGGGCAATTTGGGCATTACTTTGATGATTAAAGGGCATTTCTGGAATTTCTCCTTTAAAACATAATTAAAGGGTATTTCGGGAATTTCCCTTAAAACATGTGCCTGGCATGTGACTATTTTCCAGGAAAACTCTATAAATAGCCCCTCTATTCTAAGAAAAGGGGATCGCTCTCAAGACATTACACTTAGACTCTTGGAAGCTCTAAACACTTGAAACTCTCTCACAACTCGAAGACTCTAGAAGGCTCTTGGAATCCCTGCTACCCTAACCCGGTTTCCGGATTCTAAGAGTTCTGCCACGTGTCATTGGAGTAATTGCCTACCTGTTCTTCTCCCCTCTTCAATCAATCAATCAGTTTCGTACTCTTCGTGGATTTCTCTCCTCTCCAGCCAATACGAAACCCTAACCCTAGCAAGGTGTAATTTTCTTACCTACAAGGGGCAAATGTTGTGTCGTTAAGTCCAAGAAGAGACTTGGACCCAATGATAAACCTTAGAACTGACTTTGAAAGGCCTACTGATAGCCCCCTATTTAAAGAGCAGATCTATAGTCATCCTGATGTTCCTCAAAGGAGTAATCATACGAGGCTTAATATAAATCATGGTCCAATGAATAATGCAAATATCCCTGTCGATAGGGTAGTAAAAATCATTAGAGACATCTGTGGACGTAAAATAAGATTCTTCAAGAGACCAACTTATAAGAAACTATATTGCTGAATGGATTGGTTTCGCATATGAATTCTCTAGGGGATCAAATGCTCAACTTCGCTCTTTTCTTGGGAGATGAAAGCAATCCACAATTGAACCCATCAGAAGGTTTACATTCTAATGTGGGGAATTAGGGAATGATGGGTTCATGAAACCGAGGATGTTTCCCAGTTCATTAACCAGAACTACCTTTATTTAATATATTAATTTAACCCCAAATTCCATACATTCATGGCATGTCATGGAAAAGCAATTCCATGCTCAGTTTTATAGGGCAAGCCTGAGATATCTATTGCTGGCCGATATAAATTAAAACAAAAGCTAATATCCTTCTTTATTGTGTCTTATATGTTGATACTTATATGTAAATCTGTAAATCTGAAGTTTTTGATCTGTAAAATATATATTTAACCCTATGTATTTTCATAGAGTTTAGTTATGCTATAAATGCAAAAGCATTATATTCTTTATTTTGTTAAATTGTTGGGTGATTATTAGAGTTAAATATGAACTTAGTGGAAAGACGTGCAGTTTTAAAGCTTGAGTATTTACTTCAAGAGTTGCTCTGAAATAAGCCTAATTAATAGTCTACCAAGATTAGGCTTAATAGTTCACATAACATAAATGGCTTTAGCACGAGAGTAATGTTCAATCTTGGGTTAATGTTGCCCTAACCGATGTTACGATGTGCCTCGAAGGGTTCTTAGGGAACGTTATACAAGGTAAAGATAAGGTAATCATTAAAGCCATGGTTTTAAATGTGACATAATTCACTAGCAATGCACTAGCCTTGTTTAATCAATACACTGCAAGACATCGAGCCTCCTTTCGTGCCATCAAGAATCTTTAATTGTATAGGGTTGACCTTAACATGATTTGATATCCTTCTTTCTTGTGTCTTATATGTTGGTACTTATATGTATTGCCAAACCAAATCTGTAAATCTGAAATGTTTGATCTATATAAAATGTATTTAATCCCATGTATTCTCATATAGTTTAGTTATGCTATAAATGCAAAAGTATTATACTTTTTATTTTTTTTGAATTGTTGGGTGATTATTGGAGCTAAAAATGAACTTAGTGGAAACACAGTTTTAAAGCTTGAGTATTTACTTCAAGAGTTTCTCTGGAACGAGCCTAATTAAGAGTCTAACAAGATTAGTACGTACTTAGAGTTCACATAACATAAATGGCTTACAACTTTGAGTAACTTGATATATTTGTTGGGAATCTGCTGTATTTCTAGTTGCAATAAACAAGTAACACAACAAGGTAATATTTGACTACCAAGGGAAGAATATAAAGTGCAGGAATTTAAGTCTGCTACAACAAAAAAACAAAGGAAGAAACTTGGAAAAACAAAGGCTTTTTATTATAGTATATCGATCAAGTTCTTACATACAAATCAATGACTTAATCTGACTATTTAAAGAGAAATATGAACCAAAACGTGCAGCTACATAGGTGAAAGTAGTTTCCATTTTGTTCTAGCTCCTAAAGAATAGATAAGTGAGGCACATGATTCCAACAACTATTAATTGGCTTATTTAAATAACTGCTTACACTAAAACTAAGGACTCATGTGCATCATATTTTATTACTCCCCCTTGATACAAAACTGGATACTCCAATAAGAGATCTGAACTTCACAAACTTAAAGTAAGGAAGAGCAGTACTTCAATTCCATTGTTCCTCCTCCAGTTACATCTTTGATAAAATGATGACGAAGTTCAATGCTTAGTTCTCCCATAAAAAAACAGGATTCCTTGTCATTGCAATTGTCGCCTTATTGTCACAATAAATCTCTGTGGAACCATGCTGAAGTTGCTATAAATCTGCTAGAATTCATCTCATCCAAATGCCTTGAGTGTGATGACCCGAATTTTCAGAAAAATATTAAAATTCTTATTTGGTGGTATGTGATGTGATATTATATTGCATAAGTCAATACGTGCTTTGCAATATGTGATTTTTGTGAATAACAAAAATTTATTATTATTATATATTTATTATATCATGTAAATAAATTGTAGAATCAATTTATTAAGAAGAAATGAGATGAATATAGTTTATGATGAAAGAAATTATTAAAATAATTTATAATATTAAATTATTTTAATATAGTAAATTGGTGGTATTGAATATATTTAATAACCTCCATTTTATTGGGTAAAATGTATTCATGTTATGTAATATAGTGAAAATATTATTATATTTGATATAGTTAAATAAATTTTGAGAAAATAATTTATAGAAAGAAATAAAATAATTGAATATATTATTATATATTTGTTTTGATTTGAAATAAATTGTGGGAATCAATTTATTTAAAGAGGCAGATAGCTTTAAAGATACAAAACTTTTGTATCTATTAATGAGCAACTTAAAATAATTTATAATATTAAATTATTTTAATAGGAGTATGATGTAAATAAATTGTTAGAAGTAATTTTAGATGGAGATTAAATTTAAATTATAATATGAAATAATATAATTTGATTATAAAGTCTTGTAATGAATTTGTTATAAATTAAATTTCATGAGCAAGTTAATTTTAATTCACTTAACTAAATTGGTGAATTAATATATTTGTTTTGATTAATTGAATAAAGAAAGTTATTTTCTTTTAATGAGTTGATAATGAGAATTATGTTATTAAAATATAACATATAATGGTATAATATGTAATATTATACTAGATGGATGTGAATTAGGAATATGAGGTGATGGATCAATTTATATGTAAATGGATATTAGTGTCAAGAATTAATAAATTAAATTAATATTTAATTTATGATTAAATGCATGGATTAAATAAATTATTTTAAAACAATTAATGGGAAGAAGGAGTAAGGTCAATTTAATTTATGTATTCAATATTAACTGAATAAATTAAATAAGTTATTATTTAATGTAACGTTCGTTACACAAAAAGTGTTAAACTAATTATGAATTAATTCCTTAATTAGTGGGATAATTTTTATACATAATTATAAATGTATAATTATTTAATTATGATCAATAAATTCCTATATTGGAATAAATATAATTATGATACATGAATTAATTAATATCATTACATGTATTAATAATTATATAGGTATAGGTATGTTGTGAAAGTATATATAAAATACCGGAGATAGGTATAAGTGTATATTAGAGTATATATAATGTGGTACATATGTTATGGATAAGGTAAATATGCTGAGAATTGACAAATGAAGCGGTGAGTCATGAATTGAAAAGCAGGAAGTGGCATAATGAAAGCATGTTAAACCTCCATTAATAGAAAGCAAGTATGAGGTGGAAAGATTTTAAGAGACATAATATACATTAAGCAAACAAACCCATAAGTTATTCAAAACAGATACTTTGTTTCCTTAGTCCATTCCAAGCAATCTGTTCCAAAAAGAAAGAAAAAAATTTTGTTATCTCATCTTCTCTATCCCAAAACAAATTCTAACCCTCTTTAATTCCTGCTGAGATTACTAAAGATATTAGAAGGATGTGAAACTAACATTGAATTGGTGGGGGATTAGAAACTAATTGTAGCAAGAGGAGGATGATTGTTAGCCATCACCAACCTAGAAATTTCAATTTGTCAAGCTATAGTGAAAGGTATATTTCACTTCCTTAGTTCATGAAAATTAGTTAATTTATGCATTGTTCATGCTATATTTGGTTGTGGGAGGTTATTTATATGGAGGAATCAGATGGATTCAGGAGTCATAAGGAGAATTTTGTAAGGAGATTGGCATGATTGCATATTCAAATACTATGTAAAATCTGAGTTTTTATACTATGCACATTAGGTGTTCGATAAAATGTTTCAAAGGGACTGTTATGGTAAAACTTAAGAATTTGCTAGTATTTTGAATAAGATCATATATATTCATAAGTTATGAGATAATTTAAGTTGTTTAGAGGTATCAAATCAAGTGCTAAATGAGATTTAGAGAATTTTTGCCAAATTGGGTTTAACTAGAAAACTGTGCTGATTGGGCACTTTTGACCCTTTGGAATTATGCCTTAGAATACCTGTTTTGGTCAAGTAGTATTTTTCTAAAATATTATGTAGTATCATCTTAATACTGACCAAATTTGAAGATTAATGGACATGTAGATCGAAAGTTGTAAAATTATAAAGTAGCTATAAAAATAAGGCTGAGTTGGGGGTAGGGCAACAGCTGCACCAGGCTGTTAGCCCAGCAGCGAGCAGAGCTGGGCAGGCGCCTGGAGCCAGCTGCTAATTAGCTGTCGGGCGACGTTTCACCGTGCGTGTTCGATTCCAATTTTGATCTGTAGCATGTAAATAATTAAAATTAATATTCTAATGTATAAATTAGAACATTGAACCCAACATGGTTAATAATTCAAGATTAAGTTGTTAATCTTGAAATATACAAGTTTTGATCAAAATTCGTGAAATCATATTATGTGATAATTTTTTTACGAAGGTATTACATGGAACAATAACCTTAACGGCAAAACGAGATTATACAAGGAACGTTCGATGAGCATTTCATGATAAACAAAACCGAGGTAAGTTTTTTAGTTTTGTTGTGTTTGTGGATTGATATTAATTATGTGAAATTATTATTGTATTGTGATATATTCTTCATGCGTGTATTAGATTACATATCATGTTCTATGAATTGCTCAAGTCAATATATGACTAAGATAATTGGGTTATGAAACTCAATTTGGTTGTAGTATATGCTATGTAAAAAGCTCGATGACATATGGTGTATGATGTAACTATATATATTTTGAGATGAATGATGCATTATATAAAATTATTGCACATCATGAAAAGTATGATACATGAGCGTAAATGTAGAATTGTGTGCTATATGAAACATGATAGACTGTTAGACTTGCTGGGTCGTCATGCTCAACCTTGCAAAAACATAACTTTTGCAGATTTGGGATGCAATGCAAGTCTATAGCTTTCAAGATGATAACAACTAGAAGACGCATAAAGGACTACTGTTTTCTTTAGTTGAAAATTTTATTGTATCGTGATGATAATGTACAATATATGATGTAAACTTTGAAATATTTAATATATAAAGAATGTTTATTTTTAGATTGAAAAATAGCATTGTTGCTATTTTGCGAAGTAAATCAATTTAGTGATAATATTATACGAGAAAGAATGTATATTCAGAAAATGATATTTATTCTGATTATGTTGTGGTGATTGCTATGTAATGTAAAGCTGTATTATGGTGATAAGAACGAATTCGTATTGAAGATTGAGTTGAACATACTCCTGACTACTCTGATGAGATGAATCATAATAAAGTAAATATGATTCTGAAAAATATAGATAATCGTAAAGGTTGCGATTTCAGGGAATAGAAAGAAAGATATAGAAATTTTTAATTATCTGCATTTTTATTAGTTTTACCATTGAATAATGATGTAAAGCTAGTACAAGATAGTATTTAACGCACAAGCTCGGGATTAAGATTAGTCCTAATTATGGATTAAATTGGTCCCGATTTTGGGGGCGTTACATTGATAAACAGTTGAAGTTGTTGCAATGTACTCTGCTTCGGATGAAGATAACGCAGTGGTAGCTTGTTTCTTTGAACTATATGAAACAACCCCTGAACTAAGGTTTAATACATAGCCACTTGTGCTTTTTCTATCATCTACAAACTTGCATAGTCACTATCAGTAAAACCAATTGATTGCATCGTGGAGACTGGACTATACCAGATTCCATAGTTGCTAGTTGCTCGGATATAGCGAAGAATTTGTTTGGCTGCTCCAAGATGATGTATTAAAGGACTATGCAAAAATCTTGAGACTAAGCTAATAGGAAACATAATATTAGGGCGAGTATAAGTCAAGTACATCAGCCACCAACAACACTTCTAAACCACTTCTCATTAGCCATCGTTGTTTCATTATTCATAGTCAATTTCTCCCAGGTGTTCATAAGAGTAGACACAGCTTTACAATTCAGCATATTAAACTTCTTGAGTAAATCTAGAGCATACTTCTCTTGTGAAACAAAAATACCCTCATTAGTTTGTTGAATTTGAAGACGAAGAAAATAATGTAACAACCCCATATTTGTCATATCAAACTCACTCACCATACTTTCTTTAAATTCTCTAATAAGAGTATTAGAATAGCCCATATATATCATGTCATCTACATAAACACAAACAATAAGCACATCATTACCTTTTACTTTCACATATAAGGTGAGTTCCCTTTCACTTCGACGAAAATCATTTTGAAGGAAATAGGGGTCAAGTATGTTGTACCAAGCTCTCGGCGCTTGCTTGAGACCATAAAGGGCCTTTTTCAACTTATAAACTTTCTCCTCTTAACCATTAATGACAAATCCCTATGGTTGTTCAACATACACATCATCATCCAAAAACCCATCTAGAAACGCAGACTTTACATTAAATTAAAAACCATTCTAATTTTTTTGAGCCACTAAAGTCAAAATTATTCTAACAATCTCAAATCTAGCTACAGGTGAAATTTTTTTAAAATAGTCAACTTCATACTTTTGTACATATCTTTTAGCGACTAGCTTCTCCTTATGCTTTTATACATTTCTATCGGGTTGGTACTTTACTTTGTAGAAGCATTTCACGCCAATAATTTTCTTCTTTGGCGGTAAATGCACAAGTTCCTATATGTTGTTTCTTTCAATGGCGGACATTTCCTTTTCCATTGAATTCTCCCACTCTTCTTTTTTGCAAGATTCATTATAACTTAAAGGTTCTACAACCAAAAGAGCATAAATAGAAGCATATATATTACTCAAAGACCGCATCTTTATTGGCGGAGTTTCACTGTTTCGGGATGAATCATTGCTACTAGATGGGCTACTAGTTGAGCTTCTAGTTGGACTGTGCATAAGAGAAATATAGGGTAAACTCACATCTTCTTGTCGCTGAGCTGATTCTATCCCATCTTCTACAAAAGATATATTCTGATCATTATTACCATTTTGCTGCCAATCATTGTTCTCATTAAAAACCACATCTTGTCGAATGATTAGCTTCTTAGTAAGAGGATTATACAAATGACAACCTTCAATTTCAGCACTATAGAAATGCACTTTTCGCTTTTCTTATCCAACTTAGTACGATCAGTAGAATCAATTAAGGCATATGTAATAGAACCACAAATTTTTAAATTACTTACAATGGGCTTAACTCTCCACCATACTTCATAAGGTGTTTGATTTCTTACCGCTTTCGTTGGAGATATGTTGAGAAGATGGATTGCAGTAACTACTGCCTCGGCCAATAAACTATTCGGAAGTTCCTTCTCATTTTGCATAGTCTGTGCCATTGCTACAACGATTATCAATATGATAAACTAAGTGGTCGTTAAACCAAGCACAAAACCTCTGCCCATACAATGGTTTGTACAACTCAGCTATCATATGAGTCCTCAATTGAAATCCCACCCAATCCTAGCTTGCTCTTTACTGAATACGAACTTTTTTTAATCCGTATTTCATCATCTATAACTCTTTCTGAGTTTTATTCTTGTACTATCTTATAGTACATTTTCTGTACATCATTCTGCTATAATTTTTCAATAATTCGATTGATGATCTGTCATTTCATGACTTAATCCGATCACGTTGTGATCCTTTCTTATAATCGTCTTATCTTACGATTTTTTTCCTTTTTGATCGTTTTGGTTTTACGATCTTCTTTCTTTCCTCTTTAATCATATTATTTTATGATTATTCAAATCAGGTGTCCCCTGATCCTTTAGCTTCTCAAGATTCTTCTTCGAATCTTTGCGTATTATCTTAACGCATTCTTTATGCATTTCTAAATTCATTTGAAGATCATTTAAACCTCATTCGAGTTTATGATTAGCTTCTTCTTCCTTTTCATCTATCTTGTTTACGGTTATAGCCTAAGGTATACTTACCTAAGGTTTATAACCCATAGCTCTGATACCAAGTGTAACGCCCCCGAAATCGGGACCAACTTAATCTAAAATTAAGACTAATTTAATCCCGACCTTGTGCGTTAAATACTACCTTAGTTCAGCTTTACATCATATTAAGATGAAATAATAGCTGAAAATGCGGATAATAAAAAAACTTTTTTTTTATATTTTTCTTTCTATTCCCTGAAATCGCAACCTTTACAATTATACATTGAAGTAGATATGAGTATATACAACTCAATTCTACATTCAAATTCTTTCTTATATAGTATTATCACTATATTGATTTTCTTTATATAATACTCATCCCAATATATTCAAAACAAATATTCTTTATATATTGAATAATTCAAACTTTACGTACTAGTTAGTTACACATATCAAGAATCATTGTCATGCTTCAATATAAGTTCTAATTAAAGAAACGAAGTTGCTTTGCACGACTTCTAATCTTTATCGTCGAGATAGTATATAATATCACCCTTCATTTTTATCCTGCAAAATTTGGGTTTTGCAAGTCTGAGCTCGACAGCTCAGCAAAGCTAGCAGTTTTCATGCTTCATGTAGAACATAATTTCATGCTCAGCTGATACATCATAATCATTCGACTATGCTCTAAGCCATGCAATTTCATATGCTTGATATATCTAAGATATCACTTATCACATATAGACTGAGTCCCATAACTCAATCAATTTAGTCATAGTTTGACTTTCACATTTCATAAAGCATAATATGTAATTCATCATATTCAAGAAGATCACATTATATATTCAACAACAAATTGAAACAACACATAAGAACTGAAAGACTTGCCTTGCGAGTTGATTAGATTTATAGCTTTTAGCTTAACTTCTCTTCACAAGTCCTACACAATTGTGTTCACATATGTACATACATTAGATAACAAATCATGTCACATAACATGTATTTATGTATGTAAATTGTATAACCACATAAACCACATTCTTGGTTTACATGAACTATAATCTTTTGTTCTTGTCTTAAGACTTAGAAACTTTTGTTCTTTATCACCCTTTTTACGTCCAAAAAGGTTCTCTTATGGCTTTAGTATATAAATATTCTACATTTTCAAGTTATAAACCATTTACAACCCGTTTTACGGATATTTCTTATCTTTATTTATAAACTTGAGACCATATGGTTTACGAATAACTTTTATTGCATAAACATGGCCTTACAACATCATTTCTTTAATTTTCATAATTTTTATGCTTTTTCGATGGTTCATGAGTTAAACCATGTTATCGCCTCGTACGCGAATGCTTTACTTCACTAGTAACTTAACTTCGCATTTTATCTCGTAAATAATTCATATTCTCGCTTCGTATATATATATATTAAATATATATACATCATTATAAAATTCTTCGTTCAAAATCTTCGTTTCGAATCCCGGAAACTTTCATTTCATTACTTATTTTATGTTATTCGCGTTTTATAAATTAACTAATGCGATAACATTTCACAAATGTACGTCTTACGGCGTCGCGGCGTTCAGGAATGCCACGACCCACTTATCGTCCCCTTACAATGGTTTATATTCATCACTATACCTTTTATGATATTTGACTTTTATAGGTTAGAACATTTTTGGAACAGTGTCCAAAAATGTCGCATGTCGTCGCGAAACGTCTCGGCGACAAGCCCGTGACATGCCCGACATGCGCGACACCACTCAGCGTCGCCCAACACGCCCCGAAGTACACCACGTCGTTCGATATCGTCTGGCGTCGCACAACGAGCCCAACGTCGGCAACGTGCGGCAGCGTGCGACCAGCGTCGGCATTGTGCGGCCAGCGTCGGCATTGTGCGGCCAGCGTCGGCAGCGTGCGACCAGCATCAGCATTGTGCGGCCAGCGTCGACAGCATGCGGCCAGGTTCAGCATTGTGCGGCTAGCGTCGGCAGCGTGCAACCAGTATCAGCATTGTGCGGCCAGCGTCGGCAGCGTGCGGCCAGCATCAGCATTGTGCGGCTAGCGTCGACAGCGTGCGGCCAGCATCGGCAATGTGTGGCCAGCGCCCCAACGCGACGCACAGCGCCCCAATTTGCCGCCCAGCGCCCCACACGGCGGCTGGGCAGTGCCCTGCTACTGCTCAGTTGCTTCTAGCCTACTTCATGCAATTTTAATTCTTTGCACGCTTAACGGATTGCAACCAATTTTTGATATGCTATTGGCACCATAGCAGGCTATTTTAAAAAAAATACAAACCACCTATTTTGGGTCTTTTAGGCAACCCATAACAGGCCTTGAAAATGCCCCTCCATAACAGTTTATAACTTTTCTTTTTATCTCAAAATTATTTCCTTTCTTGATTCGATTCGCACATACCCTTTAATTAACAATATAAAGCGTATATATATGTAGACTTAGCCTCAGCTTCACTTAATTCTTCGTTTTTAACAAAAACAGTCCTTAGAGGACTTTTAGCGAGCACGTGGTGTGCGTTACTTTAAAACGCAGCTTTCTTAGCTATTTGCTTACGTTCTAACCCAATATTTTTCACCTTATTACTCCGCACAACCAATGTTATACTCCTTGGCTCTAATTCAGTCAATAGCAACCAATTCTACAACCAAATCTGATATATACAATTAGTGTATTACAAGTTAGTTTACTAACTTTATAAGTTTTTCAAAGTTTCATTTCTCCTTGGGTTCATGCCCAGAATTCAACTACCCAAGGCTTCATATACCAATTCTAGTCAAGTTAATTCTTATATATAGCCAATTTATATGTAATTTAGCAGTTTACAAACCCAATCACATACTCACATATTAACTTCATATAAACTAATGAAATTATACATAATTCAATGTATACCTCTTTGCTTGCTTGATATTGAGATGATTGTGATGTTCCAATTTTCCTTCTAATTCCAGCTGCTATCTCGATTTCTTGAGAATTTGGTTATGTCTTCTAACAATAACTTGGTAGATTATTGTATCTTAATGACAATTTAAGAGTATAGAAAATATAGAGGTTTAAACCTTTGGATAGAGAGAGAGAGAGAACGGATGGGTCTAAGGAATGAAGATGAAAGTGCTGAGGATTTGTTTTTCATAATTAGGCTTCTTTAGCCCTTATTTTCATTTTTCAGATACTAGCTTTGCTGAGTATTAAGCTATTAGCTTAATTTCATTCCACCTCCTCCTTGCACCAAATGACTCATCACTTTATTCTATATTCTCAGCATACCATTATATGTATTCTATATATATTATACTTGTAATAGATATATTAACTAATATTATAATTACATATTTCTTTCAAATAAAAAGAGAAAACGGAATTAATCCATTAACTAAAATAACACATTTTGTGAGACGAACCAACAATATTAAAATAATTAATATTCAATTAATTATTTTAGTTCATTTAATGAATACTTTTAAATTTTATATGATTAAATATAATCATCTCCTTCCTTCCATAAAATATTTTTACCGATTTATTTCTATACCATTCAATTTACACATTATACATTATTCCCATAAAATTTATTTAAATTATACAATCTATATTGTATAACAAATTTTAATTTCCTCATTCTTCTCAAAATGAAAGTAACATATTACATGTATTGTAATAAATCCATTAGATATGTTGAAATAATTTAATATTATAAATTACTTCAATTTACTTTATTTAAGGTATACAATAATTCTGTATGCTTAAATTCAATATACCAATCCCACCATATTAAAATAATTATATAAATTATTTTAACATGTATTCATTTCTTTTTCCTTTGAAACAATTATTTTCTTTCCTTTTCTATAAATTGTCTTCAACAATTTATTTAATTGTAGTAAATATATTAATATATTCACTACATTAAAAACATGCGTACATTACACCTCATAATGTAATATTATTACATAATTTCTTCAATAAAATGAAGGTTATACATTAAATGCCATCATTTCATAAATTTTACACATCTCATTTCCTTTTAAATAAATTATTTCTACAATATATTTTCATATAATAATAATAAATATTTATTATTCATAAAAATCATATATTGCATAGCGCGTATTCATATATGCAATACCATATCACCAAATAAGAATTTTACTGATTAAATTCTTATTTTTAATATTTTTTAAAAATTTGGGTCATTACATCTCCGCTCTCCAAGCTTTACCAACCGAAAAGGGCAGCTTGTGTTGCTTTCCGTAAACACAACTTTCATAAACACTATCAACCGAAACAATAGATAGCAATCATATCACCATATTTTTTTGACCCAATAATTTTATCCCAATAAAATGTAAATGTCCATACCTTAAATGCCAAAGCCTAGACTCGCCATGAATAGTAGTAACCATTGCACAATCATCTAAGCATGATAACTTAAGAGGAAACAATTTATTTTTAGTCATATGGACCTTAAAAATAATATTTTTAGATTTTTAATTTTTAATTTCACACATTCCATCATGAAAATGAACTAAATATCCCTTTTGAATTAATTGACCCACATTAAGTAGGTTATGTGCCAAACTAGAAATATAGTAAACATCATGAATTAGTTTTTTAGTACCTGACTTAGTTTTAAATGTAATTGTTCCTTTGCCTTCAATTTGTACTTGCTTACCATGACCAAGCCCAACCTTTAATTGAACTGATTTATACATCGTCTGAAATAGTCCACTTTCTCCAGTCATATGGTTGCTACAGCCGCTGTCTAGAAACCAAACATCATTCTTACTTATGTTAGTATTTAAATAAATAAGAAAAAGGCTACCTTCCTCTTCCTTTTCCTCGACAAAATTGACTTGTTATTTGGCTTTCTTAATCTTCTCCAGGCAATTTGGTGCTATATGACCGTAGTTTTTATAATTATAGCATTGTTTTCCTTTATTATCCTGCCTGCCAAATGCCCCATATTAGACCTTCTTGACCTTTTCCACAACCACGGTAGCCACCTTTACCTCAGCTTCTAACAAATTACTTTTGTCCAGAAGAGCCTTCACCAAATTTTCCTTTATTTGAGACTTCCACTTTGGTTTGAAAGGCATACTCAAGATTTTTCTCCATTGACCTGTTAATTCTCTCTTCGTGTGCTAAAAGAGAACCCATTAGTTCATTAAGAGAAAATTTAGACAAGTCCTTAGACTCCTCAATGGTTGTAACTAAAAGGAGTATGCCTATAACGCCCCCAAAATCGGGACTATTCTTCAATCCCGACTTCGGGCGTTAAACATAACTTATACTAGCTATACGTTATCATTCGATGTTGAAATAGCTAGAAATGTAGATAATTTAAAACTTTTTTTTCTATCTTTCCTTCGTTCCTTGAATCGCAACCTTTACGATTATATATTCCAAAATCATATTTATTTTATGATTCACTTTATCACAGTAGTCATCATATGATTTTACATTTCAAAGTAATCACCACCATACATTCTCATTTCAGAATAAACATTTCTTATTCATTGAACATTTCAAACTGTACATAACTGTCAATTACGCATATCAAAACTATCAACATAGTTTTATACACCTTTAATTCAAGAAAATGCATTCTTTCACATATCTTTTAATCCTTATCGTCTTGATAGCAAGTAATAGCATATTTTGTCTTTAACTTGTAAAATTTATGTTTTACAAGATTGAGCTCGACAACTCAGCAAATCTAACAGTTTTCATGCTTCACATAGTACATATAGCTTGAGTTTCATATCTCAATCAGATATAGTCATACTTTGACTTTCACAATTCACGATGCAGGATATATAACTTTACATACTCATATAAATTTCATTCATATTTTAATAATGATTACACATAGTCATGTTACGTTCATGTAACACATTGGAACTAGAAGACTTGCCTTGTTCGATGATTATCGTTTATAGTTTCTCTTAACTTCTCTTTGCAAAACCTATATAATTACAATCACATATACACATACATTAGCTACACATTTATATTACATAACATGTATAGCTATATATTAGACAATCACATAGGTTCCATTCGTTGTCTTTCATTAACTAATTGCCTTTGTTCTTGTTTTGAAAATCTATTCATTTTCATTTAGAGTCCTTTTAATACTTTTGCTTGTTATAATAATTTTATGTCCAAGAAGCTTTAACGTGGCCTTAATTTTTCAATACGTTACCTTTTCAGTTAATAAATTATTTAAAATCCATTGTATTGAAATTTTAAACGTTTATATGTAAACTTGAGTTTACATAATATATTCATAGCTTCTTTCGCGTATTGAACAATTTATAGTTTCCTTTTCCTTATTGTAAATATTTATAATTTTTACATATAGAATTCAACCATTTAAATATGTATATTCATTTATTTTTATTCTATTACATCCAAACTTATCGAAAAATTGAGACGTCATCATAAGTTAGGCGTCGCCTAACAATTACTGCTACTGTGTGTCGTTGTGCGCTAGTTGCCAGGCCTGGCCTGGACAGCCTAGCCACACGGCTACACAGCCCTCCTTCATGTTTAAGACACCCATTTTCTGAATTTATAATTTCCAAACCACTAATTCAATTACGTTGCAATTTGGATATGTTATAGGTCATATACCCATATATATTTTAAAAAAATATAAACCACCATTCGGACACTTTAAACGAGTCAAAAGCCAAGGCCAAGTGGGCAACCCAGCTTGCCGCACAGCGCAACCCTATGGTTGTTACTGTTGCTAGCAGTTGGTTTAGTTGCGACGTAGCAACTTTGCGAATTTTTATCTTCTAGCTCACTTATCGAATTGTTCTTATTTTTGAATATATTGGTGTGTTGTCACAAACACCCAAAAATAAAACCTTACTGCAAAAGATATTGATGTAGTAGTGCAAGTAAGAGTCGATCTCACAAAGAATGATTAGTCTAAATTTATACTTTGTAAACCAAAGAAGGGGGTTTGGAATTTTATTTAACTAAGTAAAATAAAATGAGAATAAAATAAAGACTTTAGTTCTTCCGTTCAATATCACCTTATCATAACAATATTTATCCTTCAATGAAATTAATAGTCCTAGGTAACAACAAGCTCTGTTACCCGAAACTCCCCTTAATTATCACTCAATGAAATAAGCTCACAAGATTCTAACCATTATACAACCTAGAACAAGCTCTCTAGATTTAATATAACAGTAGCATTAAGATCTAAGGAATTAGACTATTCCAAGCAATAATCATACAAGCTCGGATTATTTAACCTGTCTTCCAATAATCATAGCAATACTCAAAAGCTTAACCACAATCATGTATCACTAATTGCTACTAATGATTAGGAATAATATCAATTACACGTAATATTATCCCTTGATCTAGCAAATGATATCAGTTAACCAATTTAATCCTGCATAAACTAAATTAGTTAAGTCAAATAACATTCAACAATTAAAACGTATTATCAAGAATGAACTTCATATAAGAAGGAATGAATAGTGTAAATAAAGTTCAACATCCATTTGGAACTAAATAAAAGAAATGAGAAAAGTTCATAGCAAATATGCAAAATATAATTTACAAGATATTCAACAATAGAATACAAAAATAAAGAAAGAGTTTAGAGAAGAAAAACTATGTTTTGATATCCGGCTGTCACTTCGGATCACAATCTTCATCCAAGTTGTCGCCTTCGATTCTAGGCTTCCATAAGTGTTGATCTCATGCTTGCTCTTGAACTATAAAAATGAAGAGGAGAGTAGCCTCCCCTTGGAGGTCTACTTCCTCTCCCTACTCCTTTACTAACAAACTAATATGGAGAATGGATACAAGGAATTGGTGTATGAATTGGTAGTGAATTAGTGTGTAAATTGGTGTCTACAAGCCTAGCTTCACTTGGTATGTATAGGAACTCATGGTGTGCTACCCTATCATCATAAGTTAAGATCAAACACACAATCTACTCATGTGCATCAACCAACCAAGGAAGAAGCCACCCAAAAACATGCCCCATGTGATGTGCTAAAAGTCCAAATATGACAACTAATCTGATCAGCACATTGCAGGCTATTTTTTCATTTGAAAACCACTGAATTGGACCTTGGACCAAGAATGAAAGTTTTAGTCCTGGAGGTTATAATGAATTTGGGCTTTTGAATCACCTGAGTTGGAGTTGGGAAGCTCAAGTTATGGCCCAAATCCTCCAACTGGTCCGAATAAGAATCCAATTCATGCGGGATTCGGATTAGCTATCTAAAAAGCAATGTTTGGAGGCCCAAATGAACTCGAATATTTACTCACCTTACCATTCCAGAAAGCTTGAGAAGTCTACTAAAATCTTCAAGAAGAACACATTTTCATTCGGGAAATCTAACATGATTAAAATCGCAAACGAAGCTCTACTACAGGTCAATCTGTCCAACCGAGAAATTTTCTGGAATCTTCAGCTTCGACATCTGTTAAAAAATTGGCCATAATTCTCTCATCCAAGCTCTGATTTAGGCGTTTCAAGATGTTCCGAAAAGCTAAAAAATAGTTCTACAACTTTCCTTCTTTGAGCTTTGAGAGATATTGGATGGACGAAGGACAGAATTAGGTCTCAAGCGAACGGACCAATTTTAAATTAGTCCAAAAGTGCGGAAATAACTCATTTTTCATTTAATGGCTCCATTTACAACCTAAATCAAAATATAAGAATAGTGAGTACATTTAGGTTCCAAATAAGTATAAAAGACTAGACATTAAGAGATAAAAACATAACATATTTTATACTTATCATATGTTATACATGACATATAAGGATATTTTTAAAAAATACAAGCCACCTAATTCGGGTCCTATAATCAGTCCAAATAACACGTCAACAATGGGTGCGCACACTAATTTTTAAGTTTTGATTTCTTATTTAAAGTGCATTCCAATATGGCTTAATACCGCGAGGCTCTTAAATTATTCTTATTTAGGATGTACGTACCTATCATAGGTTTCAGTTCTGCTAAATTTTGTGTTTTTAACCAAATTACCTCACTTTGGCATTATATCAAACATAATGTGCGCGTTCTATTTATGGACTGATTTTTATAGGTTGGGGCTATGTAATCAAACCATTTTCGCCAACTTTATTGCTCCGCACAACAACAACTAGGCTCTATAGCTATCAATTCACGTGACTAAATCAAGTACATACAACTAGTTTATAAACTAGTAAGTTTACTAACTTTTCAAATAAATTAATAATATTATCACAAGAAAAATGAACTACCTTTACTGATGCTATTCAAATTTCCTTCCCAAATCAGCTTACTATTTCAATTTTCTACCAAAACTATTGGGCAGGGAATGGCTTTGGAGCTTCGTTTCTTCTTCTTTCTTTGGATCGGATAAAAAATAGGGCATGGAGAAAGGGCATAGGCTCTTTTGCTTATCGTTTTCTTTGAAACAAAATGGACTAAAGAGCAAAGTACTATTCTTCTTTTCTTTTCTTTTTGGGACGAAAATGGAAAAACGGGGAGTATAGATATGATACAGGGTATATGAATGAACAAATGATGAATACCAGTTCATGCTTGATTTTAATACGTGTCTTCTTTTACTGCTTACCCATTAAACACCCCATGCCTTAGCTTATACTTGGCTCTTTTATTAAATGACAGTTCATCCTATGTTTAGCTTAGTGGAGACTTAACATGTACATCTTTTGCCACCTCCTGCTATTTTATAAATGACTCAGCAGCATAAGAGGAGGTTTAGTTTAGCATGATCATGCTTTTATTCTCCAGTACACATATATTATTACATATATCACATTTGGCATAAATTATTTATTTGAAATGTGTAATATAAATCATTACACTAATTATGAAGTTGAATTCACAATTTTAAAATAAGCTCTTATAATGGGACGAATAAATTATTTAATTAATTAATATTATCCCATCGATTATTAAATTGTTCACATAAGCTTTATAATAATATTTTCTTGCTTCCCTTCATAAATTGTTTCAAAACAATTTATTTAATCTGTACATTTCATCATAAATTAAATATTAACACTTAATTCATTAATTCTTGGCACCAATATTCAAATAATATACTAATTACTTCATCACATGTTAAAATTTTATATATATATATATATATATATATGTTTGGCATAATATAATATATTAAGTCATTTCATAAATATATTACATTTATTTGTAATATATATATAATGAGTTTAATAAAATACATACATTAATTCACCAATTTAATTAAGTGAATTAATTAACTTGCTTATGAAATTTAAATCATAATAAATCCATTGCCATACAAGGCTTCATAATCAAATTATATTATTTCATAATGGCAAAACTGATGAATTACCCATTGTAGTTGGCACGTTTTACTGATTATACCATTGAACTTTTAATTTTTCAATTACCCCATTAAACTAATTATTATTTTAAAATTGGGTCATTCCGTTAAAAAAATTAGACGGGCGTTAACTTCCTATTAAACTAATTATTATTTTGAAATTGGGTCATTCCGTTAAAAAAATTAGACGGACGTTAACTTCCTATCAGCAAAACTAATAAATTACTCACTATAGTTGACATGCTTTACTGATTACACTATTGAACTTTTAATTTTTTAAATTATCCCATTAAACTAAATATTATTTTGAAATTGGGTCATTCTTTTCGCATCTACCCGTAAAAGCTCCGGCTCCTATCAAATCATAAATATAATCCCAACAAAATTAATTTAACCAAATATTACTACCACATGTGTGTGTGTGTGTGTATATATATATATACACACACACACACATACACACACATGGATATATAGAGAGATTGGGGAAGGGGTGGACCTTGTGGAGGTGATTGAGAGTGAAGGAAAGGAGTTCGGATACATAAGGCTCCTGAGAGTCGGAGGCGAGAGGGAGGAAATCTACTGCAACACAATTTACTTCATCTGTTATTGTTGTTGGGGATTCGGACTCCATTATTATATCTAATGCTGAATTTTGAAGCTCAATTCAATGTTTTTGGTACTCGGTCTCAAAATTTTCATAGATTTTAGAGAGAAAATACGCATATCTATTTGATTTGGAAGAAGCGGGAGAAGAGAGAGATGGGAGGAAGAGAGAGAATAAATATATAAAAAATTCTTTTTTCTTTTTCACGTCCACGTATGATAAAAACTAAAACGATTTAATAGTTGTGAGGTAAAGATAACAGAATTACCCAATTTCAAAATAATAATTAGTTTACTAGGGTAATTAGAAAAATTAAAAGTTCAATGGTGTAATCAGTAAAATGTGTCAACTACAGTGGGTAATTTATTAGTTTTGCCTATAAGAAATTAACGTCCGTTTAATTTTTTTAACGGAATGACCCAATTTTAAAATAATAACTAGTTTAATGCGGTAATTTGAAAAATTAAAAGTTCAATGGTGTAATCAGTAAAACGTGTCAACTATAGTGGGTAATTCATTAGTTTTGCCATTTCATAATATAATTTAAATTTAATCTTAGTTAATTAATTTTCTTCGCCACCAAATTGCATTCTGTAATTAACTCAAACTAACTAATTCAATAGTTTAATATATATATATATATATATATATATATACACACACACACACACATACATACACATATACACACGCGCGCGCGCGCGTTCAAACTCATTACGTCTTACAATAAGAATTTTATTTATTAAATTCTTATTTTAATAATTTTCAAAATTTCGGGTCATCACAATGCCCTCAAGCCAATCATATTTAATGTGATGAGTATTTACTTTGTAATCTTATTCATTTATTAATAAGAGAATTTATTTAATAAAAGACATTATTTATCCATGTTAATTAGCTGAATTAATAAATGTGATAAACCCATATGTTGAGAATCTGCATGCGATCATCTAGTCCATTATCATAGGGGGAGAATGTTATTAGATCTGCATGAGATTACCATTATTCATTATATGAGATTTGAGTGATGACAAAATAATAAGAAAAGCATTCATATTGGTAAAGCCTTGTAAAATCCTTAATGAAATATATGTACAAGGACTTAGAAGATCAAATATATTAGGTTGATCTAAGCGGAATGCATATCTATTTGATTAAAGCATGTTTGTAATATTAGGTTTTGTAAAGTCCTTAAATGAATTTGATGTACAAGGACTTAGAATAGAAAAAGATAAAACTTGTTACATTAATCCTTTAAGCTAAAGTATTATATGTATAAAGCATGCGCCAGACTGAACGTTGAATACTGCTCAAACATCCAGCAAAGAATCGTAGAGCAGATAGCCAATTTGGAGTCCAGCCAACTTCGCAGACTCTACCAGGCAAACGAAGAGTGAAGCCCAACAGAATGTAGAGCTCTCTCGGCAGAACGTAGAGCTCTCTCTTGGCGGGACGTAGAGTTCTCTCGGAAGCTCTCTCGGCAAGACGTAAAGCGCTATCGGCAGGTCAAAGAGTTATCTCGGCATCACTCTAAGGATCGTAGAGTCTGCTAGTCAAACACAGTGAAAGGCTAGGCATGTCGTAGAGCTTGCTCGGCATCACTCTCTCGGCATCATAGAACTCAGCCAGGCTTTCGAAGAGCGAAGGTTAACCTAGTGCATCATAGAGTCGAGCATGTCATTACAGTACCTACAAAGAAAACGTAGAGTATGGCTCGACAGATCAAGAAGCTTACTCGGGATCGTAGAGTAAGCACTGCAGAAAGAAGATCGTTGTGCTAACATTGGTTCGTAGTGTCAACCTAGTCACCCACTTTACGACTCCCATGATCAGTCCACAATCAAGCAACAACATAGAACAGTCTCTGCCCAAGCACTCAAAGATAAAGTAGCAATCTTCATAGAGATTTCTAAATAAGCTGAGCATGAGCTATCAGACATAGAAAGATCTATAAGCGCAACTAAAGCATCAAGTCATAATAGAGATCATAGGGCAACTCAAGCAACCACTATATGATCCATCTAGACTCTAAACATGCACCAAAGATAAGGTCGTAGAGTAGGAAAGCAATAGCAAGATATCGTAGGGTTAAGCCTAAGATAACAGAGGCACTCTGGCAAAACAGAAGAAGATCATAGAGCAGTACTCTATGACAAGGCATAAGAAAGAATGTCTGAAGATTAAGTAGAGCAATCATCTACATCAAAAGTGCTACAACATCAGAAGATCATAGAGCAGTCCTCAATAACACAATAGCAAGGCCAACATCTAGAGAACATAGAGCAATCCTCTATGATAAGCAAATTGCAGCAATGACTTAAAGATGTTCACAATATTATGCTCTAGGAACATAAAACTCAATGGAGATCACAAAGTATAAGAGGCACAACTTGCAGAACAATAAGAAGCACATTAAAACATAATGCAAGAGCAGTCAGCTACTCTACGAACTACAAGGCAGCACGAGGCCACAAATAAAGTGAGCAACCAACTCTACGATCAGAGGCAACAGTCTGAAGCAAGCAGCCAACTCTACGATCAAGAAGCAATAGGCTACACCCTAGTTGATCGTAGACTAAGTAAGTGAGTAAGTGCCAACAAGGATTACAAATATCAGAGCACTTAGAGTTACTATCCCAAGATGAGCAGCTGAGTAGTTAAAAGAGTAAAATAAGGAACCAATCTGAGTGGGGCTCAAACAGCCATGTTTGTAGCAGTCAACAAGCAACTCATATGACTTCACTATCTTGGTATCAGCTAATGGATGCTGACTCAGCCATCACTAGCAGACTTCAGGAAGTAAAATATTCAGTGGTACAATAAACAAGTCTGCAGAAAGTAAGTCTCCAATAACAGGAAGTGCAACAGGAAGATATCAACGACAGGCTGTAATGTCCTGGAGTTTCAGAAAATATTATTAATAAGAGTTTAATTAATAAAATTCTTATTTAATGATATTATATGTGATATTGTATTATATATATGTGTGTATACGTGCTATGTAATATGAGATGTTGTGAATAATAAATATATATTATTAATATATATTTAATATGTGTAGATAAATTGTAGAATCAATTTATTACGAAGAAATGAGATGAGTAAGGTTAGGAGGAAGGAAATTATTAAAATAATTTTATAATATTAAATTATTTTAATATAGTAAATGGGTGGTATTAATTATATTTAATAACCTCCATATTGAAGGAATTTGTAACAATATTACATTATTGAGAAATATGTACATATGTTTTAAATATAGTGAATATATTAATATATATATATATATATATTTACTATAGTTAAATAAATTATGAGGAAAAAACAATTTATAGAAAGAAAAGAAAATAATTAAATATATTATTATATATTTGTTTTGGTTTGACATAAATTCTGAGAATCAATTTACTTAAATATGTGGATAGCTTGAAAGATACAAAACTTTTGTACCTATAAATGAGTAAATTAAAATAATTTATAATATTAAATTATTTTAATAGGAGTATAATGTAAATAAATACTTAGAAATAATCGGTGAATTAAGGTAATATTTAAATTATGGTTAAATATATTAAAGTAATATATTTAATGAGTAGAATTAAATTGTTTGAAAACAATTTATGGAAGGAATGAGATGATTAGATTCAATTATACAAAATTAGTTGTATATATGAAATAAATGAATTAAAATAGTTAATTGAATATTAATTATTTTAGTTGGTCCGTTATGTTAAATAAGTAAATTAAAATAATTAATTTAATGTTAATTTTTTTAATATAGATGGTCCATTACATTAAATGTATTAATTATTTAATGTAATAATTTCATTTTTATTGGAAAAAATAGGTACCTGTAATACATTAATTATTACGTGTATTATAAGTATAATATATAATTATCCAAAATTTGTATTCTAATTGGAACACATGTTAGCATAATATATAAAGAGAGGAAATAATATAATATATGTTACGTAATATATAGATTATATATAGTAAGCAAGTATGTTGAAGTTAAAAAAAAAAATAATTTGTTAACATGATGAGTCACTAGATACTAGCAGGAGGTGGCAATTGCATAGGCTAATATCAAGACACTTAGCTATCACGTGTCTGATGAAATAAGGAAAGAGGCTGGGAAGCTTAATCAGTTGAGAACTATTCTCATCAATCTCATTTGTCCTCTCTTACCCATTTCATACCAAGGCTTATGCCTAGTTTCTCTATTCTCTCATTACAAATCATGAACATCTTTAAGTTCTAGAAATACAAATCTCTTCAATTCATATAAGAAATCACCTGGTTTATCAAGGAACTGAAGTACAAACTAAAATTAGGAAGATTGGGAGCTAAGTGTTGTCCAAAAGAGGAATTAAAAACAAAGTGAGAGCAAATTATTGAGCAAGGACAGAACTAATCAGACCCTGTGCAAGGTAAGCTATGTATTTTTTTATCAAATTCATATTAAATTCATGAATTTAAGTAAATAGTAAGTAAATATTGTTGTGATTGTTGTGGGAGTTTGTATAATGGATGAATCAGACGGATTCTGGAGACATAAGGATGGAATTGTATGAAGAATAGGATGTAAACATGTTCAAATTCTCATGAATTAAGAGTTTTTCGATTGTGCACACGAGGTGTTTGATAAAATATTTCAAAGAGGATAATATGCTAAATTATAGTAATCAACTAATATTTTGGAGCAAATTATAGTAAATTATAACTCGAGTTGGTTGGATGGTTTGAAATGAGTTTAAAATGATTGTTTTTGAAAATTTTCTTATAAACTAGTTGAACTAGAAAGTTTATTAAATTCAGATTTTCAAGCCTTTGATTCTATATTAAAAATATGTTTGGAAAGTTCAAATTTTGAGGTAATTTGTAATATGTAGTATGACCTAGAAGTGTGATCAAATCTCAAGTCATTTGGACTTAGGGTGTGGGAGTTATGAACTTAAGAAGGAAGCATGACAGATATAAAGTTAGAAATTTTACAGAAAGCAAAAGCTGGAAATCGCCTTTGTTGAAGCAGTGTTATTGTGCCGCTTTCAGGCCTTTTCACGGCGCGACCGCGCCACTCTATAGAAGTCTCAAGAGGTTCTATTTTTATAAGGGAACTTGATTCTCATGTGTAAAAACCTTTCATGAATTAACACTTGAATCAAATAAAGGATAAATTAACCTGGTTATAGGATGATCAAACCAATTTGAAGGTTAGGTAATGATTAGTAAATTAATCTACGATATATTAACGAGATGAAAGCTTGCGAGATTAATATTATGAAATGTGACTCTTATTGAGTTTTCGATTTTGACATATTGACATGATTACATGTCAGAGGAATGAATCTATGAATAAAAGGAAATAAAGTTTTGAAATGAGGTATTGAATATGTTATGTGTTCGAATATATTAATTCACCTACGCAAGTTATAAATTCATTAAAAGGGAAGGATACTGTAAAGATTACTAAGTTAATTTAAGTGTGTTCTTGAGTCTCGAATGAAACTAAAATCTTGAATAAAATGGATAAGCATGTTATAACAAATTTGTAATGTATAGGACGTACGACAAAGGGAAATGTTCGAATATTAGCAACTGATGAATAGAAATTGAATCATGGACATTCAAGAAATGTATAACGATAATGCAAATCGAGGCAAGTCTTTTAGTTCTTTTGTGTTATATGAATTTGATATTGATTATATATAATCATTATCGTATTGTGAATGAGATCTTCAAAAGCATGTTAAATTTCATACTATGCTCTGTGAATTATGAAAGTCAAATTATGACTAAGTTGATTGAGTTACGGAACTCAATCTATATTTGATATGTGATATACTAAGCAAATGAACTCGCATTGTTTAGAGTTGTAATGCATGTATGATATGCATAGTAGAATGATTATAATGTATGAATTGAGCATGAAATTTTGTGCTACGTGAAGCATGAAAACTATTAGATTTGCTGGGCTCTCGAGCTCAGTCTTGTAAAAATATACTTTTTGTAGGTTAAAGATACAATGCGCTATTACTTGTTATCTGGATGATAAGGATTAGAAGACATGCGAAGGATTAAATTTTCTTGAATTAGAAGTTGTATAGAACTATGTTGATAGTTTTGATATATGTAATTGCCAGATGTGTAAATTTTTGAGATATTCATAAAATAAAGAATATTTGTTCTAATTATGTTGTGATGATTGCTTTGTAATATAAAGCTTTATAGTGATAATACTATATAAGAAAGAATTCGTATTGAGGATTAAGTTGAACATACTCATATTTACTCTGATAAAATGAATCATAGAATAAGTATGATTCTAAGATATAGATAATCGTAAAGATTGCGATTCAAGGAACGAATGAAAAACAAAAAGAAAAGTTTTAAATTATCCGCATTTTGAGCTATTTTGACATCGAATTATAATGTAAAGCCGAATTAAGATAGTATCTAACGCACAAGATCGGGATTAAGATAATTTCGGATTAAGTTGGTCTCGATTTTGGGGGCGTTACACAGGCTTCCAACGGGAAGATGGAGACCTACATAAGACAAAACTACATTCAGATTGCAGTGTGTGAGTAGTGAATGAGAGTAAGAACACTGACTGTATAAACAGCTAGAAGCTTCACTGTAACAAGAGAGGTATGCCAAAGGGCTGACATATGAGCTAAGAGTCGAATGACCAGGAAGCCAAGATCAAGAGTGACCGGAGCTGAAGGAAAACCTAGAAGAGCAACTCTATGATCAAGCAATGAACACACTAAGCTGAAAGGATGAAGAGTAGAACGAAATTCTGTATTCAAGTTAACTAGTGTTCATCATGTGTGATTATCTACATCTGATATGTACCAAAAGAAGGAGAGCTTTAACGTCCATCATCATCAGCATCTAGAAGAAGATCACAACCAGTTGTCAAGTACTAAAAGATGAAGGAGATCAAAGTTCATCTTGGCAGCACAACCCAACACACAATCAACACACTAAAGAGGGCAGAGCGTCCTTGTCTTAAGTGACTAAATAAAGTCAAATCTGCTGGACTTGCTGAGTACAAGAAAGTACAAGAGATTCTAAGTTTGCTGGGCTTAGTCTACAGGATTCCAAGGCTGCTAGCCTTGAAGAGTTCTTTGTGAACTGGGTTTCCAAGTCTGCTGAACTTGAAGAGGGTCATAGGATCCTTATCCGAGGGACTAAAAACAATTCACGTCTGCGGGACTCAAGAGGGATTAGAGGATCCATGTCTGCGGGACTTGAGGAGGGTCATAGGATCCTTGCCTTAGTGGCTAAAAATAACTCTTTTCTGCTGAACTTGAGGAGGGCGAAGAGTCCTTGTCTTTGTAACTAAAACATTTAGTGGATTCCTACTTGTTGAAGTAAAAGAGTGGAGTAGGAGTTATTCAGTCTCCGAACCACTTAAAATCTCTTGTGTTATTTACTTTATATCATTTACATTATATACAATAACTGTTATACCTGCTGTCAATCATATTGAAAATTTATTCACTTAACTGAGATTATTCTTGTATATTTGAAGGGGCTTTTAAAGTATATTCTGTTGTGCATGAATTGATTCTATTAACTGTTATACTTTCATTAATAAAAGAAAAAAGTTTTAAATATCTATTCAACCCCCCTTCTAGATCTCTATTTTGTCCCCAGAAACCAACAATTAGTATCAGAGTAGGTTCTCATGAATATGATAAAGTTAACACTTTGAGTAGATCCATGACACAAATTTAGATCAGTTCTAAATCTCGGTATTGGTTGACAAGACAAAACGAATATTAGCTTACAAGCTGAAAATTGTATGTGCAGGTACTCAAATGAAAATCACCTGAGACCATCCAAGCTGAACCCTCTGCTTTAGTGAATATCATCATCACCAGGCATGCTGATGATAATGAGCAAATCGATCATCTCATAAAGGGAAAATAGTTCAGATGCGGCAAGAACTAAGATATTCTCCATTCAAAAAGGGAATTTGCATCTCCACCAAAAGAAGTTTGAAAAGTCATACAAATGATGATACAAGAGATAATAATACTCCATCATCAATGTACTTCAACGCTGATTCCATGAGCTTCTCAACTGCATATGACAAGTCCCTACTTTATAATACATGAACCCGAAAGTTCATTCAACCGTATAAATGACTATGGGATGTCATGACTAACCATGTCCATAACTCAAAGATGTGCTCGACGTGTCATTCGATGCAGCACTATGAAGGAACAAATGATGATGCCGGCAACGATTTGAAGAAACTTCAAATCATCAACCAACGACAATGTGCGTCATCACAAAGCAGTACCACTGACTGTCAAGATATTGACATCAGTGAGGTATGTAACTCTGTAGCCTCCAATTCAAATTTTACTGACTGTTGAAATGAATTGTATAATTGCATCTCCATTTACTTCAGTAACTTATCAAGAAATCATTTTCTACCTCAAAAGGAGAAAGAAAGAAAGTGAGAATAGTGGCTTAATAATCTCTTTACTATATATCCATATTTGAGGTTGAAAATAAAACTCTTGAGAAAGCTATCTGAAGTCTTCCCACAAAATAGAGTCCTATCATATCTTGTTGTTGGAAGATTAAATTATGCTCAAATTGTTATGCAACTGCTTTTGTGTATGGTGAGAAAGATTTGCATTTATCAGTAACAGTGTTGAGAGTTTATTCTTAGTTGTGAAAATCTTAGTAGGAATTATACTAAGTGATATCACTTCCTGCTATTAACCCTGTTGGTTAAGAGGTGACTGTGCTTAAATGAGCTATATGCACATTACCTTAAGTCTCTCACCTTATCTGATGAGTGATGCATTACTTCATGATCAAAGTCTTTGACAAATTGTAGAGTGCAGTCATGTCTGCTGTTGTACGTTGAAGGGTTATAGAAACTGATCAACTCTACGAACCATCTAGGTACAACTCACAGAACTGACCACTACTCTACTAGGGTTCAAATGCTTGGAACATAATGAAAGTAAGAACTCATCTAAAGTAAAGGTTTGAGAATCCACATCAGTATCACTCATGTTTTCACACACACTCACATGTAGCATGTTTAAACTATCATCACTCATAAGCTGCATAATGCAAATTGTGAAACCACAGTCTGAAAAAGACTCGAGCTTTCAAAAGAACTAACCCTGTAGGACCCAAAGAATATTGGGTACCAAGTTAGAAATTTATTTTAATCTGCAGGTATCAAAACTGCTCTACCCTTACTCAAGCACATTCAAGGAAGAAGTTAGATATGTATAAACTTCATTAACAAACTTCTGGCAAGTGGCAAAAGCTTAATTCTCCAATAAGACTCCCTCAGAAGTTGGAGCTCCATTTAGCATAATACAGCTCCTCAAGAAGCATACAAGAATCAGGTCTTCATCAACTCTACGATAGCAACATAAATAAGAGGATCGTAGAGTAACCAGTGCTAAAGTGAATACTCTATGATCAAATGAAGAAGACCCAATGATGAAAGATCATCCACCTCTGAGATGGAAGTATCAATTATAGGGGAGCAACAATCGGCTAAGTTTAGAAAATGATCAGTTTGATGAAAAGTCAAAGAAATTGAAGATATGAAGATTGTGAAGTTACATGATGGAGAAAATGAAAAGAGTCATAACTTTTGGTACAGTAGCAAGCGCTTGATCCTAACAAAGGGTATGTGAACATATTGGGTCAAAGATTCTCTATCACACTAAGAGCAAATCACCAAGTCCTCATCCGCAGATCTCGATTGCATCATGGCTCAAGCAGTATTAGAAACTCCTATAGTTCTTAAAATGACACTCCATAACCCTATCCTAGACTCAGAGTCCCAAAACTTTGTGGTTGATAAAACAAATGAATCCTCATCTCAAGTCACAGAGTTCCTTAACTCTACGACTGTCAAACAAGGTTAGCCATACTATCCTAAGTCATAAAACTATTATGATTGACATCATAATCGTAGAGTACACTAACTCTACGATTACAACTTACAAAATACTACTCCCATACATCATATCTAACCAAACCCAAGGAGTACAGTGATGACATCTTATATACCATGTCCAAACAGTCCTTCCTAAGATAAGCGCCTCAGAGACAAACCAAGCCCTAAGTTTTTAAAACCTAGAGGTCTGCCCTTTCTGAGCTTCCTTAGTCCTGTTGAAAGACTGAATAAGAAGGCATCAATAAAGTTTCTCTAGAGCCTAAGATATAAATAGAAGAAAGAGGAAAAGCTGATCCCTCAAAGGAGAAGTTGATCATGGAATTCTCTAGAAGAGAAAGAAGCTGATCAAAAAGAAAATTCTTCTTCAAACAAACAATCCAGCTCATCTACTGATACATATACAAAGGTATGAATGTAATCATCTCAGATGTCAAGAGAAAAGAAAGGTTACCCCTAGAGATCCTCTTTCTAGAAGAAAGCCACTTTAAGCTTAATTGAAGACCATGTCATCAAAGATAGCACTCAATTGTGCTAAGTGCAAATCAGCATCTGAGCTGCAGAAGTTGTGACCAAATTTCTCAAGAGTTAATCGTAGAGTGAAAAGCAAAGACGTCAAGTCACTCTACGAACGGGAAAAGTCAATAGTCAAAGAAGATATGACCACGTTCATAGGCCAGGATAACCGGTGTGCAATAGTTATAGAAGTTACAAAAGTATTGGCCACGTTCAGTAAATGAGTCTCCGACACGCGTACTTGATAAAAAGAGGGAACTGATACAGGTCAAAATCTAAAATATTGAGGGTTGTTCTTTTCTATCAGTTATTAAAATTGTCCCTCTCCCAAAGACGTACTGAACTCTCAAAACCCTAACATCATCAAATCTTCAGCAAGCCAAAAAAACGGCAACCTCCAGAAACTCTCAAAACCCTTATCGATTCATATCTCCATCCACAGTCAAGTATCCTTTATTCTTCAAACCCTTATTGTGGAAAACTGTCAAGTCGTATCAGGTATCCAACTTGGTTTCGATAAATTTAGAGAATCAGATGAAAATTTTAAAGATATCCTCAAGAGTGTAAAGCAAGTAGGATTCTCAGAATGCTTAGGGGCAAACACCAAAATCTTCTCTGCTCTTGTCAAGGAATTCTATTAGAATACAGTAAGCGATAGTGATGCTCTATCTACAAAAGTTCATAGAGTCAAACTGAAGATAAATGCCGCAGAGATCAATCAATGTTTAGGATTTACCAATCAAGGTCTATCATCTCTGAAAGAAATCAATTCTAATAAAGGCAAGAAATTGATAGGCTATGAGAAGAATCCCCATCTGAAAGGAATGAAGAAAAAGGAATTTCCTGAGAAGTTCGAATTCCTAGCTAAAATTATGGGCAAATATATTCTATGCAAAGACACCGCCCATGATACTGTGAGTGATCTTCAACTGAAAATTATGACTGCCATTATCATGAAGAGGAAGATAAATTTTGGAGCTATGTTGGCTAATTGGATAGCCAAAAATGTCAGGAAAATGAAGGGTTCTGATAAACCTATTTCAAAGGTTTACTATAGAAGGTTCTTGAGCATAATGCTGAAGAAGAAACTGAAAAGTAAGATTGGAGATGATGAGGGAGAAACCCTAAATGTCAACGAAGTAATGACTCCCAAGCTGTTTGATGACTGGAAAAGGAACCCCATGGAGAATAAGAGGTTAAGAATATCGGGGAGCAGCAGCAAGGGCACTTCAAAATCAGGCAAAGGGAAAAGAAAAGCAAGTACACTGAAGGAGGAATCATCACAAGTTGAAGAATCTTTGTCTCCTATGACCATCCCATCCAAATCACTCAAGAAGAAGGTGAAAGTTGAGGTAGCCCCATCGAAGAGTCCCTCCTTCTCTAAAGATGAATCTGGCGAAGAGAAAGAAGCATCTGAGACACCTATGGTCAAGCCCTTAAGAAGGAGACAGAGTGCAAGATTAAAACAAATGATTAAACTCCCAAGTCATAAAAGTAAAGAAGGAATTCCACCAGTGACAATTGATCTTGGAAATAATGATGATGAGGGTGATAAAATTGAAGCAACAAAGATCAGTAAACATATGGCATCTAGCAGTGAATCTACTAAAAAGGATGTGACCACAAGAGATGATGTCAACATGGAAGGAAGCTATGAGGAAGTAAGTTCGAAGGAAAAGAGTACCAAAAATATTAGAAAAGGAAAAGAAGCAATGAAGGATGATGAAGTACAACAGGATTCTAATTCTGAGAATGATATATCAAAAAGAAACTTCAGTCTAGCAGCCACAAGAATTAGAAGAAGGATAGTGCTGGAAGCTTGTGATAAACCAGGAGCTGTGTTACCACCAAAATGGACAGATCATGGTAACGGTCAAATGAAGGTGGTATCAATGACCATAGAGGATCTACTTAACAATTTTTAAAACATTGAACTTGATCGAACTACAGTCCTTTATGATCCTAACAGTGAACAACTCACATGGTTCTACCCATGGATGCTTTGGTTGAAGGCATTTGAATTTGGAGATACAAGCTTCATCAGCTGATGTTACTCACAATTTCCAAACCTGAAGATAATCTCTTAGAACTTCCCAAGAGTTCAATCCTTTCCAAAGATGCTGATCAAGGATACTCAACATTTCAAAGTCTACCGCCATGCTGAAGGTATATACATTCCATACTATATGTTGGAAAACAGTGTCAAAGGCAAATCAATAAACCAGTTCATAGAGTCAATTATTGTGGAACCTCCCAACTCTATGACTGCAGCTTTCCAGTCTCAACCAAATATCAAACTCCCTGATATCTCCACTGAAATACCTTCTGATATCCCTTCCTCGTCCAACAAAGATCTATTTGATATTGTCACTGCTCTTAAAAATATTTATAAGAGTGAGAAATCCAAGTCAACTACACCAATATCTGAAGATTTCTTAATTGATCAAGAGTTACTGAAGAACTCCGAAGAATTGCTTGGAATCATTTCCTCAGTCACTACTGCGGCAAAGAAGATGGCTGGAGGTGAAGATAATAAATTCTACAAGAAGTTGCAAGCCTCATTCACAGATATGTCCATAAAGCTTCATCAATAGGATCAGATTTATCTCAAGTCAATTGAGCAATAGAAAACTAAAGTCTTGAAACTACAAAAGAGGAATGAATACTCCATTCAAACTCTAACAGAAAAGGTGGACAACCTTAGTCAGTCCCTCACTGAGCAGATGGAACTTGGCCAGCAGGAGGTGAAAATGGAAGTTGGTAATATCTCTTACTTGGTCGAACAGCTCATTACGCATGTTAAGTATCTCTCCCAAATGATTGATGACAAAAAGGGGGAAAAAGATGAAGTACAAAAAGAGGATAAGAGCTATTATGAAAAGAAAGGAGCTGAAGGAGAACAAAGATGAAGCACCATCAACTGAGGGGGAGCCAGGAGAATAAGAAGAAGATGATGAAGAAAAAACTGCAAGAAGTGAGGGGGAGCAAAAGCCAGAGGAAGATAAAGAAGAACTAGGAGAAAGCAGCAGTTGAGAGCAGTTATAAGGCATCAACAATGAAGAATAGGTACATCTCTAACAAGCAAGGAGAAATTAATTGTCTTGTGCTAGTATCTAGGATCCCCTTGTTAGATTGATATAGCCTGTGAACTGCATATGTTTAAAATTTCTTAGTACGATATTTATTCTGAATGCATATTCATTCATATCTCTTGGTCTAGCAATACAGTGACTTACTGTATCTTAAGTCACATTAGCCCTTATACATCTGCATATATTGCTTGAATTGAATGTTATGCTATAAGTGTTTTTGTCATCATCAAACAGGTAGAGATTGTTGAGAATCTCCATGCGATCATCTAGTCCATTATCATAAGTGGAGAATGTTATAAGATCTGCATGAGATTACCATTATTAATTATATGAGATTTGAGTGATGACAAAATAATAAGAAAAACATTCATATTGGTAAAGCCTTGTAAAGTTCTTAATGAAATATATCTACAAGGACTTAGAAGATCAAATATGTTAGGTTAATCTAAGCTGAATGCATATCTATCTAATCAAAGCATGTTTGTAACATGAGGTTTTGTAAAGTCCTTAAATGAATTTGATGTACAAGGACTTAGAATAGAAAAAGATCAAACTTGTTAGGTTGATCCTTTAAACTGAAGTATTATATGTATAAAGCATGGGCCAAACTGAACGTAGAATATTACTCAAACATCCAGCAACGAATCGTAGAGCAGTTAGCCAATTTGGAGTCCAGCCAACTTCGCAGAGTCTGCCAGGCAAAGGAAGAGTGAAGCCCAATAGAACATAGAGCTCTCTCGGCAGAACGTAGAGCTCTCTCTCGGCGAGACGTAGAGTTCTCTCGGACGCTCTCTCGGCAGGACGTAAAGCTCTCTCGACAGGTCAACGAGTTATCTTGGCATCACTCTAAGGATCGTAGAGTCTACTAGTCAAACACAGTGAAATGATAGGCAAATCGTAGAGCTTGCTCGGCATCACTCTCTCAGCATCATAGAACTCAGCCAGGCAATCGTAGAGTGAAACTCAGCCAGGCTTTCGAAGAGCGAAGGTCGACTTCGAGCATCGTAGAGTCGAGCATGTCACTGCAGTACCTATAAACAAACATAAAGTATGGCTCGACAGATCAAGAAGCTTACTCAGGATCGCAGAGTAAGCACTGCAGAAAGAAGATCGTTGTGCTAACATGAGTTCGTAGTGTCAGCCCAGTCAGCCACTCTACGACTCCCATGATCAGTCCACAATCAAACAACAACGTAGAACAGTCTCTGCCCAAGCACTCAAAGTTAAAGTAGCAATTTTCATAGAGACTTCTAAATAAGCTGAGCATGAGCTATCAGACATAGAAAGATCTCTGAGCGTAACTAAAGCATCAAGCCATAACAAAGATCACAGGGCAGCTCAAGTAACCACTCTATGATCCATCCAGACTCTAGACCTGCACCAAAGACAAGGTTGTAAAGTAGGAAAGCAACAGCAAGATCAAGTGATCATAGGGTTAAGCCTAAGATAACAGAGGCACTCTGGCAAAACAGAAGAAGATCATAGAGCAGTACCATATGACGAGGCATAAGAGAGAATGCCTGAAGATTAAGTAGAGCAGTCCTCTACATCAAAAGTGCTACAGCATCAGAAGATCATAGAACAGTCCTCTATGACACAGCAGCAAGGCTAACATCTGAAGAACATAGATCAGTCCTCTATAATAAGCAAATTGCAGCAATGACTCAAGGATGTTCACAATACTATGCTCTAGGAACATAAAGCTCAATAGAGATCACAAAGCATAAGTGGCACAAACTGCAGAATAGTAAGAAGCACATTAAAGCATAATGCAAGAGCAGTCAACTACTCTATAAATTACATGGCAGCATGTGGCCACGAATAAAGTGAGCAGCCAACTCTACGACTAGAGGAAATAGTCTGAAGCAGGCAGCCAACTCTACGATCAAGAAGCAACAGGTTTCACCTTAGTTGATCGTAGAGTAAGTAAGTGAGTAAGTGCCAGCAAGGATTACAAATATCAGAGCACTTAAGGTTACTATCCCAAGATGAGCGGCTGAGTAGTTAAAAGAGTAAAATAAGGAACCAATCTGAGTAGGGCTCAAACAGCCATGTTTGTAGCAGTCAACAAGCAACTCATGTGACTCCACTATCTTAGTATCAGCTAATGGATGCTGACTCAGCCATCACTAGCAGACTTTAGGAAGTAAAATATTTAGTGGTACAATAAACAAGTCTGCAAAAAAGTAAGTCTCTAACAACAAGAAGTGCAACGAGAATATATCAACGGTAGGCTTCCAACGGGAAGAATATGGAGACCTACATAAGAGAAAACTGCATTCGGATTGCAGTGTGTGAGTAGTGAATGAGAGCAAGAACACTAACTGTATAAACAGCTAGAAGCTTCACTGCAACAAGAGAGGTGTGCCAAAGGGCTAGCATATGAGCTAAGAGTCGAATGACCAGGAAGCCAAGATTTAGAGTGACCAGAGTTGAAGGCAAACCTAGAAGAGCAACTCTATGATCAAGCAATGAACACACTAAGCTGAAAGGATGAAAAGCAGAACGAAATTTTGTATTCAAGTTAACTAGTGTTCATCATGTGTGATTATCTGCATCTGCTATATACCAGAAGAAGGAGAGCTTCAACGTCTATCATTAGCGGCATCCAGAAGAAGATCACAACCAGCTGTCAAGTACTAAAAGATGAAGAAGATCAAAGTTCAACTTGGCAGCACAACCCAGCACACAATCAATATACCAAAGAGGGCGGAGCGTCCTTGTCTTAAGTGACTAAATAAAGTCAAGTCTGTTGGACTTACTGAGTACCAGAAGGTACAAGAGATTTTATGTCTGTTGGGCTTAGTCTACAGGATTCCAAGGCTGCTAGCCTTGAAGAGCTCTTTGTGAACTGGGTTTCCAAGTCTGCTGAACTTGATAAGGGTCATAGGATCCTTGTCCGAGGGACTAAAAATAACTCGCATCCGCGGGACTCAAGAGGGGTCAGAGGATCCATGTCTGCGGGACTTGAGGAGGGTCATAGGATCCTTGCCTTAGTGGCTAAAAATAACTCTTGTCTGTTGGACTTGAGGAGGGTGGAGAGTCCTTATCTTTGTGACTAAAACATTTAGTGGATTCCTACTTGTTGAAGTAAAAGAGTGGAGTAGGAGTTATTCAGTCTCCGAACCACGTAAAATCTCTTGTGTTATTTACTTTATGTCATTTACATTATGCACAATAACTGTTATACCTGTTGTCAATCGTATCAAAGATTTATTTTCTGAACTGAGATTATTATTGTATCTTTGAAGGGGCTTTTAAAGTATATTCTGTTGTGCATGAATTGATTCTATTAACTGTTATACTTTCATTAATAAAAGGAAAAAGTTTTAAAGATCTATTCAACCCTCCTTTCCCCTTCTAGATATCTATTGTGTCCCTGGGAACCAACGCCATATTTTTCGAGCAATGCTTTTAGAATCATGATGTTGATCATGCTAATGAGATTAAAATTCAAGATAGCTCAAAACTAAAAATTTTCTAATCGTTGGATCACTAATGTGAGATTACTGATTACGAATAGATTAGTACATACTATGTTTGCTCTATTGAAGAGGATAATTAATCTCATAATCATTTGTGTGGAGACATTAAAGCAAGTATGTAGGTACTTATTAGAGAATAAGTTCACTGAACGAGACTTAAATAAAGGAACCCTAATAGAGTTTTACTTGCATGTCAATAGGAGTTCATAAAGTGATAGTAGTACAAGTGATCCTTGGACTTAAGATCATCATAATATCTTGTATTTACTGAGTTATGTTTTGTCATATTCCTTAGTACTCTAGGGTATGTTGTAAGGTATGTTTTGATATAATAAAGTATATATGGAGATAGATGAATGATCAACAAAGGATCTACCACTTCCAGTAAAGGGAGAGAATGTCCTGTGTGATTCGATAAATTGACAACTCAAAAATCCCTGGCCAGGGTTGAATGGAAATTAGAAAGGAGTTTCTAATTTACATTAACTAAAGTTGTGTATTTTAGAATCAAAATACATATAATCAAATAAATAAAACTTGACAGTAATTCCATGTTTTATATTTGATTGGGACATTGTATGGTAATTATTCACGGAATAGGTTCTTCTTATTCTTAGTGATAATTCTTTATGATTGAACGTTGAATTCATATTATCCGGATAGTCATGATACATTATTTATAAGGTGTCACTCATGATGTAGAATAAATATTATTTATTTATATTTGAATTAAAGGAGTTTAATTCATTATAACTAATATTAGAATGGTTCTAATTTATTTATTATACTTACCGGTTTAATATTGAACCTAGAAAGTCACACCATAAAAAGGAGAAATATAATTGAATAAGTGATTGACTTAATAATGATAAATTAAGTATATTTATCTATTAGTGGAATAGATTAAATAACTTAATATTTATAATTAAGTATTTGGAGAAATACTTATTATAAATAAATAAGACTACATCAAAGCGTTGATCTTCATCAAAAGTATATCTTTTATCCTTCCTCAATTAATAATATTGCATAAGGCGATTCCTGTGGAATTGCAGAAAAAATTAAACTCTATTTATGTCATGTTTCCACTGTTTTACAATATGATTGTATGCTTTGATATTGCTTCTGCAAACCAATAGTATCAACATAATCATATTTATTCGGAAGACTCCTTAATATCTTCTCCACAATTTTTTGATCTAAGATAGTCTCTCCAAAAGCACTCATTTGATTAACTATACCAAAAACTCTAGAGAACAAATCTTGAACAAACTCATTACCTTTCATGAAGAGTGTCTCAAACTCTCTTCGAAAAGTCTGCAGTTTAACCGTTATCTTGTTGTCCCCATGAAACTTTTGCTTCAAAATAGTCCATACTTCCTTTGACTTCGTGGCACCAGCAATTCGAGGAAATATAGGGTCTATTACAGCCTGTTGCAAAACAAGCAGAGCCTTCGCATCCTTCTTGCAAAGCTCTTCAACATCCAGTGCTGTCTCTGCAAAACCATTCCTAACCAATTCCCACAGTTCTTGTGCATTAAAAAAAGTCTTCATTTTAATGCTCCAAAACTCATAATTTCTCGTTAAAGACAGGAATCAAAGATTGAGAAAGATTTAGAACATTACCATTTGCCATAATTACGAAAAACTTACTTATACCTTCTGTCGAACACCTTGTGTGCACAGAAATAAGACTCACTGATTATATGTTATAGCAACAATCCAAAAGACTCCAACGCCCAACGTCAATCAAACGAGGCTCTAATACCAAAAATATTGAGAATCTGTTGTATTTCTAGTTGCAGTAAACAAGTAACACAACAAGGCAATTTTTGACTACAAAGGTAAAATATAAAGTGCAGGAATTTAAGTCTGCTACAGTAGAAACAGAGGAAGAAACTTGAAAAAACAAAGGCTTTTTATTATACTATATGGATCAAGTTCTTAGATACAAATCAATTACTCAATCTGACTATTTAAAGAGAAATATGAACCAAAACGTGCAACTACACAGGTGGAAGTAGTTTCCACTTTGTTCTTGCTCCTACGGAATAGATAAATCAGGCACATGATACCAACAACTACTAATTGACTTATTCAAATAATTGCATACACTAAAACTAAGGACCCACGTGCATCATATTTTTATCAATATTAATAAAGCAGTCTTTTACATGTTGTACAATATATATATATATATGGGTACTCATCCGTGGCAACCGGTTGCCACGGACACTATTTCAGCAACCATAATCTACACCGTTGATCGCGACATCGGATGGCTAGGATTAAAATAAATTTTCCCTCTGCCGCTACAGGCTGTAGCGGCAGTAACAAACTTTGTAGCGGCATTAGAAATTACTCATTTGCCCCTCATTTGCCCATGTGCTACGCTGCTTGCCGCTACAAGTTCTAGCGGCAGTGAAGAAAACCAATAAATTAGGATGGTGCAGCGGTAGTGTGGTTGCCCAATGACTCATAAGTCATGAGATCAAATCCTTGCATTGACATTAATTTTTTTGAAACATGTGCTATATTTTTTGTGTATTAGATAAATTCTAATTTATATAAATATAAAATATATAAATATTTATATATTTATATGAATATTTATAAATATAAATATATTTATATATTTATATTTATAAATATTCGTATAAATTTATAAATATTTATAAATATAAATATAAATATATTTATAAATATTCATATAAATATATAAATATTTATATATTTTATATTTATATAAATTAGAATTTATCTAATACACAAAAAATATAGCACATGTTTCAAAAAAATTAATGTCAAGGCAGGGATTTGATCTCATGACCTATGGGTCATTGGGCAACCACACTACCGCTGCACCATCCTAATTTATTGGTTTTTTTCACTGCCGCTAGAACTTGTAGCGGCAGGCAGCGTAGCACATGGGCAAATGAGGGGCAAATGAGTAATTTCTCGTGCCGCTACAAAGTTTGTTACTGCCGCTACAGCCTGTAGCGGCAGGGGGAAATTTATTTTAATCCTAGCCATCCGATGTTGCGATCAACGGTGTAGATTATGGTTGCTGGAATAGTGTCCGTGGCAACCGGTTGCCACGGATGAGTACCCTATATATATATATATATATATATATATATATATATATATATATATATATATATATATATATATATATATTTATGTGTGTGTGTATGTATTTTACCAGACTTCTGACTATTAATCTTATCAAGGACTACTGAGCCTCTGTTATATCTCTTTCTAACGAAAGGAAAATAATTTTTCAGCTCTTAAAATGTATGGATGGATTCCAGCCTTTAATATATATATCCTGAAAAATATATACATATATTCATCTTATATGTATATATATTATATTATCTAATAATATAAACTTGCAATATTATTATTTGAAATAAGAGTTATTATTATTTGAAATAAGAACAAGTGAGAAGTTGCCATAGAACGATGAGATCAAAGGCGGGTACTTTCTAGCCGTTGTAATGGTTGCTTTCTAAGCGTTGTAGCAGATACTTTCTAACTGTTGAAGCGATTACTTTCTGATGGCCTATAAAAGGGTCTCCTTGTGATGTAATCAGATTGAATTGATATTAATAATTTCAACTTTTATTCTCTCCAGTTTCATTCTTCTTATTCATTATTAATACATCTTTGTTTGGGTTTGGTTCTGGTTGTAAATAATTACTGGATTGCAACCAATATTATTTGATATATAGGCATTGTATCCTGGGGTTAGAATTTCCAAGTATGCATCTACAACGAAGTGGGAAAATTACTAACCTAAAGAAAGTTTCTTGGAAACGCCTTGCCTTTTGTAAACTTTCTTTTTCTAATTTTGTTTTCTATCTTTTACTTCATCTTCATACATTTTCCAATGGATACTGCTATCATCAAAGCACAAATCCAAGATGTGGAGAAACTTGAGAAATTCAACGATCTCAATTACAAACGATAGAGCATAAAGATATTTTATCAATAGACAATCTTCTAAGTTTCTTATGTTCTCACAACTCCATATCCGCAAGACGCTGGACCGAATGGAGAATTTTCACCGGATGACCGGATCAAAAGAAATGGGCAGAAGATGATTACGTTTACCGATACATGATCCTGAATTCTATGAGCAATTCTTATTTCAATTTTTTTCATGCGTGCACAACTGCCGTCGACTTATGGAATGCTCTTCAATGCAGGTATGTCAATGAAGATGCTGGAAACAAATCTTTTCTTATTAACAAATATATTAACTTTAAAATGGATAATTCCAAGCCTATTATTGATCAAGAGAATCACTTGATCGAGATTGTGAGTCAATGTGCTGATGTGGGAGAACCAATTTCAGAGAATTTTCAAGTTTCAATAATCATTGGTAATTAACTTCCATCTTCTTGAAAAGATTACCAAAATATTTTAAATCATAAGAGAAAATCTCTGAACTTGGATGAATTACTCTTAACACATTTAAATTGAGAGCTAGCAAGGCTCGGAATAGAGAAGTAATTGATAATCCTAGAAAATTAAGAAAAGATTCATAATATTAGAACGACCAGCATCTGGAGATTCTAAACCCAAGAAAAGGATTTCAATGGGGAAAGAAAGGCTCTTTCAATAATAAAATGAAACGCGGAGAGTCCAAAGAATATGGAAATAAGAAGATTAAAGGTTCATGTTGGGTGTGCAGAAAAATTGGCCATCAGGCTAAAGTTTGTCTGTCGCCACCGCAAAGGAATTAAAAAAGAAGAGGCTAGTATGGTGGATGGAACAAGATGACATGATCGCTATGATCACTGAAGTCCTCATGGTGAATGTGGATTGTGGATGATGATTGGTGGATGGATTCTAGAGTAACATGTTATGTGACTCCTCACAAGAATATAAATGTTCAAAATCTATGACCCAATTAATATAGAAAAAAACTGTTTTCATGGGTAATTTCTCCACATGCGTTGTTAAGGGGACCGGGAACAATATATATTGCTCTTTCATCCAGAAAAGTGTTAACCCTCAAAAATGTACTCCATATTCCTGGACTTAGAAAGAGTCTTGTATCCGTAAAGAAACTTGATGATCATGGGTTTAAAGTTGTCTTTGACTCCCAAAAAGTGCTTATTTCTAAGAAGGGAGCATTTGTTGGAAAAGGCTATAGATACCAAAGACAATATGTATTTGTTTTCCATTAATAAAGATTAATTATAGTATTTCTACTTATATCATTGATGACATGAATGATATTTGGCATTGTAGGCTAGGACATGTAGGTAGTAATGTTTTGCATCGTATGATCTCACATGAATTAGTACCCAAGTCTTCATTGTGACAATCCGAGATTTAAAAAAAAATGAATGAATGAGAATTTATTTTAAATTCTTATTCTATTAATTGTTTAAGTGAGTATGTGCGATGTTATAATTGGCTTATGTGATAATTATTCGTAAGTAAATTTTTTGAGAATAGTTTGTAAAAAAAAAAAAAAAGTAATAATGGAAATTATTATTATTTTTATAAATATTGTATTAACAAATTGTTACGAATATGTTTGCAACATGGTAGATATATTATTATATATTGTTGAAAACAATTTTATGGAAAAAAATGAGATGATTAAAATTTAATTATACAAAATATTGTATATGTTGAATAAGCGAATTTAAATATAGTGGGTTCGTTCCACTAAATATGTTATCTTATTAAATGGATTTATTCCATTAAGGAAATAATTTTCGTAATTATTATTATCATGTATAATTGTTTAATTATTAAAAATAATTGGACTACATGTTTATATAATATGACATTCCGTGATATGTATGGAATGTAATGTGATAAGTATATTAAAAATATATATTACGTAAATAATTTCTGGAAGCACTTATAATGCGATGAATGTATCGGTATGAATATTAAGGTAATTTATGGTAAATAAATTATTTTAATATAATAAATTTATTTATTAAATAAAATATTTTTATTTAATAAATATCTTCCGTTTTAATGGAAAAGATTTTTAGAAATTGTGTTGTAATTTTTAAAGCATGTTATCTATTTTATACATGTGTATGTACTATATTAGTACTATAAAATAAAGGTAGTTATATATCATATATATGTGTGTTGCTCACGTTTATATAAGTTGTGTCATGAATAATAAGAAGCATAAGGTGGCAAGAATTTAGCTAAGCTAGCATGAGCTGTAGTATAATGAGCAGGAGGTGTTATAATACTAAGGTTGTAGGTAATAGACTAAGCAAAGCTAGCAGTATACTCATCTAAGCTAAGCTAGGAGAATTCAGTATATATATATACTTAGCTTTTCTATTTTCAGTAATCCTCTCTCTCTTCTTCATATATTCTAAAACGAAATCTCTTAACAAAAGCTCTGTAATATTCGAGTTATCATCCATTCTCAAAAAAAAAAACCTGAGATAGAATTAGAATCTGAAGAAGAAATCAAACAAGCAAGAATTCGAATAAGATCATCAAGTGAGAGGTAATATGTAAATTCATACCTCACACATAAAATTAGATAATAGTTATGTATTGATTTGGTAATTGGTTAGACTGAGAATTTGAAATATATATTGATTATGTGTATGTTATATAGAGAATTGAGATGGATGTATTGTAAGTGAATTGGACAGTTTGAAAAGTTAGTAAACTAACTTATGCATTAGTATATTCATGCTTGTAAAAAGTCCTCTAAGGACTATTTTAGCTAAAAACAAAGAATTAAGCAAGAATACCATATATGGTTCCGTATTGAGTATGGAATGATTGAAATACATTATAAAAACTAAAAGCATAATGTATTGACGTTACTATAACTATTTTGAAGTATTTTGAGCATGGATTTATTTGAGCTATACTATAATTTAATAAAGGATTAAATTTACAAAGACGGGCATAGTGATTTTAAGGGACTGTTTTAACCTTGTATTGAAATATGCTGGGTTGTAGAGCATTAGCTTATCGGAATGAAATTATTAGAGGGTATGTAACTATAGTTTACCTATATAAGCTATAACTACGATCAATACGCAGAATGAGCTATGAATCTCCTTTGAATACTTAAGTAGTGTATAAGAGATATAGAATACCCATGTATTAAGTTACAAGTGGGTTATAAAGTGAAATGGTAATGTATTTGTAAACTAGAATTGTATCAAAATCTATTAAAGGAAAAATGATAAGTGTAAATAAATGAATGAGGTATTTAAAAAAAATGTATAAAAGTTTTTCAAGAAATAGAAATATAAACTAATAAAGTAGCTAATGTGAATATTTAATCTATAATTGTGCAAGTTATATAGTATAAATATGAAAGGTATTGATATGGCTTATGTGCATGTTTATGACTATACAAGCTATGTGACGTGAATGTGTGACTAATATGTGCATATATGTATACATAATTGTGTAGGATACAGGAAGTGAGGTTAAACTAGAAACTTTAACGGTAACCACCGAGCAAGGCAAGTATCTAAATCTCATCTTTTATTTTATATAAGAAGCTATAGGAGAGTTTCCTAACTTCGTTTAAACCATTTATAATTTCGCAAGTATATCTACTCTATGCACTACTTTTATTTTGTGCTAACAGGTATACGTTTAAGCAAATATCCCAAAATTAGTTTGTTTCTTTCAACTTTATATTAAATTCATAACGGTGCAAGTGTTCTAGCCTTGCATCATATTCCTGTGCAAGTTTCCTTAACATGTGTAATGTTTTAATATTATGCAAGTTATCTATGTTGTACGTTTGTACAAGTTCCCTAACTTGTGCAATCCGATTATTGTTGCGAGTAACCTGAACTCGTTTATTCTTTTTGTATGAACAAGTACCTTGAACTCATTTATCTATGAGCAAGTTTCATTCATTAAATCCAAGTTTTCTATATTACCTTCGAGGTTTATGTTGATAAGTTATGTTAAGAGACATGTTTTTCGTTCTTATTGAATATGAACTGATTAAAAATCAAGTCTAAGCCTTTGTTACAGCTAGACTAATGTCCTTTCTCATTTGCAAGTCTTTACACATTATTGAGATTAGGTAGAGTTTTCCAATCAGATTGTTTTGATTTGGAACTCAAGTCTGAGAATGAACATCCCTTATTTGGGAAAATTTTTAATTGCGGCTAAAGGCAGTGAGAATAACGCAAGTAGTGTTGATCAACGCAGGGCATAAAGGGCTGATCACCCACCGTGCCCGTAAGTTCAGCCGGTTCACAGATAAATTTCTGATAGAACCATTTCAACAAATGAAAATAAAGTTCATGGTCTTTTGACCACTCAGCATCTATAATCAGTATGTCGTTTCAAAAATATAAATGATTTGATAGATTATTCAAAATTGTTTCAGTTACTTCACAACTATCGATTCGTTATAGAAGTATAACTCAAAGAAAACATTTATTCCTTTCATGCGATGCTTATTGTTTGTTATTACTTGCTGAGCACTTGAATGTTCATTCTTGCTTTGAAATTAAATGTTTTCAGTTAAACCTGAACGAGTAGAAGGGTTCGGCAAGGACAAGGGCAAAGGAAAGCTACACGAGTAACTAGAAAGCGTTATCTGTATTAGTTGTAGTTATATTATGTGATAATACATTATCTATCATGTAATAAAATATTTAAAGGTCTTCGTACCTGGGATAGTGAACTCTGATGTAATGTTTTTAATTATTTAATATATTAAGCAATTTGAATGATTGGTATCGTGTAGCACCAAGTACGGGTTTCATGTACCCGGATTTGGGGCGTCACATTCATCTATTTTCATCTACTTGTGAATGTGTTGTGCACAAGCAAAGATCTGTAAAACCCTTTCAAATATGTTAATTAGTAGAAATACATCTTTGTTGGAACTTATACAAACTGATTTACGTGATAATAAAGATCATTTAACTAGAGGGGTAAACGTTATTTCATTATATTTATTGATGATTTTTCAAAGTATACTTATGTTTATTTGTTAAAAACAAAAGATAAAACTTTTGAAAAATTAAAGATTTTCAAGGAAGAGATTGAAAACAAAACAGGTAAAAAGATTAAAAGATTATGGTCTTATAGAGGTGGAGAATTTCACCTTAATGAATTTATTAATTTCTTTTTGTGAACAACATGGTATTATTAGAGAATTTTGAGCTCCTAATTCTCCATCACAAAATGGTGTAGCGAAGAGGAAAAACAAGACATTACTAGAAATGGTTAGTGTCTATTAACACATGTGTATTTATATTTGTGGAGTCTCTTTTGTATATTGGTTCTTATCCACATTTGCTAGACTTATCAGATTGTTGTAACTAATGTTCTCATTTAGGATAACACTTATCCCTATCATGCATGTAACAAACTATGTAAAAGTATCTATAAATACCATACAAGATCATCACAATAAGTAAAGAGATTTACCTCAATCAAGGTTTTTGTACGTTTATGGTATCAGAGCCAGCTTACCTAAAGACTTACCAATCTCTCATCAAAATGTCTTTTTCCTCAGCCTCATCTCATGCAACAGACCTCAACCCGAATTCGCACATAGTTTTCCCTGTTATTCCACCCATGTCCAATTCCTTCCTCTCCCATAAACTTGGTCCTACAAACAACCTCCTTTGGCAAGCCCAAATATTACCTTTTCTCAAGAGTCATTCCTTGTATAAGTTTATCTCTAGTGCTCATCCTGCTCCACCTGAAACCATTATTGTTGCTGATAACTCCACACTGCAACCTAACCCGTCCTTGGTTATTTAGAGTACCCAAGACCAAGCTATCATGAGCTTATTGATTGCTTCTCTCCTTGAGGAGATTGTGTCGTTGGTTATTGATGTCGCTACTTCCCGTCAGATTTGGGATATTCTTCATCGAACTTTCGCCTCTCCTTCTAATACCCGCATATTACACCTCAATTTGCAACTCCATCAATTAAAATAAGGAGATGAAAGTGTTACTGCCTTTCGTGATGTTTCATATCGCCCTATAAGTATTTTGAAGTTTCATGTGGAACCCAAATGATTTCGTTACTTGTTCAGCAGAGGGATTTATTACTTGTTGAGCCTAACTGCTTTGATACTGATTAGGGAGCCTATAATTGGATAGAATAGATAATGAGTTGGTTTTTTAGGCTTATTATTGGGCTAGGTGTTTCTAAGGCTTAATATAACTTTTTGACAATTACTGTGCCAAATCTTATTAGATGTAAAATATATGACCAGAGTGGTCACATATTGACGTTGATGTCGGAGTACATATGTTTATCAGATTATGGACTTCTGTTTTTAGTACTAGTCTAAGACCTTGCTATGATATTCTAGTGTTTTTATCAGCTTTTACTCGTGCATAATCCTACTATTAATAGTCTGTAGCTATCAAAGGTAAAGTGGGGTTAACCCATAATCTATTGTCGACACTCTTGCGGCAGCTGGTAAGCCTATTTTCGATACTGATTTGAATATTCATATTTTGGGCAGATTAAGAACTGAATTTTCCAATATTGTTTCCACTCTTGCTAATCGTGATGAGCCTATTCCTTTTAGTGATCTACTTAGCCTTATTTTAAGTCATGAATTTATAATGGTGCTTGTATGGAAAACCTTTCTCTCGACAGGGTTGAATCCAACCCTACTCCTAGTGCTCATATTATTAATAGGCAGCCCACTACTCGTGATGATAGAGCCTTTAATCGTGGCAGAATAGTCGTACCTTTAATGGTTTCAATTGGTCCAACTGCAATACTGATGGCTATGGTAATTCAAATAATCATAGTCGTTCCAATCAGCCAAACGGGTTTCAGTCTAGGAATTCTTAAAATTATCGTGGACAAGGTGGTTATCGTGGAAACAATAGGAACAATCATGGCTATTGTCAGATTTGTGGGGGCACAATCACATTGCAACCACTTGTTATCAACGCTTTGTTCGGCAACTTGCTCCTGCTACTCATGCTCTTACTGCTCATATGGTTACCCACTCACCTAGCTCGTCTTCCTATTCTTTTCCTACTTTGGCTCAGCACAATTGGATTCTAGATATGGGTGCCACATCATGCCACGCCTGAACTCGGAGCCCTCCATAATGTTGTTAAATACTCTATTAGTAATCAATTACTAATGGGCAATGGTAAGGGTTTGCTTATTAAACATGTTGGTTCCTCTAACTTAGATACTATATCTCGTCCATGTACACTGAAAAACATTCATCATGTCTCTGCTCTTAATAAATCTCTCCTTTCTGTTCAAAAGTTTTCTGCTAATAATGATGTTTATTTTGAATTCCATCCTAACCACTTTGTTGTTGAGGATCGCACCACGGGGGACCCTCTACTTTCAGGCTAGAGTAATCAAGGCTTGTACCAGTTTTCCAATTCATCCATCAATTTTCCTTCAGTTTTTCATGTAGAAAGAACGTCCATAGACATTTAGCACTCTTGTTTGGGTCACCCACATGAACATGTACTCAAGAGTATTATTAATAAATTTTCCTTGCCTTGTTCAATTAGGACTTTGAATACTGTTTATACTGCCTGTCAATTAGGCAAGTCTTCAAAGTTGTCATTTCCATTATCGAATAATAAAAATTATTCTAAACTTCAATTGTTTTTTAGTGATGTATGGGGACCTTACCCATGTTTGTCAAGTGAGGGTCATTGATATTTTGTTTTATTCGTGAATGCTTGTACCAGATTCACGTTGTGTAAGCCCAAATATAAATTAGGGTCCACATGGGACCTAAAAAGGAATAATAAATTCAGAAAAGTCAGAAAAACATGACATGAGAGGAGCCTCCACGAGTCCCGAGGTAGAAGACTCATGAAGACAACTCATTTTGGGAATTGGTTGAGGGATTGGATTGGTGGCTAGAAGGACAGGACAATTTAGGCACTACTCAAGTAATTAAGGGTATTTTTGGAATTTTCCCTGAGGTCACATGCTTGGCACACTACCCAGACATGTGCTTGGCACATGATCACTCTACAAGAAATTCTATAAATACTCCCCCCCCCCATTCCAATAGAAGGGGGTTGATTTCCTTTGGATTCGCTCTGTACCCGAGATACCCGAGAAGGCTCTTTCACCCTAGGAGTTCTGCCATGTATTACTGGAGTAATCACCTACCTGTGCTTCTCCCCTCTTCAACTCATCAATCATTTCCGTACTCTTCGTGGATTTCTCTCCTCCTCAATCAATACGAAACCCCACCACATTGCAAAGTACGATTTCCTTGCCTACATTTTCTGACGACTCCACTGGGGAAGTGTAGAATTCGTGAAGGGTATGCCCACAACTCGAAGTGGGAGAACTACGGGTAGAGCTTTACCGTCCACAAGTATTACCTCGTCGAATCCAGCTCCAAGGCAAGCGAACCAAGTTCCTCAAGGCGCAAATCTGGATTTTGACAAACCAATCCTAGAAGACACCTCAGTAGGAAGTTCAACTTCACCATATATGGCTGATCAACAACCAACTAACACCAGGCAGACGAGCACAGGTATATAAGGCGAAGAAGCAGCAGGGGAGCAAACAACCATGAATGTTGTGCAGCTGGAAATGCTTAAGGCGTTGAAGGAAGCACGAGAAGGACAACGGATAATGATGGCCATGATGTCAGAAATGCAGAGCCAACATAAGGAGATGGAGAATTTTCGCAAGCAGATGATGCAAATCCCAACCTTCAAGGCCATGTTTCCAGGAAATTTGCAGGTAGAACAAGCAGGCAACAACAAGGAAAATCAAAATGCAACTCCAACAACGGAGAGTCAGCCGATTCCAATCATCTATTTAGAGCCTCGGAACAGTGGTGACATACCACAACCCAGACAGGAAGCAAGCTAGTTGTTGTCCTATTTGTATATAAACAATTTACGCGCAAGTATACGCGGTCAACAAGTAATAAAGTGTAATTAGAGTATCGATCCCACGAGAATTATCTCTAATATAGCCCAATAACAATTTCAAAGCATCTCGATCTTAATTAAATAAATTTATTAAAACATAATTAGATAGGTAAAGAGCTAAGAACAAAATATCCACACTCAAGCATTTTGTCAAACACTTGGTGTGCATTACTTTATTCAAATCTCTTAACTCTCCTTTTGATCACGATGGTCACAATGAATTGACAATACACAAATTATGTATAACACAATCACATGTCATTATATTCATGGTATGAATCTATAATCTATTTTCCAATTTCATATAGATTACCAAGCTAATCACCAATTCCTTAGCAATTAAACATTAAGTACAAAATATAAAGAACCAATTCATATGGTACCAATCAAACAAAAAGCAAGATAGAAGTTTAATTCATAACAAATAAATCAAACTACTCCAACAACGGAGAGTCAGTCGATTCCAATCATCTATTTAGAGCCTCGGAATAGTGGTGACATACCACAACCCAGACAGGAAGCAAGCTAGCCTCAACCAATCATTATTCCAGTTATACTCCCAGTATTTTCACAAGAGTATATGCCGACCTTTCCGAGCCATACCCAACGAACAAGTCAACAAGCATAACTAATGCAAGTTTTGCATGATGCAGGCGTGCATCAACCAATCTCTTTGTCTCACATGCCGCCGATACATCAGTACATTGCAACCCCTTAAAGAATTCATACAACAAGCCAGTATGTGACAAAGCATAATATGATCGACGTAATAAATCAACTTCGTAGACATACAACTTGACCTTCAGAATTGGACTTCACTCCACCTTACCCGACTTCACTCAGAATAGGATATATTGAGCACCTTCCACAGTTCCCAAAGTACAACGGAGAAAAAGGGAATACTAGAGAACATATAGCCAGGTTTATAGAGTCAATGTCACTATGGTTGGGCTACAACGAAGTAAGCAACCACAACCTTTTGATGCCAGAATTCAACAAGACGTTGACGGATAGTGCCTTCAGTTGGTACTATAATTTGGAAAAAGGATTAGTCCATAATTAGGATGATCTGAAATTGTAATTTTTTAAGAAGTTTTTCTATGTGCAAAAACAAATGACCATGGTAGAGCTCATGAGATTCAAACAAAAGCCGAACGAGGAATTATCAGACTATGTGGACAGATTTAGGGCCCAGGCGCAGAAGTGTACGGAGCCGATTAAAGAGAAGAATCTAGTGAACATATGCATCAATGGTGACCTAGATGCCTTCAAACCCCATCTCATAATTAAAGCATGTGATTCCTTTGCAGCACTCTCATCGTTTGCACAGGACTTAGGAGGAATTATGACATTGCCCGAGAGTCATACGACTGTTACATGGAAAGGCAAAAGGACGCCTACTATGGCTTTAATAGATTCTCAACAAAAACTACAAGGAGGCAAAATGCAGAAGAATGAAGAGAAGGCCTAACTTCTGTGTGTACCATCAACACGCAAGACACTCCACTATGGATTGTTACAATCTGCAAAGAATCTACAATAAGAAATTAGTAACAAGTGAAATTGAATTGGAAATTGGGGAAGCATTACCATACCCTGTCTTTTCTTAGGGTATGGTAATGCTCATGTTGGCTATCGATGCTTAGATTTATAAACAAAATGGGTGTATATTGCAAGGCATGTAAACTTTAATGAAAATAATTTTCCTTGTGTTGCTAATATGCCTACTTTTTTGGATATTTCAACTATGCAGAAAGACTTTGCTCCTTCGTTGCATTTTCCATTGCCAACTATAACATCTACTCCTGGACCTTCCATCCAATCCCCAACCTCACCATCAATGTCAGCCCTACAAAAAGCTCCTATTATCCAAATTTTATGCTCTCCTGTTGATTCTTCTAATTCAACAACTCCTACTAATCATTCTCACCATCCTACCTTAACACAAACACTTGTTTCACCTACTTCTCCTACAACACCGTCACCTTCACCAATTTTTCCTCTCCAACAATTTCTCCGACCACCACTCTCATCAATGAACCTTGCACACCGCCATCTTATGCTAGTGGTATTGACCTTATTGTTGATCTTGATCACACACCTTGACCTCCTACTCGGCCTCACACTCGAAGCATGGGTCCTCCCCCATCAGTCCTCACAACTTCTATCAACCACCCATCATCATCTCTCTCTTCTTCTTCTTCCTCTAAAATAGTTGGAAATTGGGGAAGCATTATGCTAGACAAGTCACTACCTAATAACCTTATAAGGCAATGAAACTCCCTTCATCAATAAGGCTGACTTCCTTTGCTAAGTTCCAACGTGCTAAGATTACTGATAGAACCCTTCTTGTTTGGGGATATTTAGGATTCTTTGGCTAGTTTGATTTCCTATTTAACTGACATCTCTTATGTTATGCATATAAGGTCCCATCAATTGTGATTTGGGATATACCCCTCTACTTATATATATATATATATATATATATATATATTTATATATATATATTCTTTCGTTTCTATTTAACCTAAAAAAGGAAGGGGAATAGGGACGCTAAGAATCTGATGGATAGATATATGGTGAAATACGACAAATCGTCACCTTATTATCCGAAAGGTAATTGACAACTAAAGGCCTTAGCCGACTTTCGAAAAAAAAAAGAGGAAAAGCTGGAATGATGCCACAACAAATTCTGGTGGGGGACTTGTTGCTCAAGACATGATAGTCATAAGAGGAACATCAACCACTAAAATTTTTTCCAAATGGGAAGGCCCATATAGGGTACGAGAGATCTCCGAAAACGGGTATTGTAAAATATCTCGTGTAGGATCAGATGCTATCTTAGGGCCACTAAACCTGAAAATGGGTAAAGAAATATTACACATAAGATAGTCATCACAGCAGTTACACTTTTAACTTCAAAAGTGATCGAGGCGCCTGACTTTAAGTCCTCAAACCGACAAGTTATGCTTTCAACTTTAAAAGTGATCAAGGCGCCTGACTTTAAGTCCTCAAACCGACAATTTATGCTTTCAACTTTAAAAGTGATCGAGGCACCTGACTTTAAGTCCTCAAACTGACAAGTTACGCTTTCAACTATAAAAGTGATCGAGACACCTGACTTTAAGTCCTCGAACCCGACAAGTTATATTTTCAACTTTAAAAGTGATTGAGGCACCTGACTTTAAGTCTTCGAACCCGACAAGTTACGCTTTCAACTTTAAAAGTGACAGAGGCACCTGACCTTAAGTCCTCAAACCTGACAAGTTACGCATTCAACTTTAAAAGTGATCGAGGCACCTGACTTTAAGTTCTCAAACCTGACAATGTCCCTCTTGTTAGGAGAAATCTCGGCAGAATCCTTTTGGAAAGGATGACAATCAACAACAGACTCTAAATGATTCTCCCTCGAGGATGGAGGATTCACGACCATAGGATCATCAACATCAGCATGAGTATCACTCTTACCATCAATGTTGCCAATTGTTATGTGAAGATGTTGTAGAATGCTCACGTCAGACAAGGAATCGTCAACATCAAGATTGACGCGATCACCGTGTGGTTAAGAGGACTCGACAATAATAGTGATAGGTCGGAGAGACTCACAAATAGTGAAAGTCGCCGCCTCACTTGTCATACCCATAAGAATTCAATGCAATCTGATAAACAACGCAGTGATGACATGAGAAAGAATGAAGTCACTCATGACAATAGTGGAAGACAGCTATGAGCTTAGTTCACCAACATGCAAACTTGAACTAAGGAGATCCATCCTACCATGGAAAGGAGACAGAACTTACAAAACAATTCATATAACAAAGGAAACTATGCGAGCAAAACAAATGCTTGTAATAATGTCACATGAGATAAGATCTCCACTAGCAGAGGTTGTAAGCATGTCTGAGATTCTTTCAACCATAAAACTTAACAAGGAGCAAAGACAACGGTTGAGTGTCATGTTATCTTCGGGAGATTTGGTTCCTCGTCTGATTAATGATTAATAAGTCAACAGTTCTAGTAAATACATCTAAAGAAGATAAATGCTTATCAACTTCTCATAACAAAAGTGATCAAAAGGTGTTCAATGGACAGAAACATGGGAAGGTCCATACTATAATCATGCACTTACCAATGAACCCAAGACCTTGGTTGCCCCACCCGAAGAGTAAGCAATTGCACACTCCCTATCAGGCAACATCTCGGCAGAATCCTTCTGGGGAGGATTGAAAATCAACAACAGGCTTTGAAGGATTCTTCCTCGAGGGAGGAGGGTCATCGTATCATCAGTATCAACGGGGACATCACCAGTACCCTCGAGGCTGTCATTAGGAGATGGGGTAGGTGGGCGAGGGACTCACACTATTCACAGCAGGACCCGAGACCACATCACACAAGAAATCGTCTCCATCAAGATTGACACGATCATCATGAGGGTTATAAAGGAGATGTTTTGTTAAAGGATGCGGACCGAGCTGAATGGGCATTCCTGTTTCTGATACGCATACGGGGAATACTACCAGAACGAAAAATTTATCCCGACTTTTGTAAGTTGTAACATACAGAAATAGGCCTTCTTTGTTAGGCGGGGGAAAGGCTGAACGATCATAATCCTTCACGTGACTCCAAAAGACATAAAATGAGCTTTTCTCCATTCACTTTGAAAGGGAACTTCTTTTGACAGTTTTTGTGTATGCGGAATGCTCGTCGAACTTGGCCTACAATAAGGGAGACTTGACATAAGAACACAATAAAATAAAATAAAAACATTGTTCACACCAGCTATTGTTCATGTCAGCTACTATTCACGGTTGCTACTGTTCATACCGGAATTCGGGGACTATTCATGTCGGTGGTTGGATACTGTTCAGGATGGGAACTGTTCATAATGGTAACTATTCACGCCAGTCACTGTTCACGTCGATCATTGTTCACTGTTCACGTCGGCAACTGTTCACACTGGTTACTGTTCACGTTGGCACTATTCATGATAGTCATTGTTCACGCGGGTCATTGTTCATACCACTTACTATTCATGTCGATCACTGTTCATGCCAGAAAATTCAAAAAAAAATTTGGCTTTTATTGATAAAGTGTTAGAGGAAGGAAATGAAATTCAGAATTGAGTTCATCTTATACTAGCAATTTACTTGCCTAAAGAAGAAAAAGGAGAAAAAGGAAGAAAAGGAAGAAAATGAGAAAGAATGAATAAAGAGAAAAAACAACAAAAATAGAAAAAAGGAGAAAGAAAAGAATCACATGTTCCCACTAAAAAAAAGAAAAAATAAAAAGAGGAGTATATATATATATTAATAAAGAATATATATATATATATATACATATATATATTAAAGGGAAGAAAAACACAGTTAGAAATCGTCCTCTTTATACTATCTCTCTCCCTAAAATTATCTTTTTTCGAAATCGATGATGGGGGTGCGATTAGTCCTGACAATACTATATGTTATTTTCTCTTCCTTCCCATCTTATGAAGTTACATTTGATAAAACTTTAACTCTACTTAAAACTTTAGATATAGACCGAGTTGATTTCAATTTCAAACTCAAATGTAGCTGACCTATTTGACTTCTCGGGTGGTACCCACTTTCACATATTCCTATTTACTCATTTATATATATATATATATATATATTCCTCCTTGAGATTCCAAAAGGAATATATATATTCCTTCTTGAGATTCCAAACGGAGGTGATTGTATATTATTTTATATATATATATATATATATGAGGCTCCATTTAAATTATTTAATTAACCACTTTCTCATCATCTAATAACACTTCACATGGACACACGTCTTTACATAAGTAGTTGGCCTGTGGACACAACTGATTGAATGATAAAGGGTCTTGATCCATAAGGGAAGATTATTTATCATAACCGATTAGTATACGAATTGGGGATAGTGGAGTGGCTTGTTTTTGAAGTTTGTTTAAACCAAAGTTAAAAAAAAGCTCATATATTTCGGGTAGTGCACATGCATTGTTCCTTGCGGGAACCAATACAGTATACATGATGCATTGGAGCACATAATATATATATATATATAATGGTCATGTACACATGATGCATTACGAATATCATTTATGAATACTTACATTTTAAATTTTGATATGCTATTTGCAAGAATTTGGAGGCATTATTGGTCATCCAAACTGGAGATCCCATCCGTCGACACTTCGGAAGAGGGACTTCAAGACTTTAATATTTTTGCATGATCCTCACTTTGAAGGCGTGACTCACGTGCAGGGGACAAATGTAAGCCCAAGTATAAATTAGGGTCCACATGGGACCTAAAAAAGGAATAATAAATTCAGAAAAGTCAGAAAAACATGACATGAGAGGAGCCTCCAGGAGTCCCGAGACAGAAGACTCATGGAGGCAACTAATTTTGGGAATTGGTTGAGGGATTGGATTGGTGGTTAGAAGGACAGGACGATTTAGGCATTACTAGGGTATTTTTGGAATTTTCTCTGAGGTCACATGCTTGGCACCTACCCAGACATGTGCTTGGCACATGATCACTCTACAAGAAATTCTATAAATACTCCCCCCATTCCAATAGAAGGGGGTTGATTTCCTTTAGATTCGCTCTGCACCCGAGACACCCGAGAAGGCTCTTTCACCCTAAGAGTTCTGCCATGTGTTACTGGAGTAATCTTCTACCTGTGTTTCTCCCATCTTCAACTCATCAATCAATTTTGTACTCTTAGTGGATGTCTCTCCTCCTCAATCAACATGAAACCCCACCACATTGCAAGGTACGATTTCTTTGTTTACACGTGGTATTTTCCAATCTCACAAAAATCTGAGGTTTATTCTGTCTTTGAAAAATTCAAGGTACTTGTTAAAAATCAATTTGATTCAAAAATAAAAGAAATTCAAACCGATTGGGGGGCGAGTACAGAAAACTTCATACATTCTTTGAAAAATATGAAATTTTACATTGACTATCTTGTCCGCACACACATGAACAAAATGGCTTAGTTGAGCGAAGAAATAGAAATATTATGGAAACTGGTTTATCTCTAATGGCGCATGCCTCCATACCATCTAAATACTGGTATTTTGCTTTTGATACGGCGATCTATTTGATCAATCGAATGCCATCCCCTGTTCTTAATAATGTTTCTCATTTTCAATGTCTCTTCCAAAAAAATCCAAATTAGCTAAATTTAAAAACATTTGGTTGTTTATGTTTTTCATATCTTCATCCTTATAATCGTCACAAGGTCCAATATCGTTCATCTCCCTGTCTTTTCTTAGGGTATGGTAATGCTCATGTTGGCTATCGATGCTTAGATTTACAAACAAAATGGGTGTATATTGCAAGGCATGTAAAATTTAATGAAAATAATTTTCCTTGTGTTGCTAATGTGCCTACTTTTTTGGATATTTCAACTATGCAGAAAGACTTTGCTCCTTCGTTGCATTTTCCATTGCCGACTATAACATCTACTCCTGGACCTTCCATCCAATCCCCAACCTCACCATCAATGTCAGCCCTACAAAAAGCTCCTATTATCCAAATTTTATGCTCTCCTGTTGATTCTTCTAATTCAACAACTCCTACTAATCATTCTCACCATCCTACCTTAACACAAACACTTGTTTCACCTACTTCTCCTACAACACCGTCACCTTCACCAATTTTTCCTCTCCAACAATTTCTCCGACCACCACTCTCAATGAACCTTGCACACCGCCATCTTATGCTAGTGGTATTGACCTTATTGTTGATCTTGATCACACACCTTGACCTCCTACTCGGCCTCACACTCGAAGCATGGGTCCTCCCCCATCAGTCCTCACAACTTCTATCAACCACCCATCATCATCTCTCTCTTCTTCTTCCTTTAAAATAGTTGAACCCGCATCATTTACTAGTGCGAATCAATCACCTGAATGGCGTGCAGCCATGTCCCAAGAAATTGATGCATTCATGACAAATGGCACTTGGATACTCGTTCCATTTTATCAAGACATGAATATCGTTGGCTGTAAATGGGTGTTCAAACTAAAAAGGAAAGCTAATGTCGACATTGAGCATTACAAGGTGCGTTTGGTCGCAAAGGATTTCATCATGAACGTGGTATTGATTATGATGAGACGTTCAGCCCAATGGTAAAATCGTCTACCATTCGACCTATTCTCTCGATCCCTTGCTATATCACACTCTTGGCCTATACGTCAACTAGACGTAAACAATGTATTTCTTCATGGGAACTTACATGAAACAGTCCACATGGTTCAACTTCCAGGTTTCCGGGATCCTACCAAACCAAATCATGTTTGTTTGCTCAAAAAGTCTCTTTATGGCCTCAAGCAAGCACCTCGTGCGTGGTATTCTCGTTTATCAAATTTTCTTACCAAGCAAGGCTACCATTCTTCCAAATCAGACAATTCCCTCTTTATTTTCAATCAACATTATGTTCACTTATATGTTTTAGTGTATATTGATGATATAATTATCACCGATTCGAATGCCTCGGCTATTAAAAGCTTGATTTCATCCCTAAGTCACGAATTTGCATTAAAGGATTTGGGTCCCTTGAATTTTTTTCTTGGCTTATAAGGTCAGCGCAATTCTACTAGATTATTTATTTCTCAAAAGCGATACATTGATGATCTCTTGGTCAAGGCTGGTATACAAAATGCTAATCCAGTTACAACACCACTATCACCTTCGACCTCCTTGATAAAATTCGATGGTCCATTATTCCTCGATACAACCAAGTATCGACAGCTTGTTGGGGCACTACAATACATACTCCTTACACGGCCTGAACTTTCTTTTGTGGTTAATAAGTTGTGTCAATTCATGCATGAACCACGTGAGGTTCATTGGCCTGCTGTCAAAAAAGTGTTGCGATATCTTAAATCAACCTACATGCATGGTTTATATCTACAAAAACTTATCTCTCCATTCAGCTTACATGCCTACACTGATTCCGATTGGGCTGGGGGACCAAGACGATAGACGTTCCACCGGTGGGTATGCCATTTACTTGGGTAGAAATCTCATATCTTGGTCTGCGAAGAAACAAAAGACTGTTGCTCGTTCTTCAACGGAAGCTGAATACAAGGCCCTTGCGGATGCCTCCACTGAAATTACGTGGCTAAATTCTCTAATGCGTGAATTGGGTGTTCGACAGTTTCACTCACCTACTTTATGGTGTGATAATGTTGGTGCTACATACCTTGCTGCAAACCCCATTTTTCATGCTCGAACCAAGCATGTAGAGATTGATTATCACTTCGTTCGGGAGAAAGTTGGCACTGGTGATTTAGTTGTTCGGTTCATCTCGACAAAAGACCAAATTGCTGATATTATGACAAAGGCTCTGCACAAATCACGGTTTCATTTCCTTCACGACAAGCTCAATGTTGTTGCACCACCTTTCGCTTGAGGGGGAGTATTAACGCATGTGTATTTATATTTGTGGAGTCTCTTTTGTATATTGGTTCTTATCCACATTTGCTAGACTTATCAGATTGTTGTAACTAATGTTCTCATTTAGGATAACACTTATCCCTATCATGTATGTAACAAACTATGTAAAAGTATATATAAATACCATACAAGATCATCACAGTGAGTAGAGAGATTTACCTCAATAAAGGTTTTTGTACGTTTAGTGTCATGCTTATTCATTCTAAGTTACCTGTTAGTTTTTGGAGTGAAGCTTTGTTAATAGCATGTTACATTAGTAAGAGAATTGTGCATAAAAATCAAGAAAACTCCTTGTGAACTTTTAAATAACAGGAAACTCAACATTAGTTATTTTAAAGTTTGGGGTTGCATTGCTTATGTGTTAGATGCCACAATAAAGAGACCTAAACTTGGTAATAAAGCAGTTAAATCTATATTTTTTGGGGTATTCTATGCATAAGGCTTCTAGATTTCTTATTTACATTCAAATAGTGTTATTGAATTTGTGCATGCTATTTATTTTGAACATTTGACAGAGATGCTGATAAATAAGAGTTAGAAAAGGATTTGTCTGATGAGTTAAACTCTAGTTTATCATCTAATGTTTCTGATTCATTAAATAATGGTGTGACTGAAAAATGTTTCTTCGGAGAATAATCTCGAATCTGAGCCTGTTGAATTGAGGAGGAGCAAGCGACGTAGGATTGGAAAGGATTTAAGTCCTGACATGTACACATACTTTGATTGAAGAGGATCCTAAAACTTTTCGAAAAGCTATGTCTTTGCCTGATGCAAATTTATGGAGAAAAGCCATGGATGATGAAATTAGTCCATACATGATAATAATACATGGACTTTGACAAATCTCCCTCCTAATGCTAAAGCCATAGGCTCAAAGTGGGTGTTAAAGAAAAAACTCAAGGCTGATGATAGGGGTGTTCAACCGGTAAAAACTGGGCCGAATCGAACCGATACCGAACCGAACCGGTACCGAAAAAAGGCAAAATTTCGTACCGATACCGGTACCGGTTGGACCGGTTCGGTACCGGTTGATAAATATAGTGTCCAAATTAAATATGTCTGATACAATATTAATATTTAAAAATAGTCTAGAAAAAATTACAGCTATTATATTCATAACACAAGTTTGTTTTTGTACACCTAGTTTATTGTGTAGTTCAAGGCTCATGCTTTACTCTACTAATAAATACATGTACTGTATAAGATACTCTTTTCCTTCCATAAAAAAAGAAGTTTATTTACAAAAAAAAAAAAAATTGTTAAAGAAAAGCGTTTTATTTTTTATAAGGAAAATGACATGTTAACAAATATTTGACGAAATTGGCGATTGCGACTAACGTAAAAATGTATGTTATAAGATAGAATAAATTAAAATAAGACCCTTTTTAATTCCTATTTATCTCGTGTATGCAAAAAACGTCGCAATCATAATTCGGCTGAAAACTTTCACAATGTATAACATGACTCTTTTTATAATAGTAGCATTAAAAGACACAATATCCTGAAAGTTGTTATTATAATTTTATTTTTATGCCACTACTATACTTAACTAGCAATTTATTTGTTGTCATGAAACTGAAATACATTACTAATATTCACAAATTCTGTAAATCAAACAATTTTTATGGAACAGCGAGAATATAAGAGAAGCAATTCTGACATTAAAGCAAACCTAATACATAGAGAAATATGGAAAAGTGCAGAAACAAAATTTAATAACTTACAAAAACAATTCGCTTCCACTCTTATAAACGACTAAACATGTTGTAGTCTAGTTGGTTAGGATACTTTCTTTTCATCTAAAGACGCGGGTTCAAGTCCTTGTTTTTTTATATTTATTTATTTATTTTTAATTCTCTATCTTTAATTTATCAAGTGTTTGCAATCTTGGGCATACAATATTACTACTTGCATGAAATTTTTTCACTTATGCCGTCGTACTAATTAAACTTTTCATCCTAACATTAAGATGAGAATATTAAATCACTACAAGAAAAATTGATATTTTTGGCATAAACTAAGTAAACTAAAATTACAACATAGGTTAAGTAAAATTATAATTTTTAACATAAACTAAGTAAAATTACAAATAACTACAAGTGATAGTTAATACTACCATCAGTATAGAGAGAATCATCTGACGAAAGTCGACGCGACTGTTCTGGTGTCTAAAAATCATTGTCATCATTCTCATGTTCGTCATCGCTAAGCATCGCCACCCTTCGATATAATAAAAACTATAACTGTTAGTAAACATGAGAATTAAAGAAACAGCCAGATGATAATTAAGTAATAGACATAATATACAATTTAAAAAAAAATAAATACCTGAGGAGGAGTGAATCTAAGTTTAGGTCTGAGTCAATATCAGCCCAAAAGTCTCCGTCACGAGGGTAACTATCATTCGTACGACTTCGTCGTGTATCATAACGAAGGACTTCGAAGGGATACCTGTACTATCAGTGGTCGCCCATATTGCAATGTCCTAAGCAAACTGATGTAGATAAGTATGGGTAGACAATACCTGATCTCGAAATATTGAATCAGTAGCATACGTATCTAATACCCACATCTTCACCCTCTAGAATAATTCGTCATCCAAGCCAATACCCATATAAAATGGTCCAACAGGTGATCTCAGACCCTAACGCTAGCTAAAGCCAGCGAAAATATAAATAACTTTAGAAAAAATACAAGCAAATATAAATCACAAAATAACGAAAAACATAAAAGAATGAATACCTACATGTAATGTATACGCTGGTATCTTAAGTTGACCCAGCACTCAATACCTACTAGTAGTACTGTTAGGAGATCTTGAGACTCGATCCAAAGAGTCATCTCTGCAGTCCGCAACATAGTTATGCAGTGGTCTTAGAGCTTCTAAAATCGGTTATGTAAGCTATTATTTACATGTTACTTATTTAAAGAAATTAATTAACTACTTAATATTTAAAAGTACTTTTCAAAACAGCAATTATATACCAGCATAGCTAATGTTGTGGGAGTAATTGTAGATGGTATATTGGCCCTTCTTCGTATGTGCTCTAACCCAAAACTCGAGAAGGATAGGAGATCGGTCCAACTCCTTCAACATGGCCTAAAAAATACATTTGTATATCATTTAATCTATACTATAATTAAATAAATAATTTAGTTCGTCCTCCTCTTTTTTGATTCGACATTTTACTTTTCTTATATTAAGTCAACTTTTATTATTCATATATTAATTTCACTTTCCTACATTCATTCAACTATAATTTTACAAGGAAACAATATCATCTTACCTAATATTAGTTTGTTAATATTACCAATATATATAAATATATGCATATATAATAATTGTTTAACTAAGATTCATTACTAATTAGATTTATAGTTTGAGAAGAAAATAGTTTTCTCATAAAGACCATCTTACCTAACATAAATTTTTACTATTTACATCAAAATATAAATATAGTTGCATATTTGAATTTATCTTACTTAATATTAAATTATTAATATTATTAAAATAAAAGTATAAATACGTATAAAATAAATTTATGTGCACAAAACTACTACTCATATATTATATAGATCATAAAAGATTGCGTTTTCTGGTCCCCTTAAGCCGGGGGGTGCCACAACAAAACAAGGGAATGAGAAGGTCGCTTTACATTGGATGCTCAAAGTCTTCGACAACGAGTTCAACTGTTGACCCAAGTGGAGACCAAAGAGCTGCATCTTAATCTACGTAATTTTCTAGAAGAACTACTTCGTGAGGATTGGAGAATTTCTACCTATTTGTTTGCTCGAAAGTTGATATCGATTAGAGGGGCAGCTCCAATGCCGTCAGCCGTTTTATCATAATACTTACTTATGGGCTAACTATATCTCCTAATATTATTTTCTTACCATTATTAAATATAAGATTAATAACAAGTTAGATATTTTTATTTGAGGCAAAAAAATAATTTGTAAACAAAAATCGTAATACCTAACTTGAATTTGTTAATATTATTAAAATATAAGTATACTTGAAATAATATTTCTTCAAGTATAAATAGGATTTTATTGTTACTCACAAGATATAATTTTAGACGCAAGTTATTTTCTTATAAGAATCATCTTACCTAATATTAAATTGATGAAGAAGATTGGAAAGTCGCAGTTAGCCAACCCAGGGCGGCTAAAGTGGCCCATTTCGCCTTACCAACCGATCGTAGGCAGGCGGTTTCCAGCAATTGGAAAAAAATCTTAGTTTCATATTATTAACATATAAGTATAAATATAATTTATTGACCAATGATTAAATTACAAAATAAAAAATTTAAAAAAAATTACTCTATCCAATAATATATTTATAATAAAAAAATTAAAAATATCTAACTCTAATATAAAATCATGCTTTGCACGGGTATACATGCTTAAATATGTATTAATTTAAATTTATTATTATTATTATTATTAAAATATAAGTATAATTATATCTTAAATATAAGTAGAACTTTACTATTACGTAAATATAATGTAAGAAGGAAACTATTATTTTCTTATGAGGACTGTTTCTATTATTAAAATATAAGTATAAATCTAATATACTAACCAACCATATAATAATATTATTTAGAAAAACAAAAAGTGTATCATTAAAAATAAATAATTAATAAATATAGTGTAAAAAAGAAAATCAAAATATTAACACATAAAAAAATTGCATGTTAAGTCAAAATTAATATTACTTATTCTATTCAAAATATTATATAAAAAATATTAACCAAAATAAATATAAAATTTAAAAATCAATAATAAGATCCGTGTGCTTTGCACGGAATATACTGCTAGTTATAACTAATAACAATATTAAAACAAATAATTAAACACACACATATCTCCGTATACTCTTAGGGGGGTGTATTCAATTAAGACTTTTAAAGACTTGTTTTAAGTGACATTTTTGTAGAGTCTGTTCATTTTAATGACTTTTAAAGACTTTAAAGACTTTTTTATAAAGACTCCATGAAATAAGTAACAGAATTTTATAGACTTTTTACCAAGACTTTGGTATATTTTTGTATACTTCTAATATATCTTGCAGCTTATATTAATTAATTGTTATTTCATAATTAAATGACTAAAAAGTACATAAATATACTATTTATTTTGAATTTGTTTTAGAATAAATTTTATAGTAATAGTAATATATATATATACACACACACACACATACACACACAAACATATACACATTTAAATTAGTTTAAGCATAATATAATACCTCCGTTCAAAAATATAATATTAATACTAATTTTTAAAAGTCAATTTAAAACTTTTTAACATTTAAAGTTTGTATGATTCGTTTAAATTTTGATAGCAATAAATCTCATAATTAGTATATTTTTTAGATAATTTATAATAATTATAATTGCATTAACAAAAATTATATAGATTCATATTAATTTTGAAATTAATTTTTAAAAGATCAATGCTTATCTTATATTTTTTTATGAAGGGAGTATATTAACTAGTTTAGTAATAATAAGTTTATTAACAATGGTGATAATTAATATTTTATTCCGTAATAGTTGCAGCAGTAATTAGTTTTAAAAAATATTATGCAATACCTACCTTCTTCTCCGTCTAAGCTCTCATTGGTTTCCTCAGTCTCGCATCACGCAGAGCATACATCTTGCTTTCAAAAGGTTATTCCTTTTTTCATAAAAAAAATTAAAAATAAAAAAAATCAATGAATGTTTTTTCTCTGTGCTTCCCCAATTTCTCTTTTCCTCTTTCTATTTTTTCAATCTTTATGCCAATTCGTTACAGTTATTTTTGTCTAAAAATAATACTTTCTTCGTTGCATAAATCACAAATCTAAACAGTAGACTTATGTGACTGGATGCATATATTAGAAAAGTTTACCAAATATTTCATGTTCTCCCTTTCTCACATATTTAGAAGTCTTTGAAAGTCTTTAGGGATGAAGTCAGACTTTGGATATGAGTATTTCTTTTCTAAAGTCTGTCAAACTCTATCATTTGATAGAAATCTGAAAAATCTATGACTTTTTGAATACCAAAATACTTTTATAGACTTTGTAAAAGTCTCAATTCAATACCACCTAACTTTTAAAGACATTACAAAAGTTATAATTGAATACCAGTAAACTTTTATAAACTCTTTAAATGTCTTGATTGAATACAACCAAACTTTTAAAGTCTTTAAATGTCTTTAAATGTCTTAATTGAATACACCCTCCTTAGAATGACATAAAGTCAATAGTATGTACTACGGTGTGAATCTTGGAGGGTATTTTAGTCACTTTTGAGTCTGTATTTTAATTAGTTGTGCGGGCTCCCCTAGATTAGAGTGCAGAAGAGTGATAATTTTTACTATTAGATCTGCAATTAGACGATTACGATCTGTTGTAAGGATAATATTAAGTTTACAACGTTAACTATGGATCAATCTCTATATATATGTTATGACTTTCTTGTCCTCATAATAATAGCCTTTGAAAGAAAATTAAAGTATTTTTGGAATTCTATACAGTTAATACATACTCCCTCCTTTCCTTGTTATTTCTCACTTTAGTATGAATTTTTTTTTTATTTGTCATTTGTAAATTTTAAAAAAACATTAACGACTTATATTATCGTTACATTAAGTATTAATTTGTTTATATTTCATCTTTCTCGATAAATTTTAAAGAATAATATTGAAATTTTATATTTATTTTAATTTATCAGATAAAATATTAATTATATATTTTAATTTTTATATTTATCTCAAAACGTCAATTAAAAAAACGATGATGGAGTACTATCTACGGTCGAAATCACGAGAAATTGATTGAACCGACCAAAAGGGTACATGATTGTCTGTTTAAAAACTTTGACAATTGTTATTCCCAAACGTTGAGGTGCAATTTAAAATGAGTGTATCCTTTGGGGAAAAGTTTTGTCATTTGCCCTATATTCGTCCGCAAGATAGTGAAAAAATGGAGGCTTTTTAGAGGTTTAGAGAGAGAAGACAAAAATGGAGGTGTCGAGATTACCACTATCAGCATCACACAGAGGGAAGCTAATATCTGCAGGCTACACTTCTCTTTCTTCCCTTTCCTCTCTCTCTCCTTCCGATATTGCCCGAGGTAATAATGATACATATATACACACACAATTATGTATTATACAACTCATACTTTTTTTGTTTGTTTGAATTGAATAATTGATGCTTATGAACTTACAAATGATGTATCCTATTACTCTCACTGCTTGAAATCGATAGTTTTATTTATTGATTGAGTTTCGTTATTCGCCTATCAACTGTTTGATGTAATTGCGATTTGAGTACTGCTGCAAGCTGACTTTATAGCTACAAATTCCTGAATAGTTTCCTTAATTTTCCTTATAAATCCAGTTTTTTTGAATATGCAAATGAAATTTCTGATAAGATTATACTTTCCAGTGATTCTGATAGCATAATATTACATTGTGAAATGTTTTTTAATTGTTGCAATTTTTCAATAAAATAAAAAGGTGTGAGGGGCTATAATAACAATAAGGTGCAGTGCCAACAAAGCCACCCACGCTATTTTTTGTAAGTTAAGCTCTTTAATTTGTTGTGATTTCTATTTGGGTAGATCTAAAGATATCAGAAAATGAAGCATTTGAAATCTTGAAGGTTGCATCACATAATGGTAGATTGGACAGCACCAGTGGAAGTCATGCCATTGTTCATGGTAATCATTCTATTTGTATATGCTTGTTCTTATGTAGCTTATATTGACAGAAAATTTAAATGAAAGCTATGAGAACCACATTTGTTTTATCACTAAAGCTGTATGTTAATATTGCAATTTGTTTTGGTTCACTTCTGAAATCTATTTATTATTCTCATATCTGCGATCCATTTAAGATTCTTTCTCTGCTTCTTCCATCGTAAACTGAACTTTTGCAATCTCACGAAGGTGGACAGACAGCCTGGGACATGCTGCATGAGGAGGAATTGCTTGCGTGCATTACCACATCTTGTTCAGATTTGGATAGCATCCTAGGTGGAGGAATTAATTGCAAAGAGGTTACTGAAATTGGTTAGCATATCTCGCCTCTTTTAGACCAATAAAGAACATGTGGTCATTTGTTTCGTTTATTTTTGCACGTTCTTTGAAACTGAACTCAGATACTAGTCTGTTGGTGAATAGATTTTCTTTTCTGATCTTATTAGGTGGAGTACCAGGAATTGGTAAAACACAACTAGGGTATGTTATTCTCATTCTGTTTTGTTCTTTTAAGTTTTCTTGTAGTAATGATCTAATATAATTTACAGGATTCAACTTGCAGTTAATGTCCAAATTCCAGTTGATTATGGTGGTCTGGGAGGCAAGGCAATTTATATAGGTAAGTTGCCTTCATGTATTGGTTATTAGTTGTCACTTTCTCTATTATTTGCATCCTTAGTATTTTTATGCTTTTGTGATGCTCAGATACAGAAGGCAGTTTCATGGTGGAACGTGCTTTGCAAATTGCAGAAGCGTGCCTAGAGGACATGTCAGAATATAATGGATTCCTACGGAAGGACTTTCATGCTAGCCAACTTAAAAGGCAGCCCAAGGATCTTCTTGAAAATATATTCTACTTTCGCGTCTGCAGTTACACAGAGCAAATTGCTGTGATAAATTATTTGGAGAAATTCATTTCAGAACATAAAGATGTATGTACAGTAATACATTTGTTGGTCTAGAATGTGTGGTCAATCATCTCACCTAAAGTTGTAGCGCCTGTTCTTTACATGCCTTTGAATTATAGGCAATCGATGTTGGACAATTTTAGGAATCTTTATAGATATTTGTCTACAAGTGGTTCCATGGGGGGTTAGGATCTATCAAAGCTTCAGTTGCTAGGCTTTAATGAGGTGGAAGAAGGGATATTCCCTTTTTAGTTGTATCAGGTTTAAATTTAATGAGGATTTCTAGTATATAGTTGTAGCATTTCGGAAGAATGTGTGCATGAAATTCTAAGAGAGCAAGCTATCAGGATTTTAGATACCAATTCAATGGCTAAATACTAGGTTGATGAGGAATGGATTTGGCAAGGTTTAATGCTAAAACAAGCAATTCTTTGGAGATGTGAATAGTAACAGGAGAACAATTTCAGGTTTTTTGTGTATTTAACACTCCTAGGATAAATAATATTGACCAAGGAAAGGTTTGGGCTTTGTGGAGAAGTTTTCAGGTTTAAAGGGAGTAGTTAACAGTGACTGGTCTCTAGTCAAAAGTACAGAAAGAAGAGGAAGAAGCTTGGAATTTGACTTAGACTCTGTAGGAATAACCCCCAAGCTAAAGTTGTGAGTAGAAGCAGTAAAGCACACAAGGTTCAAGAGCTTCTCAGAAAAATAAAAAAAAATAAAGTATTCTTAACTAGTGAAATGTGATCATATTTTTGGGAGTAAGACTAATTCTACTATGCGAGATTTCTGGGGACTGCAATCGAAGAGTTTCCCGCAAGCTCCGGGTGCAAGACCATTAAATGAGGGGTAATTTCCCCCCAGGCTAATTACTGCAGTCTTTGGTGAATTCGAGTGAAATTATTGTATATGTGACATAAGGTTTTGCACTGTGTACAATTGTGTATACACACGCTGACGTGTGCAGCATACCTGTCCAGGCTGTCCTGGATTTTCAAAAGATGCAGCTATTTGGAAAATAAAATTGATAACTGCTTTTCCTGGGTACAACGAGATTTATTTTCTTCATAAACACTGCAAACACACATTTACATATCCATATACTTATACATCTATGCACACACACACCCACCCCCCCACCCCTAATATACCTTATTCTCTCCATGTCTTACTTGACTTTGGAACATAGTATTGCTGAATCTCTAATTAAGAATCCTCTAACACCTTTTATGATAATCTGCTGTATTAGCCGCCATTATTTTCTTTATGAATGACAGCTTGTTCTCGTGCCAACGTTTTTATGATCCATATATTATGAATTGCATATTCTCATAGAACCATCTTGATCTTTTACAGGTTAAGGTTGTCATTGTGGATAGTATCACTTTTCACTTCCGTCAGGATTTTGATGATATGGCCCTTAGAACTCGACTACTCAGTGGAATGGCCCTAAAATTGATGAAACTGGCTAAAAGTTTTAGTTTAGCGGTAAGCCAACTTATGCTCGTGTCAGACGCAAGATAATGTTGTTTCATTTGTTGTGCCAATCCAAGTTGATGCAATGGCATTGACATGGAAAAGAAACTTTTATCTCTAGGTTCTTCTTCTCTCTTGAGGTTCATTTGCCTTTCTTTTTGTTTGGTCGTATTCATTGGGAAGCATACGTCTCTATTTAATGATTATTAGTAACTTAATAGAAAACCATCATCTATGAGATACCTGTATTGGATTTTTTTTATATTTATTCACTGATATTTTTCACATGCTCTTGCTGTTATTTGTACTTTGTATTCTATAATTTACCGCCTCTTCTCGTCTCTTTCATTCATAAACCTTTTAATAATAATTGAGCAGGTTGTCCTATTTAATCAAGTAACCACGAAGTATTCAGAGGGTTCATTCCACTTAACTCTTGCACTGGGTAACTTTCATTCTCAATAAGCTTTTCATTCTCTAGTAGTTTTCCTCTTCTTTAGCAACGAGGGAGAAATTTTTTTGATGTGCTCGTCTCTCTACCTTATTGATATTATACCAAGTATGCTCAATTTTTCCTTTCATTAGTTATTTGGCTTTATAATTCGTTGTTGAGTCATGTTGAACAGGAGATAGTTGGTCGCATTCTTGCACGAATCGGATCATTTTGTACTGGAATGGCAATGAACGGTATGCATACATTGACAAGTCCCCCTCTCTCCAATCAGCATCTGCACCATATTCTGTGACAGGTAAAGGAATCCGGAATTTAGTTTCAGACTGTAAACGGACCAAGACGATGTAAGTTGTTACAGATGAAAGGTTGGCCAACTATGTTTCTGTATTGTTTCATTTGTTTGGATTATACAAAGCAAAACATCTATTCCCACTATTCAAGCTTTGAAGAGTCGCTGAAGTCTTTTACTGAACTTTTGATTTATTTGGTTTTCAATGGCTGTTTGACATCAACTGCAAAAGTCTTTGTGTAAGACCAAATCTTATTTGTTGATTGTTGATTCTAAAACTATTTGAAGAAACCTTTCTAAACTCGCAAAAAGTTGAATTTTAGAATAAATGAAATTGAACTTTGTCAGCCACGTGTGTATATAAATATACCAAGCATTCTTCTTACGACTAGCTCCAATCTCTAGGTCTCTGTAGAAAAGAAAAATAATTTCACGCTCTTCCTTTCTTAGAGGATTATACACACACACACACACACATATATATATATATATATATGTATCGCCTATTTCTCGTTCGGGAGCCAAAACAAACACGCATGCTACCTACTATACTGGACTCTCGACCAGGCATTCTACCCTTGTCGAATCGAACCTAATACCACTGCGCTCGAACAATTGAGTGGCCGCTGGCCAACAACTACTATTCATAGATATAAATTCATTATTCGTACTTGGTCCAACCTCACAACCCTTCGCGGGTTGGTAAGAAGTCAGTCTTGCTCGACCGGAATAACGGCCAACAAAGACCGTAATTAGGAAACAAGCAACCTTACTAATAAAGGTGCTTGTTGAGTAAGGTCAGCTTTCTTCGTATGCTTGAGCGCATCTTTCTCATATTGATCATGGCTTTTCTTGAGTGTTCTATTAGTTAGCCTGTATTTTTACTAGAGTGCTAACGCAGAATGGTGGGCTTAGTCAGCCCAACTCAACCAAAAAAAAGGGGAAGTTATATGTATGTATGTGTAATACATATACACATGTATACATACATATATATATATATATATATTAAGGAAATGTTTTGTAACAGTGAAGTGCATCAGAATGGAGTTGGTGGTGGTGGTTATAATTTTGAAATTATTAAGTTTCAGTTGATATTAAAACCGTCTCCTTGCCTATGACCTCAGGTCCTTTTCCCTAGCTCCAAAATGGCTGGTATTGTAGATGTTACTTGCAGCTATAAATTGTGTGCTTTATATCTGTTTGGGTCAATGACTCAATTCAACTAGATTCAGTCATCTTGAATAGTGTAATTTTCTTGATAACCCCAATTCCTCCATTTTTGGACGAACCAATCCGGTTCATAACTCAGTGTTAGTAACACTGTGTTATGGTATATTTCTTGGCTTTCACCTAGATTAGTTTACCAAATAAAAGGTTAAGTGGTGATAAAAATAAAGTATTAATGATAATTTGAAGCTTTTGTTTTATGATAAAGTTTCTTGGCTCTCGCCTATATCAATCAATCTACTAAAAGGTGGTAAAAATCTTTAGATTTGCTTGTGATATTGTCTCAAATTTTGAGATCACTTATATTTACATATATTAAATGTTGTGGATGTGACTTATTATTTTAATACTTCCGTTTTAAGTTCAAAGTATCTTTCCATATATAACCTCAGCATAAATGCAGAGTTTGAAAAATGAAACCACACTTTAGCATCATGATATCTGTTTTATGACCAATGTTGTCATTTGTCTAGAGGCTGCTGAATCTCAAGAAATACTTTATATTAAAGGGGTGTGAATTTGTTTGGGTGGAGGAGTTTGACTTTGACATTTGAATACTTTCATTGCCTACAGTTGTCAAGTAATCTAATCATATGTATTTAACCAATTTTCAAATCTGCTCATAATGCTAAAGTTATTCCAGCCCTTGACCAACAACAGTGACCACCCACTTCCATTGCTTTTGCATAAAGCCATATTTTAGCTTGATAAATGGTTTTACTTTTATTTTTTAAGTTTATGTCACTAGAAAAAGGATAGTAATTAAACTCTAGCAATTAGCGCACTGGTTCAAATGAAGTTTAGCCCGTATGAAAAGCTTGATTCAGGGTAAAAAAAATTAGTCTTACTGCAATTAGGAAACTCCACATTATCAGAAAAAAAAGGATAGTAATTAGTATGGATTTTATGAGAAGGGTTAGAAATTACTCTCATGAACTTCATTAAACTTCACTAGGTCCAAATTTGATTTACCTTATTAAAATTTAAAACTGTCATAATTGAGTTTGATGATCTTGAATTGATTTTTAGAATTGACTTTTCTTTTTAAAAGTTAGGAAAATAATAGTGCAATTATCAATCATAACAATCTTTACAACTTTGTTTTACAGAGAGGGTCTAGCAATCGTTTCATTATTTCAATAAAAAAAATAATGATAAAGATTTCAAATTTTTTATTTCAAATATATATTAAATAATGTAAAAAAATTTAAGGCCCCTAACATTAAACAAAACGAACAGGAAAGAAAATAAGAGCGGTAAGAGTTCAACAACAACAAAAAAAATTATACTCCAAGAAATAATGAACAACTACCATTGATTTTAATTTTGAATTAATCATTCAATTACAAATTTGGGGTTAGGTGGTGCACACTTAAGTTTTTGACAAAAAAGAAAAAGAAAAAAAAATTATTACGGCTTTACAACTTTTTCTTGAGGAAAAAAGACAGAGATATGAAAATTGGGATGTACATTTTAATTCATAAAAATTTGAATAGCATTCATTTCCTACCCTTAACAAACGGCCCAGATCATCCAACAGCTCTCTCCTCTCTCCTATCGTCACATACAACAAGATAATCAATCCCCAATCATTATCATTACCTTGCCAGCTTCTCATTTCTCATCCACACCCCCAATTTCTCTCCCCTCTCCCAATTCCCAAACAAAAAGGGTAAAATCAATACTTACAAATCTCCTCTTTCCCTTAAATCTCTCTCTCTAAAACTTCCCAAAAGGGGGAGACTTTATCAAGACCACTTTCTCTCTCTACTGTCAGCAATGGCAGCTTCTTCATCTCTAACTCTTTCTCAAGCCATCCTTTCCCGCTCAATTCCTCGCCATGGCTCCAATTCCTCTACCCAACAAACCCCATCTTCTTCTCTTTCATCTTTTTCTCACCTACCCACTTTCTCCACGTCCCTCAGATCCTCCTCTCGCCGCCGCAGCTCCGCCGCCTGCCGCCAGGTAGTCCGGGCCGCCGCTGTGGAGACGCTCGACAAGACGGAGACCTCATTGGTGGAGAAATCGGTGAACACGATTCGGTTCTTGGCTATTGATGCGGTGGAGAAGGCTAATTCGGGTCATCCGGGTTTACCCATGGGGTGTGCCCCGATGGGTCATATATTGTACGATGAGGTGATGAGGTACAACCCCAAGAACCCGTATTGGTTTAATCGGGATCGCTTTGTTTTATCCGCTGGACATGGGTGCATGCTTCAGTATGCTTTGCTACACCTTGCTGGTTATGACAGTGTCCTGGTCAGCTTATCTCTCTCTCTCTCTCTATATATATATATATGTATATGCATGTATGAGTCTTATATACTTATGAATTGCATTCTTTTGGATCTGGGTATTTATAGTTTGATATGTGAAATAGAATAAAGTTGCATTTTTGGACCAACTAATAACATTTATTTGGGGTGAGTCTGTGTGTACTAAGGAATTGTTTTGAAGCTGTGGTCTGTTTGGGAAAAAAGATGCATTTTTTGACTAACTTATGAAGTAAAAGGAGAGAGAATTAGCCATATAATCTCAAAGGTGTGTTTTGTGTGTGTGAGAGAGAGAGAAGCAAGGAGAAGTTTTTACCACAGTTTCTCTTTTGATGCAACAAAGGCAATCTAGAATTAGAGATGTTCTTTTTATACTTATTGATTAATAGGAGATGGCTTATGAGTTAGTTTGTTATATACCCACTATGATTTTGATGGATCAACTAAAATTACGTCAGACAGAATTTTAATGGAAAATCTTGTTTCCAATTAATTATTTGGGATAGAATTGAAACCAGATTTTCCTCTCTGATAAATACAGTGTTATGTAATTATATACTAGGAAGAAGACTTGAAGTCGTTCCGTCAATGGGGGAGCAGAACTCCAGGACACCCTGAAAACTTTGAGACCCCTGGTATTGAAGTCACTACAGGTTAGAATCTTGTCCTGAATGCCATATTTTAACGCTCGCATGCGCTATTAGAATTGGAGATAATTTTTTCGGCACTGCATGTCCTTTAATTGTATGCAGGTCCTCTTGGTCAGGGTATTGCCAATGCTGTTGGTCTGGCCCTTGTGGAGAAGCACTTGGCTGCTCGTTTCAACAAACCTGACAGTGAGATTGTTGACCATTACACGTAAGATGTCTTCTGGGGTTAATTTTTGTTTATTAAGTTCTCTACATGTATGTAGAAGGGCCTTATGTTAAATGCTTCAGATATGTCATACTTGGGGATGGCTGTCAAATGGAGGGGATTGCAAATGAAGCTTGTTCCCTTGCTGGACATTGGGGACTTGGAAAACTGATTGCTTTCTACGATGACAACCATATCTCCATTGATGGTGACACAGAGATTGCATTCACTGAGAGTGTTGACACCCGTTTTGAGGGTCTTGGGTGGCACATTATCTGGGTGAAGAATGGTAACACAGGTTATGATGACATTCGTGCTGCCATCAAGGAGGCAAAGGCTGTAACAGACAAACCTACTTTAATCAAGGTCAGAGACCGACTCAATGCATAAAATCTTCATTGCAAAGAGATCAGGAATTATGACTTTTGTGTCTTTTCATTTTAGCAGTAATATATATTTTCGCATGCTTTATTAGTTCAAAAACCTTTATTGAAATGTTCGTGAAGGAGATGTAATATGCTTCCTGGGTAAAGGTAAGGAGGGTCTGATGAAGTTTGCTAGGGTATGTACAAGTATCCTTGATCTTTTTAGTGTGCATATAAGTGTAAAGGCTTTATTCCTCAGAATGAGGATTACTTAAAGTAACTAAAGGTTTTTCTGTCCTTTAATTCCATGATGGGTGTATGTGTCTAGAGAGATACCAGCATTTTTACATTAGTTCACTTCAGAGTGTATGCTTATGTTGAGTTCTCACATCTTACAGGTGACCACGACAATTGGTTTTGGATCACCTAACAAAGCAAACTCGTACAGCGTCCATGGAAGTGCCCTGGGAGCTAAGGAAGTCGATGCCACAAGGAAGAACCTTGGGTGGCCTTATGAGCCTTTCCATGTACCTGAGGATGTGAAACAGTATGGACTTTCTATTCTCCTTCCTGGATTGATTAATGTCTAGATATTGCTTGAAAATTTGTTTGATTTGATTTCATTTTCTTCACTGCAGGCATTGGAGCCGCCATACCTCCGAAGGTGCTTCTCTTGAAGCTGCATGGAATGCCAAGTTTGCTGAGTATGAAAAGAAGTATGCAGAGGAAGCTGCAGAGTTAAAGTCTATCATTACTGGTGTGCTACCTGCTGGTTGGGAGACAGCTCTGCCAGTGAGTATTAGTTTGTTCACTTCTGTTACTCTTTATCATGTCTTATGGTCGTTGTTTAAGATTTGGCTTATTCTCAAAATAAATGTGAATGCTTTCTTGGCCACATTTCGTATTAGAGTGTAGTGCTTCAGATATTGTTTCCAGAAAGATAGATATTTTTCAGCACATAAATGCATCCCTGCTATTAAATTTCTTGCTTAAAACACTCTCACGTGTTTATTTTAGAAACAACAGGCGGACAACTACAATAAAGTCCCTTCCCATATTTTATGCAATGTATGTTCATAAGTGATGTGATATCTATATATGATATCACAAGAAGCGGTCTTGCCCATGTTTCTAAAACCATGTTGCACTTTCTCAGACATACACTCCGGAGAGCCCTGCTGATGCCACCAGAAATCTCTCTCAAACATGTCTGAATGCCCTTGCAAAGGTTCTTCCTGGCCTTCTGGGTGGCAGTGCTGATCTTGCTTCCTCCAACATGACCCTGCTGAAAATGTTTGGGGACTTCCAAAAGGGTACACCAGAAGAACGTAATGTCAGGTTTGGCGTCCGTGAGCATGGTATGGGAGCTATCTGCAATGGTATTGCTCTCCACAGCCCTGGCCTCATTCCCTACTGCGCAACTTTCTTTGTGTTCACTGACTACATGAGAGGGGCCATCAGGATCTCCGCCTTGAGTGAAGCTGGAGTTATTTATGTCATGACCCATGATTCAATTGGGCTGGGAGAAGATGGACCAACTCATCAACCTATCGAGCATCTGGCCAGCTTCAGGGCAATGCCCAACATTTTGATGCTCCGTCCAGCTGATGGAAACGAGACTGCTGGGGCATACAAGGTTGCAGTCCTCAACAGGAAGAGACCATCAATCCTTGCCCTATCTAGGCAAAAGCTGCCCAACCTTCCTGGAACTTCCATTGAAGGAGTTGAAAAAGGTGGGTACACGATATCTGACAATTCATCTGGTAACAAGCCAGATGTCATCTTGATTGGAACTGGTTCTGAATTGGAAATTGCAGCCAAAGCTGCTGATGAACTCAGAAAGGAAGGGAAGGCAGTTAGAGTCGTCTCTTTTGTGTCTTGGGAGTTATTTGATGAGCAATCAGATGATTATAAGGAAAGTGTCCTACCTGCAGCTGTAACTGCAAGGGTTAGCATTGAAGCTGCATCAACATTTGGTTGGGGGAAACTTGTTGGAAGCAAAGGGAAGGCTATTGGGATTGACAAGTTCGGAGCAAGTGCTCCAGCTGGAAAAATATACAAGGAGTATGGCATTACGGCAGAGGCAGTTATTGCAGCAGCTAAAGAACTTATCTAGAGCTTCATTACTGAATTCAATTTGGAGGCTGTTAGTTCTGCGGAAACCAGTATGTTTGGAGTTTGGGTTGGAGAATTTACACCAAGTCATTGTTAAAAGACACATCTCGATTCAGTACCTCTTAAGATTTCACAATAACGAAGATAAAATTTTCTTTTGTTGCTTTTTATCTTCTTCAGCGCTGCAGCTGAGGCTGCAAACTGAATCAAGATCAAAAGAGAGATTAGATTTCATGAACGTTCATGAATTTGTACCAATACTTGAACATGTATTGACTTTTGTAATTTTATGTGTTGGGTTGTTAGCGATGTTTATATTCCTCCACTATGTACCGTCTTTCAGGATAGTTAAGAAGCAAGTCGAGCTTGTTTCTAGTTTTAATGGTTGTTTTGGAAAAAGGTCAAGTCTTTGGAATATTGGTTAAAATGGTTCATGGAATAAATCAAGAACAAACTGAGAGGTTAGCAAATGTGGCTTACAAATGATTTGGGGTCTATTAATCCTTATTAGGTTTTTTTTTCTTGTGTTTTTGTTTCTTTCTTTTCTTTTTTCTTTTTTCTTTTTTTTTCCAGTTATCAGAAAAGAAAAGCTAGTTTTTGCACTTTTTCTTGGAATTAGTTTTTCAAGGATGGTATTTGAATAGGATATATGTGGATTTTTCTTACTGAATTGGATTGAATGGTGTATTGAATCCATTTAAAAAGGGATAAGGCTATCTAATCTCTTCATGGTATATGTACACATCGATGACTATGTGGTTGTTGAATCTCTGCCTCTTAGCCTACCACCTATCCACAATTGTTTTCCTTCCCCATCCCAGGTTTGGATTATCCTCACTTATTGCAGCACACATCTTTGTTGTTAAAGTTGATGATGAAAGGTTGGTGTGGGCAATGGAAGTGAGGGACCCATGTTGGTGAAGAATTATGCTGGAAATTTCAGCATATTCTCTCTCTTTCTCTCTCTCACGCACACACACACACATTTCTTTTGTGTCCCATTCTGGTGGTAAAGGGTTCTTTCAAGTAGAGAATTCATTGTGTTTTTTTTTTTTTGGGTAAATAATTGTTAATGTTAGTCATAATGTTATTATTTATAAGACTAAGTTGTATGAACAAATCATCTGACAATGAAGTAGATTGAAACTTGAAATCAATCTCATCAAATCTACTAAATCAACCTTCAGTTTCACAATGATGAGGTTAATTTAGAAACAGTTCTTGGAGAAAGTGACATTCATTAACAATATTATGATTAAGTGATTCATTCTTCAAATTAGGCAAATGTTTAGAGAGGCAGAATTCATTGTGTTTTTTTGGTGTAAATTATGATCTCGCAAGGATGGGACTAATAGAGTTTAGAAAAAGAAAATTAAAAAAGATTTTTTATTTCATTTTCATCTTTAGAGAAATATAATAGCATCTAAAATTAGTTGGTCTTAACTAAGCTTGTGTGGAGATAGTAAGATGGAAAAAATACAGAAAAATAAAATATAGACATACAACTATGCGTTTTTTTTATTGAAATAGCTATGATTTTAAACCTTAATCAAGTTTTTCCCTCTAAGTTTGTTGTTACCATAATTATCTATCTCCAGCATGATGTTTAATTCTCCATTAGTAATATCTACAAGTTGTTAACTATCAAAAAGAATAAATAAATAAAAGGTAAGGTTGGTGAAGGATTGGAAAGAGCAAGAAAGTGAGTCAATGTAAAGCCCACCAAGCCCTCGATGGTATTGGGTAGGTATAGGTAGGTGCGGTTGTAAACGAGCTAACTCTTGTTACCTACTTCCGAGGGCCCACTCAATAGTCTATACCAATTACCATTTCATTTTTAGTTTTTTCTCTCATCCAGCTAAAATAGCCTCATTTATAAAATTTTAAAATATTAAATATGTATTCTCTTTATTTTTAATACTAAATTATTAATATAATAATAAAAGATGATGTCTAACTAAAAACAATGTGGAAGAATGTGAAGAAAACTATTAGTACTTTATATAAAAGATTATGTTATTTGCCTAAAATTCTCATCAACATGTAATTTTAAATATTACCTCACTCTAAAAAAATAACCATTTTTTCATAAATTATTAAAATTTGAACTTTACATACCTAAACATGGCTGATAATTTTCCAAAAAATGTTAAAAGTATTAATGTTTAAGCAAAGAAATATTAATAATTAATTATTTTTATAATTATCCAAAATTGGCAGAAGTTGGTAGGTGAGGAAAGTGATAGTCAAGACCAAATAACCTGAGCACCCCCGCCAACCCCCAAAATCAACTGCCTGAATTTCAGTCTTTCATTTCTGGCAGAGGTAGGTGGTGACAATCAAAAGCTCAAAAACCTCAAGAAAACCCAAAATCATTGTACCCCATAACCCCAAAACAAGAGAGAGAACTTATTTCACAGAGGGAGAAGAAGAGAGAGAGAGAGAAAATGGCGCATGTTAGCAACATGGCTAAAGGGGTCCAAGGTACCCATATTTGTACAAATATCAATAAACCCAAGACCCCCAAATCTCTAAATTCTGTATCTTTTGGATCAAATCTGAGAGATTTGGCAAATTCTTCAGGGTTGAACCATCAAAGGGTTGTTTTTAGTCCTTTGGTTAGGCTTCCATGGAAGGTTTCAGCTTCAATCGCCACCGCGGAGAAGCCATCAACGGCGCCGGAGATTGTCTTGCAACCCATTAAAGAGATCTCAGGCACGGTCAAGTTGCCGGGCTCCAAGTCGCTTTCCAATAGGATTCTCCTTCTTGCTGCCCTCTCTGAGGTAACTTAATTTTTATTTTTATTTTTTACCATTATAAATGTATAATACGGATTACGTGTGTTTTAGGATTTCATTTATATAAGATGTGAATGCAATATGTATTCTGTCTAAAGCTTTTAATCGGGATTGTTAAGGAGAACCTGGAGGATGCAATATTTGGAAAATGGGTAATTAATTTGAGATGGGGTCTTAATTTGGTTTTGATAAAAATAAATAAATAAATTGGTATTAATGACTGCATTTTAGTACATTTAGAAAAAATATAGAAGGTAGGAACTGATGAGTGTCTTCTACAGCCGAGTGATTGTATTTTTTGTGTAGAAGCCTTTTTGATTGAGTTCAGTTTGTATACATGTTATTGAGGGTGCATATGCCATGGGTGTTTTGTGGACATAAAATGGCTCAATTGTGTTTTCCAAATTTGAAGCTATGTATATAGTGTAGACTTCAAACAGTGATTATTGCGTTTTAGTATACAATGAGAGTTATGGGTTTGATCTTTATCTTATGCAAGGACATCATGCACACATAGTTGGGATGAAGTTACTCAGGTGCCACAAAGCTTAATAAATAGACTTCTGAATGCAGCCTTAAATTTTGAGCCTGCATGATGTGCATGTCTTGCATCCCTTAGCGTTGAGTTCTACATTTTTTTATTTGGGTAAATAAAAATATTGGCTTTGATGTGGGTAGATCTCATGTTAGATGTTTTGGGCTATTACTTGAGTGTTTCATCCAAACATCTTATACTTTGTAAAGTTTTGAATGTAATTAATTCACTGCATATAAGAGTAGATAGGAAAGAGCATCATAAACACTGACTTTGAATTAATTTTAGCAATGTAAAGGGTCAATATAACACGTGGGTGGTGATAAGCACTGGCTTTCAAGAGCTTCTTTTTTCTTTATAGATTAATTTCTTCATGTATTAGGAAAGAGTGACTCACAGATTGTTCCAAGGGAACAGTTTGGTTGGTGCTAAGCCACTCCCAACACCTAATAGGGTCACCCCCTCTCCCTTGTTCTTTAATTTACTAAAACAGAACGGCCTATTTAAGGTTAATGGTGATAATTTCCTTGAAGAATGTATAGGAAAATATGTGATTTTGTCTAAGATAGTCTGAAAAACTGGTTATAAAAAAATGAGTAAAGCTTCTTCCGAAGTAAAAACATAATATTGAACATTCAAATTGTGCTCTTGTTATTCCTTGTCCTTAATCATGGTACTTGGAGGAAGTAGGTGTTTTAGAAGTAAACAGATAGGCATACTTGAAGTAGTCAGGCAATCATATATTGCATCAACATTGGATCATACCAGCTAAAGTGCTAGAATTTTGATATGTAATGTCTAAGATCACCCAATTCAAGCTGGGCGAGGAATTCTTAGTGCACTTTTAGCTAAGCAGTGTTATCCGTCTGAGACTTCCATCCCCTGTTTGGTTGATACAGCGTGCATGATGCAATGTTTCAAAACTTTTTCCTGGACTCTTCTGGATGATCAAATTAATCAAAGTGAACTTAAGCCAAACTAAAATTATTTTATAACAAGGTGTGTCTCCCTTTTTAACACCTCACCTTATGCCTTGCAATTTGAAATGTTTCATGATGTAAGTGTAACTTTATAGATTGTGTGACCCATCTTTTACAGTTATTCTTTTTTGGATAGATGATTGCTTTTGTTTTCTTAATTTTTCTATCATGTTTTACCATTCCTGTGAAAACAATCTAAATGGATACTACTTGTCACTTGCAACTATTCTAGGGAACAACTGTTGTAGACAACTTATTGAACAGTGATGACGTCCATTATATGCTTGGTGCTTTGAGAACGCTTGGCCTACGTGTGGAAGAGGATGGTGCAAGTAAAAGAGCAATCGTGGAAGGTTCCTCTGGTCTGTTTCCAGTAGGAAAGGAATCTAGAGATGAAATTCAACTTTTTCTGGGAAATGCAGGAACAGCAATGCGTCCATTGACTGCTGCACTTGCTGTTGCTGGGGGAAATTCTAGGTTTGTTAAAATGTTATATTTAGAAAAATGTGTTCTTCTTATTGCAATACTTGTTTAAAGGAATGTTTGAAACTTGCGGTTCTGTTTCCTTAGCAATAGCTTGAAATTTGGTTGAGGTCCATTTGATACTAAAGTAAAAATTACCTGAAATTTTGATAGATTTTTGACATTCTGACCTACATAAATTATATCACCAAACTGGAATCTTCTGTCCTCTCTTACGTAGTTGTCAGAGAGACGACACTCTGGGACTGGTAGATGCAATCCCAAAAATATAAATCTCATTACCGTTGTCCTTTACAGAATGATGTTAAATGATCATCATATTGTTTTCTCTTATTACTCATCAACTCAATGTATTTAATGTGATAACTCAACACCTCATAGGTTCGGCGTATGGCTAGGAATATGAATGATCTTCTCTCCCTTCCACCATCACACCCCCCCCCTCAAAAAAAAAAAAAACCGGCACAACAACCGCCCCAAAAGAAATATACTACTTTTGTTGTTGACTCTTTAATGGCTATTGTTCTGTCTATATGCTTCTGCTGACTGTGAAACCGACAATTCTTATAATACTTCAGCTACATACTTGATGGGGTGCCCCGAATGAGGGAGAGGCCAATTGGTGATTTGGTCACGGGTATTAAGCAGCTTGGTGCAGATGTTGATTGTTTTCTTGGCACAAACTGTCCCCCAGTCCGTGTAGCTGCAAAAGGAGGCCTTCCCGGTGGAAAGGTAAAGTTTGATGTCAATTTAGCTATACCATTTTACCCTAAGTACTGTCCAGTTAAAGTTCTAGAACTTTCAATGAAATACCAGTTACTTGTATCATTGAGATATCCTCATTGTTAACATAGAACCTCAATCTGTTTAACCAGTTAGGATTTTGCTGGTTTTATTTTGAGAAAAAAGATGTGAATTCAAAATAAAAATTCACCCATCTAATTTATGCATCCCTTATGTCATGTTCAGTTTAGTCATGTCAGTGTGCATATGAATAACTGTGGTCGTGACTGTTCAAAAATCATGGACAGAAGTTTTTACTGTTCTTATCCCGTAAAAAAATTATTTCTTCTCAATAAGGTTTGGATACTGTTCCATTGACAGGTTAAGCTCTCTGGATCTGTTAGTAGTCAATACCTGACTGCTTTGCTCATGGCTGCTCCCTTGGCTCTAGGAGACATCGAAATTGAAATAATTGATAAACTAATTTCCATACCTTATGTTGAGATGACCCTGAAGTTAATGGAACGATTTGGTGTCACCGTAGAGCATAGTGACAGCTGGGACAGGTTCTTGATCAGAGGAGGTCAAAAATACAAGTAAGTGTTCCTTACATCGGTTAACATAGGTATATGAAGCTTGATCACATTGGAATCTAATGGAATGATACATCAACTAGGTCCCCAGGTAAAGCTTATGTAGAAGGTGATGCTTCAAGTGCTAGTTACTTCTTAGCTGGTGCAGCAATCACTGGTGGAACCATCACTGTTGAAGGTTGTGGGACAAGCAGCTTACAGGTATTGTACACCAACATGACATCTTTGTTGCAGTTCCATTCCTATGCAATAAATCTTTGTAGTTCTGATTACTTACCTGGCTTTAATCCACGAGTAGAAACCTGAAAACACTGCATAGTTTTTATATTTTGTGGGACTTACATTCATAGATAAGTATATTCACATCATTTTACCAATTATACTACTTATAATGGCAATTGCCAAGTTTGGTGTGCATACTAGGTTGACACTTTTTAAAACTATAAGGAAGAAAAATAACTAGCCAGCCACATGAAGAAGTTACTACCTCCCATAATGAAGAAAATGATTCTCTATTTTGCTGCCCATGTGCATCGCATTGGCCGTGCACTGACTAGTTTTTGTTAATCCAAATTAAAGGATTTCAGTTTATTTTCCTGGCATGATTTTGTGCATATCGGGGTTCAGTGTTGATTTTTTCATGTTCTCCCCTTGATAAACTAGCATATTCTTTTCCAATTCCTTTAGTTCTCAACTAACTGATAGTTACAGGGGCAAAAAACCCTACTCAAGCTTGTCAGAAGATTTTGAATGGCTTTCTGTTATGTATTTCATTTCATGCTCTCACAAATTGAATAAGCTCACGTTCTTTTTTCCTCTTAATGAAGGGTGATGTGAAATTTGCCGAGGTTCTTGGGCAAATGGGAGCTGAAGTAACCTGGACTGAGAGTAGCGTCACCGTCAGAGGGCCACCTCGAGATTCTTTTGGAAAGAAACACTTGCGTGCTGTTGATGTCAACATGAACAAAATGCCAGATGTTGCCATGACTCTTGCTGTAGTTGCACTTTTTGCTGATGGCCCGACAGCAATAAGAGATGGTATGTTTTAGTCTCTTGTTGATATGAGAATGAAAACTGGAAAGAAAATAGGAAATATAGGAATGATATCCTGTACTGTCTAATGCCGTCCTTGATAATATTGTTAATAATTCATATCAATATTATTTACTCTATCAGTATATACACACGCACACACACATGTACCAATATTATTTTTGTGGTTTTTTGATAGAGTTTTAGATAAAGTAAGTATATTTTGGGTCAAGTTGGGTTCAACAATTATATTTATGGCGTTTGTTGTGGATTGTTGTGGATTCCATAACAATAACATGAGATGTGAGTACATTCTTTGTAAGCATGATGAGTTGGAAACTTCTCTAAGCTTGTTTCCAAATTTTCAGTTGATGAATGCAACTTTCAGCAAGCAATGTGGAAATTACATTATTTTCCTTCTACATTAACACACACAAAATATAAAACGGGAATAGGGATCCTTTTGTTTTCTTCTTCTCCTCCTTGAGTTATAGTTCAAAGAAATCTGTGCAATAAACATAAGTTGATCTTTTCTATTATCTTCTTTCAGTTGCTAGCTGGAGAGTTAAGGAAACTGAACGAATGATTGCCATCTGCACAGAACTCAGAAAGGTAGGGTTTGCAGCAATATAACTATTTATAATTCCTGGCATAGTCTAATTTGTCAACACTTTTCCCTTGCATTAACATTTGGATTCAACATGTCAGCTAGGAGCTACAGTTGAAGAGGGACCAGATTACTGTGTAATAACTCCCCCGGAAAAATTAAACGTGACTGCCATAGATACATATGATGATCACCGTATGGCCATGGCATTCTCTCTTGCTGCCTGTGCAGATGTTCCTGTCACCATTAAGGATCCAGGCTGCACCCGGAAAACCTTCCCTGACTACTTTGAGGTCCTCCAGAGATTCGCAAAGCATTGAACAGATATTTTACATTTATTACAAATCAGAGAAAAAAACATGGAAAGACCGAGCTACTATTTAAGAGACTATCTACCACCATAGAAATTGTAGCTTATTGCAGGGAGAGAAGGGATTTACGCATCTCACTTCCTCTCATTATCAATTGTAATGTTTGAGATCATGTTTCCAGACAAATTGATTCTTTACAGGATTGTAATTTTATTTTAACTCAAAAGTCTATTGGTTTGTTCACATGTTCATTAAGAGTGAGTGCAAATGTAGCCATTTTGATTCCAATCTGTGCCGCTGTTTATTCTATATGGTTGCTTAAATAAGATGGATCTAAAGTTCCTTTTCCATTTTCTTCTCATTTTTCTATGTTCTTACTTTCAGATCTTGTTCTTTAGGTTTCCTTTGTTTGAATCTCAATAAAAGAAATGAATTCTAACTGGGAATGACAGGAAATAACAATCTCATAGGATTGCATTGATGTAATTACTTTAGCTTTACTTTGTTCATATTATCACATGCTACACTACATAGAAATTTATTTCTGATTCCTTGAATTTATTTAATAAATAAATTATAAATTTCTCTTCTTTGAATAGTCAAGAAAAAGATATAAGGCCATAAGGGTGTTTGGACACAGACTAAAGAAGAAAAAAGTTCAAAATGTACCCTAATAAATTCTTTAAGCAAATTCTTGAAATGTGTAAGCAAGTGCCACTGGTGTATATACAGAACTGTGATTGATTAAGAATGAGGCCATGTGATTAAATAATATATAGTTGAAGGGGTTATAATGATAGTATGATGAATATGGAGATGGGATACTCAAGTTAAGTAAGGCTTATTTAGTCTACTACATGAGCTTAGTCCTTAGAGTTGAAGTTAACTGATCTACTACTCAAGCCTTGTGATTGCTATGATAATCTACTCTAGTGGTAGCTTAACATAGTACTCCTAATTGGAACAAAAGACACCAAATAAGGGTTCTTGAAAAGAACCTTTTGCCTTCTTTTCAAGTTTGTTGCACATGGTCCTTGTCACCTCTTTCCTTCTCTTGCATTAATTACATACACCTCACTCAAGGAAAACAAAATAAACAAAATATAAACAAAATTTTATTAATTATTCATTATTCTGCACTTAAAATTCAATATTAGATTTTAAAAACATGAATAATTAGATATAAATTTTGTAAGTGTGTTCTCTTGTTTTTACATTTACTTTGTATTTCAATTTTTTTATTACATAGCCTAGAGAAAAAGAAAAGGAAGATCAATTTTAACAATTTTGGACTAAAGAGGGAAATATATGATTGTGAGTGAAGGAGGTGAATCAACCACAGCCTGGCAGGAATGAACATGTTTGTCTTTGGCATGACATACATAACACCTCCATTTCTTAAAAGCCTATTCTTCTTTATTTGCTTCAATATTATGGTTTTGTTTTTTCCAATAGCAAGTATACTGGTGAAAAATATTTACTATGTTTAACATGTTGTTTCATTATGGTAATTTTTATATTAGAATGAAGAACATTATAATTCACCTACTTCCCATATCATGCTTTTGTATCTCCAAGAACATTCTATTCTATTTTTTTGGATACGTAAGAATATTCTATCTCCAACTATGCTGATATTAACTGGACAAAAAAAATAAACACGAGACAAATTTTATTTTTTAGTCAAAATATATTCTTAAATTTTGAAATTGTGGTATTCATGCTGATTTTAATACAAGGACAAATTTGTTCAATAAAATAAAATTTGACTTCTTTATCTATGGGTTCTTTTTTCACAAGGAAGGGAGTATATTATATCAGTTACCTTTTTCTTTTTCTTTTTTTAAAAGCCCCATTTTTTAGAAAATAGAATATAATTTCATAATCGAGTACATTATCACTATTACAATATCAAGAATCAAACAAATCTCACTAAATGAGAAAGAAATAAACTCACAAATAAGTCTCGCATAAAGAGAAAACAAACTTCTCCTAATGGAAGAAATAAACTAATTTAAGTAAAAGTCGAACTTGAGACCTAAAGATCAAATACCTCAATATTAACCACTAAAGGCATATAAATTACCCTTTGTTGATGAGCTTTCAAGTAAAAATAGCTACATTTGTATCCGTATCATACATTGTTCACATTATAATGTAAAAAATGTTGCATTGTATTTAGGTAGGACAGAGACTTGAACATTTATTAATAATGAAGTTAGATTGACAGAGTGTGGAAGAAAGTGAAATAAGATTGATTTCTTTTTTTTTTTTATTCTTCCCTTAAAAAAGAGAATGTGATTTTACACCTGTCTTAACTACAAAAGAGGCTTCGAAAATGAAAATCAAAAAAAGAAAAGCCAACCAAGTTTGAATGAAATTCTGATGCATGATATTTACCTGGACATTGCACTAAGATTTTCATCAAGTTACATGTAATTTATTTTTCATTTTCCTATAAATTTGGAAAACAATTATGAATGTCATAATAATTTCAACATTCGTCGTCGGTTTCATCCAAAAAAAAAAATTAAAAAAATTCCATTGTCGATTTTCAAAAATTAAAATAAAAATCCATTGTCGTTTCCTTTTTTAAAAAGTGCAATTAATAAGTGTATATAAATGATGCTCCAATTTCCTTATTAATAGGGTGAAATTAGTTAATGTTATTCTCAAAATTAGCCTCTAAATGTCTCAACTCAGTAATAACCATCAGGTTAGAATCTCATATGAATACACCTTATTTTAACCACGGCAGAAAAAGATTCGAAATGAAAGTAAGTTACCCATAATCTATTTTTCCTTTCTTTATAATTTGAGGAAAAATATGTGTAAATGTTATTACCATTACAATATCTATTGTTCCTTATTTCAATTTATTAAATGCAATTGAAAATGGTATATTATATTTGACTGATTATACTCCATTGCAAGTATAAATGATGCTCCAATGCACCTTTATTAATGGAGTGAAAGTTGGTTAATGTTATTATTCTCAAAATTATTTCTTGTATTTATTAAGTGCTTAAATCAAGTAATTATTGAAAACAGTTTAATTAGAATCCCCATAAATCTCTCCACATTTTAATGGTGTAAAGGCTAGGAGTTCCTAATAATAAGCCTCAAAATCTCATCCACACCATCCCAACAAATCTTGAACCCCCCACCCCAAATCCCAAAATTAAATCACTTCCCCCTAAATAAAGAACTCCCACACAAAAAATTGGTTAAAATAAGGAGTTTGAATGGAATGGAGGCCTGAATTTCAAGGCCTCCACAGCCAATCATAGCCAAAATTCAAAGGGTGGATGGTCTTGTTTACCATTTATCCACTTATCTATTGAACCAAGAACATGGTTTTCTTCAAGTTAATGTTGGTAAACCCTAGTTTGGAGGGGACTAGAATTAACCCATTTCATCAATTGACCTTTCTTTATCTCCATTAGTCCACTCTGAATCTCCATTAACATTTTTAAATTCTTCAAACCCCATTTCTCTCCCTCCCCGTTAAAGTCCACCTCCAAGTCATCTCTTTCCAATCATATCCATTGCTTAATCAATCATCAAAGTCTCAATCTTTTTTCTTTTCTATAACAAAAACACCCACAAAAGTTAACCCAACAACGACAACAATTTCCTCCAAGAAATCAGAAGATTCCATAAATAAAGAAAAAAAAAAAAAAGTTCACCACCATTACCATTCACCACCAACAATACCTCAATACCCTTTTTCTTTCGCTTTCTCTTCAGTATCACATTCAACCCCAACAGCATTCTTGGAAAAAAAGAAAACCCAATGTCAGAATTTGTCTCCAAACCCTAGCCCTAAATTTTCAAGAAACCCCAAGAAATTAGCAGCAGGAGGAAGAAAACAATCTAGGGTTTTGGTCAAAACTCCAAGATTTTCCAAGAAAATTATCACTGATGAAGCAAATGTCCCACATTGATAATATCCCATCTACCCCAGGAAAGTTCAAGATGGAAAAATCCCCCTATTTTCACAGATTGAGATGGCATTCTTCTCTTGCCAAGCTCACCTTTTGGTCCTTTGTGTTCTTGGGTTTGATCTTTGTCTTCTTCTTTAGATCACCATCTTCATCCTCCTCATTGCCCTCGGATCTCTCTCGCCGTTCTCTCAGAACATATTCTTGGGGCGGCCCAGCTTGGGAGAAACGGGTCAGGGCCTCTGCTCGGGTCCGGTCCAGCAATGGGATCTCAGTTCTGGTCACCGGTGCGGCGGGGTTTGTCGGAACCCATGTCTCCGCCGCCCTTAAACGCCGTGGCGACGGAGTTTTGGGGCTCGATAATTTCAATGATTACTATGATCCGTCATTGAAACGAGCCCGGCAGGCCCTTTTAGAGCGCTCCGGTGTGTTCATTGTGGAGGGGGATATTAATGATATGGCCCTTTTGAAGAAATTATTTGAGGTTGTGGCATTTACCCATGTAATGCATTTGGCTGCGCAGGCCGGTGTTAGGTATGCAATGGAGAATCCTAGCTCCTATGTTCAAAGCAATATTGCTGGGCTTGTTAGTTTGCTTGAAGTTTGCAAGTCTGCAAATCCACAGCCTGCAATTGTTTGGGCATCATCCAGTTCTGTTTATGGACTGAATACAAAAGTACCCTTTTCGGAGAAAGACAGAACAGACCAACCTGCTAGTCTTTATGCTGCTACAAAAAAGGCTGGTGAAGAGATTGCGCATACTTACAATCATATATATGGACTTTCGCTTACTGGGTTGCGGTTCTTTACTGTTTATGGCCCCTGGGGAAGACCTGACATGGCTTATTTCTTCTTCACAAGGGATATATTGAAAGGGAAGTCGATTCCGATCTTTGAGGCTGCCAATCATGGCACGGTAGCTAGGGATTTTACCTACATCGATGATATTGTGAAGGGTTGTTTGGCATCATTGGATACTGCTGAGAAGAGTACTGGTAGTGGGGGGAAGAAGAAGGGCCCGGCTCAATTGCGGGTGTTTAATTTGGGGAATACTTCGCCTGTGCCAGTTTCGAATCTTGTGAGCATTTTGGAGAGGTTGCTGAAAGTGAAGGCGAAAAGATCAATAATGAAGTTGCCACGAAATGGGGACGTGCAATTTACGCATGCAAACATCAGCTCTGCACAGAGAGAGCTTGGATATAAGCCCTCAACGGATCTGCAGACAGGGTTGAAGAAATTTGTTCGGTGGTACCTCAGTTACTATGGTAATGGAAAGAAGAGTGACCAGTGATACATTCTTTTAATTGTGTGGTAGGATCTTTCTGATTCTTGTTCATTTCGATTCATATATGATTGTTTTAATCCATATCTGTTCCTTCCGCGAATATCTGTTTCATATATATCTTGACGAGATCATATAAGAAGGTCACATCCCAAGGTGAAGAAGTGAAGTATTTTTGTGATTGATGGACATTATTTTCTGGGCAAGTGATCTGTATCAAAGAAACCCAGAACCATTTGTTTTTCACTCTTGGACTGTAATTGTTGTAGTTTTATCATTGTAGAATCCATGACTGATAGAACAATCTGCCGATTGGTGAACCTGTATCATCTTTTTGAAATTCAAATAAAATAGCACGTGATAGTTTGGCTGTTATAGGTTTGTTGATGAATGTTTGACTTTTATGTGTTACCTAATTACTATATTTAGTAAACTTTCTGGGCTATTAATGGTCTCCATGTTTTGAATAGCTACAGCTACATCATGCAGTCATTTTGGTTTGCGACAGAGATTTCTATTATACCTCGACACTTACTAAAACGTAACATACATCGTCTCTTTCCTTTTCTGAACTTTACATCATCAGAAGTGGATTTCATAATTTGTTGATGCAGAGGATATTTTAGTCGTCATCACATAGGCTGATGGAACATTTGAACAACTGATATTAAGGGTCAGGTTATTTTTAGGTGTCAGGTTATTTTTAGGTATACTTTCAAAAGTGCTGATGTAAAATCATTTTCAGCTCTTTCAGTTCCTTAGGCAACTTCAGTTTGGTGAGATGGGGTCGTATCTAAGAAATTAGAAATAGCAAGAATTTCATTGAGTTGTTCATTCTCTTAATTTCAAGGTGGTGGTTCTGGGAATGTTCCTAAGAATGCTTAATTTATGGTGCAACGTTATTAGTAGGAACGTTATAAAGATTTAACCTTTGTAGTTGACCTCAAATAGATAGGTTAAGTTCTTATCCTATCAAGTGGAACAATAAATGAGCATAGTTAAGGAAATAACTGCTTGTAACAGGTTACATATCTTTGTCTGATTATCCATTTGACCTAGTTCTTGGTGTCTCTAGTCATCCTACGATGTGTGCTTATTGCTTAAACTACATTCTTCTCTACGCAAAGGAAACTGAATCTAGTCTTGTTGTATTCCTAAAGCTTATAGAAGTAGCATCCCAAAAGCTTGTAGAAGTAGCATTCCAAAAGCTTTTGCAATAAGTTGGTTGACTCTTGATGTTTTGGTCCTAGGGTTGATATTTGATAATGAGTCGACAAATAAGTGACTGTTTGCTGTAAATGCCTGTAATGAACGCTTCAAGTCATGCTGAAAAAAATGTTTGATAGGGGTGATGGATTTTTTCCCTGTTTACCTTCTGCTTTTTTATTTCTAGGTTAAAGCATTCAAGGGTTTATAGTTGATGGTTATAACTTATAGCTGGGGTGACTGGAAGGTCCTCTTTAGTTTTTGTTGGAAAGCTATCTATGATAATTCTCGCACTTATCCTCCCTATCTGTCACTTGAACCAAATTCTAAGTTTTTAATTGATCGAAACATCTTTAAGTTGGATCTAATTTAATTCAGTATGATTAGAAATTCTTACAGCTCAATAAAGAGAGATAATTATGTCTTTCCAAGGTAATTTTCCTTTTTCTAGGTTGTGTTTCCAGATATGATGAAATAATATGATGGAAATCAGAAGTAACCTCATTTATAAAATAGTAATAATAATAATGACATTCAATCTCATAAAATAGTTTACTTTTTCCTTCTAGGTTGTGCTTTCCTGATCTGATGATATAGCAACATGGAAAGCAATAGCAAACTCATGAATATTCTGTTCAAAGGTTATTTTGACTGTTATTATTTACTGATTCTTTTTTACTGTTATGGAACTGTACATTGTAGAATGGATTAGCTATAGATCTATGGCTAGGATATTATCCTTATTTGTTACATAAAGCCTATGGAAAAGTTTAGCTAATAATTTTTATTTTACCCCCAGGATTACTTGCTCATATTATGCTCCAGGAAGCTTTTGGGTGCTCCATATTCTGTTTGATTACGTCTTATTTATAGTTCTTGATATAATGAGGCTATATCTGGGTGCAATACATTTGTTAGTCATAAGGAGTCAATATCTTTTAACCACAATTTGGTCAATAGGTGGGGGGGGGGGGGGGAAGAGAGAAGATTATGAGCTTTCTGGAAATCTTCAATTATTATTAAAATTTCCTAATTTGATGGTTCTGTTCCTTTTATGATACATTTTAAAAAGGTTGTGTTCGTTGACATCTCATTTCTAGGTCTAGGATATGTTTTTCAATTTTGAATGATGTAACTCGGGAAATTCTACAAAACATGGGGGTTTCAATAGAATTTGTTTCTTCTTCCTCCCTCGACTAGAACCCTCACATATGAACACCGTCTCTGGTCTTGCCACGCGATTTGCCAACTTCTTGGACTTATCCTTTGCCTTTCCGTTGTAATCTTCACACATCATTATCTGATATCGCTTGTTGAAAACCCTAGAAAGCTAAGGTTTTCCTGAGATCAGCTCTGTGTATGACAAAGTTTATTACTTTGTTCTAATGTCTAAACTTCATGAGCCCTTGGGAATGTCTACCTTCTGTTAACTTGCATGTGTATGGCCCTTTTGGTTTGAACCTTCCAACAACCATTGTTTTTCAGACGCCCTCTGTTTTCTTCATAAACCTAGCATTTTATTGCAGGACTTGGCTAAAAACCAGAATGTGTGGCATTTTGGCAGCTAGAAACATATTTCACCCCCTAAGACTGTGTCCTTAGAAATGCCTCATTTCCCCCTTTTTAAATAAATTAAATAATTAAACAGATTGTTCGTTTTTGAAACATAGTCATATGCATTCTAACATAGGCTCAGTGATCCGGGTAATAGGGGCATTTACTTTCACTGCATAGATCATCGAGAACAGACAGTATTTGACTTTGCATTTGCTCAGGAAATCATTCCCTATGGAAGCAAATGTGAACAAGTGTGCTTGAACTTTCAAACGCTCCAAACGTTGGTTACTAAACGCTCCAAACGTTGTGTAACCAGAAACACTGATGCTGAATGGGGGAGTGTTTTTAGATGCTCTAAACCCATAAACACTCTTCAGAGTTGTCAAGTTTGATGTTCAGTCTTTTCCTAATTCTGAGTTCTTAACTCGGATACGGTTAACTCGGATACGGTTAGAGTGAAGTTGGTGCCTAGTAAGTTCATATAACTTTTTATTGCATTAGGTATAAAAAATGTTGCATTAACCATTGCAATAAAAAGCTATATAACTTATCAATGTAATTTTTTTTATACCCAATATAATAATAAACTATATAACTTACCAGGGTGAAGTTGGTGCCAACTTCACCCTAAACTTAATTTAGACCAGCCACAAACAGAGAAAAACTACTTGACTAATGACCAGGTACAATGTCTACAAATCTTTTCCACCCTGTAACCTTTAACCTTGTAAGGTTGTCAATTTATATTTGTAACATGTACATACAATAGGGAATTTTAAGGAAAAACCAGTTTCCGATGCATACATAACGAAAGGGCAACTAAATATCATGTACGATATCAAAATCTTGGATAAAGAATTACAATGTACACTATTAGCCAGAGTAGAACTTCCTAACTGCAAAAGTAAATGATATTCTGAAGAACGGATTTCCATCTTTGACAACATGAGTTTCTACAGTACTGTTTCCGTAAAAGCTTTGTACCAACTAGAATGATGTAACTTTTCCGGCAAGGGTGGGGAATTGACATGTAGACACGAGTGGGTGTGCAATCACACTAGGATATTTAGGTGCCACTAAATTAGCAACCTCGTTGACCAAGAAGCTGCAGCCCAATTTCTCCGAAAGAATTGGGTCATTTTCCTGAATTGAACTTCATCCAAATGCAGAGCAGTAAACTACATGAAGTTGAACTTAGAAATCATACTTTGTCCGTCCACTCTTTAAAATGAGGCATAACATATCCGAAATATTAGAAGATGACGAGGAATTCAAGAAGTTCCAAGATTCCAGCATAAGGCGTTTCCTTGACCCTTTAAAATGGACAACCTGTATACAGGGTTAAAGCCAGATTTAGGAGTTAAAAATTGATCTTCCAGCTACAGCAGAACCAAACAAAAGGATTAACCAAGATATCAACCAATTGACAAGAAATATGTGAGAAACTAATACTAGAAGCTAATAGTTCTTGATGAAATTGTACCTTAACATCCAATGGCATCCCATGAAACTGACCAGCACCTTCTGGTGGTGTCCAATTGAAAATAGCACATGGCAAAAAAAGAACTGAAGCACCACCAATTTCCTCTAGAAATGCTTCTCGCCTAGTAAATTTTTTTGTATCGAAGGAAGGGTGAGATTTTACAACCCATGCAAGAGCTAATTGATCTCCAAGCATTCGGGAGGCCCTCGTGTATTTAGAACTATAAACTTTCAGCACTTCCTGTAAGAAAACCTTTGCCCTGCAACAAAATTTTCATAATCATCTTCAGAAAGGCGAATTAATAATTTGGAAAGCAGCAAAAGGTTTGGAGAGGGCTTGAGAAAATAAAAATAAAAACTTAATTCATCTGACAGGCTAAACAGATTGAGAGAACAAGTAATGTGGTCCTTGATGGCATAGATTCTATGTCTCCATTATTGGATTTACCCTCTAGTTGAACTCTTCTGAAAAATGCAGACCCATCTAATTAGGACCCACGCCATGTCAAACGCTGGAACTGTGTAGGCCCTACTGCAAGAATGTCTAAAGCAGAGGTGCTAATCCACTCTTCGGACATTTAATCCAACACTTTCTGAAAGGAGATGATGACATTGAAGTTCTCTCCCAATTGTAGGGCCCATGCCCATGCAGAGAACAGTAACAGAACAAATTCTGTTGGAGCAGCTGTCTCAATTTTGTAACTACTACCTCCGTTCCAAAATTAGAAATATATTTTTCTTTTTTGTTTGTTACAAAATTAGATATATATTTCTACTTTTAGAGTTTAGACTATAAAGTAGCATGAAGTTCCTAGCATGTCACTACTTTTATTCTTAGTTGCTTGAGTATTATCACACAACTACTATTTCTAACCAATGTTAGGGAAAAGTTTGAAAAAATATAGTTTTCCTTAAAATTTGCCGTTTTACAAATTTATCTCTAATTTTGGAGTGGAGGGAGTAAGTTTTTGGAAGCAGTATAATTTTTGGACCACAATTATTTCCAGTCCTAGAATCTTTAAACAAAAAGCACAATACGAAGGAAAGAAACCACCATCCATATTTACAGGAAACAAAAAAATGTTTTTTGAACTCAATTTCAGGAAAACAGGCTCTTTGACAACTTACCAAATAGATTCTATTATTAGTTCGTGCTCCTCTTTTACTCCGAGACATATTATTGTTTACAAAAGATCTGCCATAAAGGCATTAAGTTTCGAGGTGCAATATGAGAAATTCTATGAAGTTTATCATAGAATCTGGCATTACTTTATAATAATAAACAATCGTAAATTTCTTCTTCGTATCTGTTCTATTGCTGTTAGACCATAGAGCAATGAAACTACAAACTATGCAATGCTATCACCTTTGAATTCCGTCATGGGTGCCCCTCACTGCTATAAATCCTGAATTCAGAGGTTGCTCTTTGTTGTTGCGGAAGGTGAGAGCCAGATGAAAATTTGGGTAGTCCTTGAATATTCGTCCAAGGTCATCCACTACAGCTACATCCGAGTCAGTAAAGATGTAATGATTCATTTTCCCCTGCCACTGAGAATGCTCCTCAAGTCTTTGTTCTAGAAAGGCCTGCATAAATGGAAAGCATTTGAAAATGAACAAGGACATTGCATTCGGAAACAAAACAAAACATCTACAGTTTCACTAGCTACTAGTTAGTGAAGCAACTTATAATCCTTTCAATAATATGCCCATGAAATGAATGGAACAGCCGTTACTAACCACACAAAATATGAAAACTATTGTATATATTATCATTTATGAGGACTTGCAACATATTTACCATTTAGTACATAGAGCAAGAAACTGTTAACTGGAATTTCAGAGAAGTTTAATGAAAGTGTTCCCTTTTTCTCCCTTCTCTTTTCTTTCCTTTTCCAGTTTTATAGGTGGGTTGATGGAGAAGAGGGGGGAGATAGCGAGAGAGGAGAGTCCCATCCAGAAACTATATGGTCAATAGGGAACAACAAACAGAACAAAGCTTGGGCTTCTATATTGTAGAATCCAAAAGACGACAAAAATATATAATGGGACTAATGGCTAAACTTATATAGCAATTGATCAACATTATTTTTCCAACTATTAATCAATGTAGTGTGCTCTTACAATGTAAGACCTGATTCTTTGAAGCATCAACTTGTCGCGCGAATATTCACCTTGAATAGGATATAGTGTAACCCTATTTCTGTGCACTGGAAGCGCAGATGCTGGATCAGTGAGAATGAGTACATTGCTTTGGGGCATTGTCACCTGCAACAGTATAATATTAGCATAATCCTGCAACTGAAGTAAACCCATGACCCCAATACATACTCCCTCCATCCCAAGATAAAAGACTACAGGGTAGTCCCATTTTATGTCATGATAACTAAGTACAATTTTTAAGTTCATTCAAATCAAAGGATTTCACTTGCAATTCAAATACCTACTACGACTATAAATGAAATAATTCAATTCCTTTTAGTAAAATGAAAAGAAAAAAATAAATCAAAAACCAAAAGGAATTAAGCATCCAGCATCACTCAATATGCCTTTTCTACTTCACAATTAGATTCACGAAATAAATTTTGAATTTTGCGACACAAATTTAAAAACCTTACACTTCAACACAATTTTCCATTTTCTTAAAGTAAAACACAATACTAATCTTGTTAAATAGCTAAGGTATCAAATAAACTAACATCAACGTCATTTTAAAAATAAACACAATAAAGGAATATGATTTACACAATGCCTTAAATACCTAGGGTTCAGTAAAACATATGAAGAACTTGGACTTTCTTTTCAATATTTCAGTCAAATGTTTCTGAACCATAAACTTTACTACAGTTTCTACTGCATGGGGTGTTGCTGAATAATTACCTGAATGAAATTAATAAAGACATTCAAAATGGCCATTGACCGCTCCACCTTGTTGTATGACATGTTCCCAATGGTAACCAAGTCGGTTGATCTACCATTGACCTGTCTATCAACAGTAGAGTTGTAAGTGGTAAAAACAGTCACAAAGGCGATGCCATCTCCATAGTTGGAACTTTCGGAAGAGGGTGAAAAGTGGGTCTTGTTAAGAGCTTTAGTGCCTGCAGTAAAGCAAGTGGGTCTTGTCAAGATATATAGGGAACACATACAGTATATTTAATAATGTCAACTTACCCAGAAAATAATAAATATGTGACATAATCATCCCCCCACCCCTCCCAAAAAAATGGAAGAAAAAAAACACTCGAATTTAAGAGGGAGAATGCCAGCCCAAAGTTTAGGTAGATTTTAAAAGAGATGAACACTGAAATTTTCCTGATTAACAAACTTGTTTGATCCTTATTCAGATAATAGCTGTCTAGCATTATGGAGATACGAAGAGGTAGTATGGATGAAAATATATAAGTAGATATTTAAAAAATATATTTAGTTACAGTTAATCAGCTAGAGAAGATAAATAGTCACCAGCAACACATGTGAATTAAACCTCAGCAACTACAGATTATGTGTACTGACATCACTGAAGTGAGATGTGTGAATACTGAATGTTAAAAATAAGTTATAATGTAGTGATGTAAAGGAACATAAAAAATATTAGAATTAATAACCATATATCATAAAGATCCATTAACAATGAACTAATCCCCCCTCGCCTCCCTCTCCTCTCCCTCTGGACGGGAAGCACAAATAACATAGTAAAAGTTCACAAGCCCAATAACTTAAAGCCAGTTGTCTAGCAAAACTTTCAAGATCTACCATATGAAAGTCTTGAAAGAACCATTATAAAAGGTATCTCAAATAAGATTTAGAACCTCGGCATTGCAGTCGATCACGCAAACCCTCACCGGCAGCAGGTCCAAAAACCAAATGATCAAGCTTCTTGGTTTGCTTTTGGTGCGGATGTTCTACAGTTGAGTTCTGGTGCAACTCTAATACTGAGCAAAATGGAGAAAACTTTTGTGATTAATGAGGAGATATATGTAGACTTCAAAAGTAAAGAGTCAGCAGAATAAAGAAAGGAATAATCACCATAGATTATATGAGAAAACAAGAAAATGACAGGCAGAAATAAAATAAATTGCCGCCATCCACTGCACACTCTCATTCCAAAAGATCCTTTAAGGGACCTGCTACTTCAAAGATAACTGTCCAGACAAACAATAGATCAAAGTTTCAACCTACGGTTTAATTTGCAACAGCCCTTATCTTTGTGTTTCAATCTCTTGTCTGCAAAGTTAGAGAATAAACCAAAAATAAATATTATGAAGAAATGAAAACAAGATAAATATAATTAAAATTTCATATGACATGATCACAGAAAGAGTGACTAATTTTGGGATATACTAAAAATTATAATAGCTAGTTTCTAATAACAATATTCAGACAAATAGGATATAGAAACATAGGTCGTAAATGCTTATGAAAGACATCATTTTACAGCATTTCACTTTCTCATTCTATAAAAAAAAATTGTCGGATAATCAGGAGTTTATTTATATGTTTTCAAAAAATTTAAAACTTTATTTTTGAATATTTACGATACGCTCTTGATGTCACCCCCTTTATACATCACGAGTTAGTAATTCTTCCAAATGACAACTGGTTGGAGTTATCTCCATCACTTTTACATGAGAATTACAACAAGCTACATTCTACTTCAAGTCTTTGTGATCTTTTTTAAGCTTGATTGTCGAAATGTAACAAATCACTGAACTACAACCAACATCAGAGACAATAAAATCCTACTCGAGTCGTCAACAACTCAATTTCACTCCACCAAACATGAAATCAAGCCTATTAATGAGTTCTGGCTGCCTGGTACATTCAGTTATGTGAGCCAGAAGTATAATTTAAACACTGTCCGTTCTAACTCAATTGAAAGTAATAGTTTCTATCTGTTCTACAGAAGATCCTAGTACATGAGTTTTGTTCCTCAAACACTGTTGAAAAAAATCTAGAAATGTTTAAAATCCATAAAAGACCCCGCATATATATATATATACATATTTTATAAGTACCAAATGGTCACAAGTACTAGCAAATAATCCAGAAATCCAACATCATCAACTTAATGCGAATGAAAAAGGTAAAATACAGCAACCCTTTTCGTGGGTGCAATATCATCTTTGGCTTTTCCTACCAAATCTATATAACAAAACACAAAGGATTTTGAATTTCCCGCTCACCCTAATAAATCATCTGGGCCGTCCAAAATTTGGAATAAATCTCACCGCCCAAGTCCAAAATCTATATATCTTTTCGTCTTTTTTGTCTCTCTCTCTACCCCCTTTCTCTCCTTTCCGGCTCTCTGTTTCTTCTTCTCTGACTCTATCGTTTTCCCTGTGTCGGAGACACAGGTTATATGCTAGTTACATTATATTCCATGACTGATTAATTCTAGAATAGCAAAAATCTCATCACTACTCTAATAAATGTCATCAGAATAAAATTTAAACAAAACAAAAAAAAACATCACTGATATGGCATACCAAAAAATTCTTTAAATCGTCCATAATAATCAATATCACCTGAAATGTAAGGGACTGTTTGGATGTCCACAAAATGTAATCATCGAAATTATATTTTACAATAGAACTCAGTCCATGTCTTAATAAAATGCTGAGGTTAATCAGTTATAAAAAATTACAAAATATGCAATTTCAGGGATGTGCAAATGCTACCCAACTGAATTCGAGGCTCTTCATCAAAATATGAACTTTAAGATTAAAATGGAAAACTAATACAATTACATAAACAAAGTGATACCCAGAAACAAATTTACATCATTAATCAATCATTACGAGCAATTTCAGATCAAAAAGTTGAAAAAAAATTACTAAATCAACAAAATATAACATATGCTGACAAGCCGTAATTTGCAGAAAAAATTGATGCATGATTGAGGAAGAAGAAACGGAAAACTAGAAAGAGGGATAAAAATAAAATGGGGTTTACTTACTTCGATTAGTGAAAGCGTTAAAAAAGCTCAACGCAAGGCTTGATGGATCTAACAATGGTGAATTCACTCACTGAAGTTGCAGTGTTTCTGTACATCTGAGACAGAGGAGAGAATTCTCTGAAGTACCCATATTGCCCCCATAACCGCCTTGTATTAATATACAAATCCAAAGTTATTGAAAAAAAATTATTTGATCTTGAAATTATGATATTATAGGAAACCAATCAAAAAGATATATTATGTTTTTTTTAAACTGAAAAAAAGATATATTATGTTGAATTTAAATGAATGTCATAAACATAAATAATAAAATAAAGTAAAATGAGACAGCTTATTTTTATTGGGTGTATATGTCGGTCAATAACATCGTCTATCTGTCCGATCTTATTATTCCCTTAGTTTCAAAATTTTACATACTATTTTATAAGAAAATAAATAAATAATAAAAATAATTAATTAAGAAATTTTAAAATTGGTATAATCTTATTTAATTTTAGTAGAAATAAATATAACTATTGAATACTAGCTAAAAATCTACTAAGTACCATGTTTGTTGCTTTAAAAGTTAAATGAATACATACTAATTTTATATTTTAAATTTCTCAAATAAACTTGTTTTTAAAAAAAAAAATTAATTTTCGACTAAAATAATATTAAAGGCTATTCATAATGCCATAGTAGTATAGCATTTATGATACAAGAGCAAATATATATATATATATATATATATTAACATTTTTACACTTACTTTAACTACATATTTACTCTGAAAACATAATTATTACTTTGACATTACCAATAATCAATATTATATATACTCCCTTGAAGAATACAACCTGTAAATGGATATTTCGTATGAAATTGTTTCCTAGGAGTCTACACAGAATAGAGCAAAGTTACTATGAGCTCTAATATTTTGGATTACTAGTCTAGGGGGCTGAAACATATTATCATTTAAAAAAAAAATTGTAAATGCTAACATTTAAAAGTCAAACATCAAGAAAAGAGTATATGAAAATATCAGATATCAATGTTTAATTGTACATGACAATCAAAATTGGAGTATAATCCATCCATTTCTTGTAATTTTAGATTCTTGCATATTAGTGTTTCTTCCAAACACTCTTTAAGTCTTTACCCCAGAGAAGAAATGTAATGTAATGTGGATAGAAGAATTACACCCAATAATTCAAGGAATTTAAATATACACAACAAAAGATACAAAGGTTCTGCCAGCCTGTAACAAATTCCCCCCAAGTCTCCATCATATCTAAAAAGATATAGATCGTCTATCCGGCCATGATTCTATCTTCTCGAAATACTTGACTGGCACAACGCCATCGAACCCTTCTGTTAATATAACCTTGTTGTCTGAAATGTAAAGTTTCATTCCCTCTGAAATAAACATCAAAATAGTAAGCATTAGGATCACCATGGTTCGCCTGCTTCTCTTGCATCACTGTAGCACTAGATTGATAAAGATGATTAAATTAATTAATTAGCATAAAGTCTGTCAAATACCTTCCAGAGCTTTTCTTACATCGAGAAAGATCAAGACATTGACATTCCGTCTCATACCTAGAAGCATCACATAGCCATATATCAGTTGAGGGTAATTTTTATCATCTGTGGAACAAGAACACCAAAAGTGCCAAAAAACATGAAACTAAATCACACAGACCTCCAAAACAAGTTATTTAACCAAACCTTTATTTTTAAATATTTTTTGACAAAGTTCCTTTAATTTTTCTTTTCTCGGCCATGCATTAATAATATAGATCATTTGATCAACCCCCCACCCCCAAAAAAAATATATATAAAGGATACCAAGGGCCATACAAGGTTCATATAAGTTAACCGACTAATTTATGCTTATTAAGCCTGCTACAGGCAATCTCTTACGTATAACATGGACCAGAACCACGATAAAATATGACAATATATATACCATTACCGGACTGAACAAGCAGGTCAACATTGAACGTTATCTCATGTGTCATGACATAACCTATATTAGCTTCTTTATTCCCATCTTCATATTAACTCGGGGAACTTTAAAATGTGAGGAAAAACAAGCAGGAAAGGTACCAATAGGAAAAGCTCTATATTAACATATGAACCCTCTTAGTGATGTTATTCTATCTGCACTCCCCCTTTCACTCTCTTTCTACCCCTCTAAAACTGGTTAAACGTACAAAAAGGGTGTCATAACTCATAAGCAAGTAAATATATGAATATATTATATATACATGAGCCCTTGATTACTAAATACAAAGTCTTACCGCTAATTACTTCACCATCAGTTGGCAAACCAGAAGAGAAGTGAACATGCAATCTTTGCATGCGTTTGAGACCATGCTCCAAAATTGAATCCAAATTCTTCTTATAGGTCCCATGTACACAAACTGCACATAGCAAGGAAGAGTAGGAAGAAGTTGAAGCAACTGGCTTATGTATGGTTTAAATACCTCTTAGCAGGCTTCAAAAAAAAAAATACCTCTTAGCAGAACATAAACATGTTCAATGTAGTAGAAGGATACTCACCTGAAACTTCTTCAACTGAAACAATTGGTTTTAAAAGAGATTCAGTTTCAACACTCTGCCAAGAACACCCAAATCCAAGTAAAAATTCCATCAGAGAAGAAGGGCTCAATCAAAATGATCAATGAACAATGCAGAACTGCTAAATCATGATAGAACTTTAAGGCCTTTTAACCTTACATATTGGTAAAGAGATAATGAAGCTATAAATAACGATGCTATATAACAGCGCAAAATAAACAATGCTAAGAAATACATTTGAGTTTTGATAAAATTCTACAAATTTGAGAATGAATTAACATACAAATGTTTTTGGGACTTCTGAGACAAACATCACATACACAGGCTTAAACATTTTGTGAATACATGTGCAGAAAGCTATTTATCAGCCTTACACTACGTAATTCGATACAAAGGTAACAACATAGAGTGATTGTATCAACATTTTCAATCATCTAATATACTATATAAATCAGTCCTAAATATATAATCTACTTTCAAAAGAATCCATATTCATGTGGATTTTACAAATAAACCTTCTTTCATACAATATAGATCAGTTAAAAAGGTCAATTCTGTCAGGCCCTGTTGTAGCCTAACCAGAAATATAGAGAGAAACAGAGATAGAACAGAGAAAATAGACAGAAATTAGAGAGAAAAGGAAGGAAAAAGGAGAAGAACTCACTGAGTTTGTGAGATAGAGAGAGAGAAAGGGAGGAGAAGCAGTTGAAAGCTTCCTTCCTCAATTCATTTCACAATTCATATCACAATACTTGGGGAATACTCTTCCCATTACATCTATATACAAGAGAACAAATGCTGAAAATAAATCTCCTAACCTACACCACTATCCTTATCCTTCACTCAAGAGTAACTAACAACTCATGTGCTCACATGCACTCTCTATCTTCTAGAATATAACTATCATATATGATATATGCCCAGTTTACCCTTGGCCTGACAAATTCTGCACATACTTATTGATTCAATACACATTTGTTAAAATTGTCCTAAGTCCTAACTTGCAAATATGTTAAGTTACGAGTTTGAAGCAGCATGGACTAAAGTGGATCATAGTCTGATACACTTAAAAATTGCAAAAGGTGTTACATTTTCCATATGTTAACAATTTAATATACTTTCACAAATTCCAACTCTTTGACAAACTTTGGCTTGTTAACATTCAAATTCATTAACCTTTTAAAACAAAATAAATGTAAATACTCTCTCAGGAAACAAGTTACAAAATTTATTTCTTCACTACCAATACTCCTCCACAAGGAAACAAGGCTTTCAGATTCAAGTATTGTTCAGGCAATTGTTGTGCTTGTGTGGGGGGAATGCTTGTGTGGGTGTGGCACATATATTAGAGATGCAAAGACAGAGATAGAAAGAGAGGTGGTCCAAAACACAGAAATATGTTGCAATGTAACTTTTTACAGCAATTCACAAGAAGTGTGGCATAACATGCAAAGGCCACTTAAATCAACAGTAATCAATTAGCAGACTGTGAATATCTAAGCACAAACACATTGATACACTATTGACTTTTTCATTATGTGCAGTAAGCTATACAATAATGGTCATTTAGATATACTAGTGCAATAGGACTTGACGACAGAGGAAGCTTTACAACATAAAAAAAAGCGATAAAAAAAACTATGAATTCTAAGTCAACTCCATTTCAATAATTCATTGAGATTAGAAGTTATCCCAAAAAAAGTAGAAGTTCAAAGAAACAAACATTCTAGTTATAAATAAGGATATACTACCGTTAACGTGTGGCCTTGATTTGCACGTATTAAAAGCTCTCCATTTTCTTCCACCAAGCTAAACCTCTGCTTGTTGTCCTTTCTAACTGCCTGAAGAGTATGCAAAGAGCAGAACAAACCTTGATCAGAAAATTTATGGAAATGCCGTAATAAGGATGGATCATGAAGCATGATGTATAAAATGGTAAAATGTAAGGGTTCACCAAGGATGAAATGATTATACATGAGATGATAATTGGGTGTGCTTCAATAATGCAAGAATTATCACTAATCTCTCTACTAGTAGGATTCACTGAGCAAGTAACTACTCCCTCCGTCCTCCTTTAACTGATCCTAACTGATGTAGAAAGGGGAATAGTTTTTTACAACATTGAAGGAAAAAAAGACAAAAGGCGTTCCCACCAAACCTATAAAACATCATTCACTTGGTATCTTGTGTATGGGTGTGTGTACACACAATGTATATGAATAAGAGTCTATCGAAGATATATAATACAGGAGAGAGTTTGCATATCCTACCTCCCTAACATCATCAATTGTGTGTGATCTTAACTGAATATTGGCAAATGTTTTCATGTTCAGCTTTAATAGATCTTCAACCTTGACATACCCATCACTCCTCATATTCAAGTTCAACTCAGAAGCCATATGGCGCAAAATACGTGTCCTACAATTATCAGAAACAAACTTTTAAAGGAGTTACTCATCCAATAGATTTTTTTTTCCAGCTGATGAACCCTTAACAAGATGAAAGACTCCGCGAATAAAATATTAACAACATTCTGTTTTTAACTCTTCACCCTACAATATCCACAAAAACTGAACCCAAATCCGCCAGAGATAATCCACCAATTTGTGTCAGTTAAGATGGGATATTCATCTTTCGTAAACAAGAAGCACATGAATGGTAAGTAATATGTAACACGTGTTTGAGGGGAAATCAATTGTTAACTAATGTATTTAACTGTGCATTAAAAAGAAGTTCATCTATATATTCTTCTGTAATTCTAGCATTTAGCTTGAGAGGCGAAACCAAGGAGAGCTATATATCTTACAAAACCTTAAATATTTACCAATTCTAATAAAAACCCCATATATATTGGTTGTTCAATTAATAAAGAGATGTAAACTTGATTTTGTGGCCTGACATATCAAATGTAAGAGATTAATTAAGTCTGAAACCAAGATATACTTTCAACTTCAAAACAACGAAGGACATAAACTGGAACAAATATAAAAATAAAAATAACAATAAAATATGTAAACTAAGAAATTAATAAAACCAAAACAAGATGAGATTTTGCATACATAAGCCTCCCAAGAGCATCAATTTTATCTGTCCCAGAACCACCTCTACCGCGGCCCCTGCCACCGTGATTGTCTTTCACATCAAAACCTCTTCCTCTTCCTCTACCTCCGCTGCCATACAATAAAAATACCATAAGATTTGCTTGAAAATTATATCAGCTAGACTTTATATCAATAAATATCTCAATTAACCTATTTGATTACAGCGGAAGAACAAAATCTAAATAAATTTCAAAAAAAAAAAATCAAATTTTAACTAGCAAGGAGACTAGGAGAGAGAAAGAGAGAGAACCTTTTGCTGGAAATAGAAAGGGAAGCGAAGGAATTAATGGTATTGTCGTCCATTGGAGCTAGGGCACGAAAATTAGCGAGCAGAGTGGAGGAGGAAGAAGAAGAAGAGGGAAACACAATAGTAGGGACAAGTGGAAGGGAAACACGGGCATAGCGTAGAATTCGTAAGCCGCCACTGGTGAGAGAAGAAGCCCACATCAGTTTTGGAACTCCAGACTCCAGAGTCCTGAATTAAGGATATATTTTTTTAAAACAAGACTTAATTGACAAAAATACCCTTCAACTTTTTATTTTTATTTTTTTACAATTTATCCTACTAGCTTTTTTTTATTTTACAGAAAGACAAAAAGTACCCTTAAAACCAATTAGACGGAAACCATAGTTAACTAATACTCCCTCCATACTGGATAAAAATCTTTATTAGTATTATTTTAAATAGTCTCAAGTTAAACGTCTATTTATTTTAAATAATTTATTTTTATCAACAATTTATTTAAAAAATTCTTAGTATTAATTATCATATTTCCATTCTTTATATATGTATATTTATGTAGCATCACTAATCATGCGCTGAAAACTATACAATTAAATAAAAATTTAAATATGAACAATTTTATTATTTTATCATTTTTTTAATATGCGTAAAAAGGATTAATGGATGATCCTCATGACTCCGGTGGTGAAGCCGATCTCTAATTGATTCAATGCGATCGGCTGCTTTTAGACCGGTGTTATTTGATTGTATTTATCCTCTGAATAGTTTAAATTTAATTTTGTATCTTAATGATTTAGAGATATTCATAGAGAAATTTTTTATCTCAATTTCAAATATTAAAATACATTAAAAAGTATGTCGTAAAGATGCAATCAAACACGAAAGCGAACCTCTTGACAAATTGGCGTATGAGATCCAAAATGATGATTGTTCAGGCATTAACGGAAAAACCATCAATTTGGGATCAATCTTTATTTCACCGTCCCTGAATCAAATTCACGTACCTCAACACCATGTCAACTAAAACATGTAAAGCCAATGGCTTGGCTTCACTTTCTCCCGGCAAATATTGCACTTTTGCCAAAAACTACGATACTTCTCTGGAATAGATTAGGAGAGGGTAAGAGGATGACTATGAAAAGTGCGTTTGATAGTGGTTGGTTGGGTGGGTGAAGAAGCACAATTTTTGTGAATCCAAAAAACTCTTGGATAATTAAGTCTAAAAACAAAATGTGAGCCTCTTTTCAAGATAAAAAAAAATTATAATAATAATAATAAATGAAAATTCATGCTCCTTCCATTTCACACCAAAAAAATTCTCATTTGTAAAAGGAAGATGATATATACATGTCGTCCAATATGTGACGAAATAAAATTACAATCAACACAAAAGTCTATGCGACAAGATAGAATAAATTATCATATTTCTACTTTAAAGTTGAGATTTTTACTTGAGAGAGGGACTTGACAAGCGAAATAAAAAAGATTTATTATTTCTTTTTATAAATTTAAAAAAAACCTTTATTGACTATCATAACACAACTATATTTAATATTGAATTCTTTAAACTCCCTATGATAAAAAATTGCAACAAAAAGAAGCTTGTGCATAAGTAAATCCCCCTCTGATCAAAATATTTCATGAGAATAACCTCAAGAAACTTGAATATTCTTCTCCTCTGTTTCTCTAAGTAAGCTAGGTAGGCCTTTCTTTAAGAGACCCTAGTTTGTTTCACTTGATGTATGTCATTGTACAAAGTAATACTTGTATAGAATTTGTAGTCAATAATTACCCAGCTAAACTAACAAAAATACATCAAATTAATCTTTACGCAGAAAAAACCATACATGACATCAAACACAATAGCATCAAGCAAGTTTTAAAGTTAGAAATCTTTTACTCATGAATGCTTCAACATAATATTGCTCAAACCATTTCATTTCAATTAGAAATATTTCTAGCCAGACAAAAAGTTTAAAAGTGCATAACATAATTAAAATTGTCTAAAATATTTTTAGGATTCCTCGACAAACTCAAGTCTCCATGAAATCATCCTAGTAATGAAGCGGACAGATAATTGAAAATCGGGTCTAAGGGAACATTCAAGTACAAAAACCCCAACTTCTACCAAATATCCTCTCTACGCCACAAGTGTGCTGGCGGTGGTGGATTCACTGCAATGAGAAAACAGCCAAGTAAGAGTCATATACAGGGGATCACAAAAAATCTTCCAAAAAAATCAATTATGTACATGTTATATTAATGACGCTCATACTATATTACAGCAATATCGGCTCAAATCTATTACATTTATTCCTTTCATTCAGTACCCAATACCTTGTTTTGGTATTATACTATTTTCATTAAATTGGTTTCAATCATACTATATTACTACTCATATTTAGCTTCTGCAAACAATAGTAATTAGTCCTCATCCTTAAACGTAGAAGAATGAATTAGAAGTTGCCAAATGGCATCTGCTGCACCTGTCAAGGTACCAACTACAAGGGCAAGCATCTTCAACTTTAACTAAAAACTCAAGTTTTTATGTCGCCATTACAGCCACCAATATTGTAATATTTTAAGGATTCAAAGTAACACAAAAAAAGAAGCAGCAGGAATTGAAGCTATAATTGAGATAGCTTCTAAACCTTGAACCAAAAGAAATTATATAATCCCTAGCAAACATTCTAGGAAGCAAGGACAAAGAAAATCTCACTAGTCTTACTTGGACCAAAAATTAGAAATAATGGTCTATTCTTCGCAGCTGCATTCATAACACAGCACAAGATGAATCCGAAAGACCATAGCCCATTTGTTAGGAGCATGGTAAAGATAATGCCAGAGTAATCAAAATGACTCGCACAAAAACCAAACTCCTAATTTCTTTATTACTAATCAAACAACCAATGAATCAAATGTTGAAAATTTAGTATATCCAAAATTCTCTAATACATGGGAAATATTAAGTACAACACACCCGATTCAAATTCTATCTTCAAGAAATCACATCTATTCAATATTTTTTAACAGCCCATTTTTCTTGTAATTTTAGTTGAAACATGGCATATTACAGTCACTGGCACTCACCACCAAGCACCAAATATAGAACTGCAGTTCGATTGAAACAAGAAAAAATATTGCATAACTTACTATTTCCAGACAGGAGGAAGCTTCTTGGTCTTCTTGTAGTAGCGAGCAAGTCGGTGAATCCTGCTCTCAACAAGGATCAACCTAAACTTGGAATCCTTGTCCTTCCTGTTCCTCTCCAAATGCTTCCTAATTGCAACAGCTTTCTTAATGAGGTGGTACAGATCCTCGGGAATTTCAGGAGCAAGTCCTACATCCAGCCATAGGACACCAAAAAAAAAGAATAAAATCTCCGTATTGAATTGAACAGAATCCAGCTTTAACAGAATTGCAAGAAGGGAGATGTACCGTGGGCTTTGAGTATACGCAAAATCTTGCTACCAGTGACACTCTTCACTTGAGCAATCCCATGAGAATCACGAAGAATAACACCAATTTGAGAAGGTGTTAGACCCTTCTTCGCAAACTTACAGATGTTATCATCAACCTGAAATTAAGGAAAAAGAGAATTAAACAATGTAAAGTAGTAATACCTTGTCAACTACCAAAAGAATAAATTCACCAACTTTATCAAACAAAGAGCAGCCCCACGGCTTTGCATGATGAAGATAAGGAATATACTTTAACATCCATGATCCATCAACATTAACTATAAGAACATAAGAAAATATCTAACACAAACTGTAACTGTCCTATATTACCAAAGAGATGATCAATATGAACAGACTTGGGTTTCACTCAGTGAAGTTAAAATTAATACCATCAACACAAAGAAAAACCAGATATTGTTTATTTATGTTAAACATAGGATTCAATAAAAGAAAGCACGAGGAAATTATTAACACAACTTTCCTTCCCTTCACCAAAAATACTTTAAAACAAGAATGTTAGGTGAATTGAAGATGTTTTGCATACTTTTGAAACATGAGGAGAGAATGTCTAGTTAGATAAACCAGCTTCCTTATTAATGATAAGAACAATATTTCCACCTCAAGGAAATATTTGATCTCTGGACAGACATATCACATCTCCACATCTTACATACATACATACAATTGGACACAACAATACATAATCAGACCCAGAACCAGCCTGTGCATAGGTGAACATACATTTTCAGGTACGCATATGATTACTGAAAGTAGAGTAAATGGCACAGTGCTGAAGAATGAATTATAAAGCTTGTTGAAAAACGCATCTTGTATGCGGACCAGTTATACTAAAAAGCAAAGAACTCTTATAGCTTTTAAAGATAATACAGAAAGTTTTAGTACGAACGGATGAAATTATGTATCTTAGACATCAACCAGTTAACAGGCACGGTTGTTTTTAAGTACCACCAAATGGTTAAAAAACAAGAAAAATGAGTTTAATACCACAGCCATTAGATATCAAATCCTTGATATTACTAATATAGAAAGGTGCTCACAAGTTATTGTTGATTTCAATAACCTACCAAAGCAAAAGTTTAAATCTGAGGATAAATAAAAAAAATCACTCTTTAATTTTAAATGTAAAACACGGTTGGCTTCCCTGAAACACTGAAAGAGCTCAATTGCAAATTTTAATATCAATTACAGCTACATTCTCATCATTACAACCATACTATTTTTAAGATAAACTACAATCTGTAGTTATATATCTAGGTTTAAAAAGAAAACTCTTTCATCACTTAACCATCCCGGTCTAGATTGTTTATCAACCCCTTGATAGTCATTTATAACAGCATTAACAAGTATTCACATAAGCCCAAACCCCCAAAATACAGAAATTAAGGGATTGACTTTATACTTATGTTCCTAAACAATCAAAGAGAACTAAAAACCTCAACTTTTCCACTAATACTAAAGATACAGACTTGAAACCAAAACAAACGCAATGAACTAAGTTAACAGAATCATATAAAGAAGAAAATGTAAGAAGCAAAATTAAGGATTATTCCATACATCCTGAGGAGTGATCTTCAGCCAGCTTGGTGGGGTCCTCTTGTATGGCAGAGCTGAAGCTGAAATACCCTTACTGTAACAAAGAAATGGCACAAAATCAGACTTCAATTTGAATCATATAAATGTACATGTAAATACATACATACATAAATATATATATAGATATAGATATATATATACAGAGAGAGAGAGAACAGACCCTCGACTGTGCATACGACCCATGGTGGCGGTGGTGGAAGTGTGACCCTGCCGCTCTGGTTTGCTGAATACTCGCTTCGACAAGCTCAAACCCTAAATACAAATGGGCGAAGGAGACTAGGGTTTCATGTATATATACTTTTACCTAATTGCATTCGTGCCCTTGGGCTGATTTTGTTTTTTGTTTCAGCCTTTTGTAGTGGATATTTTAATAATGAGCTCCTTCATGTTGGCATTTTAACCCAGCCCAACACTGAAGTTCCAGGGCTTAATCAAAACCCATGTGATTATATTGCGTCAAAATATAAGGCCCAATTAGAAACAGGCTGAGTTTGGATTTTGGAAATCTAACTTGGTAGGGCTTAGCAGGCTCAAAACAATAATTTAAATTTAAAATTATAAAGTATGTATTAAAATATTCCGTAATTGTAAAAAAATAGTTGTTTCTACCTGTGTTATTGTTTTTGTCACGTAAATAGTAACCGAGCCTCACACTTATGTAAGAGAAACAACGTTTTTTTAGAAAAACCTAAAACACTTAAAGCTATCATATTTTTTTAATTAATTTTATTTGATTAATTTATGAAGGTTAAATGTGAAATACACTCATTAATCTTTCACTTTTCCTACTTGGGTCCATTCCCATTCAAAAGTGGGTGTATCGATATTAATTTTTTATTTAATTAAACTATAACTAAATCATGTAATTTTTCTTAAAGTTGCATTAAGAATGTTAAATTACCCAAGCAATTTTCCCAATAATAATAATAATAATAATAAACTATCCAAGTCCGGAGAAGTAATTATTTTTTTAAAGACAAAGGATTAGCTCAATGGTGGAACACAAAAAGTAAGTGAGCTAGTGGTAAGTGACTTAAATGGCAAAGATCATGCTCATATGGAATTGTTTGTTGGTAGGATATTGTGATTATTATTGTTTTTTATATAAGAAAAAATAATGATGTTTCTTTTTATATTTTTTAATATTATTATTGAGGGTAATTGTAACAAAGTTATCAATTTTCTTTATGCTCCTCGGAAGAATGATCATTCATATTTTAATATTTTAATTAAAAATTGTTTATATCTAAACGCTATTTTATTGCTTTCAACTTTATTCATGTTTGCTGAATTGTTAATACGATTGCTCATGATCTTGTTATGTGACTCAAGCGTCTAATGTTATTTTTTTTTATTGATTAGAAAATATTTATCCCTCTATTAATAGGATATTGTGATTATTATTATTTTTTATATAAGAAAAAATAATGATGTTTCTTTTTATATTTTTTTAATATTATTGTTGAGGGTGATCGTAACAAACTCAAAGTTATCAATTGTCTTAACACTCCTTGGAATGATCATTCATATTTTAATATTTTAATTGAAGATTATTTAAATCTCAAACGCGATTTTATTCCTTTTCAACTTTATTCATGTTCGTTGTACTATTAATACGGTTGCTCATGATCTTGTTGTGCGGCCCAAACGTCTAATGTTATTTTTTTTTTATTTACTAATTAAAAAATGTTTATCTTTCTATTATTTTTTTAGTTATAAAAAATATTTAGACTTTAATAAATTTTAATTTTTGATTGTTTTTTCAAAAAATTAACCAACACAAAATAATCATGTGACGATCCAGAATTTGTACTGCCATTGAAAGTGTATCGGGGTGGCTGTTAGATAGTGAAAAGACAAGTGAAAATATAGGACTAGGTTAGCACCATTTGCCTTGATATAGATAGGTTAGGCTGGTCCATTACCCCAAGGCCCAAACAAAATGGTAAAAGAGACTTGTCTCACTCATTATGGCTTCTTTGCGTAAGAGAATCAAATTGTTGACCTTGTGAATGTATCCTTACATTTCATAAAATACATATACATAATACATTAGGAAACTAATATATATATATATATATATATATATATATATACACACACACACACACACACTTCATTTATTGACTATTTATGTCACATTATAGAATTGAAACAAAATAAATTTTGTTTTATACAAAACACAACAAATTTGAAAGTATAGATCTTGTTATTTCTACATGGCATGGGTTTGGAAGTTAATTAGAATTCATGTGGAATATTTTGTACATCTATTTAAAAAAAAGAATTATATTGCGATAAATTTATGTCAAATTATAATTATGAAATTTATCAATACATGAAATTGGTATAAATTATAAGAGAGTTTCACTTATTACACGTTTCTCTAAAAAAATTATCACTAATATTTATTCACGTAACTGACAATTAAATAATCGACCTAAACTTTCGCAATATATATCATTTTCTTAAAAAAAAAAATACTAACAAATAACAATTCCATTATATAGTGTTCTACTATAATGAGAGCTAGATCCCATGGTATAACTTTGTCCACAAGATACCCAAACAAACTTATACTTGAATTTACTTGGTCACAAAAATTTCACCAAATAACAATTTTATTATACATAAGACGTGTGCTTTATTAAAATAAGAAAGAAGTCGTATGATTAAAGCTTGCCAGCTTTAAGAGTTAGCCACGCGAGCTTATGCTTGAATTTACTTGGTGCAGGGTTCTTGTGGGCAGAGTATGTGTAATTCTGAGATTAGTCAAATAACTTTAAGAAATTTGAATATTCATAGTTATTAGAAATATATACATACATATATATATATATATATATATATAATATAATGTGAGATGAGAGAGTGATTAGTATGAAGTTAATTTTGGTCAATTGATTAATACAGTATTAACACGCAAATTGAGAAATGTTTTTTTTATGCGTGTCAACTCTATATTGGTCAATTAATCAACTTACCATGAAATTAACTTCATGTCGCATGCCTTCATGGTATAGATGTAAAAATCCCTTTATGAAAGAAGCTATGTACTATCATCAGTATTTCAAGTGCAAGAATTTGAAAGAAGACAAAAGCAAAATGATTATAAATTAAAAGGTTTACTACAATATACTTATATGACATCCACTCATATAATTCACAAGTTCAAACACCCAATTATGATTTGAAATCACAAGTTTTTCTGTGGTAGGACAGGACAATAACTGTTAAAGCAAATACTTTAAACTTCACTTGCTGTCTCAAAATTAAAAGTCCCCCTTTTTAAAAATAATCACATATAACCTCTCTTTTTTCAAAGAAAAACACACTATTATATCATAAAACTTTTTATCCTTTAAGGCAAATTTCTAAAAATTAGTGTATCAATTTCTAATCCTTAAGCAAACAAATACTTAAGATATAAGAATATACAATATAAATAAAAATATAAATGATTGGGCAATTGAATTATTTGTTAAAATGTAATTAATTTAAGTCAAGTTTTCAGTCTACTCCATTCCATATTTAAGCAGAGTATAGGTATACAATTTGAGATTGGGTAAAATTAGGCACCCATTGACTATATTTATTCAAATATTAACAAACATGTTTTGAAATTAATGGAAAGGACAGAGCAGGATGGTGCAAAACTGCAAAGTCTACATTGAATCTCCACTTGACTTACCTACTTTTTCCAGTTGATAGGTACCCTTTTGAACCCATATGCTATTTTCTTTATCAATGTGGGGCAGAGAAAAAGCAAATGAAGGAAAAACAACAAAATTGAATATTCAACTCCATTGATACCTTTAGCAAATTTGTAGAGGATAAGGCGGTGTTTATTTACCTCTTAATATTTTTTTAATAGTTCTATATATATATTTGATTTGGTAAAAGGATAAAATTATACTCCCTCCGTTCCAAATTTAAATATGTGGAGTCTCTATAAATATTGTACTCCCTCCATTCTAAATTTTAAGATCATTATTGATTTTTAAAAAGTCAATTTGAGATTTTTTTAAACTTAAAATTGATATTTTTAAATTTAAAAGTTATTCAAATGTTTTATACTTTTTAGTTATCAAACAGTTTTCTAAGTTCGGATGTCATTTCACTTAGATGATCTAATTTATTAAAATATATTAACCATTCAGATTTTGTTATCGATCACCCAAGAGTATTTAGCCTTGCAAGGTGGTCTTTGCTGGTTCACACGGGATTCTACGTGCCCCATGCTACTCGGGTCAGAGCGTAAGCTAGTGATGCTTTCGGCTACTGGACTATCGTCATCTAGGGTGCAATATAAAATTCCACTTTTCTCGCTCTATCTCAGAGTATCCATTCACCCGAAACTGATCTGCTTCCATTTTCACTTTTCGTAAGCGCGCCCAGGCCTTTTTCAGCTGTTCAATGACCCCTTCACGGAGTTCTTCTGAATTTCGAATAGTATTCAAAATTCTCTGTTTTCGATTATCTAATAAATCACTTAATAAAAGTAGATTATCTTTCCATTCATTTAAAAACTTCAATGATCCCTTCCCGAACCAAACATGAATCTTCTATTTCTCAATCTTTCTGATTTGCTCCTATGGAACCAAGATCGAAAAGATTGAAAAATAAGTCATTCACAACCACTGATGAAGGATTCCTTGAAAAGTTAAGGATTGGTAATCTTTTTTAGAAATCGAATGGATTCGGTCTTATACATACGCGAGGAAGGTAATCAAAAAAAAACATAAGCCAGATGACGGAACGGGAAGACCTAGGATGTAAAAGATCATAACATGAGTGATTTGACAGATTTGGATTCTCATATATCACCCATGTGGTACTTCATTGTAGGATATATAAGATCCATCTGTATAGATATTATCTACGTCCAGAAAGCCGTATACTTTGAAAGAAGCTTGTACAGTTTGGGAAGGGATTCTGATTGATTAAGAAGAAGAATCTACTTCAACCGATATACTCAATTTTATCAAACACCACCTAAACCTGTTGTAAATTTATATCATGAAATTTTTGGTATGATTCTATTTTAATTTTTTTCCTTTTCATAATTTTTGTCATGACACCCCTTGTTTTTCCTCAAAATCTTTTCCTCCAAGACAATAAGCAATAATGTATATCATGTTTGGGTCATGCCATGTATTACGATTTTTTTTTGTCGAATAAGAATTATAACGTACATTAATATATGAGATTGAATATAATTATAAGGTTAACTCACGATGTTACATATTTGAATACATATTTGATTAAAATATAATTATAAGGTTAACTAATTAGTGCCTGCGTAACTGACAATAAAAAAATTAATACGTAAAACCAGTAAATTTTTCATTTCTCATAATGTTTCTAAGTATAACTCTCTTATCGTATATAGTATCATATTAGTATAATACTTTGCTCTCATCATATATAGATAAATGGCAAATCAAAGTCTATCTCAAAAATATAATAGTTTTGCTATGTACTACCATAAATTTATGCTGAATTATAATATACATGAGATTAATAGGAATTATAGGAGAAACTCACTTATTATACATCTCTCCAAAAAAATTATCACTAAAATTTATCCACGTAACTTATAATTTCACTCGCACAACACAAGATGTTCGAGTTTAAATGATATATACTTGAGAAGTAGCCTTAATATAGCTTGTTTCAATTTCCATATTTGAGGTCCAAAATTATATATAAATATATTGTTAATTAAATAAGAATAAATTATATACGGATGACCTATAATATTAGAGTTTTACACCATTTAATAACAACATGACATGTCGAGAATTTTGTAGAAAATCAAAAAATTTGAATTGTACTTGCACATTTTGAATTTATTACTTACCATGATAAAACTGTTTAACAAATCATATTAGATTCTAAATCTCTTGATTTTTTTTTTGAATTATCTAAATGGCATGTTATCATTAAAAAGTATAAAATTTTAATTTTACATATCATTTGTGTATATAATTTATTTTCTAATTAAATTTACTTTAAAATCAAATGAAAAGTTAACCCTTTTTTCGAAATTGATCTTTCAAAAAGGAGAGAGAATTTGGTACTATAAAGTTGACATGCTTGAATGTACGAATTGATTTCACCTTTTTCCTAGGACCAGAAGCATTTATGAATATGCTGCTAATGTTTCCTACTGTCCAAAAATAATCTCCAGAAGCATTAAATATCTGAAATTTAAAAAAACATTTAATACGCTACAAGAGATTTTGTATTTTCCCGGTTCTCCCCTCCCCTTTCATTCAGTTTACTATTTTATATGAACCATTTTAAATTTTTTTTTTCAATAATATAATTATAATAATTTGTTTCGATATTAAATATCGATAAATATTGACATATAAAACAGAAAGGGGTAAAGGAGAGATTAATATATTATGGTTATATTTATTACGTAGAGTTTCATATACATTCAAAAAGAATTGTAGAGTTTCGTGTAATTCAAATTTGATATAAAATTAATTAATCGTCACATAAATTATTTTTTATTTTCAATTATTTCGTTTTTTAATTTGAATTTTATTTTTGTTTGTTTGTTCCCCTTCTTCTTTTCCGTTCAAACGAAACACATGAAACATAGCGTGACAAAAAAAAAAACAGTACACACACTTCGAGTGTTCAAAACACACAAACACACACTCTGTCTCTCTCCATTTTGAACCGAAGCTCTCTCTCTCTCTCCATTTTGAACCAAAAAACATATGAACTTTCCAATCTACAAAAGCAAAAACCAAGAAAATTTTCCATTCCATTCCATTTTCCAGCAATAACCAAGTCAAAAATGGCTTCCTTCTCTCTCCTCCTCCTCCCCATCTCCATCCTTTTGCTCATAAACCCTCCACCATCTCTCTCTCAACCAACTGAAATCTCTCTCCTCAAGACCATCAAATCCTCTTTAGACCCAAATGACCAGATTCTCTCCTCTTGGTCAACAAATGCCACTGACCCATGTGATGGTACCTTTGTAGGCATTGCCTGCAATCAAATAGGCCAAGTGGTCAACATTTCCCTGCAGGGGAGAGGACTTTCCGGCCAAATACCGCCGGAGATTGGGTTGCTCAGGAGCTTATCTGGGTTGTACTTGCATTTCAATGAGCTTGTTGGGGTTGTACCTAAGGAAATAGGCAACTTGACTGAGCTCTCTGATTTGTATCTCAATGTGAATAATCTTTCTGGGGAGATTCCTCCTGAGGTTGGGAATTTGTTTAATCTTCAAGGTTAGTATTGGGTTCTTGTTCTTTTGTGAGAAAAATGGAATCTTGGTTATGGATCTGTAGTTATAAATGCATTATTTGGTCAAACGGGTGTCCTCAAAATTCAAATGTTACTTGTTTAGCTTAATGGGTAGCAGTCTCATATTTTCTTTATATATATTTTTTTGGGTTTTTGTTTTGGTTACCAAGGAAGATGTTTTCATTTGTGCTTTTTAATAGAAGTAATTGGTTGGTATTTTTATTTTGAAGTAATTAGTGGTGTTTATGTGATTATTATTATTATTATTATTATTATTATTATTATTATTATTTTAAAATGTTAATTTGGTAGTTTCTGTATAAGCTGGTTTTTTGAAGTTACTTAAAAGGGCTAGGCTGCATATTTTCTTTATTAGATGTGAGTGAATATACCTGAAGCAGCTAAATGGATGATTTCTTTGTTGGATGGTGCTTAAAGATTTAATGACTTTATTGGTTATAGACAATTTTTGTTATGAACAAAGAATTTTCAAGTTCCTTTGTTTTTACAACATTAGTAACCTGCGAGTTTATATGTTCAGCAGAATTGAACAGCAAAAAGCATCAATCTTTATTATATTGGTTGTGGGTTACTGTTATTATGTTGGTAATTTTATTTTAGCAAATACTAATAATACTTGGATTAGATGTGGACTGGTGAATGCTGAAAAAAATTTAGTCTTGTTTGCAAAATATTATGCTTCTTCAACTTTGGTGATTCAGTTTGAGCATAATCGTCATATGTCAAGATTAATATAGTCGAATTGAATTGCAGATCAAAATAATTGAGGATTAATATGGCTTTTGATTACTTGCAGTTCTTCAACTCGGATACAACAAGTTAACTGGAGGTATACCTACTCAGCTTCGTTCTCTGAAGAAGCTTATTGTTCTGGCTTTGCAATACAATCAATTGACTGGTGCCATTCCTGCAAGTTTGGGGGAGTTGGTGATGTTAAGAAGGCTGGATTTGAGCTTTAATACCCTTTTTGGTTCAATTCCACTAAAATTAGCTGACATGCCAATACTAGAAGTTCTAGACATTCGAAACAATACTCTCTCAGGCAGGGTCCCTCTAGGTAACAGGATATTTCTTGCTTGCTTTTTCCAAAATTTGATGTAAACTGATCAAGTATATTTCACAGTGAAAAAGAGCATCTGGATCTGTTTTTTAATTATTATTATTATTTTTTGGTAATGAAATTGAAGCTTTAAAGAGACTCAATGAAGGATTCCAGTACGCAAACAACAAAGGTTTATGTGGAGCAGAGTTTTCTTCGCTGAAAGTTTGCAGAACTTCTGATTCCGTAAACCCGAAGAAGCCAGAACCATTTGGACCTGGCACAAAAGGTGTTTCTTCCAGAGATATCCCCGAGTCTGCTAATTTCAAACCAGATTGCTCCCATAGTCATTGCTCAAATCAGTCAAAAACCCCACTTGTTGCTGTTATATGTGGAGTGATTCTAGTTGTGTCACTGGTAGTTGCTGGACTTTTCACATTCATATGGTATCGTCGAAGAAAACAGAAGATTGGAAGCGCTTTTGAAACCTCTGACAGTAGGCTTAGTACTGACCAGATCAACGGGGTTTACAGGAAGAATGCCTCTCCCCTCATTAGCCTGGAGTATTCCAATGGTTGGGATCCTTTGGCGAAAAGTCCAAGCGGAAATGGTTTCTCTCAGGAAATTTTTGAGAGCTTTATGTTCAATGTTGACGACATTGAGTCTGCAACCCAGTACTTTTCTGAGGCGAATTTGTTGGGAAAGAGCAGTTTCTCTACTATCTATAAAGGAATTATGAGGGATGGGTCTATTGTTGCTATTAAGTGCATTGCCAAGACAAGCTGTAAGTCCGATGAAGCTGAGTTTCTGAAGGGATTAAAGATTCTTACCTTACTGAAACACGAGAATCTTCTTGGCTTGAGAGGCATATGCTGCTCAAAAGGAAGAGGAGAGTGCTTTCTCATCTATGATTTTGTTTCAAATGGGAATTTATTGCAGTACCTTGATGTTAAGGATGGGAAAAGAAAGGTTCTTGAATGGTCTACTAGAATTTCTATCATTAAAGGCATCGCCAAAGGTTAGTGCTTTGCTCAATGACATTATTTTTGTGCTAAAATTTTGTCTATCTGATGCTAAAATATTGAAATTTTAATTTATCAGGTATTGGATATCTGCATAAAAGCAAAGGAAGCAAACCTGCATTAGTTCACCAAAATATATCAGCAGAAAAAGTGCTCATTGACAGACGGTACAACCCATTGCTCTCAGATTCTGGCCTTCACAAACTTCTTGTGGATGATATTGTCTTTTCTACACTTAAAGCTAGTGCTGCAATGGGATATCTGGCTCCCGAATACACAACCATTGGCCGGTTCACTGAAAAAAGCGATGTATATGCATATGGCATGATCATACTTCAGATCCTTTCTGGGAAACGTAAAATCACCCAGTTAATTCGTCAGGGAGCCGAGTTAGGGAGATTTGAAGATTTTATAGATGTTAATCTTGAGAGGAACTATGCAGAATCTGAGGCAGTTAAGCTGGGGAAAATTGCTTTGCTGTGCACTCACGAATCTCCCAACCACAGGCCAGACATTGAAACTGTGATGCAAGAACTGACTGATGTTGCTTCCGATATTTGATTTCTGCAGGAATTCTTGCCTCAGCAAAAATGGTTTTGCTACAAACCTCCCTGGCTAATGCATCTAGTGACTAATTTTCTTCTCATAAGCAACTATCCTACAAGGAAAGAAGCTGTAGATGCTACTATGCCCTTCACTTTTGTAGTTTTAGAGGTCCTGGAAGTAATGGGGTGAATTATGTCTAGCCCCACAACCCCAAAATAAACAGAGAAAAGTGGTGAATTATGTCCGAAAACTCGTTTTAGAGTTGCTATTTGTAATTTATGAATGCTTGCAGGCCTTACACGAGAGCTTAATCTTCACTCTTGCACAATATTTCTCAAATCCAGCAATGGTACTTGTCAATAATCACAGCTCTAGCACTCTAGATTCTAGGCTTCTACATTATCATAATACCAAGTAGCTAAGTCATGCTAAACTCCTAAAGAATGCAATTTAAGCAATGTGTTGCACATAATAACATATTCATAATTCAATAACCAGAAATGGGCATTAAAAATAAAGCACCTCATGCTATATTATATATAGATGTTCCAAACAAAAATATCTCATAGAGCTCTCCACATTCTTGGCTCCTTGTGTTTGACTTGAGAATATACCTTATGTTATGCATCTTTATTCAGTGAAACCAAGTTATGTACCATGTGTTTGTTCCGTGACAAAACTGAAATCCAAAAAGTCTTGGAAATTTGATTTTTACAGCTGCATGAATGCATTTGGTATTATAATTCTTCAGTTTTCCAAGAAAGCAGTTGGTATAGTTGCTTGTGAACGCTTGTTGTCCTTTTCCATATTTATCATGCCACCTAATTTTTGCTATTCCTTCTCATTTTCTCCCCTTGGATCCTCTTCTCCTTTGTCTAGAAGTGTAGGTATCTTCTTATAGTTTCTACATTTCTACAAAGAAGTGTTATTTTAGAATAAAATTTATTTTCACTCTCACACGAGTTTGGGACTCACATCCTGTTTATGTGAGAAACATCATTTACTTTTCACATGAATCCTGGGACTCGTATATTATTTATGTGAGAAACATCTTACTTTTCACACGAGTTTGAGACTTGTATACTATTTATATAAGAAACATCTTACGAAAATATCAATTATCTTTCTATATATTTTTTCTTTTTCTCTCTTTCAAGTATTCATCAAAAAAGGAAGATTGTACCTTGCCTCACTATAGTGTAGGCATAGTTGCACGTAGCCATGTGTTATAAAATGAAGCATGTTTGTCTGTAAGTACATTTTTTTAGTCTTCTCTCTTTCAAGTATTCCCTCCGTCCCAAATTAATTGCATTTTTAGGACTTTTTAAAGTCAAATTGACTATTTTTAAAACTATTTTTTTTACTATTTTTGCTAACATATAGGTGAAGATATTATAACCAAAAGAAAGTATATACAATTTATTACTAATTTCAATTTTTATAATTTTAAAAATATATTTATATATGCTTAATTATTAATTTTAAAAATAGTCAATTTGATTTTAAAAAGTCTTAGAAAAGCAATTAATTTGGGACGGAGGAAGTATTTATCAAAAAAGGAAGACTGTTCCTTGCCTCACTATAGTGTAGGCATAGTTGCACATAGCCCTATGTGTTATAAAATGAAACATGTTTGTCTGTAAGTACTTTTTTTTAGAGTCTTGCTATATATTTGCGAAATATTTTTGCCGAATTACGATTGCGACGTATATTAATAATAAGATAATATAAGATTATAAAATTGGCCCACTATATCAAATACATCGCAAAAATATTATTAACTAAACTTATCTCCATAACTCATAATAAAAAAATCGACATGTAAAGTCGCAATATATATCATTTTCCTTTTTGTTATCACTCTAATAATTCACCAAGGATAAAAGTACTCAAAATAACTCGAGAGATTTCGAGTCTTCAAATTACATTGATATGTTCAAAACCTACTTATAAGTAGCTGGAAGCACAAGATGGTGGTTATGTGGTGAATTTTCACGAAACAATGCAGCAGGCAAAATCTGCTGTCATAACTAGGCATTCTTTGCTCTACATGAAAACCGAAATGAAGCAAAGGTTCCAAAGGAGGCCTAGATAAAAACATCCTTTTAGGTATGCATTTTTATGAATTTCAGAAACAAGAACAACAGAACCATTCAGAGTCAAAGGGTCAGCAGTAATAGTATTTTTTATAAAACCCATGTATATTCTAGTACACAGTTAACTTCTATTGATATGTTATACCATACCGAATTAACTTTGTAGAGATCAGTTGACCATATAAAACTGCACCAACCAATACTGGAATTGATCAAATATTCTTATTTATGTAAAAATGTTCGTGGTCAAATAAAGGTTATCAATGAGGCGTAAAGATTTGGTAAAAAATATTCACTAGCATGCTAAATGTACAAGTTGATGAGTAAAATTCACATGGTATACAAGTAAATCTCTTACCCATAAATCAACTTAGCCTACTTCATATTGGTAAAGAGAATATAGCTAAGGTAAATCTAATTGCCACAAGGATTTTGTTGCGAATTGAGGATCACATTTGGCAGTGGTAACAGGCAAATCTTGATTTAACATCAGAATCTACATATCTCTGAGTTGACTGCTTGCCATTTGTCCAATGAGGAATAAATCTCTTTAACTTGAGGATGTAATTTATCCCCGACGAAGAACTCATGAACAGATCCCTCAAGTTCAATCCAACTACAACCTGGAAGTTTCTCGAGTTCCCTTTCTTTCATTATCGTCCTAACGCTCCTGACATAATCCCACATACTGAAACTAGCATAAATATTAGATAGAAGCACGTAGGAACCTGAATTATGAGGATCCATCTGTATTAGATGCTTAGCTACCTGCTCTCCCAAATTGAGATTTTCATGATTTTTACATGCACTAAGCAAAGTTCTCCAAACAACATCATTTGGTTCAATTGGCATGTCCTCTATGAATCTTGCGGCTTCTTCTATGTGCCCTGCCCGGCCAAGTATGTCAACCATGCATCCGTAATGTTGAAGTTTAGGTTCTACATTGTGAACTCTTCTCATTATCTCAAAACACATCAGGCCTTCCTTGACCATGCCAGCATGGCCACAAGCATTTAACACTCCAATGAATGTAATATCATCTGATTTTACAGAAAGCCTCTCCATCTCCATGAACAAATCAAACGCTACTTCGCCCAAGCCATGGATGGCCAACCCACCAATCATAGCATTCCAGTGATCAACACTTTTATCTTCTATGCTCTCAAATACCCGCATAGCATTATCTATGCTGCCAGATTTTGCATACATGTCTATCAAGGCAACACCAAGTTTCCCATCCACAATAAAACCATTCTCCTCCAAGTAAGAATGCACCACAATGCCTTCATTTATGTGTCCTAATTGTGCAATTGCTGAAAGAGCAATCAACAAGGTGGTGTTATCAGGATACAAATTGCTCTCACTTAACATATCATGGAAGACTTCCATTGCTTCCTTATAATGCCCATTCTGAATATATCCAGCCATCATTACATTGAATGAAACTACATCCCTCTCACTCATGTCATCAAACAAACGCCTAGCAATATCAACACTACCTAATTTTGCATACCCATCTATCATATTAGCCCAACTGACTACGTCCTTTCTCGGCATTTTGTCAAATAAAACACGGGCTAGTTCCATTTCCCCACATTTTGCACAACAATCAAGCATCAAATTCCAAGAAATCAAGTCTCTCTCAGGCATTTTCTCAAACAACTCCCAAGCACCCTCAAACTTATCACCCGATTGCACATACCCACTAATAATAGAATTCCAAGATATCAAATTCTTCATTTCAACTGGCATAGAATCAAACAACTCACGTGCCAAACTTATCCTTCCACCCTTAACATACCCATCAATCATTGAATTAAACGAAACAGAGTCCTGTTCAAGCATTTTATCAAACACTTGACGAGCAAAATCAACACAACCACATCTACCATACAAACAAATCAAACAATTTTGCAAAAACAAATCAAACCCAATTCCAAACTTCCGCATCAACCCATGAATCTGCATCCCTTCATTAATCAAACCCATTCTAGAACAAGCTTTCAGAACCAAAGAACACGTAAACTTATCAACAAGAACCCCATTTTCAAGCATCAAACATAGCATAACAACAGCTTGTTTTGGGTCATTTCCATGAGAAAAAGTCTTGATAATTGAATTCCAAAGAAATGGGTCACCTTGCTTTTTTGAGTTTCGCAAAAAGAAAACGTAGCGAGCGAATTGAATGAGAGGAGTGTATGGTGAAGAACTGAAGCTGAGGATGAGCTTTGTGGTGAAAGATGAGTTCTTTATGAATCCAGTAGTTATTATTCGGGCGTGAATTTGGTTTATGTCTGCTTGAGTTTTGCAATTTGGAAAGATAGCAATTGTGGGGAGTATAGAGTTCCATGGCTGATATGAATTTGCACAGACAAGCATTAATGTTGGGTAATTTTTCTTTTGAGTTTCTGCCTAACTGTTGAAGCTGCAAAATTAGGAGGCTAGAGAGTGAATAGAAATGAAAAACAGTTTTTGTAACCGAAAAAACGGTTTAACAGAAGTAGAGGGGGACTGTTTTTCTTCTCAAAATCAGATTTCCCAAATGTGGGGAGGGGAGGGCGTGGGGGTGGGGGTGGGGGTGGGGTGAGGTGGAGTGGCCTGGGGAAACAATTTTTTTGGGGTACCGTTGGCATTTAAATTCCAGACAATTTAAATTAGATAGTTTAATAAAAATTAAAATAAGTTGCATTTAAATATCACACAGTTGTAATTATATAATATATATAGAATAAAATTAATTTGAAATGCTATTTTATATTATATAAAGTGCAACTTATTTTCATATATCTCTTGAAATCAGTATCCAAATTATTCAATTTAATTTTTCTAAGAAATAATTCGCTTAAATCATATATTTATGATTTGGGTAAAAAAAATAAATTGTAAACATTCTATAAAGTTTTTATCAAGGCTAATAAGTTCCTCTGGACTCTTACCTTTTATGTCAAATTTTTTTGATGTACCTCCAACATAATTAAGAAATTACCAAATGAGTTTTCCTTTACTCAAAATAGCTACTATAGTTTGTACGTGTGCAGTGTACAAGTGTCTAAAAAGTTTTAAATGCGTAACCTGTCCTTGCTAGTCACCGGTCACCACACACTCACACACTCACACACACACACACACATATATATATATATATATATAAATAAATATAAATACTACACTCCGTTCTATTAAAAAAAGAATAAAATTTCATTTTGATTATTTGAAGTCAAAATACTTACTTAGTAGAGCCATCCTATTCATATGGATTAGTAGAGCCATCCTATTCATATCTATCCAAATGATATATATATATATATATATATATATATATATATATATATATATATATATATATATATATATATATATATATATATATATATATATATATATAGAGAGAGAGAGAGAGAGAGAGAGAGAGAGAGAGAGTCCATACTACTCCATACGCAGGAATTATGGTCCTTATTGAACTCAAATTCTTCCTCCCTGATATATCCTTTAATTTCCCTACTTCAAACTCTTCAACCTTTGTTCTCAACAATTATAATATATACACACACAGATAGACATAGTCCACTGTCCATTTATGTGTGTCCCATCTCTAGCTTAAGAGAGAGCAATGAATTCTAATCATGCACATGCAAATGCCAATGAAAGGCCAATTTCAGGTCCAGCTTTATGTTGTGAAACTTGTTACTTTGTTCTACTAGCCACTTTGTTGATGGGAGGTTTTCTTATCATTCTGCAATTTTTTTTCACTCCTGACCCGCCAAACATACAACTCCTAGATTCTACCTCCCTCCAAATCCTTAACTTGTCCCGAAATCAAGTCACTGCCAATTGGGACTTGGGCTTTTCTCTATACTCCTGGCCCATTTCATTTGCTCATATCAATGCTTCTGCATTCCAAAATAATCAATGTTTGGCTACTACTAGTGTTGCACCTTTCATTGTTGGACCCCAAGCTTTGCCTGGCTTTCGGGCCAGGTTCGAGCCCATGACTGCGATTTTGGATAACTGGACTGCGGTGGGCCGGGCAGGGGAGGTGACATCTGGACTGGTGAGTTTGAGTTTTAGGGTGCAGGCCCAGGCGCATTATCGCGGACTACTATGCCCGAGGATGGGCCGGCTAAAGGTTTTTTGCAAGGATGTTGATATGGTTGTTTCAACAAATGCAACTAGGACATTATTGGGCTTAGGGTCAAGAACATGTCATGTTAAATGGAAATGGCAATCATTGTTCAAGTATAGCCTTTGTACAAAAAGGCTGCTCTATGCTTTATTGGCCTCTGTCCTTGTCTATGTTGCTGCTTATGTAGGGTGTGGTAGACTGGCAAGATGGGTGAAAACCCGGTGAACAGCCCATATCCGTTTATATTAAATGAATTTGGGTTTATAGTTATCAAATAAAAATAATAAATAGTTCAGCCCATATCTATCCATTTATACGTGAGCTACCCATCGGGCCTCATTTATACATATCTTCAAAAGTTAGATATTTCATTAATTATTTTTCATTTTAAATATTTTCATTCTCTTTGAAGTTTTTTATTTTCTCACTTAAAAATGTTTATTTTCACTCGATTTCTCACTATTTTTTTTGAATGTGTGGGTCCCAAGCGTACAATATGTAAGTTGTTTAGGCAGTAACTAAGTTTTTACTATATATCAATTGCTACATCCTCATTTCTGGTACATCAGGAGTTGGTCTTATACTTAGGCACCTGAAGTGCATCAGTTGCTAGACATGTTTGTATATATCGTGTTTACGTGTAAAAAATTATATTTAAATACATGTAATGTAGAAAATTGTACGGGTTGAATAATCGACGAGCTACCATGATGGCATGATGAGAAGTTGAAAATTGTACGGACTGAAAATTTAATTCTACTGAGATAAATAAGAAGATGAGAGAAAATATATAAAGAGTATGAGAATTAAACTACATATAAATGGACAATTCATATTCAACCATATATATTTATGACCGTCCACTTACAACTTACATAATTTTTAACCCATTTACACTCAACTCATATAAACTCAAACACAATTATGTTCGTTTAAATCCTCTCACACCGGTCCATTTGCCGGGTTTAGGTTGTGAGAAGTTAACGTCTGTAGTAATGGCAGCCTATACTTCGGATCAGTGCATTTGAACACCGAGTTGTTTATGAGTTAAGTAACTAGTGTTTGTACAAAGAAGAAACAAATGCATTTAACCTTCAAACATTACATCAATTCACTTTGTTTAAAATTTATGTTTTCCTATATAAGGTAGGTTTCATTTTAAAAAGATATTCATTTTATTTATATATTGAGTAGTTCTGTTTCTAGTTTTTTCAATTGTGTCTTCTTACTAATTTATGTAGCTTATAGTTTTAATTGCTATTATTCATGTGCAATTTAGGAAAAAAGTTTAAAACATATATTCAAATTGTTTTAAATATTGTGAATCTAAAAATTGCATTAATTTGGTCAAATTATTATTATTATTTTTTTTTAAATTTTAATGCTTATAGTATGTTCTTGTGCTTTTATCTTTATTTAGCTTAAAATTGTATAATGTTAAATTTATAAAGACATCAAGTTCTTTAACTCAAAACTAATTAGTAATGAGAAGAGTTTGCTAAAGTTATTGTATACTAGACATATTTTCTCAAGATATTTGATATGGGATAAAATATATACTCTAACACTCACCCTTACATGAGTTACATGTTAGGTTTGTATATAACGCGAACATGCAATCACATTACATAAATAAAGCGGAAGCGCGATAAAATCAGATTTTAAAATTTTATACAAACCATCACCATGATCAATCTATGTGCTCAATTAACGATATAAACGAAAGAGATGGAGATTAAGAAATTATACCCTCGCAGAATCGTGCTTCCTCGGGTACAAGTTCACCTCCAATTCCTTCGCGTTCTCCTTGAATTCCACCGACTAAATTCCTTTGTTTGATCAACGTTAGCCACCCAAGTGTTTGACCTCTAGAGGTGATCCACCAAGGAAGAATAGTTATTTAAGAAGTTGGGTGTTGGCAAAACCCTAGTTTCTATCTCTATAAAAATTATAAGTACTCTCCACAATCTAATGCAATAGTGTGTAACCTTAATCTACGATAAGACTCCTCTTATTTATAGATGTAGGAAAACCCTTCCCTAAACTATTTAGGATTAGGGTTTCTATTATAATTAAACTCCTTAAATTAATTATGCTCCTAATCTAATTAGGAATTCATGTGAGAGTATTTCTATTAATTAATTCTCAATCCCTATTAGGAATTAAATAATAGTAATAGTAATAATAATAATAATAAGACTCCTCTTATTAATTTATATTTAATATTTACGAAATATTAAATAATAAATATAAGTGTATTTAATTTATTCTATCCACATAGATTAAATTAAATACACTTAACTTATTATTACAATTATGCCATTTACTTCTTAAATAAATATTTTTCTTTTGCGGTGTGACCCTTTAGGTTCTCCATATTAAACCGGTTGTGAATAAATCAATTAGAACAATTCTAATTTTATTTAAATAAATAAATTAAATTATTTAATTCATTTAAATAAATAATATTTATTCTGCAAGCCCCCTTAGCGATCAACGACTTTTCAGATAATATAGATTTCAACATTAATCACAAAAGAACCTTTCAGTGAATAGTTACCGTACAATTCAATCCTTCTACCATACAATGTCCCAATTAAATATAAGACATGGATTTACTGTCAAATCTTATTTTATTTAATTATATGTATTTTGATTTTCAAATGCACAACTCTAAATAATGCAAATTAGAAACTCCTTTCTAATTTTATTCTGCCTTGGCCAAGGACTACTGAGTTGTCATTTATCGAATCACATAGGACATTCATATCTTTTACTAGACGTGGTAGATTCTTTGTTGATCATTCACCTATCTCCATATACAACTTATTATACCCAATCATACCCTTTGATATACCCTAAAGGTCTTAAGAGACATGTCAAAGTATAACTCATCATACACAAGATACTATGATGATTTCAAGTCCAAGGATCACTTGTACTACTATCACTATAGGAATTCCTATTGACAGGCGAGTAAAAATCCATTAGGTATTCCTTAGCGAGCCACGTTCAGTGAACTTATTCTCCAATAAGCACATACATACTTATTTTAGTGTCTCCACACAAATGATTATGAGATCAATCATCCTCTTCTTAAGAGCAAACAACGTATGTACTAATCTATCCGGATTCACTAATCCGCTATTTAGTAATCCAACGATTAGGAGCGATTTTAGTTTGTGAGCTATCTTGAATTTAGATCTCATTAGCATGATCACCATCATGATTATAAAAGCATTGCTCAAAACTATGGGTTTATCACATTTAATATAACAACACCATGTAGATAATATAAAATATCTTTTAAGAAAATCAATTCTTTTATTAATAAATGATTAAGATTACAAAGTATATGCTACATCATATCAAATATGATTGGCTTGTGTGCATACTACTTTCATCACATGTAGGCCGGAATATTCTGGGTCACATGTATATGATTGAATATAGAATCTACATAAGACAAGGTCAAAGAAGAATGACACTATAGTCTTTGAAGAGCTAATAAATCACTGGCAATTTTGTGGCTCAATTTAGAAGTGATTACTAATTAATAAATGAGTAACTTTGACTCTTAAGAAGTGACCCGAAATATTACGAGTTGCACGTGCATGTGATTGAATATAAAATCTCACATAAGACAAGCTCTAATAAGAATGACCTTTGAAGAGTTAATAAACCACGATCAATTTTTTTTGCCCAATTAAGAAGTGTCTACTAGTTAATAAATGAGTAACTTTGACCCATAAAAAGTGACCCAGGATATTGCGAGTTGCGTGTGTATATAATTGAATATTGAATCCACACAAGACAAGTCTAAAGAAGAATGACACTATGACCTTTGAAGAGTTGATAAACCACGGACAATTTTTTAACCCAATTGAGAAGTGACTACTAACTAATAAATGGATAATGTTGACTTTTTAAAATTGGACTGCAAGTAAAATGAGAATGAAGAAAAGAAGAGTGTTTAGTCCAAAGACAGACCCGTTCTGATACCATGTTAGATTTATAATGAGCTCAAAATGATATATAAAGACATAAATGTGTCTAAGTCAAAACCAATTTTCTCAATGTATTCAAGTTGAGGACTTCAAGGTTTTTAAATCGATAATACTACTCCATTATATTAAAAAAGATGAAAAGAATAAAATTTCATTTTAATTATTTGAAGTCAAAAATACTTGCTTAAGGAAGAGCTACCCTATTCACGTCTATCCAAATGATATATAGATTCAGGGTACTGCTTTTTTACGTAGGAATTATTCTCCTTATTGAACTCAAATTCTTCTTTTCTAATATATCATTTCCATATTTCAAACTCTTCAACCTTTGTTCCCAAAAATCATATATATTGTTGGGATTGACTCGTAATTATGTGGACTCGATCAATGATGGGAGTTACAAGAGATCAACGCTCCCTATAAACGAAGCGTAATATATATTTAGACTTAGACATTTATTAATAGTCCGGTCTATAGTTTAACTAATATTATGGGCCTTAAGGTTTGAGCCCAAATTTTGGTAACTAGGGTTTTTAGTTACTATAAAAATATTAAGTGAATCTGGATAACTTTGTGTGTTCTTTATTTTTCCGTTCTTCTTTATTTTTCTTTGTGATTCGATCTTAAAATTTAACATATATATATATATATATCATATACGTATAATACACATAGTCCACTGTCCATATTTTTGTGTCTCGTGATTTCTAGCTCAAGAACAATGCATTCAAATAATGCACATCCAAATCAAGCTATTTGTTGTGAAACTACTTGTGTTTTTCTACTAGTCTCTTTGTTGTGTGGAGGCTTTATTGCCATTCCCATTCTATTTTTTTTACCTCCTCTTATAGCTGTCAATGAGTCAAATTTTGATCCTGATTTGACTTGCTCTAATATAATTTATTAGATCAAAGTTCTAGCTAATTTATTTACTAATTTGTAATAAATTGATTTATTGGATCAATATTTTAAATGAGTCAAATCATGGATCTGATTTGATTTAGCCCATTTATCCACCAAAATAAAAAAAATCTCTTCTATTCCAATTTCCTACTTGCGCAATAATTTGTGACTCAAACTGTTTTCAAAGAAGAAACTGACGAAGAAAATCTCACTCCAAACACCAAACATAATATACTATTACTTTCCATTGTTCGTTCCACTATAGCTTTCATACTTTATGATGAATAACTACAAACAATGTTCCACCATTCTTCAAAACCACCAACCAGTAATTACAATTACCAAACTCAAATTGTAATAATCTCAGAAATAGATTACCTTAATTAGTGTTGCTCCCTTGCTATTAAAATGAAAAGTATCATAATAAACACACAAGATTATTAGAAAATTGTACGGGCTGAATAATCGACGAGCTACCATGATGGCATGATGATAAGTTGAAAATTGTACGGACTGAAAATTTAATTCTAATGATATAAATAAGAAAATGAGAGAAAATATATAAAGAGTATGAAAATTAAACTACATATAAATGGGCAATTCATATTTACTTATACCTATTTATGATCGTCCACTTACAACTCACATAATTTTTAATCTATTTATACTCAACTCATATAAACTCAAACACATTTATGTTTGTCCAAATCCGCCCACACCCGCCCATTTGCCGGGTCTAGGATGTGAGAAATTGACGTCCGTGATAATGGCAGCTTATACTTCGGATTAGTGCATTTGAACACCGAGTTTTCCATGTTTATAAGTTAAGTAAGTAGCGTATGTACAACAAATGAACAAGTGCATTTAACCTTCAAACACTACAATCAATTCATTTTGTTTAAAATTTATGTGGCTATTAACTAATAAATAGATAACTTTGACCCTTTAAAACTGGACTGCAAGTGAGGTGAGAATGAAGAAAAGAACAGTGTTTAGCTCAAAGACATACCCGCTCTAATACTACGTTTAAATTTATAATGGGCTCAAATCTAATATATAAAAACATAAATATATTTAAGTCAAAACCAATTTTCTCAAAGTATTCAAGTTGAGGGCCTCAAGGTTTTTAAACCGATAATACTACGCCATTCTATTTAAAATAGATGAAAAAGAACAAAATTTCATTTTGATTATTTGAAGTCAAAATACTTGCTTAAGAAAGAGCTATCCTATTCATATCTATCCAAATGATATATAGATTTAGGGTACTGTTTTTTTACGTAGGAATTATGCTCCTTATTGAACTCAAATTCTTCGTCTCTAGTATATCCTTTCCCTCTTCCAAACTCCTCAACCTTTGTTCCCAAAAATCATATATATTATTGGGATTGGTTCGTAATTATGTGGACTCGACCAATGGCGGGAGTGGCAGGGAGCACGTCCTCTAAAAGTTAAGCGTAATATGCATTTGGGTTTAAAGATTTATTAGTAATTCGATTTAGAGTTTGACTAATATTATGGGTTGAGGAGTTTGAGCTCAAGTTATAGTAGTTAGGATTTTTAGTTATTTTAAAAACATTGAGTGATTTTGGATAACTTTGTGTGTTCTTTATTTTTCTGTTTTTCTCTATTTTTTTGTGTGTGATTCGATTTTAAAATTTAACACACACACACACATATATATATATATATTATCATACATCATATACGTATAATACACATAGTCCACTATCCATATTTTTGTGTCTCGTGATTTCTAGCTCAAGAACAATGCATTAAAATAATGCACATACAAATCAAGCTTTTTGTTATGAAGCTTGTCGTGTTTTTCTACTAGCCACTTTGTTGTGCGGAGGCTTTATTGCCATTTTCATTTTTTTTTACCTCATCCTAAGGCTATTAATCAGCTAAATCTTACCCTGATTTGACATGTTCTAATATAATTTATTGAATCAAAGTTCTAGCTCATTTATTTATTGATTTATGATAAACTGATCATTGAATCAATATTTTAAATGAGTCAAATTATAGATCTAATTTGATTTGACCCATTGATCTATTAAAACAAAAAAATCTCTTATATTCTAATTTCCTACTTGCGTAATAGTTTGTGGCTCAAACTGTTTTCAAAGAAAAAACTGACAAAAAATCTTAATCCAAATACCAAACATAATATATTATTACTTGTCATTGTTCGTTCCACCTGTTACTTTCATACCTTAATCCAAACACCAAACATAATATATTATTACTTGTCATTGTTCGTTCCACCTGTTACTTTCATACTTTATGATGGATAATTATATACAATGTTCCACCATCCTTCAAAATCACCAACCAGTAACAACAATTATCAAACTCAAATTGTAATAATTCCATAAACAAATTACCTTAATTAGTGTTGCTCCCTTGCTATTAGAATGAAAAGTATCATAATAAACACACAAGATGACTTGAAGATGATACTAGCACAACACATTTATTTATTTATTTTCGCCTTCTTACAATGCTAAGATTTTATTTTTATTTTTTTTCTTCATGTTACTTTGTAATCTCAATGACCCATCTGGAGCTATAATTGATTTTGATTCTTGATTTATACTCCCTTTTCTCATATATATATATATATATATATATATGTGTGTGTGTGTGTGTGTGTGTGTGTGTGTGTGTGTGTGTGTGTGTTGTATTTATATTAAATGAAATCTTTATTTACTTTAAGTGAATTTATATGGATATGTTGTATTTAAATTAAATGAAATTTTTAGAGAAAAAGTAAATTTTGAACATAAAAAATTGAACTTTTTGGATAGAGAAAGTGAAAAAATTAATTTAGTGAGAGAAAATTCAAAAAAATTAAAGTGAGAAAAAAGTAAAAAGTTCAGAGAGATTAAATAATATTATTTCATAAGTTAATATAATTTATAAATAACAACATTTTATAAATTAATATAGTTGTATAAATATTTTTTTAAATGAATCAATTTAGATCATGATTCGTATTGTTAGATCAAGTGGATCATGAGGTAGATTAATGATCCATTATATAATGAATCAGATAATGATCCATTATATAATGAATCATATCATTAATCTATGGGACATTTACATTTAGTAGTACATTTTTAGAAATAATTACAATATTGGTGCATAGATAAAATAATTACAAAAATAATACACTTTTCCATATTTATTTACAATATTAGTACAATTAAGATTCCTTAATTTATGGGGTAATATCACTTTCTCTATCCTCCATTTTATCCCTTTAATTTAGTTTCCATATCAGTTTAAAAATAAAAAATAAAATACCCATTCTCTCTCTCTCCTCCCACCGCCCCACCAACTCGCCCCGCCCCTCCGCACCCCTCCGCCCCAACCCCCTCCCTCCCTCTCGCCCCCTCCCTCCCGCCGCAAGGTAACCAAACCTTCATATCAAGGTAACCAAACATTCATAGCAAGGTAACCAAACATTCATACTAAGGTAATTAAACCTTTATACCAAGGTAACCAATATTATGAATGGTTACCAACTCAACATTATACAGTAACTAAAATTAATCTAATTAGTAACCATAATTTTTTCATATTGCAGTTAGTAACCAAACATTCATAGCAAGGTAACCAAACATTGATAGCAAGGTAACCAAACATTCATACCAAGGTAATTAAACTTTTATACCAAGGTAACCAATATTATGAATGGTCACCAACTCAACATTGTACAGTAACCAAAATTAATCTAATTAGTAACCATAAATCTGAAACACACCCAAATTCATTTCAACTCATTAATTTAAACCTAAGTAACCAAATACTTATACGACAGTAACAAACACACTAAGTGTCGCAGTGGTTGGGGTGGTGGCTTCGGAGGAGGTAGCCGGTAGCGGGTTCGGAGGTGGCGGCGGCGACTTTAGAGAAGGTGGCGGTGGCAACTTTATAGGAGGTGGTGGAAGAGGTTTCGGAGGGGGTAGTGGTTTTGGAGGAGGTGCAGAAGCGGTTTTGGAGGAGGTGGTGGATTGGTTACTTTGGTATGAAGGTTTAGTTACCTTGGTATGAATGTTTGGTTACCAACTGCACTATGAAAAAACTGCAGTTGTAGAGGTGGATTGGTTACCTTGGTATGAAGGTTTGGTTACCTTGGTATGAAGGATTGGTTACCTTGATATGTGAAGACTCCATTGACGCCACCATGAGCTTGAAGACTCCATTGATGCCACCATGGCGGGGGAGGGAGGCGGTGGAGGGAGGGGGAAGGAAGGCGAGAGGCGGGGGAGGAAGGAGGCAGTGGAGGAAGGCGGGAAGAGGGAGGGAGGCGGTGGAGGGAGGAGGCAGTGGGGGAAGGGAGACGGAGGAGGGAGGAGGAAGGCGGGAGGAGGGAGGGAGGCGGGAAGAGGCGGTGGAGGAAGGTGCCATTAAATAGAGAGGAGTAAATAGGGTAGTTATAGTTCTCCTTGATTTAAGGAATAATAATTTAATGGGTTTATTCTTGTTGTACTCTTTTTGTAATTATTTTGTTAGTGCATGTAATTATTTTGTTAGTGCACTATTCTTGTAATTTTTTACTAATTGTTGTATACTTATGTAAAGAACTCTTAATCTATTATCACACTTGGTGGATCATGTTGAATCAAAATATGATTTGCTTTAACCAGACCCATTGACAGACCTACCTCCTCCCCCGCCCGCTGCCATACCTACAAGTTCTAGATTCTACCTCTCCAAATCCTTAACTTGTCCCAAAATTAAGTCACTGCCAATTGGGCCTTGGGCTTTTCTCTAGACCACAGTGATATCAAGACCTTTTCTTTTGACCACATCAATGCTTCTGCATTCCAAAATAATCAATGTTTGGCTACTATTAATGTTGCACCTTTCATTGTTGCACCCTACGCTTTGTCGGGCTTTTGGGCCAGGTTCAGCCCATGACTGCAATTTTGAGTAAATTGGACTGCATTGGGCCGGGCCGGGGAGGTGACGTCCAGGTTGGTGACTGAAGAGTTTTAGGGTGCAGGCTTAAGCAAAGTATGATGGAGTAATGTGCCCAAAAATGGGCCGGCTAAAGGTTTTTTGCAAGGATATTGAAATGGTTGTTTCATCAAATGCAACGAGTACATTATTGTTCTTACTTCTTAAAGTCAAGAACATCAATCAGTGTTTGTAGTAAAAGGCTGTTATATGCTGTATTATCCTTTGTCCTCGTCTTTGTTGTTGCTTGGGTAAGGTGCGGGAAGCTGAAATTGTTGGCAGTATGGTCAATTATTAGAGTATCAAACAATAAATTAAAATCGATAATTATAGTAACAAAAATTGACTCAAATATATAACAAAAAAAGATATAACATACGTCATTGTTGTAGTCATCAAACTTATTCACAAAAAATAACTAGTATAATATAATAATTACAATTGTCCTCTGTGCATTTTTATTCGTTGAAATCGTTGCATAATACTTTCATTGTCAATGCAATCAAATACATCCTTCTCGATGTATGTAATCAAGAAGGAAGTTTTACCAATTTGATTTTGGAGTCCACCGTCCAGTCGTCCACGGAGTGCAAGAACTCTAGAAGTTGCACCAGATATCGATTTCAAGACTTTTTTTCTGTTTCCGCTATCTCAACCATTTGTGATTTATGAAGAAAAAAAGTTGATGATCCTCACTTATGAAAACCAAGAGAGGAAGTTTTTTCAGTTCTCATTTCAGTGGGGTCAAATTATTAAATTACACCCATAAAAAATCTATTACATTGTTTATATAAAAAAAATCAGTGGGGTCAATTAACCCCACAATACTACACGTAACTTTGCCTCTGCTGACGCCTGCGGTAAAGGTCGCCCGTAGCTCGGATTAGTGCGTTTAAAGCGTTGGCTTATAGACACCGAACACCGAGTTTATCACGTTTTGTAAATTAAGGAACAAGTGTGTTTAACCTCCAAATGTGGCAACCAATTCACTATGTTTAAAATCTCTATTTTACTATCTCAGGTAGATTTCATTTTAGAAAGATATTCATTTTGTTTATACATTGAGTAGTTTTGTTTCTAGTTTTCTCAATGAGTTTTATTATGTTTGTGTGACAAATGTAAACCGAATTATAATCGTAAAACATATGAATATATGGAATACGTAAACATTCATAATATATTAGTTATGGATTCCAACTGATCTCAATTTTTTTTACTGCTTTTCTAATCTTTGATTTACATGCCTTTTATGGAAGAATTCAATATAATATTTTTAAAAAATACTTTATAAAAACAAAATATATATACATAGCGACACTTAATTATTCTAGGACGGACTTTTTATAAAGTATCAATTGTCTAAAAAAAGGACTAACATGATGTAATTCAAATAAATTAAAGGTATAGGGATGAACTAAAAAGAAAAGTATTAAAAGCGCATAGAGGGTTTGTTCATTCATCCCATTGTCCATGAAAAGTTCAAACTTAGGTACGAAAATTTCTACTTAATTACTCGAAAAGTTAAGGTGGGTTGCTGTCAATATATATATATAATGGAGCCCTGCAAACATTTAATGCCATTAAAATTCCTATACCTGCAAGATTTCATTTCAACAACTTAATTACTCCCTTCATTCTTTTTTACTTATCTTTTTAAAAAGTAAAATTTATTTCTTTTTACTTATTATTTGTAGATTTCAAGAAAGTATTAGTAACTTAATTTTTCATATTATCCCCATATTAAATACCAACTTATTTTTTTTTTATCTTTTCAATGAATTTTAGAAGGGTAATATTGATATTTTATAATTATTTTGGTCAATCAGACAAAATATTAATTAAATTTTTTAATCTTTGTATTTTTTCTAAATTGATAAGTAAAAAGGAACGAAGAGAATAATTAGCTTGTATGGCTATTCTTCTATAGGAATATAATGGTCCAATGTCCAAGATCATCTTGTGTTGTAAGACGGTTGATAATGTTATTGTAATAATTTTATTGTCAGAACAATAAGTGTCGCTGAAAGTTTAAAGTATTATTAAAACAAGTGTAAAAGTCTCGTTAAATACATATTTATTCTGACGGCAAAATTATTTCCCCAGCATTATCAATCGCCCGTAAAAAAAAAAGGGACTTGAAATAAGCTGAAGCAAGCCAAGGGAAGACTTTGAACAAGTCAAGGAGTATTAAATATTGATCAGTGAGGAAGTTGTGTAGAAAATTCCTACATTGAAAAGTTTGGCCAAGAATTCCAAACAAAATTCTCCAATGAGGTAATGTCAAGTTTCCTATTAATAATCTTCGACTAAATTAGGCGCCAATTGACCTTAAAATATCGTTACCAAACACTAGAAGAAGCAAAATATAACTCTGTACGGTCAAAGTTGGTTTGAAGAGTGTTTAGTAGTCAATATTGTATATGCATTATATAATATATATATATATATATATATATATATATATATATATATATATATATATATCATGCAGAGAAAGATCACATCACAGGTGAGATGGATCTTGTTTGTTATATATAATCTCTATCATTCTCTTCCATTAGTGACATTGTGAAATTTCAATGGCTCTTCCTTATTTATCAACCTTATTTTTCCTCTCTTATCTATCTCTACTTAACTCTGCTAAAGCAGGGGAACCTATTTGTCCATCATCTTTCCCCTGCACAGATCTCGCTTCATTCACTTTCCCTTTCTACAGTTCAACCGATAAGCGATGCGGATTGTGCAAATTAAATTGCGAAAACACTAATCCAACAGTACAACTCGGCGAAAAGGGTCAGTCGTACGTTGTTAAACGGTGGCTACAATCTGATGAACTTGTTGTTTATGACCAAACATTTCAACATCTCCTCAATTCCAAAAGTTGTGATGTTTTTAGTAGTATTTCTTTTCCCAACTATCCTTCACTATCCTTTACAATATCCAACAACATCACTTTGCTTAAATGCCCAAAAGTTTCTGAGTTTAGTTCGATAACAGAAAATAATTTTAGTGGTTATTATAGTTACAAGGAGTGCAATGAATATAATTTGTACTATAGATATCCGACTACTTTAGATGCAAACCTTGTTAATCCTGTAGCTGGTTGTTCAGTTATTCAGCTGCCAATGCCACTGCCAGATCTTTATCCGGAAAGAAAAAATGGTTCCGATTTGTTTAAGCTGTTAAGTGCTGAATTCCCTCTACAATTCGACGTTTCTGATGATTGTAGCATGTGTCACGATAAAGGTGGTTATTGTCAAAATCGCAAGCAAAAATTTCATTGTGGTTATGCCGGAGAAGGTATGCGATATTTTAATGGAATAAGACAGAAGTTGTCTACTTTACGTAAACAAAACTTTACAGGGTTGTAGAGTATAATCATACAGATCTGTATCTGGATAAATTAGACAACTTTTGTCTGAACTATATCCAGGTAGCTAGACAGTTTTTATCTAGACAAAATTTTACTATCCTAATTACGATTCTTATTTCCCACACTATTTCAGGGTCCCCGAAGAAATTTTTTATAGGAGTGACAAAAGGTAATGTCAATTTTCTGAACTTTTTATTTTACCACATCGTTGTCGATGGCATAGCTAGTTGACTGTGACAACTGCTTGAGGCAACGTAATTTTGGGGAATTTATTATTGACAATTTTTTCATTTAACAAATTTTGGGGAAGTTTGATTTAAAATTTACATGTTATCTCAGTGGTTGCATACACATTAGCTGGTGGCCTGAGTATCACTGCAGTCGTGGTCTTATGCTGCTGTTGGAGTAAATGCTCAAAATTTAAATCTTTGATCTGGCAAAAAGATGGGGAAAAAGACCATAAAATGGTTGAGGCCATGCTAAAGCAACATGGACCTCTTGCTGCAACAAGATACAGATATCAAGATATCAAGAAAATGACCATTTCCTTTAAATACAAACTTGGTCAAGGAGGCAATGGGGCTGTGTACAAAGGGATATTAAACGATGGCCGCTTAGTGGCAGTGAAGATTTTGAATAAACTTGAAGGCAGTGGAGAAGAATTTGTCAATGAAGTTATAAGCAGTAGCAAGGCATCCCACATTAATGTTGTCACTCTTCTTGGTTTTTGTTATGAACGTTCCAAAAGAGCTCTAATCTACGAGTTCATGCCTAATGGCTCATTAGACAAGTTCATATACAATGAAAAATCCTCAAATATACGTCAACTAGGGTGGCAAAAACTGTACCAAATAGCCCTTGGGATTGCGAGAGGACTAGAGTACTTGCATCGAGGGTGCAACACACGGATTTTGCATTTTGACATAAAGCCTCATAATATTCTCCTTGATGAAGAGTTCTGCCCAAAGATTGCGGATTTTGGGCTAGCAAAACTCTGTTTTGGAAAGGACAGTGTCATATCGATGCTAGGAATGAGAGGCACACCGGGGTATATTGCACCAGAAGTATTTTCGAGAAACTTTGGTGGGGTCTCACACAAGTCAGATGTTTATAGTTATGGAATGATGATATTGGAAATGGTTGGAGGCCGAAGGAATTCTGATCTTGGAGCTGATCGTACTAGTGAAAAATATTTTCCACAGTGGATTTACAATCGCCTTGAATTAGATGTCGAAATTGGACAAAATGGCATTGTTAGTGAAGTAGAAAATGAATGTACAAGAAAAATGGTTATGGTTGGAATGTGGTGCATACAAACTGATCCTTCAAATAGGCCTTCAATGGGTAAAGTTCTGGAAATGTTAGAAGGGAGCCTTGAGGCCTTGCAAATACCATCCAAGCCTTTCTTGGTTTCTTCCCCTAAATCTCTTACAGATTCTTCAACAACATAACATAAGATAACATTGTGTTTTTGTTATGTATCTCATTTGTATATTTTGTTGAATGTATACAAATTATAAGATCATCAACTTTTAAAAGTTTTATTTGCACAAACAGTATAGAAGAAAGGGAGAAAATAGAAACTGAAACCTGCATACTTGAATTCATTTACACATTTTATTGATATACGTCATATGAATCTTACCATTTGTACACAATTATTCGTGAATAGTTTGTACACACAAAATTATACTTTAAATTTAAAATCCGGTAGAGACCCAAGGAGTGGAGTGTAAGTAACAAGTTTGATATTTGAACTTGATTTGATAATCATTAAAAGAATTATAAAAGTCAACTCAATTATTAAATCGAGTCAAATATTTGACATGTTACACTAAATTTTGAGTTGAATATTTTTGCTGCCAAATTGAATCAACTGTTAAACAAACTGGTGTCAGAGTTTTGCAGAAGTTTAATCTATCACTATAAAACTTTTTAGTGGGTGCCTGGTGGTAGGCTAAAGGAATGAGTCAAATGGAAGAATAGTACTTCAATCTATTCAACCTATTCACTACATATCAAACACTATATTAAAACCCATTTATCCACAACATACATGATGCGTTGGCTTGGACACTCAAGATACATGTTATATGTCATGTTTTGATTATTTGAACTAGTTATATAACTACCAGATTCATTTGTTATTTTGCCCCACCAAAATCAGGATATAACATTTTAGTACCCATGGTTTGATTCTCTTTGCACATATGGACACAAATCTTAAATGTGTATTAATAGATTATTAGGGTATCTTATTAAGATATTGGGGTGTACTAAATTAGATATAAACAAACACGGACAACCTACTATTATATTTGTAATTTTGCAGACAATGGGAAATATAAGTAAATGTGGTTTGTGAATTTAATAAGAAAAGAGAATATAAAGAATTTTAATGGTAATGAATTAAATGTTCTTATCCACCTAACCTCTTTTGAGAAAGTTTTGACAGCAAAATAACATAACCTCTATGTCTCCTTTCAATTACTTTTCCTTCACTTTCTTCCTCTCAAAATAATCCAAAATAATAACCCAAAATAATATTTGGATGGGTTAAATACAAAATTCAAAATAATATTAATTAAAAACAATAAATCTAAGGTTGTGATAGAACACTTTTTTACCTTTAAAAAATTAATAAAAAAATGGAATATAAATAAATGGAATTGGGCAATTGATGTGATAAAAATATGTAACTGCAAGTGCACAGCGTCAAATTGAAGAACTGACAAGTACAGGTCGAATCCACAGAGACTAGATTAATTTTAATGTATCCTTAATATCTATTTTAGGCGAATTAGAAATAAAGATTGAGAATCAATTAACTATAATTAAACTAACTAATAATAAGGAAGCAATCTAGGAATCCGAATCCATTAAATAATAAACATAACAAGTAATTCAATCTATTCTATTTTTATAACTTAATTATGATTTTGATCTCCCTTCCCTTTAATTTAGTAATTTTATAATTAACGTGAGCAAGCATAGACTATGAAAATTTAAGGATTAACTATAACTCATCAAAACTTCTTTGAGCAAGCATGGATAATGAAAAACTCATATTTTAACAATAATCTATCAAAATCTCTTAATTAATTTAAAATCACATAAGAACTATAAAACGAAGGTATTTCAATAACGAAACATGAAGGCGAAATCAATTAAACATAAAAGCATAAATAATAGAAGAGATAAAAAATATTGTCATGAATAATTATTTAATTTCATCTTCATCCTAGATTAAAGAAACTAGCTAGACATTAAAAAATAAATAAACTAACTAAGATAAAGAAGTAGAAAATTAAAAATAAAATAAAAAAACTCCCTTTAATTAACGATCCTCCAACGAACGTACAATGAAGAAATAATTTAATTTACTTCTACTCCTAACCTAAACTAATACCCTAAACTAGTACATCCCTTTTTTTCTCTAAAACAAGAGACCTATTTATAGGGAAAATAAATTTGTGCCCTAATTTACATTCATTGAACTTGGCCTCTTTCGTTTCCTTTTTGATTTCAATCTCTATATGGTAATCTCTCAAGAGTCCCTTTCCATGTAAGTTTCAATTTCCTAGTGGCAATCAACTTTTCAAAGATATCTTCTAGATTGACTTTCTTTTCCTTCATTGGATTTGACTTGCACACCAAGATTGTTCCACCTCCTTCCTTTTCCTTGTATAATTCTTCTTGGATATTTCTTTACATGAATAAGAGCATTAAATATTGCTTGATCACCAAGATTTTGACTTTATTGTAATAAAATATTAAATCCTACAAAACAAAATAAAACATATTAATTAAATAAACTAATATAATAAAAAGACAAAATTAGGGATAATAAAATGTATGAATTATGTGCCTATCAAATACCCCCATACCTAGCTTTTGCTCGTCCTCGAGTAAAATAAAAAGAAAATAAAAACAAAAACAAAAACTATACTACCCCATTTTCGTAGGAAACACGATTGCACTTAGCATGTGCAACAAGCCTTTAAACCCCAAGGTTACCCCAAGTGGACGAGTTGTGTCTCGTGAGGGTTTGCAGTGAATATACCCACAAAATTCAAAATTCAAAACAAAATATTTTTGGGCTCAACAAATTACGAAATTGAAAAAAAAAAAACTTCTAAGTATACATGGGCAATATACATAAGCAAGATTAAATTCAAAATCACACTTTCACCTTATCAAAAATACTCTATTTTCATTCTAGACACCATCCTTCATAAAATTTATTCCATGTGATGCATGCATTGTGTAAGTGATGTAACTCTTAGTAGGGATTATTACCATGAAAATCAAGCAAATTTATTTTTCTTTTTCTTTTTTCCTTTTTTTTTTCATTTCTCATTTTTCTCCTCTTTTTTTTTCTTGACTTGTGCAATGTCTCATTTTCTTAGGCTTTTCAGAGTTACCCATGTAGCGAGTGTTGGACCAATGACTCCCAAACCAGCTGGCTTTAGGGCACTAGGTGTAGAGACACCCCTAAGGGATTACTAACTCGAGTAACAAAGGCCACAAAACTAGACTAGTCAAGCTGATTATACCCATCACACTTTTCAGCGTGAATATCGATGCTTCCTGAGGCTTGGATACCCAGTTATTTCGTTCAATGGACATTGAAGCAGTTTTTTATTCCTTTTTTTCAAAATTTTCAACTTTTTTTGTTTCTTTTTTCTTCAAATTTTTTCCTCTTTTTTTTCAATTTGCTCAAATCATAGTTTATACCCCACAACTAAGAGTTAGTGTGAACGTGAAGTGCCGAAAATGCATAGGAACTTTATTTTACTCAAGATGGTGCATCAAACTAAGATTTGTATCTAATCAAAGTTTCAAGAATTCTAAATCTTTTAATATTACTCATGAGTTCTGCTCCACAGATACTTATTAGAATTAATCCAACTCATAAAAAGTCAAACAAAATTTTTTTTTTAAAACAAAAAAATTCTTAAAATTTTTCCTAAAAAAAAATAAAACAAAAGGAAAAAAAAAATATCTAATACTATAAATTTTTTAATTTTCCTAAATTCCAAAAAAAATAAGAAATAAAAAAAAATTTAATACTATAATACAAAAAAAAAGATTTAGAACTCTTGAATCTTTGATTAGATACAAAATCATAGTTATTACCCCACAACTAAGAGTTAGTGCGAACGTGAAGTGCAAAAATGCTTAGGAACTTTATTTTACTCAAGATGGTGTTTCGAACTAAGATTTTGTATCTTATCAAAGGTTCAAGAGTTCTAAATCTTTTAATATTACTCATGAGTTCTGCTCCACAGATACTTATTAGAATTAATCCAACTCATAAAAAGTCAAACAAAATTTTTAAATTTTTTTAAAAAAAAAAATCTTAAAAATTTTCCTAAAAAAAAAACAAAAGGAAAAAATAAAATAAAAAATATCTAATACTATAAATTTTTTAATTTTTCCTAAATTCCTAAAAAAAAAAAAAAAAAATCTAATACTATAATACAAACAAACTTGATGTGATAAAAATATGTAACTGCAAGTGCACAACGTCAAATTGAAGAACTGGCAAGTACAGGTCGAATCCACAGAGACTAGATTAATTTTAATGTATCCTTAATATCTATTTTAGGCGAATTAGAAATAAAGATTGAGAATCAATTAATTATAATTAAACTAACTAATAATAAGGAAGCAATCTAGGAATCCGAATCCATTAAATAATAAACATAACAAGTAATTCAATCTATTCTATTTTTATAACTTAATTATGATTTTGATCTCCCTTCCCTTTAATTTAGTAATTTTATAATTAACGTGAGCAAGCATAGACTATGAAAATTTAAGGATTAACTATAACCCATCAAAACTTCTTTGAGCAAGCATGGATAATGAAAAACTCATATTTTAACAATAATCTATCAAAATCTCTTAATTAATTTAAAATCACATAAGAACTATAAAACGAAGGTATTTCAATAACGAAACATGAAGGCGAAATCAATTAAACATAAAAGCATAAATAATAGAAGAGATAAAAAATATTGTCATGAATAATTATTTAATTTCATCTTCATCCTAGATTAAAGAAACTAGCTAGACATTAAAAAATAAATAAACTAACTAAGATAAAGAAGTAGAAAATTAAAAATAAAATAAAAAAACTCCCTTTAATTAACGATTCTCCAACGAACGTACAATGAAGAAATAATTTAATTTACTTCTACTCCTAACCTAAACTAATACCCTAAACTAGTACATCCTTTTTTTTCTCTAAAACAAGAGACCTATTTATAGGGAAAATAAATTTGTGCCCTAATTTACATTCATTGAACTTGGCCTCTTTCGTTTCCTTTTTGATTTCAATCTCTATATGGTAATCTCTCAAGAGTCCCTTTCCATGTAAGTTTCAATTTCCTAGTGGCAATCAACTTTTCAAAGATATCTTCTAGATTGACTTTCTTTTCCTTCATTGGATTTGACTTGCACACCAAGATTGTTCCACCTCCTTCCTTTTCCTTGTATAATTCTTCTTGGATATTTCTTTACATGAATAAGAGCATTAAATATTACTTGATCACCAAGATTTTGACTTTATTGCAATAAAATATTAAATCCTACAAAACAAAATAAAACATATTAATTAAATAAACTAATATAATAAAAGGACAAAATTAGGGATAATAAAATGTATGAATTATGTGCCTATCAGCAATCGTGGATGTTGAGGTTTTGGGGTAGTGGAGATTGGTAGACTAAATGGAATTGTGGGTGAAGTACAAACTGATGTTTCAAATTGGCCTTCAAAGGGAAAGGTGCCGGAAATGTTAGAAGGAGCCTTGAGGGCGATGCAAATTCCATGTGAGCTCGATTCTTTCAAATATATGGTGAACCATTTTGTTAAAATTTTAATCCGGATAGTAGGATCGCATAAAATCCTACGATCACGCGTACGATCTGAATCGGAGTAGAATCACAAATATGTATAAGATCGCATAGAATCAAAGTGAACTAAAAGTAAATATTTTGGCTCTTTTTGACTTATACAAGTTGCTCAATCAAATCAAAAACTTTTAAACTTCTAAAACCCAAATAGAACTCTAGCCTTTTAATTTAATATGAATAGACTATATATGAAATGCATTTGATTTTTGAATATTGCTACTAGCTAGATACTTTTTTCATTAGTTAAATTAGTTTATAGTACATAATTGTGTTCAAGTTGATTGGTTGACACACACTTAATATATGTGAAATTAATAATTAATTTTAACAAGTATTAAGTTTATTGACTATATATATTTGTAAATGTAATAAAAACTCTATTTTATGTGAAGGTTATGGTTGAATTTTAATAAAAATGTAACAATCATCGTGACAATTTATACTTTAATCTTCTCTAACAATTTAAATATGAGATGATAACGATATAAAATTTTATTATGATAAATGTTGTGTATTGGAACTACATTCTCATATTAAAACAATTTATATTTTATTTTTTATAAAATTTTACGATTATACGATCTGATTTTATGATCCAATCCTGTAAATTCCAAAACGATCCTACATAGAATCCCGATTTTAAGAACCTTGTGTTTGGTAATGCAGAATTTTCGATTTTAAGAACCTTGTGTTTGGTAATGCAGAATTTTCGTGGGTATTTTTTATCTATTTTTATCCCAGTCTTTTAGATAAAAAAATTCAGAAATAAAATTTACACATTCTTCCACAACATAATATAATATAACAAGGTATCTTTATTTTATTATGTATCTCATCTCATATGGATAACTTTTCTAAGAGGCTCCACTGTACATACTTATCACAACTATCATATAAGAGTACACCTATCACAATAAGAGCCTCGCTCAACACCTTCTTTGAGCATTTGAGTGAGTCCTTGCTCGACTTTAATACTAACGTGGGAATACAACCTTGTTATCGGAGTACCAATCGGATACTTTGGTCCTTCCAACTATGGACTCTGATACCATTAATTATGGGCTTTAAAATTACTTGTAGCGGAATTGAACAATTCATCTCATATTTAAAATTGACCATTTGATTATAACTGAACCGAATAGCCTATTCGGTTATAACTGAAAAATAAAATTTATATAATTTTAATATTCGAACACCTATCCGAATTATGAGGTAACCGAATAACTGAATTTATTATTCAGTTAATAACCGAAATTAATACCAGGAAATGGCACCCCATTAATTGGGATGTTATACGTAAACCAAAACATGAGGGGATTAGGAATAAGAAAATCTCATGAGGCAAATCTTTCGTTTTTCATGAACTTAGTCTGGAGCTTATGGGAATCTCCAAATTCACTTCTAGCTTCTCGGATTAAAAGGTAAATATTTTTGTTACCCCAAAATCCTTGTTTTAGTTGGTCTTGGCTTTGGAACCCTCCAAGGTTTGAAAATTTTGTAAGGTTCACTCCAAGGGTTGAAAATTTTGTAAGGCTCACTTGTTCATTTATTATGTCGGAGATTCATCATTCATGCTGCATGCATGTGACAGTTTCATGTTTAAGACTTAAAAAATTAATTCTATTAATCCCACTAGTTTATTTAATGTTACCTTAAAATTCCCACACATTTTCACTAGGCCACTATCTTGGTCTTAAAATTTATTTAATTTTGTCTCCAAATTCAAATTAGGCAAACTTTGACATATACTTGTACATATTAATCAATCCTTCAATTTGGATAAAATAAGAGTTGTATGGATTAAAGTTTAAAAGAGTCTAATTATCAATTAAGTATATTCTTGAAAAAGTCGTGAATAAAAATTCAAAAAAATCTTTATCAATTATCTTCTTGAGAAAATTCAGGTTAGAGATGACATAAAGAGATAGCCTCTAATAAAAAGATTAAATATTTCTAAAAACTATTAAATGGAAATTAGGTCCAATTTGAGTTGTTCAAGTAATTAATTTGACTTTAAACAATTTATGACCAAGTCATATATATATATATATTGAGTCCGGCTCTCTAGCGAACCAAAGGGAGCGAACTAAAAACGAACCGGCTATAGTGACGATTTTGTCCGTCGCTATAGAATAGAAAGCCGATTTTCTATACTATAGCGACGGACAAAACAGTTGTTATAGCCGGTTCGTTAGCTTTCTATGCTATAGCGACGGACAAAACCGTCGTTATAGCCGGTTCGTTTTTGGTTCGCTGAAGAACCGGGCAGTATATATTATGTTGTTAAAAAAAAAATTTGGCCCCCCAAGCTTCGATTCTGGTTTCGTCCCTGTTGGCAGTAACAACACCTGGAATGTGGCAGATGCAGTGTTGTTTCTTGCTTCCGAGGATTCCATGTTTATAACTGGCCACAATTTGGTTGTGGATGCTGGATACAGGCCATAATGAATGGAATGGGTACAAGAACAGGCTTGAGTTTCATTACTTGTTTAATGAGTAGAAGGATATATACATATATATCACGTACGTACATATGGCTCTCTTTGCTCATCTTTCTCATGCAATACGGAATAGTTGAGTACTCGTTACCCATTCATTACTTATTAAACAAATTCTTGATGAAGGAGTCCGACCTCAATAACTCTTTTAACTTTTAAGTCCTAGTTTTTTTTTCTTCTTCTAATATCCAATTCAGTTATTCCGTTAATTGAATAACAAAAAATCAAGAACAAAAACCGAAAAATAGGATACTAAAACGGTTATAACCAAAATGTACAAAATAACCGAATAGCCGAAATATTTCGGTTCAAAAAAATTGGTTCAATTTGGTTATTCGATTTTACCCCTGTGTAGACTGACCAATAAGCATGTTGGATCACCTACTTACCTAAAAAGTTAACCTATTTGGTTAAGGCTCTATCATACTTATTAACTCATTTACACTTTTGAATCTATCCAATATAGGATTCATGTGAAATATCTTAACATTTTGAGTATAAAAATATTTTAAGTTGACTTCAAAAGTCAATAATAATCTTAAATAATGTAATGAGTAATAATCTTGTCCGTCGAGATCAAACAAGTGGGGTCAAAAGAACGAGTCTGATATTTGAACTTGATTTCATAATCATACAAAATAAAAATCATAATAATAATTTATTGAACTCAACTCGATTATTATTGGAGTTTAATAATTCTTTTGTCACATTAAATTTCGAGTTGAATATTATTTCAGTGAATAGCTTGCCTCAGTTTTGCAGCTGTGAAATTTCTCTCATATGGAGTGGGTGGGGAGGATAAAAGGGATGACTCAAATAAAGCTTCGTACTTTATTAATCTCAAACCATCCAATTATCATACAGTTATTAACATTACCCATAACATACGTTATGCGTTGGGTTGGGTTGGACACTCAAAATGCATGTTAAATGTCAACGCTTTAATTGTTTCAATTAGTTATATAATTAACAGACTCATTGTTACGTTGCATCACCAGTTCCATTCATCTAAAACCTTATACTACAAATTTTTAGTTCGTTCTTTTCTTATAATAATTATATTTATGATTATTATAGTTTTCTTATTTGGGATATTGGAGTTTACTAAATGATAAATAGACAAATACTTTTTCATTTTATTATGTGGGGTGGCATGGGAAATTATGAACAGAATCCATAATAAGGTATGTCACATATTATTATATTTTTGGTAAGGAAATTTAAAACCAATATTCAAAAATCTATAATTGACACCCTGGTTAATAATAATTAGAAAGGAAAAAAAAAAAACCAATCAAAAGCTTCTTGATAGTAAGTTTAAACCCGCAAGAGATTATACTAGCTTATCGTTTTCAATTGGAGCATGTGATTGATGCATGATTAATTCAATTTATCAACCTTAATTACCAACGCAGTTACTAAACCAACCACAAATTTTCTCATATTTTTGTTGTTAATGAAAAATAAATCCATAACCATTTGAAAACTAATTACAATTTTACTTTCACTATTAATTAGATATCCATGAACTTTAAAATGTGGCATATTAAACTATTATTTTTTAATTTTGCGCTTAATGGTATTATGATATTTTTTTTCATTATCATATAGACTCTGTTTAATTTCTTTTGTCTTTTCAGGGAAATTGTAGAAATAGACGAACCAAGAAAAGAAAATTTTATCGCCGATCTCCTAGCAACAACTGATTTAGATTGAAGATAGGAACTGGAATAAGTTACAATAGAAAATTTTTAGTTGGATTTTCGGCAAGTAGGAGGATATAGAGAAGTTCAAATAGGACACTCTCTTCCTAGACCGCCGAGTGACCTTATTTCATACAGTTTAAAGTGCGTCTTTTCCAATCTAATGATGCACCTTTTTTTTTGTTTTCTTAGTTCTGGGTACCAATCTGCATGGTGAGTCATGTATCTTTATTGTTACTTAATAAATGTTTGGTATTTTATGTTTGTTATTAATTCCGTCCCAAATTATCCGCTTAGTTTTGACTTTTTTTAGTCAAATTGACTATTTTTAAAATTAATAATTAAGCATATATAAATATATTTTTTAATATTATAAAAATTGGTATTAGTAGTAAATTGTATATATTTTCTTTTGGTTATAATCTCTCCACCTATATTTTGACAAAAATGATATAAAAATTAGTTTTAAAAATAATCAATATGACTTTAAAAAGTCAAAACTAAGTAGTTAATTTGGAACGGAAGGAGTATATGAGTATATGTTATTTCAATCTTGAAAGATTTTATCAACCCATCCATCCAAGGAAAACTTATAAATAGATGGAGGTCTACAGTCTACTGCCAAAACTCAGAATTTCAACATAAGCTTAAAGATTTTAACACGTCATGAACCTCTATAAACAGACGAACCTCTATAAAAAAACGAACTTCAACACTAATTAAATTAACCACTCAGCCACTCAGCCAAAAATGTAGTGGATTGATCTTGCTTACAGTCCTGTAATACGTGATGCACACTTCTGCTTTACGAAGTTATATCATTGGAAAATTCTAGGGCGACATTTTTCTAGTGACATCCTAGCGATTTTTTTTTTTTGGTTTTTTTTTTGTTATGATTTCCAAATAATTTATATGATTTATTGGTACAAAATTTTTTAAAAAAAATAGTGATTTAGGTGTGATTTGGATACATATACAAAACAATGTCGTCGTAGAATGACTCTATATCATTTCCTTCCTACGTTATTTACTTTTAAAAAAAATATTAAATATTTTAAAAAGTTTAAAATTTATTTTTTTACTTATTTAATATTTTTTTTCAATGTTTAAGATTGTCAAAAAAATATTAAATACACTTTTTTTGAAAAATATATTAAATAAGTAAAAAAATAAATTTGATGGATTAACATTAAATAAGTAAAAAAAATAAAATCTAATTGACAATAATAAAATCTGGTATAAATGGTAGACATGCATATTATTATGAGGTAAAAATGAACTCATTTTAATTTATTTTTTAAAAAAGTATTGATAGAGTAAGAAAGAAAAAGATATAAAGAAAGAAGAGGAAAAATTGATAAGTGTATAGAGTGAGAAAGAGAGATAAAATTTGAGTGAAGTGGAGAGAGCAAAAAGAAAGAGAAAGGAGTGAAGTTAAAAAAAAAGAAAAAAAAAGGGGTATGAGTGGAAAATTAGACCCACGGTCCAATTTCCTGTCAAAAAACCGGGCCACGTAGAAGTACTCTAGCGGAAAACTTATCACACTAAATTTATAATTTTATTCTATTATAAAATAAAATAAAATAAGATTAGTGGGTTGTGATGGTTGGTTCTTGGGGGTGGTGGGCGGTTCTGGGGGTGGTGGCGGCCAGTGGGTGGTAGCAGAGTGAGAGATGTGAAGTGAAGAATTAAAAAAAATTGAAATTAAGGCGATGAGAATAAAAGAGTAATAAAGAGCCTTTTTTTAAAAAAAAAAAAAAAAAAGACTTCCTCATTTTTTTTTAAGAGTAAAAAAAATTAGATAAATTTTTATCAGATTGTCTCTGCATGAAAAAAACGGTAATGCCAAAAAGAGAGAAAAAGTTATCAGCCCATCAAGCTATCGCAATCTTGCAGAGTTCCCACTTGTTCTTCTTGAGTTGCATCATAATATCGATACCTCTCTCATCTGTATAGGACTCTGTAAGCTGCCGTCTTGTTCTTCTTGATTATTTTCTTGACTAAAATAATCAAGAAATCGATTCTCCAACAGGCCACAATTACCGTGAGCAACATTTTTGTTGAGACGAAAAATAGAGATAACAGCAGTGATTTGTAAATTAATACAAATACATTGTAAATTGATTATGTGTCTACTTGCAGTAAATTCGACATGTTTTATCGCAATATAAATCTTTTTCCAAAATATAGTGAGATATCGTCAAAGAAAAATATTCACAACTGTATATTACCTAATATGGGCACACTGCCAACATTAATCTACATTTCTTCAAATCAACAGATGAATCGACAAGCTTTTCAGCATGCTTTCGCATGATCGATGTTCATACCCAACCCCAAGGTAAAAAAATAAAACACTAGAAAATCATCACCAGCCCATCAAGCTATCATACCCAACCCCAAGGTAAAAAAATAAAACACTAGAAAATCATCACCAGCCCATCAAGCTACCGCAACCTTGCTGAGATCCCACTTGTTCTTCTCAAGTTGCTTCATAACATCGATACCTCTCTCATCTGTATAGGACTCTGTAAGTAAGCTGATGTCTTGGATTGGATGGATTAGAGCCCATATTTAAATTAAATTCTGTTCAATTAGCTGAAGGTCGATGAAAATTTTGTGGATCTTCAGAGCTACTGTTACATGTAAAGACAGACTAGTTATAGGATATGATGTGAATGATCTCTAGAACTCTTGGCCATCCAAATCAGGCTTTGATGGGTATTCAAGACCCTGAAGAGCAGGCATCCTTCTTATATCTTCTTCAGAGTAAGCTGGGATGAACCAGTATCGCTTGTCCATGCCAAACACCTGATGCACAATCACAAAAAACTTGTTCTTATAAGTGGCCAACATAAGAGTCCACAAATTTAAGCACGATGAACGAACATGCCCCAACAAACTCACCATGGAGCGCAGTTAACTGGATACATACTGCTATAAAACTAGGAATAGCAGAAAGAATATTCTGATACATCATCTCAACTTACAGAACCAACGTCTATTTAATAAATCGCAACATATGACAATTTATTCACATGCATTAGGTGTAGTAAATTTTCATTACCGTAAGCTATATATATTAGTTTGATAAATTTCAGATAGTTGGCCAAATAAATGTTCACATGTTAACAGCATCTAATCAAAAGTTTGATAGGAAAAAGTATAACAACAATAGCTATACGATGAATCCACCTGTTCAAAGTTCCTCTTTCGACCAAGGTCATAACGCCATTTTGGAGTGGTCTTCTTCTCATAAGCCTGTACACAAGATCAAGTCAGTCAACAACTAAATCATCATCTACGTCATCGAGAAAAGAATATGAGGGAAATTTACACTATAGACCACGGATTTATCAAGAGGCAGCCAACAGAAATAAAACCAGCTTAACTACAAGAGGTGCAATTTATGTACTGGAGTGGTTATCCACTCTTCAAAATAACACAACCTATACTTTAAATTTCAAGTGAGTGCACAACAATTTATGCAGCACCCATGACCACAAGGAAGGTACCTAATCCCACGATGGAAACAGAATCAGGCGAGGCCCATTTACACATGATGGTATTTAATCTCATTTATACATTTGTAGAGGAACAGAACCCCCTCCCGCAAGAGTAAAAGCAGACGTGATAATATATGTGAAACTGTACAAACCATCATATTACTAAATTTAACAATGTATAGAAAGTAAAAGGAAAATACCTCAATAGTTGTGGTATTACCAGCCACTAAAGATATGTGCATAATCAGGAACCCGAAAACACTCAATGCGAAAGCTAGGTTTAAGACTGGAAACAGCATGAACAGAAGCAAGTTAATAAAGGGGCAGAAAAAGAAGTGGGCTGACAAAAGCTAGCTAGATAATGTAGTAGAAAATTAGAAATGATATGTCATTCAATGCAAACAGTAAATCTTACCGAATGCAAGAAAAGTGGTTGCAAGATTGCCTGGCGATCCAGGTATCTCTCCATCACTAAAGAATATTATAAAATGTGGTAGCAATGATAAGGTCACAAGAGTGGTCTCAAGAAACGTGTAGAACTGCATTAAATAACAAAAGAATGTGATTAGCTTTATATTTGATATTTTGTTTCCAATAGAAAGTTTGTGAAAGTTGAAGGTCAAAATGAAAAACAGAACTGCGATGTTATTAATATAAGCTCATAATCATGCAGCAGACAAATAGTTGTACATCAGATAGATTCATGGGCAATTGATGACAAACAAATGAATAAAAAGGGTAGCAACACATAATGAACAAGCAGAATTTCATATTGGGAATTTTTTTTTGCAGATCAATGGCTAAGGAATACAAAATCAACTCCTTGCAATGGCATCATACAGAAAACTCTCCGCCTCTCCGGTACTCGAATCAATCTGTCTCAGACTCTCACACTCTGGAAAGATTCCCAAGGAGACTTCTCAGAGGAACTGCAGCTTATAAAAGAGCCCCTTCACAGCACTTCAGAAATCAAGTCCAATGTATTCAAGACACTTCGGAGCATACATCTAATATACAATAATGTTAAAAATAAATTCCCTTATTTGCTTTGCTGGCCGGTTCACAGATGTTGAAGACATAATTACTATAATATCCACATTAGCTCTCTTATCTATCTCTCTGTTGGATACATAATATTAATACCTATAAAGAACGGCCACATAAGTTCTCTCTCTCTCTTTCCCTTTTACATATATTCTCCACAAGTTTCTTTCCTCAATTTTGAAATGGATCCAGATAAAAATGAGAAATTCACTATTATTATTTTGAAAGTCTAATAGTTTTTTGGTTTCTGCAGCCGTTTAGGGAGGAGCTTTGCAATGTTCCAGCCGAATTTACTGGATTTGATTTGGTTGGCAGAATATGATGGACAAACTGCTCTACTAAAAAAACATTGAATAATGGATCAAAATCACCTATGTTTGCTGTAGGAAGCAAATCCCCCTAATCTGAGATTAAGAATTACTACCACAGATTGAGAAATCTCGTATTAGGTAATGAAGCAATCTCACAGCATGCATAAAAAGCCTACTGGCTTACTGCCGACACAGAAAAGGCATCAGAGTCAGATCCCCATCACGTCAAGCATACCTTGTTAGCATTATACTGAGCAGAGACCGGCATATCTTAATTTACTATCTTTTGTACAAGTACAACTCACACAAAATTAAATAATATCCCAGCCTCATACAGCCGACGAGGTACAGGTGATTATTTCTTTGATTTCTAGCAAACAAAGCTATAATCTGAAATAGTCGACCACAACAGTATCGATCAAATCATTGATTTTTTCTACTCTTCCCTATTCTAATCCTCACTCCCATTGAAATCCAAATTTATGCCCCAGAGTAAGGAGCAGTTAAAGCCTAAAGGGATGAACAAATAGGAGAGAGAGAGAGAGAGAGAGATTAGCAGTATTACACCCAACTACAGAATGATATTGCTACAGGTACCTACTTGTAGTATGCGTTGCAGAAGCTTAATTATGTATCAAAACTAGACAACTTGCTTAAAAATATAAGAGTTTGGGAGCTGAAGTTCAGAAAATATAAAGTAACAAAATAAATAGGAATTGGACAAGGAATTTCAAGTTAACGACATATCACATATGAATATGTAAGTTTCAAGAATGGCTAGAGCAAAAGAATTCCAGTCCTCAAATAAACAGCTCATATAATTACACTATTTTAGATTTGAAAGTAAGAGTAGGAAGGTAGTGTACCAGAAAAAGAAGGAAATACTTGTAGTTCAATGCCCCAACACAATTGACGACCCAAACACAGTGATGATCCATTTTCAGAACACACCTCCCACCTGTAAAAAAAATAAGTAAATGCAAATCAATTTTCTCTGACTAATTAAGGATAAACCGTCACAGGAACCATGCAACCGAACTCACAAACAGAGCAATGATGGCAGCGTGGTGGTTTAAGCTGATTGCACTTCCGACAATACCGAATCCCTGCATTTGTTGTGTCAGCTGTTAACTGACCAAATTCAGATGCAGCCAAAGGATCGCTATCCCCACTCTCCTCATCCACAGCAGGCCTCCAATTTGGTGGCACCCTGCCCGGATCCGTAAAAACAACAGAAAAGTAACTCCATAATAGCATCACCAACTGCAAAACCGTTGCCGTTATTAAATCTAGCTTCAAGTTGTTTATAAAATTTTAACTAACTCATATTTTTAGCTTCAAACATAAACTCAAATGCACAACTATTCTTTCTTACCTAGACTGGCCTTTAATTGTTTACAGGTGAAACTATAAATACAAAATAAAAACTGGTCCTTTATGAGCATTCCAAAATTAAAACTTTTAAAGAACAAACTTTGGTCAAATTTAGTTAATTAGAGGGATGCCTGATAAATTAAACAAGATTCAAAACTCAAAAAATTAACTAAAATCCAGCTAGCCAACTATTTAGCAAAACCAAAAATGAAACAAAGCATCCTTATTTCACATATTCCTAAGTAGTTGAGCTAAACGCCAAGTCTAGGCCTTCAATTCTTTGGAGAAAAGTGTCAAAAAAATCATAATTTACCTAACAGTGGGTATTAATCAATCAGAATCTAACTAAAACATATTAAACACACAGAAAATTGTGAAAAATCAAACCCAAAAATGAGAAACCCATAATCACAAAAAGAAAAAAAAAATTGAGCTTTGAAAAGCTTACCAGAGCATGGAACAATATCAGAACAGCAACTGCAATAAGCGAATCGAGTCCACCATCGCTTAAAGCAGGGAAATAATTAGACAAAACGACAGCATAATAGGAGACACCCACAACTCCGAGAACCAACAAGATCATGATCGAGCCCAGACCCCTCAAGGCTGTACAGAATTTGAACACATTCCAAGCCATTACAGCTCCAGATCTATACATAATCTACCCCAAATTAAATAAGCAATAACCCAGGAAAAAAAATTGATCTTTATGAATTTTTTTCCTTTTTTGTGGGCTATAAATTTTTCTGATTGATGAATCTAATTGGGGTTTTCTGTGGGTTTATGGATGCCTGCTGAGAATTTAGGAATCCATGTTTAGAGGGACAGAGATTGAACGACTAGGACTTTTTAGAGAGAGAAAGGAGAAATATTGATCTTGTTTAGAATTAATTCGAAAACACTTAAAATATAACCTAGTTGGTGTTATGTTGAAAGTTTGTTACTCGTACCAATTTTATTGTAGGAAGTTTCTTGCTCTTTTTGGTCATGACTAATTAGAAAATCTAGAAGATTGGATCTTTTACTATTTATTATTCCCTCCGTCCCAAATTAATTATATTTTTAGGATTTTTTTAAATTAAATTGACTATTTTTAAAACTAATATTTTTACTATTTTTGCTAACATATAGGTGAAGATATTATAACCAAAAGAAAGTATATACAATTTATTACTAATTTCAATTTTTATAATTTTAGAAATATATTTATATATGCTTAATTATTAATTTTAAAAATAGTCAATTTGACTTAAAAAAGTCTTAGAAAAACAATTAATTTGGGACGGAGGGAGTATTACCTACGTTCTAAAACTTAGAGATATAATTTAATTTTTAAAATATTAAAATTAAAATTAATATAAATTTATTTAATTTTAATTAATATAATAATTATAATTATATAATATATAACAAAAATTATTAATCATAAAATTTATTTTATTTTAAATTTTTATGAGTCATATTAATTTTAAAATTTAATGTATTTGACCTCAAAAGTCAAATAATATCTCTAATTTTAGAATTGATAGAATATTTATAATGTCTCGTGATAATTTTTTTTTAATATAATATTTATTGACCATCAATTTGTTATGATGAAAGTTTTTCGAAACAAAATAATTAGTTTCATTTTTTTGCAAGTGTGTGTGTGTGTGTGTATATATATATATATATATATATAACTTGTTTTAAGAATTCTTTTTTAGGAGATAAAAGGAGAAACTTAGAAAAAATTAAGAAAACGAGTCATGCTATATATTGCGAGAAATTTAGACCGTATACATGAGATTGATATGAATTATAAGATAGCTTTACTTATTACACATCTTTTTTTAAAAAAATATTATCACAATATTTATCCACGTAATTGATAATTTAAAAATGAACGTAAATATTCGTAATATGTATATATTATTCTCTCAAAAAACCATCTACCAAATATTTATTTTATTCATGTAGCGCTTTGGATTATTAATTTTTTTTTATTGTTCTCTTTAAATAAGTTTAGTTCTCTCATACTCTTATTGCATTAGCTAAGCAATCGAAGAAAGCAAGGTTTTTTTAAAATAAAAAAAATGAAAAAAAAAAGAGAAAAAAAAAAGTGGCAGTTGAAGAACATGGATTAAGTTTGTGATACGTGTATTTTTATTTTTATTTTTTGACCGATGACTAATTTATTTATTTGCTTAGTTTTGCAGAGAAATGTTTCCATTCACAAGAAAAAGTCATCCGAGTTGACCGATTACCAAAGTCGAAAGAGTTACTGATTCAATATCTTCTAATTCACGCCGTGACATTATAATTCGTCCGATCCGGTTTAGATTAAAGTTGACATATCATACATATACCGTTATAAAAAAATTTAATTTTTTTTATTATAATAAATTTTGCCTTTATTTTGATTTATAAACAGGATATTAGGTTTAAAATATAATATTTATTATAATAAATATAATAAAAAAAATTATAAAACTTCATTAATAGAATGTGATACGATAATTTTATCGTAATCGAATCCATCCCAATATTAAAATTAAAACAGCTTGCAATTCGCTCTAAAGTTAAACTGAAACATTTTTTAAAGTAACAAGAAAATGCAAATCACAACTGTTCAAATATGCATTTACGGAATTCTACTAGACGCATGCACTGTGGCACAAACTATGGACACAAACCAATTTTATAGTGAATAATGTTCTATATTTTGTGACGTTATATGTCGATTTTTTTTAATTGTGAATTACGTGGATAATTATAATTGATAATATTTTAAATTTTTAATAATATATTTTATATATTGGGCTAATTTTATAATTATATTTAATTTCAGATATACTTTGTAATCATAATTCGGCAAAAAATCACACTTGACAAACCAAAGTAGAAAAAGAAATGATATTGTCAGCGCAATTTTTTTTTTAAAAATGATGTACATGTCGACAAAGATTTGACGAAGTTGAATTGCGACCAACGTGAAAGCGTATGCGATAAGATAAAATAAATTAAAGTGAGACTTTTCTTAATTCTTACCTATCACATGTATAAATCACAAATTTAATTGAAAATTTTCACAATCTATATCAGAATTTTTTTTATCAACACAATATTTTATTGGGAAATATTAAATCCACAACATTTTTTGTTATTTTCACAACAAAAGTGTCGCTGTAGATATATAGCGATGGTTTAAAACTGTCGCTATACATCTACAGTGACACTTTTGCCACAATACTTTTTGTTATTTTCACGACAAAAGTGTCGCTGTAGATGTATAGCGACGGTTTAAATTACAGATAAGTGTATCATCTAGTAAAATAGACAATTAAACCGTCGCTATATATCTACAACGACACTTTTGTCGTGGAAATAACAAAAAGTGTTGTGGATTTAACAATTGTCTATTTTACTAGATGATACACTTATCTGTAATTTGGATTAAAATCATCGCTATACATCTACGACGACACTTTTGTTGTGAAAATAACATTTTTTATTGTGAATTTAACAATTTCCTATTTTACTAGATGATACACTTATCTATAATTTGGATTAAACCCTGCCTATTGAACATGGTTCAATGTCATACACATAAATTGTGACATGTAACGTAGTGGATTACAAAGGGATGATGATAGGGAAAGATGCTTATGTCTTTTTGACCATAATAGGCCCATAAGACATGGTATAAGAGTTGGAATTTAATGATAAATACTCCATCTATCTCAAATTATAAAAAGTTAATTGAGATATTTTTAAATTTAAAAATTAAAATCGACACAGATTCATATAATTCAGCCAATATAACGATGAATATTGTAACATATTTAAAGTAATAGTAATTATAAATTTTATTGTTTTGTAGTAATAATTTATTTTTATTTTTGCTAAATTGTTTTGTAGTAATTATTAATAAATCCTATTAATTTTAAGTTTAAGAATATTTCAAATTAACTTAAAGTCAATTTAAAGCCAAAGGATCTAATAATTTGGAGTAAAATAATTTAAACAAAAAGTGGTCTTAACTCTTAACATTGCAGGCCATTTTTGGACTGCTAACTTGATTTCGGTGCTGTTTGTTTACCTCTTAAGAGGTGTGAATGAGCTGCCTCTTATTCGCTAAGAGGCAATGTGTTGTTTGTTTTGTTTTTTTACCTCTTAATGCCTCTAACCGGTTAAGATATAAAATCAAGTCTAGATAATTAAGAGACAAGTCTGAATGAACATTGCTATTTTTTGGACAAAAATGTCCTCATTAATATTATCATTTTCCTTTTCTATCCACCGGCCAGATCTATCACCACCACACCACGCCACCACACAAACACTACGCCACCGTCGTCAAACACCAGATCTGCCACACCACACCAGATCTGAAGAAAGGGAGGCGTCGGGAATGAGGGACGGGAAGGGCGGGGGGTGGGGATGGAGGAAGGGAGGAGGGATGGGGGAGGGAAAGGGGCGGCGGGGAAGGGGGAGGTCGGGGATGGGGGAGCAGGCGGCAGGGAGGGGAGGGGGAGACGGGGATGAGGGATGGGGGAGGGCGGGGATGTGGGAGGGGGCGGCGGGGATGGGGGAGGGGACAGGGATGGGGGAGGGGGGTAAAATGAAGAAGAAGAGTTTTTTTTAGAGGGTTAAAATGGTAAAATACTTTAATTCAGATGTTTTGAGAAAAGTAATTATCAAACAATATTTTTTCATTCAGATACAATTATATTCAGATGCTCTATATTATTCAGATGTCTAAACTATTCAGATCTTAATCATCAATTTTATCAAACACAACCTTCCTTTTTGCTGGTGCTGGGAAAATTATATTAGAATGAAATGGCTCTTCCCCGCCGCCCCCTCCCACATCCCCGCTGCCCTCTTAGTTTTAAAATTAGAGATATAATATAATTTTTGAGGTCAAACGATAATATATTAAATTTTAAATCGATGTGAACGTATTTAATTTTAGTTAATATAATTATTATAATTGTATAATATATAACAAAAATTATAAATAAATAAATTCAACGTAAATTTATCGTAACATATAACATAACTCTTACGTGAATTCTCACTTTGAAAAATATAACTGTTGTGTTTTTAACCTATTAGTACCTCTTTCGAGAAAAAAAGTGTGTTACTTCTTCTCCTTTTTTTCTTTTTGTTATAATATAAATTTTTATTGTTAGAATATTAAAGTTTACATATGGCACTATATATTTTTTTTTTTTTGCTAAGTTTGGGGATGGGGGGATTCAAACTCTATATTAGACATAATGATATTTTATAAAAAAAAAAAAAAAAAAACTCAAACCAATAGTGTTTATAACAAAAAAGCAACAAAACAAACTTTTCTACGAATTGAGAGAGTATACTATATCCTTTGATTCTTTTTTGTTTTTTTTTGGAGTGCAGTAGCATGCCATTTACATGGCTGGGTTTTTTAAAGAATATTTTTTTTTAAAAGTGTGTTCGGACAAACCATAATATGCGTAAAGTTAAATTAATAAAGATGAAGAAAAAGAAATTATGGTTAAGACAAATTTTGATATAACTAGGAAATGATAGATGACGGATGCATTAATCATTACCAGAGAATGCAGCTCGTGTAAGTAGTTTGTTTGGGAGAAATTGTTATTAAAACGTGCTCGCACAAATATTTAAGTAAGCCCGAAAAAAGTAATTCTCTCATATATAGAAATAGTCCATAAATGGAATTACTTTTTTGATAATGCACTCACTGTTTATGTGAAAAATGACTTCGAAAAATATCAATTCCCTTTAAAAGAATAAAAGGTCTTTATAACTAGGACATTTCTAATTATCATTCACTCACCTTGAAAAGCTAATAACTTAAATAGAAGAGGTTAATGTCTATATTAATTCATACTAAGTTGCATTTGTAATTGATGTGGGATTACTTTTTACGGTCTAGTATCGCATTAATACACCCACTTTGCAAAACTGATGTTCTTGTCGGCCCATCTACCCAGCTATGACGGCTTCATCCTAGAGACATTGACCCGACGCCTTTTGCAACTATTAGTATTTTAATATTGTCTCTAGATGGTCCTTTTTGCAAGTCGTCCCGTTTACAAGTGACTTGTAAGCAAGGTTTTAAAAACCGGACCGGCCCGGCGGTCGGACCGGTAAAAACCGGAACCGATCCGTCTTCCGGTCCGGTTTGGCCCAGAAAACCAGTTTTGGTCAAAACCCGGATTGACCCGTTGACCACCGGTTCAACCGGTGGTCCAACCGGTAAACCCGGTTAATTGACCCGGTTGGCCCGGTTGACCCGGTTTTTTTTTAAAAAAAATTATTTTTTTTTTTGCCAAAAAAAATTTTAATGTTAAAATTAGTCACTTTTATTAATATTGTAACTCATCTTTATTATGTTATAGTTCATAAAAAATGAGATTTTTAAAAATTTTATTAATTACTAATAATATATATTTTTATATATTAATTACGTCACCGGTTCAATAACGGTCCGACCACTGGTTGGACCAGTGACCCACCCACCCGGTACCCTTTCCGGTTCGATGAACGGTCCGGGTTTAAGAACACTGCTTGTAAGTATGGGTTCTTAATGAAAGTATCAATGATATAAATTTTAATCCTTTTGATCCACCTTAAAAAGTTAACTACCCAAGAAGAGAGACTAAGGTTTATATGAATCCATGCAACCGGTATGAAACTATTCAATCTAATATGGAGTTTGCATCATATCGTCATTTTGTTATCTTTCCTAAATAGCAAAACGAATATTTTTTTTCTTCTGCTGTTTCATAAAACCCCGTTCTGTTTTTTTGATAATATTTTTAAAAAATAAACTTCATTGATTGATTCGCATGTTCCTTAATAGTATCTATCGATACTTTCAAAGTTAGCAATCATAAATAAAGACTAATTGACATCTCATCTTAAACCCAAGAAAATGTGGGTGGAAATATTTCCCAAAAAAGGAAAAGAAGAAGATATGGGTGGAAAAAAGTGAGGAATCTTTGAACATATAAGCCACCATCATCCACCAAGAAAAAATTGACATGGACACTAGTCTTTTCCAATGACAAACAAATGGAGACTATAAATGCATATATGGATAGATAGAGTGCCACAATTAGAGGACAGATGGTACTCTGAACAAAGAAACAATATTGGGATAATATATATATATATATATATATATATATATATGTATATGTATATGTTGTATATATAATCAAAGAGATAAAGATGCTAAAAGAAATGGAAATGGAGGGAGAGAAAGGTACTGTTTGTGTGACAGGGGGAACAGGGTATGTGGCTTCATGGCTGATCATGAGGCTCCTTCAGCGTGGTTATTCTGTTAATACTACTATTCGGTCTGATCCTGGTAAGCAGTCACTAATTCCATCTGAAATTTCCTTAATTTTCTGGTGATTTTTTAGTAACTTTTGGATGCCAGGTTTCCAGTAAGTATTTTAGTTAGGGCTGTTTATTTTGTAGATTTTTGTCAAAAAGTTACCAAATTTAGGCATTAGAAAGTGATCAAGTAGCATTACCTAATATTATTTTCCCCAATTATCATGAATTCATTATTGTATGTTGGTGTTTTGGTGAACAGAAAGTCTAGGGCGACATTCCCTTAGCGACATTTCTGGCGACATTTTTTTTTTTTTTTTTTTTTTTGGTTTTTTTTTTTTTGTTATGACTTCCAAATAATTTATATGATTTATTGGAACAAATTTTTTTTTATTTCATTTCTTAAAAAAAGTGTCCACTTTTTAGTAATAGTAGTATAAAATGACACCATATCCTTAAGCTAACAACTTATTATCTTTAGAGTATACATGGAACAAAAGTATATCTTTAATATTCGCAAATTTTGCAAATGGAACATTTTTGTGTAACGAGAGCGTCAAGAGGGAGTATGGCACATGATTAGAAAGGTGATGATTATGGGGTTTGTTGAAGTTATTTGTAGGATGGTATTTCAGTTTTTTTGCCTTTCTATTTTTGTGTGTTTGAGTTCTGTAGATGAATCTCCCTAGTCATGTCCATTAGGCAGAATGTTTTCCCTTTAACTTTCCTGTTCACTTAAACAAAATTTAATCTCTATGACTGCTTAATGCTTATCAAAATGTGAATTTAATTCGTCTTTAACGCTACGTTTAGAGCTTGTAAAAACCGAGGTAAAGGAAACAAAAAGTAAAAATAAAAATAAAAAATCCCATTCTTTTACATACATATACTTTTATAATTTTGAATTCAAGTACAATCTTGAAATGTAGCCTTAAGGAGTAAGGACTCTGGATTTTCTAATACTAAGTTTTTTTATTCAGTTCCTTTTCCTTGCCTTTCCCTTGTGCTTTTTGAGTTTCAAATGTAGCCCAAGGGGAAAACGCGGAGGAAAAAGGAAAAAATCTATATCAATGAAGATAAATCTAACTATATATTTTGGAGAAATCTAATATTAAGATCAATTATAAAATATAGTGTAAAAGATGAGTAAATGCTCCAATAGTTTTTTAGATTTCGTTTTTTCCCTTTAGTTTTCCAAGTTTGGTTCATTTTCAGACAGCAAGAAAGACATCAGCTACCTCACAAATCTACCAGGAGCATCAGAGAGGCTCCGAATATTCAATGCGGATCTTGACAGACCCGAGAGTTTTAATGCACCAATTGAAGGATGCATGGGGGTGTTTCACATTGCTCATACTATTGATTTTGAGGAGAAAGAAGATGAAGAAACTAAGACAAAAAGATCAATCAATGGGGCCATAGGCATTTTACAGGCTTGTGTTGATTCGAAGACGGTGAAAAAAGTGGTGTACACTTCAAGTGGATCTACTGTTATGTTCAGTGGCAAAGATTTGGAAGCAGTGAATGAGACATCATGGACTGATGTAGATTTTGTTAGGTCTCTAAAAACTTTAGGAGCTTCATATTACATTTCTAAGACATTGACCGAAAGAGCAGCTCTAGAGTTTTCAGAGGCGCATGGATTGGATCTTGTCACCGTAATTCCTACTTTTATTCATGGTCCTTTCATTACTCCTCATTGCCCTGGCTCGGTTCGCGTCTCAATGGCCATGTTTCTTGGTATATATTTTGTTCTCATAACTAATATTCCATATGTTCTATTCTTTGTTACGTTTGTTTTGAAACATGGCAATGAACCTTGAAATTAAATGCACAATTATCTCATTTTTGTTATGCCAAAAACGGATAAAACTATCATTCCTAAATCCTAAGTTCATCCGGTTTCTTCAAGATTGTCTGGAAATCATTTTTCCAACATAAGAAATGGTCCTTATATATGTGATGGCTGCGTTTTGTGGTAGTTTACTTTGGCAGTCATGATTCCAGGTCAAACCTTGATCTTTATACGTTATCTATTGGAGCAGGTGATGAGAACCAATTTGAGTTTTCTGCTAATACCGCCTTTGTGCACGTGGATGATGTGGCCAGTGCACATATCTTCCTTCTTGAATGTCCTACTGCAAAAGGGAGATACATTTGTTCTGCGGTTGATAAAACAATCGATGAGTTACATAAATTTCTTTCAGCAAGATATCCTGAATATAAAATACCATCAGAAGGGTAAGTTCTGGTTTCATGATTCATATTTTTTCTTTCCTATCTATCTTTCGAGAAGATTTAACTAAGTTACTACCAATTTTATTTTTGCAGTTTCTTGAAGCAAGTCAAAGATTCTAAATATTTTAGCTTCTCATCAGAAAAGCTCTTAAACACTGGATTCAAATATAAATACGGGCTCGAGGAAATGTATGATGAAGCAATTCAATGCTGCAAACAAAAGGGTCTTCTCTAATTCATGTTTGGCACAAGTTCTTAGAACATCTGCGAACCTTCGTGCTTTAAACCAAGTGCTGTTTTTTCCTCGTTGTTTCCCTGTTATGCTGTGTATTGAAAGTTATTGTTATACGAGTGATTCAATATCCTTTGTTAGCTTGGTTGGGAACTTATACACACAAGTAATTTGTTGATCTGTTCATTGATTTCAAAATCCATAAACTTATCTCAGTTGAAGATTGTCCATGTAAAGGAATGTAAGATTGTAAATAGCTCAGCTGTGGTAAGTTGTCATTTGGTCTCTGATTTTATCGGCTTGGACAATGCTAGGTGGAAAACTGAGCTCCTTCACCTGCATGTTAATAATTCTGATCTTGAGTATATTTGGAGTATTCCTTTTACAATTTGTCGCGGAGAGGATTTTCAAGTATGGCATTATATTACACTTCTAATGTTGTATATTCAAGTAGCTAAGGATCTTAAGTATCTAGCTCATGTGGTAAAGTTTCTTCATCAAATCTTGCTAACCAGTCCGTATGGAGATCTATATGGAAACTTTGCTCCCTTCCTAAGATCAAACTATTTCATTTGGAGAGCTTAATTTTATCAGCCAGTAGTGTCTTAGATGCTCGGGGTGTTATTAATGATGATTTGTGCTATGTTTTGTGGTGAGTTCCCAGAACCGCTGGATCATGTTCTTCTCTCTTGCCAATTTGCTCACGCGGCCTAGTTTGCTAGTCCCTTGGGTCTGCTAGTAAACTCTAATTTAGAGGTCTCTTTTATAAATTGGTTTATCATGCAATTAACTTCTCTTGGTGCAGATGACTTAGCTCTGTTAGCCACTATTGCCTGGGGAATATGGAACCATCGGAATAATAAACGTCTCAAGGAAAAAGCTATGGACCTTCTCAAACAGTTGTCTTGTTTAGCCCTCTTGAATGATTTTTTCGTTGAGTTAAATATCCTCATATTTCTGCACGTTTTCCTCCGAAAAAGTCTCTGCTCTTTGGTTACGTCCTCCTCCTGGTACAGTGATTGTGAATGTTAATGCTTCTCTCCCTCATATTCTTTTGGTGAAATTCATGGTTCTGCCATGGAATTACGAAGCATGATGGAATAATGGATGAATGTGCCGAGGCCATGGCCCTTCTTCGTGGCATGGTTTTTGTGAAGTATGTGGCTTTTAAAGAAGTCATTATAGAAGGAGATTGTGAGATAGTTATCCATCTAATTATCAATTCATGCTCGAATTTTTCGTATTTTGGTTCTAGATTGCTTGCTTCTTAGAAGTTACTCCATTTTGGAATTTACATGCTTCTCTCGTACTGGTAATACTGTCGCTCATGAATTAGCTAGATTAGCTCATTCTTGAGTTTTCAGTTCCTAAGTTCCTATGTACTTAACTGAAGAAGTTTCTCTTTATAATCTTCCTTTAGTATTTTTTTTTTAATTTGTAAACTTGATATATTTCCAGTTCATTCTTGGACTTTTTTTAAAAATAATAAAAAAAAAATTCCAAACCCATTTGACAATTCAAAGTCAATGCTGGATTCTCAACTGGTGTAATAAGTCTTACTGTCTCCATTTTCAAACATTTCTGCTCAAAAATTTTCAGTATCTTCAAAATACAATAAATCTCATACATGTTCTACAAAAGCAACTAATTTTGTTTTCTCAATCAATGCATAAATGGCAGAAATCATTCTCTCAGCTGTAGTTGGTGCACTGTTCGATAGATTGTCATCTGTCCAACTGCTGAACATTGCTCGCAAGGCGGGAATTGGTGACAAAATCAAGATCTGGAGCAAAAATTTGTCCAGAATTAGGGCAGTGCTTAGTGATGCCGAGGAGAAACAATTCACCAACCAATATGTGAAGATCTGGCTGGATGATCTCCAAGATTTGTCTTATGATTTGGATGACATTGTGGATGAATTGGAGTTCGAAATTCTTAGGCGCAATTTGACATCCAAATTTCAAGCTAGCACTAGTAAGTCAATCAAATTCTTCTCTAATTTTCGTGTTAGTAATTTCAACACGCGTGCTATTATGTTCAATTTTAGGATTGGCTCTAAGATAGACCAGATCTCTGCTAGACTAGAAAAGATTTCTATTGATAAATTTGCGCTTGATTTGAAAGAGGAGAATAAAATAGGAGGAATCAAGCATAATATTACTCTGACTAGGAAAAGATTCTCAACTTCCTTGGTAGAATCATCTAGTGTTTATGGCAGAAAAGAAGATCTAGATGAAATAATTAAACTGTTGTTGGAGGATGAGGTAAATGCTGGTCAAATAGGTGTGATTCCTATACTGGGTATGGGCGGAGTTGGCAAAACAACTCTAGCTCAGCTGGTCTACAATGATGAAAAGGTGTCGAATTTTTTTGATATGAAATTGTGGGCTTGTGTTTCGGATGTTTTTGATGTTTTGGGGGTAACAAAGACAATCCTTATGTCCCTCACTTCCATTTCTTGCGAAGAGGATGATTTAAACACTCATCAAGTGCAGCTTAAGGAGTTGCTGTCTGGAAAAAGGTTCCTCCTTGTTTTGGATGATGTATGGGATCATGACTATGAAGAGTGGGACGTTCTACGTCGTCCTTTCTTAGCTGGAGCTCCAGGAAGTAGAATTATTGTTACAACCCGTAGTGCAAATGTGGCAAAAACTATGAGTCGTGTTCGAGCTCACCATCTAAAGCAGTTGGGAGAAGATCATTGCCTCACTTTACTTGCTCGGCATGCACTTGAAAGAGAGAATTTTGAGGAGCATCTTGATCTGAAGGAGACTGGGAAAAAAATAGTGAAGAAATGTCAAGGGTTGCCTTTGGCGGTAAAAGCACTTGGAGGCCTCTTGCGCACTAAAGCACACCGAGATCAATGGGAAGATGTATTAAATAGCGAGATGTGGGATTTATCAGGTAGTGTTCTTCCAGCTCTTCAGTTGAGCTATCACCACCTACCTCCTCATCTGAAACGCTGTTTTGCATACTGTGCAGTATTTTCAAAGGGTTATGAATTTAGTGGCAATGAACTTATTTATCTTTGGATGGCAGTGGGTCTTTTACCACCATCAAACAGTAGGATGCAAGCTGAAGAATTTGGTTGCGAGTATGTTGATGATCTGTTGTCAAGGTCATTTTTTCATAGACCAAGTGGCACGGGGATTGGCTGGTTTGGGATGCATGATCTCATTAATGATCTTGCTCAACTTGTTGCAGGAAAATTATGTTTTAGGTTGGATCAAAAGTTGCAAGGTTCTGAAAGCACTCGCCACTTATCATACAGTATTAACAGGTTTGAGAAATACCAAAGGTTTATGGATCTCAAGAAAGTTGAAAATTTCCGAACCTTTTTTCCCTTGAAAGATCGAAGGCTGGGCTCTTGCTACTTATCCAATAAGGTTTTGGCTGACTTTTTACCAAGGCTGAAATGCTTAAGAGTGCTGTCTTTAAGAGGTTATGATATCATTGAGCTGCCAGACTCGATTGGTGAGTTGAAACATTTGCGCTACCTTGATTTGTCTCAAACTTTAATCAAACGATTACCTGAACAAGTTTGTACTCTCTACAATTTGCAAAATTTATCAGTGAGTGGTTGTATGAATCTTCATACGTTGCCCACTGATTTTGGTGACATAATTAACCTTCGCAATCTTGACAATTCGGATACCAAACAATTACAAGCAATGCCCCAGGGGATCAATAAACTTACAAATCTGCAGTCAATGCCAAATTTTGTTGTGAATAGAAACAGTGGGGCAAAGCTAAGGGAATTAAAGGACCTAGTGCATCTCACTGGGCAACTTGCCCTTTTAGGTCTACAAGATGTGATGGATAGTCGAGATGCAGAAGAGGCAAATTTAAGACTTAAGCAGAGTGTTTACAATTTAGAGTTGCAATGGTGTTATCCCTGGGGAGGAACCTCAAACAATAATGAAGCTCATGAAGCAGATGTGCTCCGCAGACTACAACCCCATAGAAACCTGAGGAGCCTCAAAATTGTCAGGTATGGAGGGTTAAAGTTTGCGAACTGGATAGGCGATCCGTCATTCTCTGAAGTTGCTCGCATAAGCCTTATTAATTGTACAAGTTGCACATCGTTGCCGCCACTTGGGCAACTTCCCAAGCTCAAGCACTTGAAGATTCGAGGCATGTATCAAGTAAGAAGTGTGGGTGTAGAGTTCTACAACGATGAACATTCTTCTGAACCTCCTTTTAAATCACTTGAGACCCTAACTTTTGAGGACATGCCAGAATGGAAGACATGGTCTCATGTTAGTGGTAGTGAGGAAGTTGGGGCACAATTCCCTTGCCTTCGTAAGCTTACTATAATGAAATGTCCCAAATTAATCAGAATTCCTCTATTAAGTCTTCCGTCTCTTTGCCGTTTATGGTTAGAAGAATGTCATGCAGTGGTGCTAAAAAGTTTGATTGGTCTGACCTCAATGACCGACTTAAGAATTTTTGGGGTGACAAAGCTAACATGTCTACCTGAAGAATTTTTGCAGCTTTGTGTGGCACTTGTAACTCTGTGGTTAGGTGGATGCCCCCAATTGGTGAGTTTGTGGGAAAATGGGGTTGCACTACAAAGCCTTGTCAGCTTAAAGGAGGTGAGGATTTGGAAATGTCCCCAACTCGTATCCTTGGGAGAAGAAGAGCAAGGGCTCCTTGGCAATCTCGAATTTTTGTTACTAGAAGACTGTGACAATCTGCTGAAGCTTCCAAGTGGAATGTCGAGTCTCACGTCCCTTCGATCGTTAACCATCCGAAGATGTCCAAAACTCGAGTCCCTTCTACATACAGGTGGCCTAGTGTCTCTGAAGTATTTGTCAATTGTAAGTTGTGAAAAACTAGTGTGTTTTCCTGTTGAGACAAATATCCTTCCCATGCTTAGAGGTCTGACAATAAAAGACTGCAAGGCTATGGAATACTTGCCTAACTACGAGTCTGACATCTCTCTTCTACAAGAATTGGAGGTAGTAAATTGCTCATCTCTTAGATGGTGGCCAGTGGGAAAGTCACTCCCAGCCCTTAAGAAGCTTAAAATTAATTGCTGTGGGAATTTTGTGCCCAGTATTTCGTCCGTTGTTGGGTCATTCACAAGTCTTATTGAACTGCAAATAAATAACTGTGATGGTTTGAAGTCTTTCCCAGAAATAGGCTGGGCCTCCACATCCAACTTGAAAACTCTTCATATCCAGGATTGTAAGAACCTCATGCATTTCTGTTTAGATAAACTTCAGAGTCTTGTGTCTCTTGATTATCTGGGTATAATCAACTGTCCAAATTTGATATCCTTTCCAGAAGGGAATTTGCCTCATAACCTTAACAAACTTTGTATTAAGGATTGCGGAGAACTTCTCAAGCCACTTTCAGTATGGGGCCTCCATAGACTCACTTCTCTCGAATTTTTATTCATAGATTTTGGATATTCAGAACTGATTTCCTTATCTGATAAGAATGATAATGATAATCAGCCTCTGCTTCCTCGGACTCTAAAGCTCTTCCACATTCGTGGATTTCGGAATCTGGAATCCATCTCCAAGGACCTCCAGAACCTCACCTCTCTTGTAATGCTAATTATAGAGGACTGCCCTAAGCTTTGGTCCTTGGCTGATGAAAACATGCTTTCCAATCTTTCATCTCTGGAAATCGCCAATTGTCCACTTCTGAAGCAGCGGTGCTTACCTAAGGATAAAGGAGAATACTGGCCCATGATTGCCAGCATCCCCCAAGTGAAAATAGATGGTCATTCCATCTATGAACTAAGCCTCGGTTAAAAATTACTAGTCAGGTAACCCATTTTCATATACTCAATCTGTATTCTTACTTTTTCTTTTGTCTATCTTTGAAGAAGATTAAACTAGGTGCCTACCATTTTTATTTCTGCAGTTTCTGAAGCAGGTCAAAGATTCTAAGTATTTTGGCTTCTCATCAGAAAAGCTCTTAGACACTAGATTCAAATATAAATATGGGCTCGAGGAAATGTATGATGAAGCAGTTCAATGCTGCAAACAAAAGGGTCTTCTCTAGTTCATGTTTGCCTCAAGTTCTTAGAACATCTGCATAATGCTTTAAACCATGTATTGTTTTTTTCCACATTGCTTCTCTGTTATGTTCTAATTTTAAAACTCCATAGTCGCATGATCCCAAGAGTTACATTGTGTTATGCATCCAGACAGACAGTTGTACTAGTTCTTGAATATCCTTAGCTAGTTTGGTTGGCAACTAATTCCAAAGATTCACTGGTCATGTGTATTTTTGTTTCTCTGTAAATTGATTTCAAATTATATGACTTATTTTAGTTTAAAAGATCGTCAATGTGGAGGAATGTTAGATAAATGGTGCCAAAATACATTAAAATAGTAAATTTTAAATGCTATATAAAACTTTAGTGCAGAAAATTGTTCATTAAGTAATTGGTTTTTTTTTAAAATCAAGAAATACATTATATATATATATATATAGAGGAAGGATCTCCAACATACCTGCTTATCTGACATACCAAGCATACCTCCTTATCTGACCTCCTTATCTGCACAAATACATGTTATGAAGAATTATTATTATATATATATATATATGGGTGCCGGTATGTAACAACTGGTTATTAGGATTATTATTCTAGCAACCATAATCTAAACCCTTAATCAACATGGATTAACCCTTCATCAAGCGGCAGTACCTTCTACCGACAGAGCTGATTACTTCACGTTAGAGCTGATTACTTCTTTGCCCCACTTTGACCAATGTGTATTAAAAAGCTCCCGCCGCCAGCACTCTCCTTTATTGAGCCCAATTTGTGTGGAAAAAGAGAGTAAATTTCTCTGCTGGGTAGGAGTGAAAGTGTAGAGGGAGAGGAGATAGAGGTGTCAGAAAAAAAGGGAAGCTTGAAAAATTGAGCCCAATTTGTGTGAAATTCGAAGGACAGATTGATTTGCTTTAGCAAAATATCATCTTTATTGAGTAAGTGGGGATTTAGCAAAAATCTCTACCCTTTTCAATAATGGCAACTGTAATAAATACTCCTAGCATTTTCCTTCTCTCTCATAAATGGAATGGATAGATGCTCTGGTTCATGCCACCTTGTTTTGAAAACAAGAAAAAAGTGACGGTGAGGTTCCATAAGGGCAAAGTTGGAATTTAAATTAAATATTAAATATTAATATTAATATTAAAATAAATATTAATATGGTAAAGGAAAAATGGCTGGCACGGAGTTCATAAGAAAATGGGGAAGGAACAGGCATTGAATGTTTGTTTGGCAATTTGTGCAATATTAATATTAGGTGCAATAAAAGTGATGTAATAAAGGAGAGTGCTGCCGCTGCATCCCGTAGCGGCAGGAGCTTTTTTAATACACATTGGTCAAAGTGGAGGCAAAGAAGTAATCAATTTTATTGTTAGAAGGGTTGGTGTTGTTGTTATGGTGGCCGTAACAATAGGGATGAATCTTTTTTTAATTTATACCATCCATTTTAGTAATGAAAAGTATAAGTCATGGTTACTGAAATAGTAATCGGTTACTACGGATTGACATATATATAGAGTATATATAGACATTATGTTTATATAAAAAATTCGCATAAGCTGCAACATTTTTGTCCGTCATTTGTGCAGCATTGTAAGGGCATGGTTCATGTAATGAAGGAAGGTGTGTTATCTGCTTACCAACTTGGAAACAGTATCAATCTAAACACTTTAGTCAAGGGTTAAACATTATTCAATTGGTAATGACGTCAAGGGTTAAACACTGTTCAGTTGGTAACATGTTTAATATAACGGACACACTATTCATTTCAAAGGTATCGGAAGATATTTTTTTTTTTAAAAAAAGAAGTCCAGTAAATATTGCTTCTTCCTCTTTTTGGCCATGGAGTAATTTTTTTCGATTTATTAATTATTTTTATTAAAAGGAGTTTTAACCCCTGCAATTGGCGTAGTGATTCAAATGACGTCCCATGATGAGCCATAGACCCGAATATAAAAAAAAAGAAAAAAAAAGGAATTTCTTATAATGAGTTACTTTATTACTTCATCCATTACACAAAAAATAGTATCATTTGTAAATAATAAAAAATTGTTCTATAAAAAAATAATAATTAAGGGTAATATAAATTTTTTTTAAAAAAAACATGCTTAATACTATTGCAAGTTAGAAAAAGTGAACAATAATGCTCTCATTTACTGACTGGTCTTGTGAATAGGGCATTCTATTTGTTTTTATTCTTTTGAAATAATTAGTACTTTAAAAAAATATAAAATTAAAAAGAAAAAAGAAGATTTGTGTGGATGGAAACAGGCATTTTTGTCTACATGCCAGTAGTTCCAAGATAAAAATGGAGAATACAGATAGATTAGTAAGTATCTTCCTGCTGCTACTATACTATATATAGTTAACTTATATACAACCCAAGAGAAGGAGAAGGAGAAGGAGAAAGTGAAAGAAATGGAAATGGAAAAGGAGGGAGAGAAAGGTATTGTTTGTGTAACTGGTGGAACAGGGTATGTGGCTTCTTGGCTGATCATGAGGCTCCTCCAGCATGGTTATTCTGTTAACACTACTATTCGGTTCGACCCCGGTAAGTCAATTTTTACATCTCAAATTCCCATAAATTGTAATTGTTTGGTGATTTTCTAGGGTTTGTCTTCTTCTCTTTTTTTTGTGTATATGTGTATGTGTGTGTTTGTGAATAAGGTAACAAGATAACTGCAAATTGTGTGACCTTTAGAAATGGGAATACCAATTTACCAGTAGAATATTAGTTAGGGCTATTTATGTGGTTGATTTAGTCAAATACTTACTAAGTTAAGTAATTAATTAATATGGGGAATTTTCTCATGCTTTTTCTGCAACAAAAGTTAGGCATTATGAAGTGATCAATACAAATAGTCTACATTTATTATCTTCTGAATTGTGAAAACTGCATAGTGATAAACTAGTTACATGGTGCATGATATGATTATAAAGGTGATGAGTATCAGATTTGGTGAGGTTTTTCTTAGGTTGTGGGGTGTGTGTGTGTGTGTTTGAGCTCTGATGAACTAATTTCCTTAATCATGTCCATTAGGCTGCAGAATGTTTTACCTTCAGCTTTCCCGTTTACTACAATAAAGTTTAAATCTCTGAGATTGTTTATCAAAAACTTAATTTTTATTTAAGGATATGCTTAATTGCTTATAAGTTGGAAGAATCAATGCAAAGCAAAAACAAAAATAATTTTTAGATTTTTCATTTCCTTTTCCCTTGAGTTTTCCAAGTTCTAATGGAGCCTAAAAGATTTTGGTTCATTTTCAGGCTGCAAGAAAGACATCAGCTACCTCACAAATCTACCAGGAGCATCAGAGAGGCTCCGAATATTCAATACTGATCTTGACAAACCAGAAAGTTTTAACGCACCAATTGAAGGATGCATGGGGGTGTTTCATGTTGCTCATCCTATGAATTTTGCGGATAAAGAAGATGAAGAAACAAAGATAAAAAGAGCAATCAATGGGACCATAGGCATTTTACAGACTTGCCTTAATTCAAAGACTGTAAAAAAAGTGGTGTACACTTCAAGTGTAGCTACTGTCGGGTTTAGTGGCAAAGATTTGAGAGTAGTCGATGAGACATCATGGACTGATGTAGATTTTGTTAGATCTCTAAAAACATTTGGAGGTTTGTACTGCATTACGAAGACACTGACTGAAAGAGCAGCGCTAGGGTTTGCAGAAACGCATGGATTGGATCTTGTCACCTTAATTCCTGCTATTATTCATGGTCCTTTCATTACTCCTCATTGCCCTGGCTCAGTTCGCGTCACAATGGCCATGTTTCTTGGTATATATTTTGTTCTCATAACTAATGATCCATACGTTTTATTCTTTGTTAGGTTCGTTTTGAAACATGGCAATGAACCTTGAAATTAAATGCACAATTATCTCATTTTTGTTATGCCAAAAACGGATAAAACTATTATTCCTAAATCCTAAGTTCATTGGCTTCTTCTAGATTGAATTTTTTTCCAACAGCATAAGAAATGGCCTTTTCTTTATATATGTGATGGCTGCATTTTGCGGTTATTTGTTACTTTTGACAGTCATGATTCCAGGTCAGACTTTGATCTTTATACAATGTTTTCTATCGGAGCAGGTGATGAGAACCAATTCGACTTTTCTGCTAATAATGCCTTTGTGCACGTGGATGATGTGGCCAGTGCACATATTTTCCTTCTTGAATGTCCTACTGCAAAAGGGAGGTACATTTGTTCTGCGGTTGATAAAACAATCGATGAGTTATATAAATTTCTTTCAGAAAGATATCCTGAATATAAACTACCATCAGAAGGGTAAGTTCTGGTTACGTAATTCATACCTTTTCTCTTATCTTTCAAGAAGATTAAACTAAGTGAGTACCAATTTATTACTGCAGTTTCCGGAAGCAGGTCAAAGATTCTAAATATTTCAGCTTCTCATCAGAAAAGCTCTTGGACACTGGATTCAAATATAAATATGGGTTCGAGGAAATGTACGATGAAGCAATTCAATGCTTCAAACAAAGGGGTCTTCTCTAATTCATCTTTGGCACAAGTTCTTAGAACTTCTGCTTTAAACTAAGTGCTGAATTTTTCAACATTGTTTCTCTGCTATGTTCTTATTTTGAATCTCAAAATCTCATGCATGTAAAACTTACATTGTCTTGTGCTTTCGAACAGCCATCCGAGTGGCTGAATAATATCTATCATAGCCTGGTTTGTAACTACTAACAGAGATTCTCATTGTGTAGTTTGTCTATCTATGGATTGATTTCAAATTCTATAAACTTATCTTAGTTGAAAAGATTGTCAATTTGGAGGAATTTGGTATATTACTTACCTGAACATGGTAGCTGAAACTATTTGGGTAGTGATATTCTCAGCGCTGATAATATTATGCTGTTGGAGATTGTATTAGACTTTAAGCACTGGCCTTTAACATTGCTGGCCATTTTGTTGACTGCTACATTGATAACCAAATGGCCTAATTTTTTGCACTTTTTTTTTACATGAGATTACATAAATTGTTCTTGTAAATAAGGTATTCTATTTGTTTTCATTACCTTGCTATCACTCAGTAGCCATCATATGTATATCAAGACTAAATTGACTTCTCAGCTAACACCCGGGAAGACTTTGGCGGAAAGAATTATCCAAAATAGAAAAAGATGTGGATGGCAAAAGAACCCCACAGCATCCACCAAGAAAAAGTTGATATCTTGGTTGGCGACTAATACTTTGTACATCCAATTTTTTATGTAACCTTCTGAATAAAATATTCAAATGATTTCATATGATGTGAATCTTATAAACTGGTATTTACAAAATGTTATTTTTTTTTTGGTTGTTTTGTAATTCTCAGCTCAATGAATTCGGTTATGCTGAAATTGTCACGGTATATATCATCGTAAATTTTTATTATTTTTTGTTACATTAATTATAACAAATGTTACATTTATGTTGGCTTATAAATAGGACGTTAAAGTTAAAATACAACTTTTGTCATAACTAATACAATAAAAAATTATAAAATTTCATAATAATAAGTGACGTGACAATTTCACTATAAATGGATCCCAACTTAATGCATGCAGTGAGCTTGTATTGTGTCTATCCTTTTGTATTGTGTCTATCCTTCCTAACAATAACAGTTTCAGATCCAGAAACATCACTTACCATTTTTATTATTATTATTATTATTATTATTGTTATTTTATTTAAGAATTGTTATTTACACAAGTAAAAATTAATATTTTTACAAGATTTCTTTCACATAAGTGTGTGATTCATTTACTATTTATGTGAGATTTTGTAAAAATATCAATTCCCTTTTATTTAATCAAACAGATACCAAGTATTTTATGCAGAAATTTTTCCTACATTGACTAAATGGATCAATTTGTGATTTGGATTCTCCCTAATATAGGGGAAATTGTATTAGACCTTGAAGATAATTAGACTTTAAACAGTGCTGACCATTTTATTTTTTGTTTTTTGGTGTGCACTACAGTTCTGAACCCATGACTTGTACCGAGTCAATTTTCTTTAGAACAAAAAGGTTGTGAACTATAATATACTACAATTCGGTCCGTTAAACTATAACCGTCGCTATAGGTCTATGACGATGGTTCATGCCGTCGTCATAGACCTATAGCGACAAAAAAAATCGTCGCTATAGCCGGTCCGTTAACGGAATGGTCCGTCGAAAAGCGTCGCTGTAACAATATTAACTTTTTAAAAAATTAATTTTATTAAATTTGTTTAGTTTATATCAGCATAATTATAAATATTATAAATTATTTAAAAATATTACTAAATTTATTATTTTCAAAACTTAAATAAATCATTAAAATTTTAAATTTTAAAATATCACAAACTAAGTTTTAGAAAATAAATTCATTTTATAATTCAGAACAAATAGCTTACAAATTAACAAAGGAATCATAGATTAAGATTTAAGACAAGTAGACTTCTCACCTACAACCCAAGAAAAAGTTGGGGAAGAATTGATTAAAAAGTAAATGTGGGTGGAATTAGAACCCACCATAGTTGATCAAGAAAAAGCTGACAATACAGAGTCAGAGAGGTACTGTGATCAAAACAAAAAATATTGGGATCAAATATCACCATGCTGTTAGTGTGTACATGTATAGTTATAGGATCTATAGCTATACTTTGTACGTGGAATATCAATTTCATATGTGGAAATATCAATTTCCTATATATATAACCCAAGAGAGAGAGATACCGAAAGAAATGGAAATGGAAAAGGAGGGAGAGAAAGGCATTGTTTGTGTAACAGGGGGAACAGGGTATGTAGCTTCATGGCTGATCATGAGGCTCCTTCAGCATGGTTATTCTGTTAACACTACTATTCGGTCTGATCCCGGTAAGTCACTAATTACATCTGAAATTTCCATAATTTTCTGATGATCTTTTTAGTAACTTTTGAATGCCAATTTCCCAGTAGTGAATTAGTTAGTGCTGTTAATTTTGTTGATTTAATCAAACATGTACCATATTAAATAATTAACTAAACCAGGAAATGTTCTCATACTAAATTAAAAGAACTTTAGGCATTAGAAAAGTGGTTAATACAAATATCCACATATATCATCTTCTGAATTGTGAAACTCTATCATGATAATCTAGTTATATGGTGAGACAGGTTCCGGCATTATACGATACAGATTTAATAATTTTGAGTATAGATTTATAGTATGATCAGAAAGGTGATGATTATTGGATTAGGTGAAAATTTTCTTATGTTGGAATTTTGGGTTTTTCTTGTTTTATATTTGTGTTTGAGCTCATTGGATTAATTTTCCCAAATCAAATCCATTAGGCACGATGTTTGTTCATCAGCTTTCGTGTTCACTAAAACAAAGTTTAAAATTTCTATGATTGTTTATCAAAATGTGAAATCAATTTCTATTTAATGCTATTTTTGTAACTTGGAAAACTCGAGGGGAATGAAAACAAAATAAAAGGTAAAAAAGAAAGAAAAATCATTCATAGCAAACACATTTCTAATAACATGTACTTCTAAAAATTTGAATGTCATGTACAATCTTCAAATGTAGCCTAAAGGACTCTTGATAATATAATACTAACTTTTTAAATTCATTTCCTTTTCCTTTTCATTTTCCTTTCAATCCCTGTTTTCCGAGTTCCATGTGTAATCTACAAGTTTTTGGTGCCTTTATCAGACCACAAGAAAGACATCAGCTACCTCACAAATCTACCAGGATCATCAGATAGGCTCCGAATATTCAACGCAGATCTTGACAAACCAGAGAGTTTTAATGCACCAATTGAAGGATGCATAGGGGTGTTTCACACTGCTCATCCTACTGATTTAGAGGAGAATGAAGATGAAGAAACACAAACAAAAAGATCAATCAATGGGGCCATAGGCATTTTACAGGCTTGCCTTAATTCAAAGACAGTGAAAAAAGTTGTGTACACTTCAAGTGCATCTACTGTCATGTTCAGTGGCAAAGATTTGAAAGTAGTGGATGAGACATCATGGACTGATGTCGATATTGTCAGATCTTCAAAATCTTTTGCCGCTTTATACTGCATTTCAAAGACATTGACTGAAAGAGCAGTTCTAGAGTTTGCAGAAACACATGGATTGGACCTTGTCACCATAATTCCTAGTTTTATTCATGGTCCGTTCATTACTCCTAATTGCCCTAGCTCGGTTCGCATCTCAATGGCTATGCTTTTTGGTATGTACTTTGTTCTCATAACAAAATTATGTTAATTCATTGCTCTGAATTTAGTACAAAATCTTAGGTCCCGTTTGGAACATGGGAATGGACCTTGAACTAAAATGCTCAATCTCACTTCTAGGATGCCCAAAATGGATGGAACTGTCATTTCCAAGTTCATCCGGTTTCTTCAATGCTGTCAGAAAAATCATTTTTCCAACACCATAAGAAATGGCCCTTGCTTTATATTTGATGCATTTTGTGATGGTTGGTTACTTTGAATAGTAAAGATGTGTGTTAATTGTGGTTTTATCTATTATTATCATTATCTTGAATGAAAATGTTGCACTCTTTTGTTTGTTGAAGTAAACTGTTTTTTATGGTTTAATTCTGGAGAGTTTGTCAATATCCTTGGCAACCAAAAACTTTCCTTACTTTTGATTATAATTCTCCTATTATCACGTGTCAAATTAATTATCAGATGATCACCCGATTCTGGCCAGTATTTCAAGTAAAGCCGAACATGAATCAAGTATGATCATTCCCCTAATCCCCTTTCATCCTTGAAGTTCTTCATTCTGTTAGTAGTAGCAGAAGCAACTATAGAGAGGAATGAGAGTGATTTCTCATTGTATCTGTAGGATCAACTTGCATAGTTCATACATGGCTTTGCCTCACACGCCGCAGTCCAGTCAAAGGCTGCCTTTTCCTGACCCCAAGGATACTTCATGAGCGAGCGAGCTCTAGTTGAGCTAACTCTCAGGATTATCATATATGCTGCATTTTCCGAGAAATTAAGGACTTCATATGTGATCTTTACAATGTTTTTAATTGGATCAGGTGAAGAGAACCCATTAATGTTTTTTGCTAATACCAACTTTGTGCATGTGGATGATGTGGCCAGTGCACATATTTTCCTTCTTGAAAATCCTAATGTAAAAGGGAGATACAATTGTACAGCGGTTGATAAAAATAATGATGAGCTATATAAATTTGTTTCAGCTAGATATCCTGAATATCAAATACCATCAGCTGGGTAAGTTCTGTTTTTTATTTTATTTTATATATATGTTAAAATATATATCTTGTCCCACATTGAATACCTTGAGAAAATATGTCTAGTATATAATGACTTGGGCCAACTCTTCTCATTGCCAATTGGTTTTGAGTTAGAGAGCTTGATGTCTTTATATGCTAGACTTTGGGTCCATTTTGTAAATCTAACATGGTATCAAAGCGGGTTATCCTTGAGCCTAATTAAACACTCTTCTTAGCCTTCATTCTTACCCACTTGCAATCCATTTCTTAAGGTCAAAATTACCTAGGGTCTAATTAAACACTCTTCTTAGCCTTCATTCTTACCCACCTGCAATCTATTTCTTAAGGGTCAAAATTACCCATTTCTTAACTAGATTTCTTCTGGACTTGCTTATCTTGTGTGGGCCTTCATATTCACCAGGTTCACGTGCAACCCTGGACTTGCTTATCTCGTGTGGGCCTTCATATTCACCAGGTTCACGTGCAACCCTCAATACACTAGGTTACATGTGAGGGGGAGTGTTAAAGTATATATCTTGTCCCACATTGAATACCTTGAGAAAATATGTCTAATATATAATGACTTGGGTCAACTCTTTTTATTGCCAATTGGTTTTGAGTTAGAGAACTTGATTTCTTTATATGCTAGACTTTGGGTCCGTTTTATAAATCTAACAATATATATATATATATATATATATATATATATATATATTTATCTATTCTCTTCAAGAAGATTTAACCAAGTGACTACCATTTTATTTTGTGCAGTTTCTTGAAGAAGGTCAAAGAGCTTGAATATGTCAGCTTGTCATCAGAAAAGCTCATAGTCACTGGATTCAGATATAAATATGGCCTTGAGGAAATGTATGATGAAGCACTTGAATGCTGCAAACAAAAGGGTCTTCTCTAATTCATCTTTGGCCTATGTTACATGGATTCTTCGCTTTGCCCTGAAGTACCTGTGTCCGACACTCGGCACACGTAGGTATGGTTATTGGACACTTCATTTTAGTGTTTGGTCTGACCAAACACTCCATCCGAGTCCATGTAACTAAGTGTTTGGCAAAAGTTCTTAGAACATCTGCACACCTTCATGCTTTAAACTATGCGTTGTTTTTTCCACATTGTTTCTATGTAATATTCTTATTTTAAAACCCCCTAATCGTATGATCCTAAGAATTACACTGTGTTGCGCATTCGGACTGTTGTATGAGTTCCTGGATATCCTTTGTTTCTGTGTGTTAACTGATTTCAAATTATATGAACTTATTTAGTTGAAAAGATTGATGGGGAGGAATGTGAAATGTACTTCCCAGATATAGTCTAATGCAGTTATGGCAAAATAGTAATTTTTTAAAATGCTGTATATAATTTAAAAGTAGAAAATTGTTAATAACTGTTAGAAGCTAAGTGTATGTGTGTGCTGTGTATGTTACTTGAGTGCTGTTAGCACTGAGGAAAACATGATCCATGTTTTCCTCCTCCACTAGCTCAACTTCTGTATATAAATGTAGCTACCATCAATGAACAATTAGAGAGTAATATTAGATAATGGAATTATTCATATTCCTTATACTTATTTGTTCTATTACATGAACATTCTTAGACTCTCTCTTCTAACATGGTATCAGAGCAAATCATATCTCATACCTCATATCTCATATATTGGTTAGAATCTGCAACTATGTTGTTTGCATCTTTCTGATTTTTTTTCTTTCTTCTTTTTGTCCTCCTTTTTTTTCAAATGCACTTTATTTTGTCCTTTTTATATAAAGTTGCATTTGAGGGGGAGATATATGAGATATGAGATATGAGGTATGAGATATGATTTGGTCTAGGTTGCATGAGGGGTTGTTCATGCTACGTCATGCTCATTTGCAGCCGTATGGTACGTATGGTATTTCGCTTCGCTTCAGTTTGTTCTTTGTTGGCTTGTGCAACTTGGGTCTCACATGGGTGCAACATTGGTTCTCGGCGTTGGCTGCTTCTTGATCATTCCAGCTCACTTTCCATGGCGCTTTCCTCATGTTCTTCAGTTGCTTGCTAGTCATGATGGCTCCTTTATGTTGTTGTAATTTTTTCTTCATATTTTTGTCAAATGCACTTTAGTTTGTCCCTTCTATGTAAAGTTGCATTTGAGGGGGAGTGTTAGAAGCTAAGTGTATGTGTGTGCTGTGTATGTTACTTGAGTGCTGTTAGCACTGAGGAAAACATGATCCATGTTTTCCTCCTCCACTAGCTCAACTTCTGTATATAAATGTAGCTACCATCAATGAACAATTAGAGAGTAATATTAGATAATGGAATTATTCCTATTCCTTATACTTATTTGTTACATTCTTAGACTCTCTCTTCTAACAATAACTAATTGCTTTAACCAAAAAATATATTATATCAAATATATGTATATAGATTAAAAAAAAAAAAATTTCTGATCAATTTGTATTTTCTAACTAAAATAACAGTTAGAATATGAACATAAATGTAGTGTTTTTAAAGTACAAGAATAATAAATAGGAAAGGTAGAAAATAAGAAATAAACGAAGAAAATATATGAAAACTAAATTATAAATCACTAAAGGCAGTAATTTCTGATAAAGAAATTAAGTCATATTAAAAGACTTGAGAATAAATTTTAAACTTACAAGACTTCATCTGTAATTGAAATTTTTTGAAATTTGGCCCTAAAAGTTTATAATTATTTCATTTCGACTTCCCAAAATTTAAAAGAGTTTCACTTGCACACACCTATAGTAAATATTTTTGGAAAATTTTCAGTACTAGATGCATCTTGCATATATTTACAAGGTCAGGTGATGATGAGCTTTTTGATTAGTATCTCTAATATATACTTGTCATAAATTCAGATTTTCACAAAAATATCTAGAATTAACGAAAAAGAAAATATTCAAATGATTTAATATGATGTGAAGCTTATAAATTGGTATACCAAATGCGCGTTTGTATATTAGTTACCTGAACATGGTAGCTGAAACTATCTTCTGTTCTTTTTTGGGTAGTGATATTTCAAAATGCTGTTCTCAGCTCAATATATGCAGTGAGCTTGTGTTGTGTTTATTAATAATAACAGTTTCAGATCTGTAAACATCACTTGCCATTTTTTATTTTTATTTTATTATTATTATCTAATTTAATCAAACAGATACTGATGAATCCATGACTTATACTCATCAAGGTACTGTCATTATGTTCACTAGCCATGGCCATTTTGTTGACTACTAGTTAACTTGATTACTAATGTAATCTGCATAAAATATTATAATATCTGGAATATACTATATTAAAATTTGGCCCTAACTGTACTTGGATTGCTTCACCATTCATAATACCAAGGCAATTTTACTTTAGAACAAAAAAAAAATGTGAACTATAATAAATATGCATTAACAAAGGAATCATAAATTAAGACTAGTTGACTTCTCAGCTAAAACCCGGAAATTTGTGGGAGGAAAATATAATTAAACAATAAATGTGGGTGGAAACAGAACCCACCATAGTTGACAAAGTTGAATATGCAGAGGCAAAAAGGTACTGGAACATAACAAAAATATTGGGATCAAATATCACCCTGCTGTTAGTGTGTGTATGATATATATATACAACCCAAGAGAGAGGGAGAGATACTGAAAGAAATGGAAATGGAAAAGGAGGGAGAGAAAGGCATTGTTTGTGTAACAGGTGGAACAGGGTATTTGGCTTCTTGGTTGATCATGAGGCTCCTTCAGCATGGTTATTTTGTTAACACTACTATTCGATCCGATTCTGGTAAGTCACTAATTACATCTGGAATTTCAATAATTTTCTGGTGATCTTTTTAGTAACTTTTGAATGCCAATTTCCCAGTAGTGAAAATTAGTTAGGGCTGTAAATTTGTTGATTTAATCAAACAGTTACCAAGTTAAATAATTAATTAATGTAGGAAATGTTCTCATACTATTCAAAAAAAAAACTTTAGGCATTAGAAAGTGATCAATACAAATATCTACCTATGTTATCTTTTGAATACTCTCATGAAAAATGAAAAACTAGTTACATGGTGAAACAGGATCTGCATTATATGATACAGATGTAGTAATGTGTGTGTGTATGGATTTATAATCTGATCAGAAAGGTGATGATTATCGGATTTGGTGAAGTTTTTCTTAGGTTGGAATTTCGGGTTTTCTTGTTTTATTTGTGTGTTTGAGGTCATTTGATGAATCCCCCAAATCATATGCATTAAGCACAATGTTCTCATTTCTATTTAGTGCTATTTTTGTAACTTGGAAAACGCAAGGGAAATGAAAACAAAATAAAAGGTAAAAAAAGAAAGAAAAATCCCTCGTAACAAACATAATTCTAATTACATATACTTCTAAAAATTTGAATGTCAAATACAATCTTCAAATGTAGCCTAAAGGACTCTTGATACTTTAAGACTAACTTTTTAAATTTATTTCTTTTTCATTTTCCTTTCAATCCCTGCTTTCCGAGTTCCAAATGTAATCTACAAGTTTTTGGTGCCTTTTTCAGACCGTAAGAAAGACATCAGCTACCTCACAAAATTACCAGGATCATCAGAGAGGCTACAAATATTCAATGCAGATCTTGACAAACCAGAGAGTTTTAATGCACCAATTGAAGGATGCATAGGGGTGTTTCACACTGCTCATCCTATTGATTTAGAGGAGAAAGAAGATGAAGAAAAGCTGACAAAAAGATCAATCAATGGGACCATTGGTATTTTACAGGCTTGCCTCGACTCAAAGACTGTGAAAAAAGTGGTGTACACTTCAAGTGCATCTACTGTCATGTTCAGTGGAAAAGATTTGAGATTAGTGGATGAGACATCATGGACTGATGTAGATTTTGTTAGATCTATGAAATCTTCCGCAGCTTCATACTACATTTCAAAGACATTGACTGAAACATCAGCTCTAGAGTTTGCAGAAACACATGGATTGGATTTTGTCACAATAATTCCTAGTTTTGTTCATGGTCCTTTCATTACTCCTAATTGCCCTGGCTCGGTTCGCACCTCGATGGCTATGGTTTTTGGTATGTACTTTGTTCTCATAACAAATTTATGATTTTATGTTCTGGATTTAGTAGATCTTAGGCCCTTTTTGGATCTTGGGAATGGACCTTGGAATTAAATGCATAATCTAACTTTTGGCATGCACAAAACAGAGAGAACTTTCATTCCTAAGTAAATCCTGTTTCTTTAATGATGTGAGAAAAATTATCTTCCAAAACCTTAAGAAATGGCGCTTGCTTTATATATGTGATGGATGCGTATGGTGATGATTGGCTACATTTGTAGTGAAGACTTGTTTATTGTGCTTTTATCTATTATTTTTATCTTGAATGAAAATGTTATATTCAAGTAATTGTTTATTATGATCTAGTTATGGGATTTTTTTTGTTTTTATTTTTTTATCCTTGGCATCCTACAGAACTTCTAGAGTTTCAATAGTATATACTTCTCCTTCTATTATCGCATACCAACATTATTATTAGATGATCACCCAATTCTGGTCATTCTTGAGTTCATTTTATTCTGTGGTTCCCATTTTCATATGTTTCAGTGCTTCCAAACAAAATGGGATGTCAATAAGAGAACTCAATATTCAGTAGTAGTAGTAGTTGAAGAAAGCAACTATAGAGAGGAATGCGAGTGATTTCTCATTGTATCATATAGGATGACTTTGCATAAAATCTATTCTTCGTATCTGCATTATTTTTGGTTCATACATGGCTTTGTCCTCACACACTACAGTCCAGTTAAAGGCTGCCTTTCCACGTCTATACTTGTAGGCATATACTAGTTGAGCTCACTCTTGGGGATTATCATATATGCTGCATTTTCTGAGAAATTAAGGGCTTCATATGTCAGGTTGATAGTCATGATTCCAAGTGTACCTCTATCGTTATAATGTTCTTAATTGGAACAGGTTCCGAGAAGCAAATAAAGTTTTATGCTAATACCAACTTTGTGCACGTGGATGATGTGGTCAGCGCACATATTTTCCTTCTTGAAAATCCTAAGGTAAAAGGGAGGTACATTTGTTCTGCAGTTGATAAAAATAATGATGAGGTATACCAATTTGTTTCAGCTAGATATCCTGAATATCAAATACCATCAGCTGCGTAAGTTCTTTTTTTCTTTTTTCCTTTTTTTTTAATGTGTACTGTATCTCCAACTATTTTCTGAGTTTTAACTAAGTTACTACCATGTTTATTTCTGCAGTTTCCTGAAGCAGGTCAAAGAGTTAAAATATGCTAGCTTGTCATCACAAAAGCTCTTAGACATTGGATTCAGATATAAATATGGCCTCGAGGAAATGTATGATGAAGCAATTCAATGCTGCAAACAAAAGGGTCTTCTCTAATTCATGTTTGCCTCAAGTTCTTAGAAACATCTGCATAATGCTTTTAACCATGTGTTATTTTTTCCACATTGTTTCTCTGTTATGTTCTAAAACCCCATGATCCCAAGAATTACATTGTGTTCTGCATTCGGACAGTTATACGACTTCTTGAATATCCTTTGCTAGTTTGGTTGGCAACTAATTCCAGAGATTCAGTGGTCGTGTATTTTTGTCTTTGTAAATTGATTTCAAATTATGACTTATTTTAGTTGAAAAGATTGTCAATGTGGAGGAATGCTAGATGTACTTCCAAGAAATGGTGCCAAAATACATCGAAATACTAAATTTTAAATGCTATATAATACATTACTGCAGAAAAATTGTTACAAGTAATTGTTTTTTATCAGGAAAATACTCCACCTTATATAAAAAAAATATATACATATATACAGACATTTTATTTATATGGAAAATTCTCAATGTCATGATGGTATGCGGTGGGATGCCATAGTAAATGACTATCAATTTTGCACAAGGAAGTTCTTACCCTTCACAGGGCTCTTTTGTGGGCTGCCTCTCAATGATGGCATTGTTGTTTCTCTCCTTTAAGATGTCTCATTGCAGACTCTAAAGCATGAGCAGCAACATTTTTGGTTGTAATATTTGTACTTGTGCTCCCAAAAGGTAAACTAAAGAAGCTCATAAACTTGCAAAAATGGCTGCAAAACTAAATCTGAATTTCTTGTCTTGTTTTGCTTGATATATATTTAAATATAAAAAACACTGATGGCCATTTGTTGACTAATAACTTGATAACTGATAAACTGGGAATACTAGAATGGAATAGCCTAATTTTTGTCTGAAATATATGTAAAAGCTGTGAAAATTTTGTGTTTAGGTGCGTTCAAGACAACCATTAATATGCATAAAGAAAAAATACTTAAAATTTTTATTTGTAATGAAAATCAAATGCATTTAGGATCCAAGAACTTAACTATTGCAAGTTAGAAAAATTGAACAATAATGCTCTCATAACCTGATTGGTCTTGTGAGTAGGGCATTCTATTTGTTTTTATTCCTTTGCTATGACTCAGTAGCAATCATAAATTAAGACTAAATGACTTTTCAGGTAAAACCCAGGAAGACTTTGGTTGAAATAATTACTTTAAAAAATATAAAATTAAACAGAAAAAAGAAGAATTGTGTGGATGGAAACAGAACCCAACATCATCCACCAACAAAAAGTTGACAGGCATTTGTCTACAAGCCACTAGTTTCAAGATAAATGGAGAACATAGATAGAGTCGCACAATTAGGGGACAAAGAGGTACTGTGAACAAAAGAACTAGTATATTGGCATCAAATATCTTCCTGCTGCTACTATATATAGTTATATACAACCCCAAGAGAAGGAGAAGGTGAAAGAAATGGAAATGGAAATGGAGGGAGAGGAAGGCATTGTTTGTGTAACAGGTGGAACAGGGTATGTGGCTTCTTGGCTGATCATGAGGCTCCTTCAGCATGGTTATTCTGTTAACACTACTATTCGGTTCGACCCCGGTAAGTCAATTTTTACATCTCAAATTTCCATAAATTGTTTGGTGACTTTTTACTTTAATTTTTATCAATAAACTATCAAGATAACTGCAAATTATGCGACCTTCAGAAATGGGAATACCAATTTCCCAGTAGTTTATTAATTTGGGCAGTTTATTTTGTTAATTTAGTCAAATAGTTACCAAGTTAATTAATTAGTTAATGTGGGGAATTTTCTCATACTTTTTCAACAACAAAACTTAGATATTATAAAGTTATCAATACAAATAATCTACATATATTAGCTCATGAGTTGTGTGAACTGTATAATGATAATCTAGTTACATGGTGCATGATATAATTAGAAGAGTAATGCTATGGATGCAGGATACAAACTATACACAAAACATTGTGCACAAACACTATAAAAAAGGAGAGAAAATAGGAAAGGGGGAACTACCATTAGATTTTATACACATTTTCATTTTACCTACTTTTTGTGCACAATTTTTTATGTATAGTTTATTCATAATTAGAAAGGTGATGAGGTTTTTCTTAGGTTGGTATCTCAATTTTCCCTTTTGTGTTTGTCTCTCTGTGTGTGTGTGAGAGAGAGAAAGAGAGAGAGAGAGAGAGAGCTCTGATGATTAATCTCCCTAATCATGTCCATTAGGCTGCAGAATGTTTCCCTTCAGCTTTCCGGTTTACTGCAATAAAGTTAATTACACCCTTGATCGTGAAATATTGATTGCTTATTAAACCCTGTGAATTGCATGAAAGTAGGATACTCCAACTTCGGGTGTCAAAAAGTTTTATAAAACGTTCTTGGTGGAAAAAAAATGCGATTGAAAGATCCCACTGAATTGAATTGGGTCCATGAATCTAAAAAATAGTGAGAATTCTTGATCTCTCTCAATATCTCGATTCGAAAATCCAGGATTTTAATTAAGTATCTGGGATTGCTTTTATAAAATCAATTTTTATTAAAGGATATGCTTAATTGCTTATAACTTGGAAAAATCAATGCAAAGCGAAAAACAAAATCAATTTTTTTTATCAAAAAAATGGAATCCTAATAACAAACGTCATTCTAATCAGGTATACTTTTAAAACTTCGAATTTCATGTACAATCTTTAAATGTTGCCTAAAGGATTCTTTATGCTCTAGTACTATTTTTTTTTTTTTCTGAAATTCAAATGTAGCCTAAAAGTTTTTCTGTCTTTTTCATACTGCAAGAAAGACATCAGCTACATCACAAATCTACCAGGAGCATCAGAGAGGCTCCGGATATTCAATGCTGATCTTGACAAACCAGAGAGTTTTGATGCACCAATTGAAGGATGCATTGGGGTGTTTCATGTTGCTCATCCTATTGATTTTGAGGACAAAGAAGATAAAGAAACTAAGACAAAAAGAGCAATTAATGGGACCATAGGCATTTTACAGGCTTGCCTTAATTCAAAGACAGTAAAGAAAGTAGTGTACACTTCAAGTGTATCAACTGTCATGTTTAGTGGGAAAGATTTGAGAGTAGTGGATGAGACAGTATGGACTGATGTCGATTTTGTTAGATCTCTAAAAACATTTGGAGGTTCATACTACATTACTAAGACATTGACAGAAAGAGCAGCGCTAGAGTTTGCAGAAACGCATGGATTGGAGCTTGTCACTGTAATTCCTGCTATTATTCATGGTCCTTTCATTACTCCTCATTGTGCTGGCTCAGTTCGCACCTCAATGAGCATGTTTTTAGGTATGTACTTTGTTCTCATAACAAATTTCTGATATTTCATTGCTCTGGATTTAGTAGATGATCTTAAGTCCCCTTTGGACTATGGGAATGAACCTAGGAATAAAATGCACAACAAATCATTCAGAGACAATAAGAAATGACCCTTAATGACTGGTGCATTTTGTGATGATCGAGTACTTTTGGGCAGCAAAGATGAGTTTATTGTGCTTTTATCTATTACTATTAGCTTGGATGAAAATGTTATTATTTGTTGAAGTAAATTGTTTTTAGGGTAAATTTCATTTAACGACCTAAGGTTTACTCATTTTTCCACATGACCACTTAAAGTGAAAAATGACTTTCCGTCTTAATTTCGTCAAAATTAATGGCCTTCTTATTATCTTTTTTTCTGTTTTTTTTTTACACACTAACTTTGGCGGAGTTATAACGAAAAGCCCCTGTTCACTCAACCTAAAAACTATATGTGTTTATGTGTCGACTTTTGAAACTTAGATGGTCATGTTAACGGTAAGCTTCTAAAGCGAACTTTAAAAAGCGAACCAAAGACGAATCGTCGTCTTTGGTGTCTATGGCGACGATTCGACCTGTCGCCAAAGACTACATGGCTACGGTGACGGGTCGAATCGTCGCCAAAGACACCAAAGACGACGGTTCGTCTTTGGTTCGTTTTTTAAGGTTCGCTTTAGAAACTTACCGGTCATGTTAAAACCATTTAAACTTCAGGTGTTTAAATGAAAATTTACCCTTGGTTTTATGATATAATTCTGGGAAATTTTCAATCTATCCTTGGCAGCCAAAAAAGTTTCCAGATGTAATTTTAATATTCTGTAGTAACACTAGAAGCCACTATAAATGGGAATGAGGATTCATTTCTCACTGAATTATATAGTATCAACTTGCATAACCTATTCATCATGTTTGCTGTATTTACCAAGTCATTAAGGCCTTCATACACTTTGATAGTCATGATTCCAAATCTTAACTTGACCTTTCAATCTTTTTGATCGGACCAGGTGAGGATAATCAATTTGAGTTTTCTGTTAATAACGGCTTTGTGCACGTGGATGATGTGGCCAGTGCACACATCTTCCTTCTTGAATATCCGAATGCAAAAGGGAGGTACATTTGTTCTGCAGTTGAGACAACAATCGATGAGTTATATAAGTTTCTTTCTGCAAGATATCCTGAATATCAAATACCAGTAAAAGGGTAAGTTCTTGTTTATTTATTAGTTCTTTTTACCCCTTTTGTATCTAATATTTCAAGAAGATATTAACTAAGTGACTACCATTTCTATTTCTGCAGTTCCCTGAGACAGGTTAAAGATTCTAAATATTTTAGCTTGTCATCAGAAAAGCTCATAGACACCGGATTCAGATATAAATACGGCCTTGAGGAAATGTATGATGATGCGATTCAATGCTGCAAACAAAAGGGTCTTCTCTAATTCATGTTAGGCTCAAGTTCTTAGAACATATTCGTCGCTTGTTCCTAAAGTTTATATTTTGTTGTGCATTCAGACAGTTATACTATTGGTTGAATATCCTATGTTAGCTTTGGTTGGCAAATAATACCATCCTTGAAGTAGTCTTAACCACATAGTTTACAGGTACTAAATAAAAAATCAAATGAGATGTTAATTATATTTTTAAATTTATATAAAAAATGTAGGGATAACTTTTTCGTTAGTCGCCAAACTATAGTTGTTTTTCGTGTTTAGTCCTGTAACTATTTTTTTCGCATATTTCGTCCTCAAGCTATATGTTTCTTTTTTTTTTCTTTTTCTTTTTTTTGCTACTTTGACACACACACACACTCATTACTGCCACCAAGGATTGAACCCAACCTCATGTTTTTTTCATGTTAGTCTCCAAAATATAGTACATTTTTCACATTTAGTCACCAAATTGTGATTGTTGTTCATGTTTGACCCTCAATCTATAGTTGTTTTTTTATATGGAGTACCCTTCGATTGCTCTATTTTTGGAAGGTTGGACAAAGATTATAGAAATAATAAAGTTTAAGGACGAAATACATGAAAAAAATAGTTTGGGGACTAAACGTGAAAAACAATTATTCCCTCCGTTCCAGGATAAAAGTCCTGGTTGACTTTTTGCGCATATTAAGAAAGAAGATAAAATGACAAAATTGTCCATATTAAAATTCTCATTTAATTACATAGTTTTTTGCACATGACTAGTGATGTTCCATAAATATGGATAGGAAATAGAAATATGATAATTAATACTAAAGGTATTATAGGCAAATTATTTTAAAAAATAGATTATTTAAGGTAAGTAGACATTTAACTTGAGATTACTTAAAATAGTTATAAGGACTTTTATCCTGAGACGGATGGAGTATAATTTAGGGACTAATGAAGAGGTTATCCCAAAAATGTATTACAATCATTGGGACAGAGAGAGTATTTCTAAGGTCAAAAATCTGACTATTCAAAATAAATTTGTACACTGATAATTTGATTAGAGGTAAGAATTGATAATTAACTCAATCTGCAATTATTGTATATGTCAGTTGATTTAGACACTACACCAACACTATCTTCAATTCCCATTCACCAACAACAGTTATATATGAGCAATATTGCCTTTCATCCACGTCCTAGTATAGTAGTAGAAGCTTTGACTATATACATAGTCTCTACCTGTTAAGCTCGGTAACGTTTGCGACGGTAGTTTTTGCAGCATTTAGACCTCTAAATGCACCATATCAATTTTGATGTGTTGCGTTTGAGACCCAAATGTTGCGCTTTTGAGTTAAATAAGTTGCATTTAAAATAAATTGCTACTATCAAACAAAATTTTCAAATGTGTTTCAACTTTCAAACGTTTTAAACACACGAAATGCTACCAACGCCGAGTAACTAAACATGCACATAGTGGATTGGTGACATGAGTCTTGACATGTTTGGACGTTCGGTTGTCAAACAATCAACCCTTGTAACACTATCCATCTCCATATAATGTGGAGTATAGATTTGTGTTATTAGTGATAAAAATAAATAGTTAGCTGATTCAATGACAGGTAATGAATTGACCAGACTCCGGGATCATGAACCAGATTTTAACAGGTATTTCATCCAAGTGATTAGAAAAATGATAACATTATTTAATAATTAAATAAAACACTTTATTATTATTATTATTAATAAAAACGTGTAGTTGCATCACTCAAAAGATTATACAGCTATCTTTGGTTTTAAATAAGTGAGCTTTGATTTTGACCGATCAAATTGACATTATACTGACCAATAATTCAGAAACAAGAAACAGAAAATAACCTGTCCATCCTCTAATATTATATTATAGGTAGGGTCCCTGAGAAATGGAGAATATAGATAGTGACACAACTAAGGGACAAAGAGGTACCGTGAACAAAAGAACTAGTAGTATATTGGCATCAAATATTTTCCTGCTGCTACTATATATACAACCCAAGAGAAAGAGATATTCAAACAAATGGAAATGGAAATGGAGGGAGAGAAAGGTATAGTTTGTGTAACAGGGGGAACAGGGTATGTAGCTTCATGGGTGATCATGAGGCTCCTTCAGCATGGCTATTCTGTTAACACTACTATTCGATTCGACCCCGGTAAGTCAACTTTTACATCTGAAATTTCCATAAATTGTTTGGCGATTTTTGTTTTTGTCTTTGCATTTTTTTTTTTAAACTTTGAATTTCATGTACAATCTTTAAATGTTGCCTAATGGATTCTAGATGCTCTAGTACTAATTTTTTATTTTTTTTATTTTTTCTGAATTTCAAATGTAGCCTAAAAGTTTTTTATGTCTTTTTCAGACCGCAAGAAAGATGTCAGCTACCTCACAAATCTACCAGGGGCATCAGAGAGACTCCGGATATTCAATGCTGATCTTGACAAACCAGAGAGTTTTGATGCACCAATTGAAGGATGCATGGGGGTGTTTCATGTTGCTCATCCTATTGATTTTGAGGACAAAGAAGATGAAGAAACTAAGACAAAAAGAGCAATTAATGGGACCATAGGCCTTTTACAGGCTTGCCTTAATTCAAAGACAGTAAAGAAAGTAGTGTACACTTCAAGTGTATCAACTGTCCTGTTTAGTGGGAAAGATTTGGGAGTAGTGGATGAGACAGCATGGACTGATGTCGATTTTGTTAGATCTCTAAAAACATTTGGAGGTTCATACTACATTACCAAGACATTGACTGAAAAAGCGGCGCTAGAGTTTGCAGAAACGCATGGATTGGATCTTGTCACCTTAATTCCTACTATTATTCATGGTCCTTTCATTACTCCTCATTGTCCTAGCTCAGTTCGCATATCAATGAGCATGTTTTTAGGTATGTACTTTGTTCTCACAACAAATTTATGATATTTCATTGCTCTGGATTTAGTAGATGATCTTAGGTCCCCCTTGGAACATGGGAATCTACCTAGGAATAAAATGCACAAACAATCATTCGGAGACCATAAGAAATGACCCTTAAATAATGACAGATGCATTTTGTTGGTCACGGGTGTCCTCACCCATAAAGAAAGAATAAGAATGGCAGACAAGGGAAAGGAAAAGTGGGAGACAAAAGAAAATGAGGAAAAAGCATAGGTCACATGTGTTTGTTTTTCTCTTGTTAGTGCTTAGCTCAGTAGAGTTTTCATTTCCTTTATATTTCCTCTTGTGCTGCTGAAGGAAAATAATGAGATAGAGAACCATCCGAGAGCAAGAGAGAAAATAGTGAGAAAAGCTTCTGCTGAAGCTTAGAAAAAACAGAGAGAAAGAAAGATCAAGCAAATAGGTATTTTGTTTGGGTTTATCACATAGTTATTGTTGTGAGATAATTTGAGTGTATACTCAAATTATGATATTTTTGTAATCTCTCAATTTATTCTAGTGAATTTTTCGGAGTATGTCCCGTGGTTTTTACCTCTTAGTTATAGAGGGTTTTCCACGTTAAAATCTTGGTGTCTCGTGCTTGGGTATTTCTTCTCATTATTTCTTGCGGTGGTTATTATTTTGGTGGAACTGCAAATTTAATCTGTTTGGCGTGTCTTGATATTTTTGGCCATTTAATTTATCAAAGACAACAGTATTTGGGAGGTGATTTTTCCCAACACATTTTGTGATGATGATGTTCTTTTGGGTACCAAATATAAGTTTATCTTGCTTTTATCTATTAATAATAGCTTGAATGACAAATGTTACAATATGTTATTTGCTTAAAGTAATTGTTTCTTATTGAATAATTCGAGGGAATTTTTCAATTTATCCTTGGCAGCCAAAAACTTTCCAGATGTAATAGTGATATTCTGTAGTAATAGTATAAGCCACCATAAAGAGGAATGAGGATTCATATCTCACTGAATTATATATAGTATCAACTTGCATAACCTATTCATCATGTTTGTTTACTGTGTAATTAAGGCCTTCATACACTTTGATAGCCATGATTTCAATGTTTTTTATCGGATCAGGTGAGGATAATCAATTTGAGTTTTCTGTTAATAACGGCTTTGTGCACGTGGATGATGTGGCTAGTGCACATATCTTCCTTCTTGAATATCCGAATGCAAAAGGGAGGTACATTTGTTCTGCAGTTGAGAAAACAATCGACGAGCTATATGAATTTCTTTCTGCAAGATATCCTGAATATCAAATACCAATAAAAGGGTAAGTTCTTGTTTATTTATTAGTTCTTTTTTCCCCTTTTGTATCTAATATTTCAAGAAGATTTAACTAAGTGACTGCCATTTCTATTTCTGCAGTTCCCTGAAACAGGTTAAAGATTCTAAATATTTTAGCTTGTCATCAGAAAAGCTCTTAGACACCGGATTCAGATATAAATACGGCCTTGAGGAAATGTATGATGATGCGATTCAATGCTGCAAACAAAAGGGTCTTCTCTAATTCATGTTAGGCTCAAGTTCTTAGAACATATTCGTACTATTAAATCCCATAATCGTTTGTTCCTAAAGATTATATTTTGTTGTGTATTCAGACAGTTATACTAGTGGTTGAACATCCTATGCTAGCTTTGGTTGGCAAATAATACCATCCTTGAAGTAGTCTTAACTACATAGTTTACAGGTGCTAAATAAAAAATCAAATGAAACTTTAATTTTATTTTTAAATTTATATAAAAAAAATGCAGGGATAACCTTTTCGTTAGTTGCCAAACTATAGTTATTTTTCGTGTTTAATCTTATAACTATTTTTTTCGCATGTTTCGTCCTCAAGCTATATGTTTCTTTCATGTTAGTCCCCAAAATATAGTACATTTTCACATTTAGTCACCAAATTGTGATTGTTGTTCATGTTTGATCCTCAATCTATAATTGTTTTTTCATATGGAGTACCCTTCAATTGCTCTATTTTTGGAAGGTTGGACAAAGATTTAGAAATAATAAAGTTTAAGGACGAAATACGTGAAAAAAATAGTTTGGGGATTAAACGTGAAAAATAATTATAATTTGGAGACTAACGAAGAGGTTAACCCAAAAATGTATTACAATCATTGGGACAGAGAGAGTATTTCTAAGGTCAAAAATATGACTATTCAAAATAAATTTGTACACTGATAATTTGATTAGAGGTAAGAATAGTATATTAACCAATAGAATTGATAATTAACTCAAACTGCAATTATTGTATATGTCAGTTGATTTAGACACTACACCAACACTATCTTCAATTCCCATTCACCACCAACAGTTATATATGAGCAATATTGCCTTTCATCCACGCCCTAGTATAGTAGAAGCTTTCTTTGACTATATACATAGTCTCTACCTGTTAAGCTCGGTAACGTTTGCGACGGTAGTTTTTGCAGCATTTAGACCTCTAAATGCACCATATCAATTTTGATGCGTTGCGTTTGAGACCCAAATATTGCGTTTTTGAGTTAAATAAGTTGCATTTAAAATAAACTGCTACTATCAAACAAAATTTTCAAATGTGTTTCAACTTTCAAAAGTTTTAAACACACGAAATACTACAAACGCTGAGTAACTAAATATGCACTTAGTAGATTGGTGACACGAGTCTTGACATGTTTGGACGTTTGGTTGTCAAACAATCAACCCTTGTAACACTATCCATCTCCATATAATGTGGAGTATAGATTTGTGTTATTAGTGATAAAAATAAATATATCTTTGGTTTTAAATAAGTGTCTTAGAGCTTTGATTTTGACCGCTCAAATTGACATTATACTGACCAATAATTCAGAAACAAGAAGCAGAAAATAACCTGTCCATCCTCTAATATTATATTATAGGTAGGTTCCAACTAAGGGATAAAGAGGTACCGTGAACAAACGAACTAGTAGAATACTGGCATCAAATATTTTCCTGCTGCTACACTATATACAACCCAAGAGAGAGAGATATTCAAACAAATGGAAATGGAAAAAGAGGGAGAGAAAGGTATAGTTTGTGTAACAGGGGGAACAGGGTATGTAGCTTCATGGGTGATCATGAGGCTCCTTCAGCATGGCTATTCTGTTAACACTACTATTCGATTCGACCCCGGTAAGTCAACTTTTACATCTGAAATTTCCATAAATTGTTTGGCGATTTTTGTTTTTGTCTTTGCGTTTTTTTTTTTTTTTAGACTTTGAATTTCATGTACAATCTTTAAATGTTGCCTAAAGGATTCTAGATGCTCTAGTACTAATTTTTTATTTTTTTTTTGTTTTCTGAATTTCAAATGTAGCCTAAAAGTTTTTGATGTCTTTTTCAGACCGCAAGAAAGATGTCAGCTACCTCACAAATCTACCAGGAGCATCAGAGAGGCTCCGGATATTCAATGCTGATCTTGACAAACCAGAGAGTTTTGATGCACCAATTGAAGGATGCATGGGGGTGTTTCATGTTGCTCATCCTATTGATTTTGAGGACAAAGAAGATGAAGAAACCAAGACAAAAAGAGCAATTAATGGGACCATAGGCCTTTTACAGACTTGCCTTGATTCAAAGACAGTAAAGAAAGTAGTGTACACTTCAAGTGTATCAACTGTCCTGTTTAGTGGGAAAGATTTGGGAGTAGTGGATGAGACAGCATGGACTGATGTCGATTTTGTTAGATCTCTAAAAACATTTGGAGGTTCATACTACATTACCAAGACATTGACTGAAAAAGCGGCGCTAGAGTTTGCAGAAACGCATGGATTGGATCTTGTCACCTTAATTCCTGCTATTATTCATGGTCCTTTCATTACTCCTCATTGTCCTAGCTCGGTTCGCATCTCAATGAGCATGTTTTTAGGTATGTACTTTGTTCTCACAACAAATTTATGATATTTCATTGCTCTGGATTTAGTAGATGATCTTAGGTCCCCTTTGGAACATGGGAATCTGCCTAGGAATAAAATGCACAAAAAATCATTCGGAGACCATAAGAAATGATGACAGATGCATTTTGTGATGATGATGTTCTTTTGGGTACCAAATATAAGTTTATCTTGCTTTTATCTATTAATAATAGCTTGAATGACAAATGTTACAATATGTTATTTGCTTAAAGTAATTGTTTCTTATTGAATAATTCGAGGGAATTTTTCTATTTATCCTTGCATAAGCCACCATAAAGAGGAATGAGGATTCATATCTCACTGAATTATATATAGTATCAACTTGCATAAACCTATTCATCATGTTTGCTGTATTTACTGTGTAATTAAGGCCTTCATACACTTTGATAGCCATGATTTCAATGTTTTTAATCGGATCAGGTGAGGATAATCAATTTGAGTTTTCTGTTAATAACGGCTTTGTGCACATGGATGATGTGGCTAGTGCACACATCTTCCTTCTTGAATATCCGAATGCAAAAGGGAGGTACATTTGTTCTGCAGTTGAGAAAACAATCGACGAGCTATATGAATTTCTTTCTGCAAGATATCCTGAATATCAAATACCAGCAAAAGGGTAAGTTCTTGTTTATTTATTAGTTCTTTTTTCCACTTTTGTATCTAATATTTCAAGAAGATTTAACTAAGTGACTACCATTTCTATTTCTGCAGTTCCCTGAAACAGGTTAAAGATTCTAAATATTTTGGCTTGTCATCAGAAAAGCTCTTAGACACCGGATTCAGATATAGATACGGCCTTGAGGAAATGTATGATGACGCGATTCAATGCTGCAAACAAAAGGGTCTTCTCTAAATTCATGTTTGGCTCAAGTTCTTAAAACATCTATTAGTATTTTTATCCCATAATCACGTGTTCCTAAAGTTTACAATGTCTTGATCATTCAGACAGTTATAGTATGCCCGAGAAAGCCTGGTTCTGGGTGGGGAGATTAGTCTGACTGCGGTTGGGAACTCCACATTATCAAAAAAAAGACAGTTATAGTAGTTGTTGAATATCCTTTGCTAGCTTGGTTGGAAACTAATAACAATGAACATGCCTGCCTTTGCCATTTCTGTTTGGGATCTTTTTCCTGGTGGGAAACTTAACAGTAGTAGCATGGCAATTAAATGGGAGTTCTGGCAATTGGGATGAATCAGTACCAGTCACCTTTTATTGTGAAAAACATAGTTTCCTAATAGAAGTATTGGTCTGTTCTCTGTTGGCATTTTTTAGGCTTGTGAAATTTGAAAGGAAGGAGACCTCTTCCTATGCTTTGGTAATACATAAAATAGTTGTTCCAATTTTCTTTTGTTTTCATTACTTTGCTATCATTTAATAGTCATTAGCAACTATAAATTAAGAACAAGTGAATGGTACAAGGGGGACAAAGCTACTGTGCACTTAAGAATCAGCCTGCTATCAAATATATTTTGCTAATATTTAAAATCCAAAGAGAAAAAATATTATTGAGAAAATAAAAAGAAAAAAAGGGGATTTTGAAGAACTCAAAATAGCCTATTTATTTGTATAAATAATTGTTTGTGCTTGAATTTCACTTGTTTGTCTCAACACGTTAAATAATTGACTCGGAACTAACTAAAAACTCAATTGTATTTAATATATATTTTATAATATTTATTTAGTTATTTGTTTTAGAATTTTAAAAATAGATATATATTAAAAAATATATGTAACTTAAGTATAAGGATCAACTTGGCTCAGTTATACATTGCTCACGCTTCGAGCTACTTATTTATACTCAAGACTCGAATCGGTCGAACTTGTCTCATCACATCAAAATTCATTTTGACCCATTTAAATATGAGTCAAGCTCAAATTCGACAACCAAAACTCATTCGATTTGATTCGACATTTTTTTGTAGGTTTAATATAGAAAATCCTAAAATAGAAACATAAAGTTAGGCAATTTGTGTCTCCCACGTAATCTGATTTATTTAAAATACCCCACTTTGCTTTTTGAGATGAGATCGGTACTCCATCTATTTGTCTATTTAAGCTATACAAGTTTGGAACCCGTGCGAGACACAGACTATCTTTCTTATATATTTCTTATTTTTCTCTTTTCTTAGTGACTATAATTTATTTCAATTTAAATTCGTTAGTTTTACAATTATCTACTAACTTAATGATTAATTAAATTATAGGTTCCTCTTTTAAATTATTATTATTATATATATATCCACACACATGCATATGATATTATTATCATCTTTTTTAATTTATATTATTTTTTTTTAGTTTGTATCATCAAGTGATCTCATGGTAAATATTAATAGACAAATACGACAAAAACTAAAAATGTGAATATCATTAATTATAGTTCATTCGTCACACAGTAAATATCATAATATTATATGTGATTTTTTTGATAATCAAGAAACTGTAAATTAAAATGCTTTTGTACACACACACACACACACACACACATATGGTTCCCTTTCATAGTAATCGGTTACTATGAACATTATTTCAGTAGTCACATCTTATCCCGTCCAAAGATTGGGATTAAAGTGAACTTGAACCATGTTGTTACTCCTTCTAACGACAGACATATTCTTTCTAACGGCCCGAAAAATTACAAATGTACTCTCTATTCAATTTCATCACTGCTACGGACTCCAATACATAAAATTGTTGCAAATGAGGAACAAATAGGGAGCAATTCAGCTTATATAGATATATAGAAAGAGAGAAAAAGGGCAATTCAACTATAAATTAAGAACAAGTGAATGGTACAAGGGGGACAAAGCTACTGTGCACTTAAGAATCAGCCTGCTATCAAATATATTTTGCTAATATTTAAAATCCAAAGAGAAAAAATATTATTGAGAAAATAAAAAGAAAAAAGAGGGATTTTGAAGAACTTAAAATAGCCTATTTATTTGTATAAATAATTGTTTGAGCTTGAATTTCACCTTGTTTGTTTCAGCAAGTTAAATATTCGACTCGGGACTAACTAAAAACTATTTAATATATATTTTGTAATATTTATTTAGTTATTTGTTTTAGAATTTTAAAAATAGATATATATTAGAAAATATATGTAACTTAAGTATAAGGATCAACTCAGCTCAGTTATACACTACTCACTCACGCTTCGAGCTACTCATTTATATTCAAGACGAATTTGTCTCATCAAATCAAAATTCATTTTGACCCATTTAAATGAGTCAAGCTCACATTCGACAATCAAAACTCATTCGATTTGATTCGACTTTTTTGTAGGTTTAATATAAAAAATTCTAAAATAGAAACATATAGTTGGGTAATTTGTGTCTCCGGCGTAATCTGATTTATTTAAAACCTCGACTTGACTCGACTTTGTTTCTTGAGATGAGATCGATGACTCCATCTATTTGTCTAATTAAACTTGTATGCGACACACATACTATCTTTCTTATATATTTATTGTTTTCTCTTTTCTTGGTGACTAATTTATTTCAATTTAGATTCGTTGATTTTACAATTGTCTACTAATTTAATGATTAATTAAATAATAGGTTCCTCTTTTAGATTATTATTATTATTATTATGATATATATATATATATATATATATATATATCTACACACAAGCATATGATATTATTATCATCTTTTTATTTTATATTATTTTATTTTTTTAAGTTTGTATCATCAAGTGATCCCATGGTAAAAATTAATAGACGAATACGAAAAAAACTAAGAACGTGAATATCATTAATTATAGTTCATTCGTCTGACAGTAAATATCATAATATTATATGTGATTTTTTTTATAATCAAAAAATTGTAAATTAAAATGCTTTTGTACACACACATATATGGTCCCCATCCATAGTAATCGGTTGCTATGAACATTATTCTAGTAATCACATCTTATCCCGTCCATCTTGATATCCAAAGATTGGGATTAAAATGAATTTGGACCATGTTGTTACTCCTTCTAGCGGCAGATATATTTTTTCTAACGGCCCAAAAAATTATAATGTACTCTCCATTCAATTTCATCACTGCTACGGACTCCAATACATAAAATTGTTGCAAATGAGGAACAAATAGGGAGTAATTCAGCTTATATAAATATATAGAAAGAGAGAAAAAGGGAAAGAGAAAAGAACCGAATAAAAATGAAAATAATTTATGTTTAGTTGAAAATATAAAGACAAAATTGATATTATAAAAATATTATTTAATCAAAATTTTCTCTCTCTTCCAATTTTCTCATTTTTGAGAAGAATTTTTTTTTAAAAAAATAAAGCAAGTTTTCTTTAAAAAAAAAATTTCTCATAAAAAAACTCAAAGACACCCACTAATACTTTCTCTAACTTTTCTTTTCAAAAAAAACCTCAAAGACGGTGTAAGTGTTAAGGAAGAAGGGCGAAAACCGTAAAAGCACTAAAAACCGAAATTTGCGAGTAATAAAGTTTCTCGTTAGAAAGAGCGCGCTCATAACGTCCCCACAAACAACGAACTTCAAGGGTCTCTCCTTCTTTCTCTAATCCCTCTTTCTCTCTCCAATTCCAAAATTGAATTTTCAGAGCCCTACCTCTACCCGTAAATGATCAGAAGCTCGGTGAGAAATTAAGCCGGCCGATCATGTCATTTTCCGATTCCGAATCTTCTTCTCAAAGCGGTGGCGGAGAGTATAAGAATTTCCGCCAAATCAGCCGTGGAAGTATGCTTTTGATTTTGTTTCTCTCTCTTCATATTTTAGTTCAATTTCACATTTATGTGCGCATATACGCATAATAGCACGCATTTTTGGGGAAATAGAGATTAATGATCTGAGCTGATGAATTTGTAATTATTGTAAAAAAATGTATTTGTTGTGCTGTTTTAATTTTTGGAGGGAAAGGAACGAACTTAGTTATATAATTAATCAACTTTGTAGTAATGTAGAGAAAAGTCTGTTATGTATTGCGAAAGATTAAAGCCGAATTACAATTGCAACCTATACATAGGATATACGGTAATTAAGAATGACCCCACATTAACTTGTTCTATTATCACATAGACTTTCACATTAGTCGCAAGTCAACTTCGTTATAAATTTGTCGACATATAAATCATTTCTTGGGGAGAGAAGAATGGAACATTTGATGAAATTTTCTTATTGTTTATCTTTTAGGTGTATAGATAGAATTTCTAATGTTCCAAAACGAGAGTCCATTATTCAACATATATAAATGCACTAAATTTAGTCAATAGACGTTACTTAAAAATTATTGTAAATTGAGCTTGGAGGATAAATTGGAAAGCTACAACTTTTGTTGAATTGCGTGACTTCTCAAAAGTGAACTCTTATTTTTGGGTGGGAGGAAAGGAGGAAAGGAGGAAAGGAGGAAAAGAGTTGAATAATATGTGAACCAAGAGATCCTCAGGAAATAGCAGAAGGAAGCTTAAAATGAGGAAAGCCAGTTGATGATGATGTTTTTATATTGACGCTAATGGCCCAAGACAGAATGACCTAGGAGAAATACTACAAGTGGATACTTTGAGTTGAACGGAAATAAAGGGGTTGAATAAAATGAATTAAATTTCACAGTTTGAAAGTATTTCTCTATTAAATTTGGAAGGAAGACTGAATCCCCCTAAAGGGTACATCTTTTATGACAGATGGTCAGATGATGAGTACTAGAGCCTTGGACTGGGAGAATCTTTAAGATATTAAGATAAAAATATTTGTGTTCAATACTTGTTTTGGGTTCCCCGAGGGCATACATAGGTTTGTTTAGACATTTTGGTTCACTTGCTGGCTTTGGAGATTTTTTGTTCTTCAGCCTTTTGTATATGTCGCATGTACTATTCGTGGATAGATCAATGTTCATGGTTGGCATGATAACATTTCGATAAATAGAAAACGGGTAGTGTAGCATATAGAACTGTAAGTGGTAATATAAGGTGAAGCTTAGTTACATTGCGGGTATGTACTATAGACATGCAATATAACATACTAGTAAATTTATTAATTTTTGTTCTATATTGGTTTGGGGTGGGGTACCAATATTTTTCTTGTTGCTAATATTTAGAACTGTGAACCAATTATCCTGGAATTTTCTTGAGCCATAATTCACTTCATACTTGTTTGTTTTATATATTTAGGGTTGCTGTATGAAATGCTAAGATCATCTAAAACAGGGGATTCAAAATCTTGGAAGGTATGTGCTGTTAAATTGCTCTATAAATTCTTTTTTAGCTGATCTTATTTTAGCAAATTTTTCTTTACTTTATATTAAAAAAAGTTGCTTCTTGCACAAGGGCAGGGATTATACTCTCCTGCACTCACATTTACGTATTAAAAGTTGCATGCTCCAGGATCTTTGAAGTCTTTTCTGGGAATAGGGCAAATGATCTGTTTTATTTATTATGTTACGGGATATTCTAGTGTTTCCTAAGGCTCACTATTTGATTAGCTTACTTCAGTACTGGATTATGAAATTGTTTAGGATGATTTCACCCTTTTGCAGCTATCTATATTTCACGAGAGATTTCACTCAGTTCACTGTCCAACTCTACTTGGATAAAGAAGAGAATACGTATCAGCTTGAAATATAAGTCTTATCTGTTCACATTGGAAAAAACATATCAGATACTTTTAGAGATCTATTTGACAGTTTCCATATCTACCTTCTTATGAGAATAAGTTTCGTTATTCTGAACACTTGGTGCTGTCCAGATGATTTGGTAACTCTCTTTACCTTCCCATGACATAATATACAAGAATGAGGTTAGACGAGAAAAACAACAATAGATCTATTGTTCTCCCTGGATTTAGCGTAAGGTGATTGTAGACTCCTGCCCAACCTTCATATGCCCAAAGAAAAACTTCTCCACAGATGATAAATGTGTTACATAATGCATGTCTTTCTCTTATGAAACTCCATAATGGTGAATATCAGTGTGATAACTAATGTGAGTCAAACGGGTGCTGTTTGTAAAAGCTTAGATATCAATTGGAGGTATATTGCTACACTGATGTTGGGGTGTTGGGGAGGCATTTGCATATTCGAATATAAGGCTGCCCCCTCAATAGAGTAACTTCAGTTCTCTGAACATGTTTGTTGTAGCATCCAACATGCACCCAGATGGCTTCTTGATTGTATGGTTGGTTGGTGCCATCGATCATTAACATCACTATCTATAAAGTGAAACATGATGAGCTAATGACCAAGCAACCATGTATTTACTCTTGATCAACATTGTTCAGGTACTAATCATGGATAGAATTACTGTGAAAGTCATGTCTTGCTCTTGCAAAATGGCAGATATAACAGATGAAGGAATTTCATGTAAGCATTTACAGATTTCACTTATTATTTGGACTTATGTTTACATCTCTATATAAATACGTGTTCATATTGTTTTGGTTGTTTCTCTCATTTGCTTTAGAATTTTCATTTAAACTTGTTTGGTTATGTTTTCCTTATTGTGATATATTTCAATATCGACTGCAATCAGAGAATGACTTTTTCTGCATTTTTGGTCTCCCAATTTTCAAAGTCACAAAATCTAGTTTAAATGCAAAAGATAATCTCCAGATTTTGTCAATTGATGCTCCAGTTTTTGAGGGTGGTTTGTCACTTGTCCTGATGCAGTTTTAAGCTTTTGTAATCATATGTTAGTTCCTAGCTTGCTTTATACTTCTTTGTTTGATAGCCAGTCAAGCTACTGCTATGAAACTTTTGCTAGTTAGTCTCTGAATGTGTCTTTGATAATAATAACTTGTTAATTTCTCTTCTTCATGCAGTGGTTGAAGACCTTTTTAGGAGAAGGCAACCTTTGCCCTCTATGGATGCGATATATTTCATCCAACCTTCAAAAGAGAAGTATAAATTGCCTTTTGACTAATTCACTTTGTTCCTAAGTCTCTCTCATTAGTTGTTCTCAGACAGAAAGTACAAAAAATGCAATTTGTGATGCTTGCTTTTACATTTGTTGAACACATGTTACGATTTCTCCTCTCTTAATTGTTTAGTTTTGATATCGTTACCTGGACATTTTATTACCTTGGAATAAATATTCAGATTTGACTAACCTTACAATAAGTGATTGGGAGAACCTGAAGAGTGTATAGGGGGAAAAAAAATAAGAAGACGACAAAAAGAGAAAAGGAGAAGGCAATAAATTTATTCAGATATTATAGATAAGGATGTATCAAGTTGAGTTGAAATGTGGATGCATTACTGCTTCTTTATATGCAGCTCAGTAACTGGACCTCTAGTATATTAATGCTGCTTGGGAACTATTATGGTATGGGGTGGCACATTTAAGTTTCATCACACCAGTGGTGTATTCTTTAAGAGTGTTCTTGTTATCCCTGGTTATTTGAAATTTGAATCAACCCAGTCTTGCATAGGACACCTTTGGTCCTTTTCCTTAAATTTCCATTTGTAGATCAATTCCCTGCATCTCACCTTCTACTATTTTCTATTAAGCAGACTACTGTGATACATGTGCCAATTTTTGTTGGACTAGGAATTAGGAATTCATTCTCAGCAACTCTAATATGACTAACTAAGAAGAAGGATAATTTCCAACCTTGGTAAAGAGAGTGTTTCTGTATATATCCCGACCCACATCTGAACATGTGGGTAGAATTGAACTATTTACAAGGCCTCAACCCTGTACCAACAAGTCGCGACTTCTGGGTCTTCCTGTAGTGGGCCAAAATGACTCAAGTTGATAATCTTGGGACCAGGATTAAACTTAAAGGATTGAGCCTGGATTCGGTATTGTGGTGGGTCTAGGTCATTTCAAATGGTATCAAGTGGCCCCCTTGTGGTCTGGTGGGTCTGGAGCCCACAAACTCCCTGGGGATTGTGTTTATCTGGCTGTGGACTATGATTTGAATTGGCCTTGACAAGGACGTCAAGGATTTAAGTGCGGAGAGTTCAATACCTCATCCCATATCAGAACATGTGGGTAGAACTGAAATTTTTGTAAGGTCTCAACACTGCTACCAAGGTTCCAACAAGTCCTGACCTTTCGGATTGGCCTGACTTTATCCAAGATGACTCAAGTTGATGCTCTTGGGAGCGTACTGAGACTTAATCCGAGCTTGTGGCGGGTCCAGGTCATTACATTTTAGGCTTTCTACACGTGGGATATCAACATATTTAGGATTAGACTTTTCTTGTGATTCCTTTGATGTCTGAAGATTGTAACAGTTTTCAGTTTTCTTGTTTCTTTATCCTTCGCCTGTCAAAAGGATATTGGAACTGATGTTATGTTTTCTAATAACTATGCAGTGTGGTAATGTTTTTATCCGACATGTCAGGAAGAGAGCCTTTATACAGGAAGTATGTGAAACATTCTAGTTTCCTTGAATATAATATTATTGTTTTGTTTCCTCATATTCCTTGTTAGAGTGAATCTGTTGCTTGGGTTATTTTCTTTTGTTGCAGAGCATTTGTATATTTTAGTTCGCCTATCCCAAAGGAATTGATTACCCGCATAAAGAATGATACAAGTGTTTTACCACGCATAGGTGCCTTGAGAGAGGTTAGGATTATCATATCTAAAACTATTATTTGGTAATTCATATCTTTTGAGTTCTACGTAAACGGCGTTCTAATTTTGTTTTCTTCTTGTAACTTGTTAAATGCAGATGAATTTGGAGTACTTTTCCATAGACAGTCAGGTAGATGTTAATTTGATATATTTATTCTCTCTCTGTTCTCTGATTGGTTTTATGTTGAGCTCCCTGATTTTACCATTTTGTCAGGTTAAATCTGAGCCATAATAGTTAGTTTAGTATTATTGACCAAGTAGGACATGAAATAGAATAACAGTTCATTAAGGCAAATATCTCATATTTTCAATGAATTTTTTATTGTATAAGCTTAGGATATTGTTGTTGTTGGTTGACTAAGTGATCTCTTGTCTAGGAGAAGAACTTGAAATTGGGGTGCACTATTCAGAGAATATTAAAAAAAATGTTTGAGAATCTAACTGTCAATCTACCACCTGTTTGCCTTAAATGGAATCAAGTTATAATCATATAATGTTAGTGAGCTGAAGCTCTGATGGTTTACTTGTTCCCCTGTGTTTGATGCCATAGCAGTAGGATCGAAGATACCAGAATTACTAAAAGTTATATCTCTTCTAATAATAAAAAAATTATGTAACTTACCCTCTGTTTGTGAGTTTTATTTTGAGAAGGGAAGGCAAGTTGGAACATTCCTTTTAACTTTTCGGAAGAAAGGCTCCAACTTTCCCTTCCCTTCCCTTCCCTGCCCCTAATATAAAATTCACGAACAGACTGTTAGAGATTCTGTCCAGATGGTTCGGAATCTATCCTTCCCTGATTGTAAGCAATGCAACAGATTTCAGGACCGTTGACTACTTTGGACTGATTATATCTTATCGACCAACAGTTTTGATTGAAAGATAATCTGCAACTACAGGATGTAGAATCAGTTCACACCTCTAAATAAGGATGTCAACAAATACATGGCAAATAATCGATTGCAAGGTGAATTAATGACAAAGAACACGAGTTTCTAGGTGAAAACAAAATCCACTACTATTTACTTTTGTTCATTCTTTAATATTTACGTACTATTAGAGAAATATAATGAATCTAGACATAGGTAATCTTCTAGAAAATGATAAAATGCCTGATAGTAAAAATGAAAACATTCTAAAGCACTCCGAAGTAATTCATGCCTTACTAGAATTTCAATCTTCCCTAAATTCTCCTCAACAGTTAAGCTTTCACACTCTTTTGATGTGAAAAGAAATTGTCTTTGGATTTGAAGTTTCAGAGTGACATTATTTTTTTTTTCCTTCTTTCACCAATCTTAAGATTACAAATTTAAGATTCTCTTGAGATGCTTAAAGAACTTCAAAGTTGCCGCCATTGCTGCTTATTTTCATCCAATTTGTCCAACGGGACATAATGATGCGATTCATAATTGTCAATTTGATTTTCTAAAATCCACACTTTAGATTCTATTAATGATATTTCACTAAAAATAATCAGAAGTAGCCAACAACTGTTGAAGACACAAGCCTGGGCTACCTTCGGAAATGGTTCTTTTGGAATCAAATGATGAATATTATATGACATGATATAGGATAGGGCATTTTAAAATGGTCATTTTAATTGATGTAGACATGTGTTAAGAAATATTTGAGTTTTGGCACTGAATTATTTTACCTTTATGGTGGGAAACGCTCCTCTGTACATGTAAATAGTTTTTATTAACAAAGATATATCCCGAGTGTAGTGGCATGAAATCTGAATATCATTTTCTAAAATATATAATCTGCTGAAATTTTAATCTCCAAGTAGTCTTAAAAAGAATAAAATGACATATAAATTCTACCACTTTCACACAACCAAAGAATCTTAAAGATGTAGACTGTTGTCCATATAAAGAAGTAAAAAATAAAAGTATGTGGGACCTATGGTTGATCTGTCTTAAACTCTGCGCCATGTTGACCATGATAAAATTTGGGACAAAGGGAATACTTTGAGATAATGTGGTCGCAGTTGATATCCTACTGGGTCTTATCACTTACAAACATGCATAATGTGAAGTTCTGTCCTCCGGGTATTTTGTTTAGGGATTTATCACTGACCATGAAAGTGCTTTAGAAGACCTCTTTGGCGAAGATAGTGAGAATTCTCGTAAAGCTGATGTTTGCCTGAACACAATGGCTACCCGAATTGCTACTGTTTTTGCTTCGCTGAAGGTATGGATACAATTTTTTGTGTTGAGCTGTGGTTTATATTTTTTTGAGGTTTGTTATTTTTCATATATGCTTTTTATCATCTTTTTTTCCCATTCAATTTTCAAAATTGTAAGATAGGTAGTTATTTTAATATTTTAGTCTAGCATGCTGTATACTTAGAGTTTGTTCTATTGTCTATGCGATGTGCCTTATCTTCTATTGCTAACATCAAAAGGTCACGATGACCCATTTATACAACATTAATCCCAACTCCCAAGTGATGAATACCACTCACCTTTGAAAGTTTTCCTTCTAGCGAAGAATTATCCTGGTTGTACCCAGGGGCGGATCTAGCCTCGAAGTTCAGGGGGGGCAAATTCAAATTTTTTTTCTTTAAGAATAAAAAATTTAATGAAATAATCACAAAACTAAATAACGCAGTGAGTTTTTTTTTTTTTTTTTTTTTTTGAATATCAACATTAACAGGTTGTCACGGCTTACATTTTCAGGAATATATTTAAAATTTGTATGTTTAGTTGTTATAACCTAATTACGTATGTCTATGCTGACTATCAATAAATGTTTAAAAACTAATTCAACATCAAAACAAGACCAATATATACAATATGAATAGTTAAGTATAATTAGCAACAACAATAAACAATCTCAATTAAACCACTAATCAGTAATAAAAAACATTACAAAATTTAAAGAAAATAAAAATAGAATAGAACACACACTCTAAGAATTTTTATTTGATGGAGTTCTCTTCATTGTTGCAGTGTTGTTTTAAGAAGTAAAAAACCCTCATTTATAAAAGTACAAAAAAGAAGAATCCATAAACAATTACAAAAATTCCTAAAATAATTGTTAAATTTGTGAAATTAAAAAACTAAAATTAAAATATACCTGAATTAGTTGCAGATATTGATTGCCTATTTGCCTGATTTAAATTTGGAGACTTGAATTTCAAGATTTGCTCAGTTGCGTTTTGCGAATTTGGAGACTTTGGGTTGTCGTCCTTGTCCTCCGTTGTTGCTCTGTTACTTGCTGAGAGATGAAATAATAAGATCAGTAGATTAATAGTGAGAATGTGAGATTGGAATTTGGTCCATGAAAGACAACATTAAATAAATTTTAGGAGATCAAAGACCAAGGTAGTGGGAAGTATGAGAATTTTAAAACAATATGTTTAAAAATGTTAGCTCAATCTCGTGGAGGGCAATGACTCATTGTTATGCAGACTAAAAAATGGAATATTATTATTATAAGTTTAGTGGAGACAAAAAAATCAGAATTGAAGGGAAATGTCAAATTCGCCGCATGCACAATCCATTGCTATCAATATTTTATAACTCCTCTTATCACATGCTTGGGTGCTTACCCCTGGTTCCTGAAAATCCAGTGGGGGCAGGTGCCCCCCCTGCCCTTGCCGTGGATCCGCCCCTGGTTGTACCATTATAAAGATAAAATACAGAAAATCTTAGTTTGTGAATCTAATCTCATTCAACATGTTACTACTTTGGAGGAACTATTCTTTGTTGAGTTGAGGTAAGATGAATTCTTCAAGGTAAATCTGTTGAAAGTCTGAACATGTTTGCATCACTACAGGAATTCCCTGTTGTGCGGTATCGTGCTCCCAAGGGGCTTGATACTGCAGAAACGACATTCCGCGAGTTGGTTCCTACGAAGCTTGCTGCTGCTGTTTGGAACACTATTTCAACATATAAAACAACTATTCCTAACTTTCCTCAGACTGAAACATGTGAATTCCTCATTCTTGACAGATCCATTGATCAGGTAAATCCAGTTTTTCTACCTGACTTACTTTCTATATGATTTTTAAGTTTGATTTTGTTAACTGTGATATTATTTTTTAGATTGCTCCTGTAATTCATGAATGGACTTATGATGCCATGTGTCATGATCTACTGGATATGGACGGGAATAAATATGTTTATGAGGTACAGATTTTTTGCTTTTATGTCTCGTGCTGTTTGTTAAGAATAGTTTTAGGAATTTCTGGTAAAAGTTTAAGCCTTTTCTGTAGGTTCCCAGCAAAACTGGCGGTGAGCCTGAAAAAAAGGAGGTCCTTTTGGAAGACCATGATCCTGTCTGGCTCGAGCTTCGCCATGCCCATATAGCAGATGTATGTCTCGCGCATGTATATTTTGGTCACTTCTATTTGTGATTAGTGTGAATGCTCTTTCCCACTAACTGGTATATCAGGCTAGTGAACGGTTGCATGATAAGATGACACACTTTAAATCAAAGAACAAAGCAGCACAACTTCAACAAAGGTCAGTTGTAGTGATGTAGAACCAATTTGATATCTTTTCTCCTTTTCCCCCTAATCAATATTGATCTTCTTGCTATGATATGCTTTGAAAACTGTTGCAAAATTTTCTGTTGGATTGATCTCAGTTTTTTCTGTTAACGTTGTCTTTTGGAATATCACTGTTTGTAGATTATAATAATCTCCACTATTATACCTAACAGTGTTAGATAAAAAGGAAAGGTGCTTGCCTTTCATTTTTTTCTCAAGTACGAAAAATGCACTCTGAGAGGGCCCAAAGAACGAGATTTTAGTATGGAGTCCACTAATGGCACGCCATTAATGTAACCTTTTACTAAATAAAAGCCTCCAACTCACCATCTTGATTAAACTCGTTCCAAAAAAGTTTAAACAATCAACCTCAAAGGACAAGGCATATGCGTGTCATGTAGAGTCAAGAAGGTGCCATTGCATTTATTGAGGGATAGAATTTTTCTTCCTTGCTTAGTTGGGCATCAGCCATGGGAACTTCGGGGAATAACCTTATTGGATCTGTGTAGATTGGAAAATGGCACCTGTTATGTGCTGTTTTTGTTTTCTATTTGTGCTAAGTAGGAAAGACTCCTCCTGCCCATATATCTTCTCTTCCCTATTAACCCATGTATATTCTCTTCCCTACAATAAAATCTTCTTTTATATATAAAAAAGTTTCCCAACGACATTGGACAAAATTGTCTCCTTAAGATTCCAGCATTGAACATCATGGGACATATATAGCATCCTTTAGTTTGACATTAATATTAAACACTATAATCATAAAGGCATATGCTTGCTATACTGTCAATTCCTCCAGAAGTTTTTAAATTGTTAGAGATAAGCACAATACATCACTTATCTTACATAATAAAATCTCAATAATGTACATTATGTTTCTAGCACACCTCTAGTTGTTTGAGACCTGGTTTCACCTGAAGAGTCAAATCAAGGTGCTTTGATGGGCAATTACATCATAAGGAACTGAAAAATGTGTTTGGTTACACAATTGTAAAATTGCTTTAAAAAATTAAAAGAGAAAATTATACGAAAGTGTGTTGTATGGACTTATACTCTTTTTTCAATACTTTAAGGACAAATTTGTACATTGTGCTTTGGCCAAAAGTGCTTCTGCCCAAAGCATATTGTTAGAGTATATATCTTGTCCCATATTGAATACCTTGAGAAAATATGTCTAGTATATAATGACTTGGGCCAACTTTTCTCATAGCCAATTGGTTTTGAGTTAGAGAGCTTGATTTCTTTATATACTAGACTTTTGGCCTATTTTATTAATCTAACATGGTATCAGAGCTCTGGGTATGCAAGGTCTTGGGTTCAAATCATCCCGACCGCACATTACCTTTATAATTAATTTAATGGTGCAAATGCACTTTAATTTGTTCCTTCTCTATAAAGTTGCATTTTAGGGGGAGTATTAGATATGATATACATTGTTGGTGCCTCTTTCTAATAGCTTAAGCTTTTAGATAAGTTGGGAACACATATTTTCTGCTTTTTCTAAAAGTGCTTGTAATCCAAAATCTCTACTCAATAAAAGCACTTTTGGAGGTCACCAAACACTAAAATGTTTACGAATTTAATTTAGATTTGCTTTACTTCACCGCACCGCTTTGCCAAATGGGATGAAATTGAACTGATTTTCTATTTATGTTTAAATTTAAAGGAAATCTGCTTCATTCGAGTATTTTCTTTTTTACATTTCTCAATTTAAATTTGACTTTCTGTAGAGATGGTAGTGAATTATCTACACGAGACTTGCAGAAAATGGTTCAAGCTTTGCCGCAATATAATGAACAAATGGAAAAATTGTCTCTCCATGTAGAGGTTGGTTCCTCTCTTTTACAGTTTCAAATGCCTTAATTTTTCTCCTCTTTATTTACAAAGTGAAATCACTTTACAACTTGGGATTTGAAGGAAGTTGAATTTTTATTCTGCAACTAAGAAATTAATAGCAAGAACTTTAAATGTACATGATCATGATACAACCCAAAGTGGTGTGAAAAATGGTAGAGGCCTTGAGGAATATCCTCAAGGTCACTAGTTTCATTCCCCATACTTGGGGCCAAAATTACCTATAAAAAATAATATGTAATCATGAGATTATTTCTGATAACATTATATTATCTCAAAAAAATGCTTATACATGTCAAAATCATCAGGATCAAGATCATTTATAGGAGTATAAACATATTGATTCTTTATTTGCATATTTCAATCAGATTGCTGGGAGAGTTAACAAAGTTATTAGAGATATGGGGCTTCGAGATCTAGGTCAACTTGAGCAGGATCTTGTCTTTGGTGATGCAGGAACAAAGGAAGTCATCAACTTTTTTAGGATGAATCAGGTGCTGGTCTAATTATTTGGTCTGAAACAAAGCTCGTGATACCTATGTTTATGTGCTGGAAATTTTGTCCCTTACTAATTCTTTTTCTCTTTCAGAACGCAACTACTGAATCTAAGGTTCGTTTGATGTTGATTTATGCATCTGTGTATCCGGAGAAGTTTGAGGGTGACAAAGCATCAAAGCTTATGCAGGTAGTAACTGGATATCACATACTGCTTTCTCTATACATGGCTATATATTCTTTTTATTGGAATAAAACAACTTGATTATCAAGTCAAACCAAAAATGATGTCTTGCTCTCATTCTTCTCATTGATTGTGTGATTTGTATTATGTCATTGTCTGGCCATATATATTCATGAACAAATAATTTCTGATTTAACATCTTGTTTTACATTCTTCAATTTGGCCTTCATACATTTAACTTCTTATATGTCATTGGGATTGGAGGTCCTTGAATCAAAGACAATATATATTTTGATTCTTATAATACATGAGTTTCATCTTTGTCTCTTTGATGGCTCTTTGGCTAGGGTTTTCCTTATAAATCTGCACTTTCTTTGAAGGAAAGACTATCCAAGGCAAACCCAGTATCTAATGACCTATTGCAAATATATAAGTTATAACTTTTCTCATCTTGCACTTTTGAGTTTGACAAGTTCATGTTTCAACTAAGCACATAACACCAACCACGTGGAAAGGCAAGGTCTCCTCCCTACCAATATGGGCCACATCATATCTAGCCACCAACCTAAGCTGCTCACTACACGATAACATCCTGCTAAGAACATCCACAAAAATAGTAAAGAGAAAGGGATACATGGAGTCACCCTTTCTTACACACCTTGAAGCCTTTAACGAAGTTTGATCATGTGTGCATCAGAAATTTTCAGTTAAGATATCTACTTAACTTTCAGCTTTAGTATGTTATGTTCTGTAATATTTTCTCAGCAAAAGCCCTATATACTGTTTTGTGATGAGCTGCTTTTGACAAACTTTCCTGAAGGTAACAGTTCTCAAATTGGGATCCTTCATTAGTTTTTCCTTATTTTTCTTCTTTTTTTTATTTCATTGGGGGATTCCTTCTCCTCAATTTCTGTACTTTTCCTTCTATCTAATAAAACTTCTTTTATCAAAAAGAAAGTACGTTTCTTTATACATTATATGTATTGATATCATGATATGTAGTATATATATGGCTATATTTACTAGTATTTGAATAGGTGTATTACATCTTTGTGCCTTATTTAAGTTAATTACCCGTGGTGTTAATCTTTTCAAGAGACTGATTTATTATCAGCATCTAGACTTTTCCAAGGTGCTAGTACTATAATCGCATGTGGTTTAGGCTCATGGCCTTAAAAATCCTTGTAATATTATTGAACCTCATTGCTGAAATTTAGATGCATATATGATCATAGGTTGACCTTGCATCTGGAGAAAAATTTCTCAAGGAAGTTGTTACGCTACATTTTTACCTTTTTTTATAGTTGGCAAAATTATCAAATGAGGAAGCAAAGGCAGTGACAAATATGAGATTGCTTGAGGGATCAGATAACAAAAAAACATCCCATGGGGGTTTCTCACTTAAGTTTGATTCCCATAAGGTAAACATGTAACATGTGTATGATTATTGAAGTTAGTAGACATATCTGCCTACCTAGTTTGTGAAACATGGTTTGACAGTTGCTAAATTTCTTGTTTGGTTATTAGAGGAAGCATGCAGCCAGAAAAGATCGAACTGGAGAGGAAGAAACATGGCAGCTCTTTCGGTTTTATCCGATGTTAGAGGTAAATTGTAGATTTTTTCAACCATATTTACATTTGCTGCATTAAGTAAAAAGGTTGATTCTTCGTGAGTCTTCTGTTTTTGTAGGAACATGTAAAATAGTCTCAGCTTGTACGACTTTTATGTGATACTGCTTCATAGCTTGTTGCTTTTGGAATGAAAAACTGTGTATACTGTTATATTTTATTGAATGATGATGCTGCCTAGCTCCAACCGTTTAATTCTATATGTAGGAATATTATATCAGTCATCAATGCTGCAGATAAGTTACGATTGAAATTCCATTTTGTAAGAATGTAATCTCTCTTATATTTCCAATATGTGAATTGCTATATTTATACAAGAGGTCTAGGAATAAAAAATGAAAAAGGAGGAAAACAAGGAAACTTGTTTTCCTTAATACAAGAAACATGTTCCTTAATACAATAACCATGTTTCTAGCCACTATCTTCTAACACTCCCCCTCAAGTTGGTGTATAGATGTCTCGCATACCCAACTTGAAACACAAAGGATGAAACATCTTACTACTAAGACCTTTTGTTAAAATATCAGCAAGCTGGTGTTCTGATTTTACAAAGGGTAAGCAAATAAGACCACTGGTTAACTTTTCTTTGATGAAGTGTCTGTTAATCTCAATGTGCTTCGTTCTATCGTGCTGCACTGGGTCGTTTGCAATACTAATGGCTGCCTTATTATCACAAAATAATTGCATAGGCCTTTTAGTTGTAACACCCAAATCTTCTAGCAGGGTTCGAAGCCACATTAATTCACATATACCCAAGGCGATAGCTCGATATTCAGCCTCAGCACTAGATCTTGCCACCACAGACTGTTTCTTACTACGCCAAGTAACAAGATTACCTCCAACAAATGAACAGTAACCCGTTGTAGACCGACGATCCTCTATCGAACCAGCCCAATCTGAGTCGGAAAAAGCTTCAACTTTCATATGACCATGTGGTGCAAACAATAATCCTTTTCCAGGAGAAGACTTAAGATATCTCAAAATTCTGTAAACAGTTTCCATGTGGCAATGTCGAGGGTCATGCATATACTGACTCACTATTCCCACAGCATAAGATATATCGGGTCTCGTATGAGAGAGGTATATCAATCGTCCCACCAAACGTTGATATCTTTCTCTATCAACTGTAGGTCCTGTGCCTCCTACTAGATGATGATTAACTTCAATAGGAGAATCAGCAGGCTTACATCCTAACATGCCAGTTTCAGTTAACAAATCAAGGACATACTTCCTTTGAGATAGAAAGATGCCACTGGAAGATCTTGCAACTTCAATACCAAGAAAATATTTCAAAGGACCAAGATCTTTAATCTCAAACTCTCTGGTCAGTCTCGCTTTGAGATTAACTATCTCTTCTTTATTATCCCCTGTCATCACAATGATTTCCAAAAAAGGTTACTGAACAGTGTAGGGATTCACAAAGACGTTGAACAGATAGTAAATTTGCAGTAAATGAAGGGATATGGAGAACAGATGATAATGTTAATGAAGGGGTACAAATGACAGAGCCACTCCCGGAAATAGAAGACAGGGAACCATTGGCTACTCTAACCTTGTCCTTTCCAGAGTGGGGCGTATATGAAGTAAAGAGATTGGAGGACCCAGTCATATGCGCAGAGGCACCTGTGTCTATAATCCAACTAGGGTAAGTAGATGAGACATTAAGAGCACAAGAGTGTATACCTGATTGTGCGAAATGAGAAATAGTACCAGCACTATTAATGGAACTAGATTCTGCCATGATGAGATAGTAGGAGCAACAAAAATATCCAAGGAAATATCAACAAGGATATTTATAAAGGCTCAACAAATTAGCAGAGAGTAATTCTAGAAACCAAAGGGAGTGCAATTAATTGTACTACACAATAAAACCACTTTAATTAGCAGTCTTGAGATGGAGCAACAAGAATTATCCAAGGGAATAACAACAAGGATAATTAACAAGCGCAAAGATAGAGAGATAAAAACAACACTGTAGGTGGATTAGACCAAACCTGAGTTTCACTCAAAACAACCACTGTAGGTGGGAAGAGGAGAGATAAAAACCATGCTGGAAAAGTCCCCGGAAAAAGTGCCGGAAAAGGTCGCCGAAAAAAGTCGCCGGAAAAGTCGACCACTGCAGATGGAAGGAAGAGAGAGAAAAGGCACGCTGTAAAAAGTTGTCGGAAAAAGTCGCCGGAAAAGTCGCCGGAAAAAGTCACCGGAAAAAGTCGCCTGAAAGGATCAGAGCTCTGATACCATGTAAGAATGTAATCTCTCTTATATTTCCAATATGTGAATTGCTATATTTATACAAGAGGTCTAGGAATAAAAAATGAAAAAGGAGGAAAACAAGGAAACTTGTTTTTCTTAATACAAGAAACATGTTCCTTAATACAATAACCATGTTTCTAGCCACTATCTTCTAACACATTTATATATATAAATTTCATCACAGAATTGATGAAACTGTAGTTATGTTCATATACTATTGTATTGTGCTTGAACCGGTTCTATCACCAGCAACCAATTGGTTGTTTTATGCTGTAAATTTTGTTTCTTTAGTTTCGACAAAATTGCACATGGTTTACTCGTCCACTGCTATAGATTTTAAAATCAAAGTTTTGTTATTTACTAATTTGGCGAGCTTAGTCTATGAAGAGGACTGGTATTTAATTAAATGGGAATAGTACCTTGTGTTTCTTTCAGGAGTTGCTTGAACAACTTAGCAAAGGCGATTTACAAAAGACTGAGTACCAATGCATGAATGAACCTCATCCAGTTGCCCACAAGGACACTGGGGGAGTGCAGAGTGCATCAGTGAGAGTAAATCAATCTGGTCCCCATTCAATGAGGTCAAGACGGACTGCAACATGGGCAAAACCTCGTGGCTCTGATGACGGATATTCAAGGTACCCTCGAATTTACTTTTCAGACTGAAGGAATATTTTTGGCTGCCCATTAGTTGCATGCAGAGGCTATAGATGTTTTATGTACCATCAATTGATGACCCATTGACTCGTTTTAATTTTCTTGATAAGATGAAACTTGTATAATGATCCATTATAGAGTTGTTGATTGTTCTGTCCTACTGCCTTTCCAGTGATTCCGTTCTGAAAAATGCATCAAATGATTTCAAGAAGATGGGGCAACGTATATTTGTATTCATTATTGGTGGGGCGACTCGATCAGAGGTAAAATTTTCAAGATTTTTCTATTCCATTATAAGTTTTGCAGTAAGTTGTACTTGGCCCTTGGTCTATTGTTTCTTTTGTTGTTCTCAGCTACGGGTTTGTCACAAGCTTACTACAAAATTAAGGAGGGAAGTTATCCTTGGTTCAACCAGTCTTGATGATCCGCCACAATACCTTGCGGTAGTAGTTTGCCAATTCTTTTCTTCTTCTTCTTCTTATGCTTCTCCTTTTTCTTTTATAGTCTTTTCATCTTGTAGAAGTTAGTGCATATAATTCTCATTGTGAAATATTTTCGTAATTTGAATTTTTTGTGCAAAGTATGTTTCCAGATGGACCTCTTCAATGAGGTTCCATCCTAAAGATCACTGTTGATGGACAATGATATTTACATTTTTGATTGAAACGGATTTGGAAATTGTCAAAGAAATGGATTTTCTTTATAACAAGGCGGAGATCAGGTTTTTCATTTTAAGCCAATTATCCAAATATATCACACCATGTGTATGTCTAAGGTGCAACCCTCGTTTTTACCAAATCTTTTTTTCTCACTGTAATGTCATTAAAAACAGGATGTTCTTACAGAACTTCATCGACAAAACTCAGCCAAACTCTGATGTTTCAAGCTAATTTCTGGCTTTGAATTGTATATTTTCCAACATAACAAACCATGTGCTAGTCATTTATTTTGGATGAATCACTTCTTAAACCTACTTTACTTTAGAATATTAACTGAATAAGTAACCACCTCTCTATTGTCAGGCCTACACAAATAAAGTTAGTTTAACACCTAGTTTCAGGCTGTTTAGAAGTTCTGTTGGGTAAACCCAATCTCATTGTACCCTCTCTCTCGGTTTTTGTTTTTGCAAAATGAAATGAAATCATGGGTAACGGTGGTTATATTTTTTGCCATGCTGCAGAAACTGAAGAATCTTTCGGGAAAAGAACTATCAGTTGATGGCATAGTAATATAGAATATGGTGCTACTTGGTGATTTGTAAAATATAATTTTCCTCAACACTATCAGGTTGGCCTTGTAATTCTGTACCAATTGTTCTTCTCCTTTAGTTATTCTATAAGAGAGATTCGCTGTTTACATGTTATGATCATCTCTCTGCAGCAATTCCAAAGGAAGTTTCACCTAAAAGTAGAATCCAGGGAGATGTCTAGTACTCTCATTCCTGAAAGATAGAGCATGGAAAAAATTTATTTGTTGCAGAAGCTAATAGCCAGAAGACTTTCATATGATTCTGCAGAAATTTTGTCTTGGCCGTAATGTAGCTGAATGGGATTTAGTCATAAGTTGCGATTGATCCTGTGATCAACGCGATTTTTCTACACAGCCTGGACTTGTACATTTTCCACTCCAAAATGTGGTGGAATTTTTTTTTTTGTTTGCAATTATATGAGGAAGCATTCATTAGGACATAACAGAGAAGGTAAATCAGTGTATTATGGTCACTTGTTCAGAGAGCTGTTGTTAGCTCTTTTTGTAGAAGTATGATACTTATTATATGAGCAGATATATTTGATTTAACCATGTTGTAAGAGATGGCCAATTTGGTTTTTCAAACTTTTTCTGTGCACCAAAAACCTTCCATATAAGTCTTGATATTACTTTTATTGCTCAAATATATGATGCAAAAGTGAAATTAGTCTAGGGACACTATTGAATTCTTGATATATATATTTTTTTAACTTTATAGGAAGAGTCTAAATATATATATATATATATATATATATATATATTACACTTAATAACTAATCTTAAAATAATCAGAAAAGGTATTTTTGATATAAAAAAAAATTAAGTTGGTTAGTGTATTTTTATTTATTTATTTTTGTTTTGAAAACCTATACTGTGACAAATTTTAACAATAAACTATCTATCTAATAAGTTATTAACTTAAGAATGTGAGGTGATAACTAAATAGTGATGTACTATAATACTCTATTAAAAAGTGCATTTTTTTAATAAAAATATTTAGTAAATAGGAGAAAATAAAAATGAAACAAAAAATTTATAACAAAAATCAATTTCTAAAGTTATTACTATGGGGTGTCAGTCTTTGGTATTCCAGTGGAACCTCGTCCCTTGTATTTGGAATTTGGATATATAAACACATACTGATTTCTGCTCTGGTCATCATCATCATCAGCTCACAGTCGTAATTTTCCAAACCCTCTGGTTCGAAAAGTTCATACTTCAATGGAGGCTGCAATTCCGATTGTATTTCTATCTGTCGTTATTGGAACTCTGATCGCTTTGGTATTCTTTGGAAACTACTTCAGCAAGAGAAAAGCAGAAGTCGAATCGATCGCCACGAAAGAGATAATAAGCGCAAAACAGAAGCCTTCGTCCAAACATCAGCAGCTCAACTCCAAGAAATCTCATTCGAAACCTCATTCTCATGATAAGGTTTACAATTTCACTTCAATGTTTAGGGTTTTATACACAATTTAGATGAGTTTATTAGCAAATTGAGTTGTATAGGATTTGGAAATACATGATTAGTATAATGGATTTAGATTTTTGTTGTTGGTGGTGGTGGTGTATATGTAAAATGTTTGGATTGAATAATCGTGATCTGTCAAATAGTGTGATTTTCTTTCTATTTGTGTCTCGTCGAATGAAAATCTTGTGTTTATCTTATTTAGAAATGGTTGATTCAAATAGTATGCTTTGTATATTTTGGTCGCTCTCTATATCTTCTATATGTTTTGATTGTTTATTGACAAATTTTCTTGGAACAAGTTATTCTGAATCTGTTTCTCTCTTGATTGCTTTACTTGAATGCAAACTATGTTATGAATTCTAAAGCTACAATTTTTCTTTCTTTAATTTCTTATTGACCCTGAAATTTACTATTTTCTATCTGTATATATCTTTTTTCTTTAATTGCTGAGTGCACGAGTACAATACAAATACCAGGGACGCATTGTATCTCTCTCTGATGCAATGCTGATTGTCTTAACTGAAACGTGCGGCCTGAAACAATGTGGTAGATGATCCCCCACTGCCTCCCCTCTTTCCATGTCTCGCTTATACCTTATGATTTTCAATGTAGGACTTGAACAAGAAGCATCACCCTTTGGATTTGAATACTTTGAAAGGTCATGGCGATTCTGTTACTGGCCTAAGTTTCTCGTCAGATGGACGTAGTTTGGCAACTGGTAACTAAGACTTTTTTGTTATCTTTTTAGCTTCTATTGCTTGGTAAAATAGTTGTATATACGCAACACTAATGTTCTTGCAAGCAAATACTTTTTAGTCACATCTGATGCATGTTTAGCTTCTGCGATGTGTTCTTTATGAAAAGTTAATTTTAGTTTGCGCCATTTGGCTCTTTGCTTGGACAAGCATATGTAATTTACATTGAATTTTATAAGAAGTTTTGGGCAATGTAGCGAGTTATTAAAACATAAAAGGTTTGTATCCTTATTGAAGAACTGCCACTAAAAGTATTGTAAATGATTGAAAGCTTAGCAGAAAGTTAATACTCCCTCCGTCCCAAATTAATTGCTCAATTTTGACTTTTTAAAGTCAAATTGACCATTTTTAAAACTAATCTTTTTACTATTTTTGCTAAAATATAGGTGAAGAGATTATAACCAAAAGAAAGTATATACAATTTATTACTAACCCCAATTTTTATAATTTTAGAAATATATTTATACATGCTTAATTATTAATTCTAAAAATAGTCAATTTGACTTAAAAAAGTTAAAATTGAGCAATTAATTTGGGACAGAGTGATATGTATTACAACATGTGCTATTTTGGGAAAATATAAAATGAATGTGGTTAAATGCTTTACCAGCTGCCTTTCTGAACTCTTAGAACTTGCTTTATATTTTTTACATCATAGTTGATAAGTATCCAATAAACAGTTATTTATTAGAGCTGATATCATAAAGAATGATTAGTAGGGATTAAGAATGAGTTTTTTGACTGATTACTATCCTAAGTCGTGTACTCCATTTGTGTTTTTTTATTTTTATTTTAATAACTAAGCTACAGAATAACGTCGTGGGTCATTATCTTGGAGTATGAGTGTGAGTCCGATGGGAACATTATCTTGGAGGGATATGGAGAAGAAGAGTTTATAGAGGGATATGGAGATGAGGACTATTAGTTTGTATTTTTAATTATTTGTTCGTGTTTAAACTTTGAACAATTGCATGTTTGTATTTGAACTTTGACATTGACAATATGGATATGTGTTTGAACTTTAAGCAAAGACCTTTATTATCTTTATTATAGATTGTTTTGCTTTATATTATTGTTTTATTTGGATAAATGTAAGATAAAATATTAAAATTGATTTAAAATAAAAATCTCGCCTAGGCCCCCTCTGGCCGCCCGCCTATCGCCTTTTATAACCTTGGTTAATTCCACCAAGACTCGTTTTGTAACTAGACTTTTACTAGGAAACCTTTAGAAGACGAATAGGACTCATGGATCTCTACTACAATCCATGTCCAGCAAATTCTATAAATACCAAAATAGGTTATTTCCAGCAAATCTAAATTTAACTGAACCATCAGCAAACTAGAAACCATAAACTGAAGTCACATAAAATCTGGCAATAATATTTTTAGGAGGATTTTATTAAGCATAGAACTCATCTAGCAAGGTCCCAGCTTGGACACAACTTGAGGTCGAGGCAATTCCCAAAACTTTTCTTTTCTTTTGTATTGTACTTCTTCTTTTCCTTTTTTTTTTTTGGAATGTTTCATTGTAATTTATTTTCATTAAATATGATTTGGTCTGCGTAACAGTTCTTGTGCAGGCAGAAAACGATTGGGAAAAAAGGGTCATAGTCGACTTGACTTCTTAAATTAGCTTCAATATATCATGACAATTTACCACCAATTTGATTCTATAAGTGATAGATGCTTCAGCATTAGTTTTGTCATGTAGAGAACATGGATCTATGTGGTAACTGGTAACCTTCTATATTGGCCAATGCCCATAAGCCATCAATTATTTTGCTTTGTGAGAGCTTAACAGATGGACACAAAAGTGTGATTTTATTAACTGCAAATATTTATTTCAAGATATTCTTTATTCATTACACTTGCTGGTTAATATCTTTTTTCTGTCTTACATTTTTCACAAATTAAGTTCAAGAGCTACGCTTTTTATACTTACTCTTTCTTTGCTTCTTCCTGGTCCAGCTTGTGGTGATGGAGTGGTCAGGGTGTTCAAGTTGGATGATGCTTCAAGTAAAAGCTTTAAGTATGAATCTCAAGTTCCTTTGCCACCTTATGATTTACAACCTTAATGTTAATGATGCACAATGTACATGCTTTCTTCTGTAGTGTGATCCTTAGTTGTTATGCAGATTTCTGAGAATCAACTTACCTGCTGGATGTCATCCAACAGCCATTGCGTTTGGTGATGATGCATCTTCTATTGCTGTGGCTTGCGACACTCTTATTGGTTCATCTTTATACATGTATGGAGAAGAGAAGCCCAAAGCATCTGATGAAACTAAGCAGCAGCCAAAGCTTCCTTTGCCCGAAATTAAATGGAAACATCAAAAAGTCCATGATAAAAGAGCTATCATCACCTTAGTTAGCACTACAGCAACCTATGGCAGCGCAGATGGGAGTACAATCATTGCATCATGTTCCGAAGGTAGTTATGGGTTCTATTATTCTATATTAATACTTATTAACTTATGTGAACTTATTGATGCAATATTTGTTGATTGGCTGATTAAAAAGTTAATGGAATTTGGAAACCTGAGACAGAGGTTGTGCCTCTGTCAACAAAAATGTTTTCTTTATTCAATAGGAATGGATAGTGCTGGATAATATACTTTATGATGTTTTACTTTTAGTAACTGCTGGTCAAGTTCCTTTATTTTTTACTCATTGGAATCAGGAGTTTATAGAACTTTGAAATATTTTTTTAGGAACCGATATCATACTTTGGCATGGACAAACTGGAAAGGTATTGGGGAATGTTGATACTAATCAGCTCAAAAACACCATGGCAACTGTATCTCCAAACGGTCGTTTTATTGCTGCTGCAGCTTTTACTGCTGATGTGAAGGTGATTTTCTTTATCCTTTTCACAAGTTAATGTGTGAGACCATCATACAAGCATGGTATCCCATAGCAAAGTTGACTCACATCCCAATAGAGATTTGTAGCTATTATATACCATCACTATTACTTGTATTAATATGCTTTGCATTGTATTTGTCTATGTAGCTTGGGTGCTTATTAGGATCATGCTTCATAAGCTACAAATTTTCATTCACTTAGCATAAGAATTTTTTTTTTATATATATATATTATATATAGATAGATAGATGTAGAGGAAACATATATTAAAGTCTCATGTCTTTGTTGAATTGTACTCTAATTATTTTTCATGGTGACACATTTATTGGTTTTGTACCCGTTCACATGTCGCCATTCAAGATACTCAAGTTATGAACTTTCATTGTTTTTGCTTTACAGGTTTGGGAGATTGTGTACTCAAAGGATGGTTCGGTTAAGGAGGTCTCAAGAGTTATGCAGCTCAAAGGGCACAAGGTTATTTATGTTGTAAAATCTTATTATTGGCACATTCACAAACACAAACACACTCACAAACACACAAACTGTTAATATCAAAACAACTATGAATCTGTATTGAAAGAATGTGATGTGACCACAAATTATAAGGTGGCAAACCAAGTCCCCATATTTGTTATATATAGATATCCTTGTTCAGCATGTCTCCTGCCCATGCTTTTATCTAAGGACTTTATTGCTTCAGTGTTGAGTCTAGTGACCAGTATGAGAAAATTGAAACTATAAACAAAGTTCCACCGGCCCAAATAATAGCAGTGGAATATAAGTGCTGCAATGATAGAGCATAAAAGGTCATTTGCCAATTTAGTCCCATTAGATGAGGGGCTAGGAGGAATGTATTGGATATGCACCTGATATTTGGTAGCAGCATATGTTGCAAAGTGGTCTCCAAAAGTTGCATGCTTTATATGGTCTACCCATAAACTTATTTGGCTACAACTAAGAATTTATGCTCCAAGTGAAATTGCCTCTTACTATTCCAATCAATATTTTTTTCTTGGTTAAAATTAAGTTCTTGGTATTTTGACTTATAGTAACTTTATGACCTTAACGCCATGCATGGGTACTCATGCTCTACCTTTTTCTGGCCTGTCCTTTAATCTCCATACGGGGGGATCTCTAGAGTGCGGTGACTTGGTTGTGCTTCACTCCTGATTCGGAACAAATCATAACATCATCGAAGGATGGCTCAATGAGGATATGGAATATCAATGGTATGCCTCTAACTAAGTGAACTTGCTTCCAATTCCATAAATTTCCTTGCATCTTAATTCCAAGTTCTAAGTCTGTTAATGCTAATGTCCAATAGTAATTTGATTTATTTTATGATTCAATATTCCGTTGTGGATTCAAGCAATCAAATTGAAAGATATTGAAGAAAGTGGGTTGGAAAATATGGTTCAAAACTTCAACTTATAAAATTGTCGAACTATGGTTCGATGAGGATATGGAATATCTTTTTGTTGCAACAAACACGAACTGCTGATATTGGTGTAAAAGGGTATCTATAATGGAACAAAATTTATATACATTTTTGTACATTCCATGCCATGAAGATTTTGGGTTGAATTGGTTGCTTATTCAAGGCTTCTTTTAATAGCGATACCCTTGTGTTGACTTTATTGGTTTTTATTTGTAGTTCGATATCATCTTGATGAGGACCCAAAAACTTTGAAGGTGTTTCCTATTCCATTGCATGATTCGAATGGTACTACTTTGCACTATGATCGCCTCAGTATTTCGCCTGACGGAAAGATACTGGCAGCTACTCATGGGCCATTATTGCAATGGTTATGTGCTGAAACTGGGAAGGTTTTAGATACTGCTGACAAGGCACATGATGGTATGTATTATTTTCAAAATTTCCTACCCTGTTTTGATTTTCATTCTTTTTTCTGATTCTACTCTATGGAGGCAAATTGATACTATTGATTAGTCTTCGAGAACATTTCATGACCTCAAAGGACAGACTAACAACTTCATTGTGATTTTATTAAACTGTAGTTAGTGACAGAGAACTGGATTTTAACTTAAGGCTATATACTCCTTGGTGCCAATTTCCGTTCTTTCTTTCTATTTTTCTGTATCTAGGCAAAAAGATTTGACATATCTAAATTTAATGGGCTCTGACCAATATGCTAATTGTTAGAATGTGTTAGGTAGGGAAAACATGTTTCCATGTTTTCCTCTCCATGTTTTCTTCCTAGAATTAAGGGAGCACTATCCATAATTTATGGAAGCACTATCCATAAATTAAGGGAACATTACCTTGTGAAACTAGTATATAAGCCAATGTAACTCAATGTAAATGAGATGAGAGAAGCAATGTAAATGTTTATGTGAGAAGTATTAATGGAGAAACCCAAAATTAGTTTCTCTCTTTCAATCTCAGTTTCTCTCTTTCTACATGGTATCAAAGCTACGTTCCTTATTCTTCTCTTCCAACATGGTATCCATTGTTGATGTCTCTTCCAACATGGTATCCATTGTTGATGTCTCTTCCAACATGGAATCCATTGTTGATGTCTCTTCCAACATGGAATCCATTGTTGATGTCTCTTCCAACATGGTATCCAATGTTGTGCTTGACTTTGTTTCATGGCTGGTTCGTGGCTGCACATGGGCTGATTTCCAGCACATTGCAGCTACTTTTCTGCGTGTGGGGCCTGCTTATGGGCTGGTAGTGTCTCTTCCTTATGCAGATTTTATGGAGAGAAGTTGTGTTTGCCATGTGTGCTGAGCATAATTTGCAGTCACGTGGATCTAATTTTTTGATATCCTTTGGAAAGTTTATTCTCATCGGATATATATTGTACTCATCTTTTACATGGCGGAACAAAGTAGTGCTAGCAGTGAAGTTCATGTCAGTAGTATGGGACAATAGGCTGTTTCATCTATTCTGTTTCAAGTTGGGTATGCGAAATATCTATACACCAACTTGAGGGGGAGTGTTAGAATGTGTTAGGTAGGGAAAACATGTTTCCATGTTTTCCTCTCCATGTTTTCTTCCTAGAATTAAGGGAGCACTATCCATAATTTATGGAAGCACTATCCATAAATTAAGGGAACACTACCTTGTGAAACTAGTATATAAGCCAATGTAACTCAATGTAAATGAGATGAGAGAAGCAATGTAAATGTTTATGTGAGAAGTATTAATGGAGAAACCCAAAATTAGTTTCTCTCTTTCAATCTCAGTTTCTCTCTTTCTACACTAATTGATCCTTAATTCTTATTTCTTTTCACTTCATCACAAAGAGTAAGCCTAAAATTTGGTTTTTCTAAATTCTTATTCTATCAAGTTTTGAGCAACTGTTTGCTATGGTATAGATTAGGTGTTCCCTTGTGAAATCTTGTATTATATTATTATGTAATTTTGAATTGATGCATTACCATGATTTGAAGTGATAGACTCAACGGCACGCTTGCGTGAGGTGGTCGTCGCCTGGATCGTTTCTAGCAAAGTTGAACGGTGGTTAGCTTGCAACACCTTAATCCCTCGCCTATATGTAGACGGTAATCTTGGTACAATTGCTCGTCTTAGAAATCTGCGTTGAATGAACACCAACGACACCTTGACCCCTCGCTTATATGTAAGCGGTAATCTCGGTACAATCGACGATTGATGCGGTAGAAGACGCCACACACAACTATGTATTGTTGTATGATAAGTCAAAATTGAATCTCAAAGAAAACTAAGAAATAACTTAGAAATTCTCAAAGAACCAAAAGATGAGAAAACCTCACAAATAATTTTATTGAATAAATCCAATTGAAGTATGTCCAAATTACATAAGCTTTGACCCCTATTTATACTACTCAAAAGAAATCCTAATCCTAATAATAAAAGAAATAAATTACATAACAATCAAATTTAAAATTAGAATGTAAATCCTAATTAAATAAAATTCTAATTACATTAGTATTAAAAATTATTTTTCTAGAATCTAATATGTCATGAAATCAGATTGTATGCCATGAAATCAGATTCCGTGTAGAGTTTCCCCATCCTTGCCGCGTTCGGAAATCTTACATTACCGCGTGAAGCTTCTTGCCGCGTGAATGAATAACTTGCTGCCTTTGCATGTGATCTGAAACCAATTAGGAATTCCGTGCATGTAATGTTAGGAATTTAGCATTAACTTTCCTTTGCCGTGGCCCAAATGTGAATGAATTTAGCTTGCTGCCACGTTTGAAATTAACACATGCTGCCCAAGTTGATTTCATATGTGCAAGTGCACATGAATATAATTAGCTAGATTAACTAGTGGCCCACATGAATATGTTAGGAAATCAGCCCACATTAACTTGAAATATTCTCTTTCTTCCCATGCATGCTGAATATGTTAAGTACTATGTAGGCCCAAGTGAATATATTAAGGAATTGTTAACAAGCTGCCCATGTTTCCTTTGCATGCATGGTTGCTGAATATGTTAATATGATTTGCATGTCTGTGCATGGTTTGCATGGGCTGAATTAAATTGGCCAATTGGATCATGCTAATTATTTGAAGAACAACTCCTTTACTGAAGTTCTTTGAATAATTTTCAGTCCAATTATTTAAAATCATTTGTTGAATCCTTGAAGCTTGGGTTGAGTCGTCGTCGTCCGATGCAAGCCTGATCAGGATTGTATCATGAAGTGTAAATTTAGGTCATTTTAGTTCATAGATGTAATCATATACTGAAAGTGGCAGTTATGGCAGAATCTATGTACCGTTCTTTATTCCATGCAATGATAGCTGATGCGGGACAAAATAATCATTTTTATATTTTGGATTCTATTGGGATTGTTAAGACCTTTTGTGTGTGTGTGTGTGTGTGTATATATAATATCTCAGGTTAGCTAGTATTTTGGGTTTATGTCCCTTTAATTAATATCTAAGGTTTAGCTAGTATAAATAGTAAGCTTGTATTTTCTGAGAGGATTTTTGATGATTGAAATTTTACTGAGAATATTTTCTCTTATGGATTCAAGGAATCCTCGTGGATTCAAGGAGTATAAACTTGTCCGGCTAGAACGATATCTAGGCTTATCATGGGTTTCTGTCCTGCGTCAGTAACAAATATTATGTTATGAGGGTGTCAAGTACCATTGCTCTGCACATGAGATTGCCTGATGTGATCCTCAATGACTAACATATTTAACCCTCAATTTTAGGTCTCTTGATCAGATTGAAGATGAACATGACATCACTTAATTTTTGCTGTCCTTCTGGTGGGCTAAGTAGCACAGAAGCGGAAATGGGAAAGACATAGGAAATGGGAAACTTTGTTTTTCAAAAGCTGAGTAAACGTTAAATATTTTATATTTATATTACCATAAAACATTAAATTTATTTCGATTTGTAAAGGATGGAAGTTAAACTCTTTATCACCGGTAATCATTACCCACACACTTCATATTTCCAAGTTGACCCCCAAATTTTTTTTCAAAATAAAATAATTTAATATTGATTTCCCATCGTTTTGATTACATCCAGGTCGCAAATCCAGCATTTTTACTATGTTTCCAAGTTAATTTTTTTTTAATTAAAAAGTATTAAGAAATTTTAACTCACATTTTTCGTAGAATTTCCCTAAGGTTTCTGAGAGTTTTGGTTTACGAAATGTTTCCTAGGGATAATTTTCATGCTTTAGAAATGGTGAGGGTGAACAATGATCGCAATCTGGTTTGATGAATCTAGGAACACCCTATTTGTGTTTCTGAATGTTTATGTTATTTGTCACTTCTTTAACTTGATCGGCTATGTAAAGCCCTTCTCTCTTTTTCTTTTCCTTCTTTTCTTTTCGTTACAATTCACTATCTCCACATTGGCATTTTTATGAAATCTTATTCCTAGGTATACAATACTGCTCCAATCTGGTTTGATGAATCTAGGAACACCCTATTTGTGTTTCTGAATGTTTATGTTACTTGCCACTTCTTTAGCTTGATCGGCTATGTAAAGTCCTTCTCTCTTTTTCTTTTCCTTCTTTTCTTTTCATTACAACTCACTATCTCCACATTGGCATTTTTATGAAATATAATCCTATGAATACAATACTGCTCTAATCAGTGGGTTAGTGTTTTGGACTTGTGTTGTGGATGGTTTTGCTTTCTGATGCAATGAGAATGTCATGGTTCTGCAGGAATGATCTACTGATATTTGTTTTATTTTCGGTACTGAAAGCATTTCATATTGTTTCTAAATATTGTACATCAGTTCTTGGTTCTGTCAAATAATATTTTGCAAATCTGTATTAACCGTAGTCTATCATGCAGGTGACATAACAGACCTTGCCTGGGCACCGAGGATTATTCCGATGGGTAAATTGGCTTCCCTATAAGAACCAACTGCTCCTTTTTCTTTGTTTATATTTTTTGGTCTAGTGCCTGGTTTTAGCTGTTTTCATTTTTAATTCATGTTTGTGTTTGGAGGTTTGACGCCTGATTCAAAAATAGTATTATGTTTCTTGCAGTTTTAAGGAGAGTTTTGTGATAATCCATCCTTTAATTGAGCATTATCCTCTGCTAAATATCTACTGCTTTTCACAGTTCTCTCGGAAGAGTTTGTGAACAAAATAAGGAAACCAAGTTAGTATGTGCCAATTTAATCAAAATGTGATAATGCCTTTCTCTAAAATCTTTTTTCCCCACGAGTTTGGTTAGGTTCTCAGCCAATTTTATCTAAATTCTGTTAGTACAAATATGACTAGATGTTCATTTATTTCTAAATTTATAGGTCCTATAATTGAGGATTTGTAATTATTGTTTGATATGGGCTAATAATATAATCCATATTTGATTAAAATTTTGTTTTCTCTTCGTTTCTGCTATGGAGGCGTTGGACCTCACTTTTCTTGTCCAAATGGTTTGTATACTTCCCATGCATGTCAGTTATGACTCAATGTTGTAACTTGCAGGTGTGGTCCACTGATGTAGTGTGTTCTTTTGTTATTCTAACAGGAAACAAACAAGCAATGATTTTAGCCACCTCAAGCGTCGACAAGAAAGTGAAGTTGTGGGCCGCACCACCTCTACATCAATCATAATGGAGTTCGTATTCTTCCTGGTTTTTTGGTGCTGACATATTCCCTGTTTCAACCTTTTGAGGACTTCTTTGGTGAGAGTTGCATAACTTCTAACTGCAAGTTAGAATGCAATAGAAATGTGAGTGTTCAGCGACTTACAAAAATGATATCCCTCATGGATTCCCGTCATGTGGATACTTGACCAAAATCTTGGTTTATGGAGGAACTTCTAATCCATCTGGGTGACTTAAGTTTTGGGGCGAATTTATTTTCATTAAGTTGTACTGTGGCTCCGGTTTGAACTAGAGTACATGGCAGTAAATCTTAGTACAGTATTTATCTGACCTAGACTTTTTCCTTGTTACCTTATAGATGTTTTCAGTGGGTGAACTATTTATGTCAATCTGTTTTGATTATGAAAGTAGCTATGTTTATGGACCTATGGCATGGAGCCAAAGCAGAAAATTCGGATATTACCATCTGATTATCAAATCATATTTCTGATATTTTTGAGATGCATTTTATAAATTTTTATATGCATATATTCAAATTAAGATAAAGAGTACCATTTTCATTAGCAACGAAGTATAACATTTTCTCCTGCTGGATACCTTTGGCGGCGAATCCCTTTGATAGTATAATAGTAGCATCTAAATGTTCAAATGTCATGAAATATAGTAGTAGCATCAGTAGTAGTATTTAAATGTATAAATGCCATAAAATATAGTAGTAGCATCTTACTGTGCAAATGACGTAGGAGCAGGTACATAAACCCGCTTGAATATATGTTATGGACCTTTTTTTGGACAAAATAATTCTCTTTCAACGTACCCATCCGGTACCAAGGGTGAGTTGATAAACCGCATTGGAACTTGGAAGACATTCTACTCTAGGCATATACTCAAGCTTTTATGACAAAGGGGTGAACTCTGCTCTTCTTTTGTTTCTCACCCCCTCAACCCCCCCCCCCCCCCCCCCCCCCCCCCCCCCTTGCCCTTTTCTTCCCTTCATTATTGAGCTTTTGAAACTCAGGGAAAGGGACGAGAATTAAAAAGGAGAAAGGAAGTTCAAAAGGATTAACTAGAAAATGATGTTAGATATATAAAGGAAAGAATAAGTACTCTCTTATTTCACCAAATGGTACCCAATTAAATTATTTTTTCAGAGCAATTATTCAAATAAAATTAGAAAAAAAATATTTTTTCCAAAAGAAAATTGAGAAAAAGAGAGCTGAATGCCCACCGTGGGGCTCAAACCCACGACCACAAGGTTAAGAGCCTTGTTCAGCTTGGTGTTTGATTGCATCTTAATACATTTTAACAACCCACCTCTTAATGCATTTTAATGTGGTCTTCTGAATAGTTTAGATTTAATTTTATATCTTAATGATTTAGAAGCATTCAGAGAATTTTTTTTTATCCCAATTTCAAATATTAAGATGCATTAAGAGGTGAACTGTTAAAATATATTAAGATGCAATCAAACGTCCCGTTATATCTTTATCCTTACTAATCAGTTAGTACTAAAGGGAAGGTGTTTAAGTTCTAATTTATACGTTGGATACTCCATAAAGTGCATATGCAGAAGCAGTGCAAGTTTTAGATACTATGCATCACTATCCCGACTCGTAAATATATAGATTTATAAGTTTAAGAGGGTCAAAAGAGGGGCAAAGTCATTAAAATATTCCAAACTAAGTTTAAATTTTTAAAAATTGAAAATTATTAACTAATTTATCACCATAAGAATAAGAGGAGGCCAATTATGTCCATAAGTAGCACAACATGACTTGACCGTTACTTATAATGCTTAGATTACGTACTTTTGAGATTGAAAACTTCCCCTTCTAGCCTATAACCAATGGCTCAAACATTTGCTACACGGCCCAATCAATTACTATAAGGGTTGAGCCGAATACAAAAACCCTATATATATATATATATATATATATATATATATATATATAGTCCGGATCTTAAGCTCACCCTTATCCGGCTCACCCTAAGCTCACCCCCCTTTAGCGACGGATCCGGCGACGATTTTATCATACAACCGTCGTCTATACTTTTAGCGACGGACAATATATAACGTCGCTAAAAGTATAGACGACAGTTGTATTACCAAACCGTCGTCGGATCCGTCGCTAAAAGAGGGTGAGCTTAGGGTGAGCCGGATAAGAGTGAGCTTAAGATCCGGACCGTATATATATATAAAAATCTCTAAAACGAATCGAAAAAAACGAACTAAAAGAAAATCGGCTATAGCGACAGTTTTGTCCGTCGCTATAGCCAGTGACGACGGTTTTTTTACCTATTGCGACGGACCGAACCGTCACAATAGGTGGTGCATCGACTATCTGACCTATAGCGACAGACTGAACCGTTATCAGTCCGTCGCTAAAACCGATTCGCGATCGAACCGATTCACTTGAGAGACGGACTCAATATATATACACACACACTTATCTAGATATACATATACAAAATCTAATCCAAGACTAAACAACTCAAATTTTTTTATTGGTGTGTTGAATCCACAATTAATCCGATAGATTCGTAGTATTGGAATATTCTTTTCTAGCTAGTTTTACTTGAGCACCCTTGCTTGTAATGCTCTACCTTTTACGTACTTATAGATTGACAACCCAATACAGGAGCACAATAGATTTTTATTCTTCTTGTCCTTTATCATTAGGTTTAATCAAATTTCATTATCCGCAACTGCAATATCCTGATCTGATTTGATATCCATAGTAAAAAAACTTGCATCATCGCAAACCTTATATTAAAAATCAAACATAAAAGCAGAAACTTTATCCATAGTAAATAAAATTTTAGAACAGAATCATAAATTTCAACACTCCCAGTCAGAAAATACAGTAGTGACAAGTACTAGAACAAGGAGGAAAACAGCAGGGCAACAACTACCATCATCGATATGTTTTCTGCTCATTCTGAAATCTCAATTCATGACGACCAGCAATTACACCTAGAATGAGAGAGATCAATCTTTTCGAAGCTCCATGTATTCACGACGAATGCCATCAGCATTTAAGATGACCACTTCCAGCCTGTCTCCCTGCATAATAGACATGACAAACTTAGAAAGAGAAGGAAGAATTAAATAGTTAAGCTTCCAAACTGCTATTCCATGCAAGACATCTTATCTTCACATCAATGAAGGACTCGGTCTTACCTTCACATCAGTGAAGAAATCAGTCCCAGGCAATCAAACAACTAAACAATTAGTAATATGTGTGCAAGTGCATAATAATGTCCTCACAGGTCTCCCACTTGAGTTATATATTCATAGTACAGTATTATTCAATGACTTGCTAATCAAATGGTCTATAGTAGATCTGCCTGACATGCGTGTTATGTCAAGAGTCAATGTGTATGTCAGTATGTGCATAGGGGTAGTACAGTTGACCAAAGTGCCATCTGAGTATGTGCATAGTGGTTAGTACAGTTGACCAAAGTAATACTTGAAACACAACCACGCCATAAAAACTAAAACTTTGATTCCTCACATTTTGTGCTTAGCCGTATCCAACTCCAACCTATGTAAGTTATAAGTTATTATATGAGAGTGTCCATCTATTCCTGTTTAATCTTATTTTACCTGAGGTTGTAACAGATCCAGTGATGGTTTAAGAGAAAAACAATTTCTACTCATTCAAGAAAGTTAGATTTTCAATAAAATCAGGCCTTGAGCATTATAAGGCCTAAAACCAGATTTTAGAAGGGCCTGCGCACCACTGTTTTTTCTCATGCATAGCATGGAATTTTTCAGTCTGATATCTATAGGATACCTTTCATATTCTGGACTTAAACAAAAGTAAGAGGAGGACAATGAAGAAGATCAAAGACTTACAGTGTAGATATCCCTCTCTGTTGCTGATGCAAAACAAGTTTTCACCAAATCAATAGCTTCTATTTCTGAAAGAGGAGTAACAGCATCCTGCATAGATCGATGGACCTTTAATTAGACACCAAAAGAAAAGGAAAAAGAAAAAGAAAAAAAAAAGATTTTAAAGTCATAACCAACCTGAGCTGGTAATAGCAGAGGGCTTGGTGATTTCAGCTGGTTATCCAGAAAAGGTGTAATTAGTGTGGCACCAGATCCTTGGGAACTGTATCCAACCCTCTCATAGGATCCAACAGCATCATATGTGTAAACACACCCCTTCCCTTATGTTATTTAAAGAAAGGTGTCAATAAAATAGAGGTCTCAACTGACATCTACAGGCTACATCGTATAGCATCTTACCTTCATTATCAAGACCACCTAGAACATTGAAAGCATAATAGGGGAAGAATCTTTTGTAGTAAAGTGTGTTTGAGAGCAGCTGAGCCATTGCAGGGCAGCTCATTTGCTTATTGTGTTGATGCTGATAAGACTATCTCAAGAAAAAAAGAACCACCATACGATGTCAGTTTCAAAACAGAAATTAAATTTGAGCATCAAAATGAAAATAGTAATCTCAAAGTTGAGAATTGATAAACAAATGATTCCATAAAGAAAAAAATACTCCCTGTCCCACAAAAGATGTCTAAAGTACATAATTCAAATGCAAAATGTTATATAAAGACTACTTTACCCTTACAAGTACTTAAGTGGAGCACACTCATTTAGGAAAGAGGAAGAATCATTTGTGTACTTATGTGGGGTCCACACTGGGAGTATTGGAACTTAATTATACTCTTTCCTCTAGTTTGATTTTTTCTTAATTTGAGTGAAAAGTGTACTGGAGACATCTTATATGGGACGGAAGGACTATATTTTACGATGGATTTTTAGGCTTCATAAAATAGGATTTTGTTTGCATCATAATTATATATGATCCGACGCGGAAAGAAGGGCAGAATAAATAATGCAGCAACAATTAAACAAAGGAGTAAAACAACGTCTCTTAGCCCCAAATCAACCACTTCCGCTGTTAGAATTCACCACTCCCATGCCAACTGAATACTAGCCAAGATATTATTGGGAGAAAGAACACCAGAAAACATGGTGCATCTTTTGTAAATGTTCCTCCTCTTACCCTCATACTTGTGCCTTCTACCATCACTAATGTCACAAACAAACTCCTGAGTAAGTAGGAAATCGGAAAGTACAAAAATATTTTCACCTTGTCTTTTCCTCCACAAGCTTTCTAGCTGTTACCAAGTGTAATTAGTAATTAATAAAATAAAGGTAAGCACCATGTTTTTTAGGACATTAAATATTCTAAAGCATATGTGATTTGAATCGAATTGAGGTGTCAATAGAATAAGGAGGAAAAGAAAAACTTTTTCAGAAGTAAAAGCCTTACCAGGTGCCTAGCAGCCAAGACCTTTTGCAAAGCTCTCACATCAGCCTGGAATCCTGAAGAGGCCATCACCGATTTGTCCGCTCTAGAAGGTCAAAAAAGAATAAACAGCATAAGCACATGAGCTTGTAGTAAAGAAAGATTTGTTAATATGTTGAATACTTGAACCACTTGTTTTCTTATGTGAACAAGAGAAAGCATGCCAATGATATTAGAGGGTTTCCATTCCAAACTTTCCTTTTGTATTTCCTTTTCTTTCTAATAATTTTTTTCACAAACAAAAAATAGAAATAGAGAAAGCATGCTGATGTAAGAATACCGAAACTCTGAAACTGAATAGACTTCATTCATTAAAAAAAGGATCCAGAAGGTATTCCTATGAATCAATAATACAGACAAGATTGAAAACAATGCATAAAACTATGATAAAGTTCTCATTTTCCATAGGACTGTTGTGAAGTGCGTGTGGCTTGTGAACGAAGACAACAAAGTCTTGTCCAACTTTTCCATTGGTAGAAACTACTACTGCAATGCCCGAATACAGAGGGCTATCCATACATAATATTGCGAAACTGCCGCAAAACTATGTCTCTGTAGCTCGGCTACATGCATATTGCATCTACCCTAGAAGAATGAAGTACATACAAACTAAATCAACCTTCTATGCTGAGAGTGTACCCTAGGGTAAGTAAAAATTTCAAATTCCTAAACATTTCTAAATTTATTTGTACTAAATCCCAAGTTCACTCCCAACTATGAGCAACCAGAAAGTTCTTTGACATTGTTAATAATTGAGCACAATTAAAATGTAAAGATTCACTAACAATTATACTTTAGGCAACCATCTGTACATCCAAAGGTTAAGATTTCTAATTTTTTCAAAAAAAATCTCTAATTCTAATGCCACCAAATTTCTTCTAAACCATGAAATCAATATGATTTGATCAACAGAGCAACCACAAGACAAAAATAAAAAACCCAGAAATTACAACAATACAACGAAAATAAGAAGAAACTGAAATAAAGATGGTGGACCGTACAGTTTACAGATTTTGGAGTAGTCTCGGGTGAGAATACTGTAGCCAGTTGACATTCGAGTATCAGATGCAATCACGCAGTAATCAGCTCCGGCAATCGCAACGACAGTTCTTCAGATACATATATACACAATATTAACATCATTTACATCCAAAAAAAAAGAAAAGAGAAATATAAGCTACAAACACACACACACACATATATATATATAGATATAGAGAGAGAAAGCATACCCTCCATTGTTGTCGTAAGGAGACCAATTTGCTTGTTGCTTGGTCATAGTGACTGGATCGGAAGTCGGAAAAGTTGAACTGAGAGAAAATTTGGGGAAGAATAGATTGAAATCGAAGCTTTGGGCAAATTTATCACTTTCTAGGTTTTCTTTCCTTTCAAGAAACTTGGAAATATTTTTACTTGGAATGTCCCGACGTCGTTTAATACGTAATAATTTTACGGGTTATTTTCGAAAATGTTCAATCATAGAGGCCCAGACTGAAGGGCTAGGCCCGATCCTATAGAGGCCACTCAGCCCTTGGTCCCATCTCATAGAAATTGGGCTGGGTTTTGATTATGGTCCATTGAACCTAGCCAACAAAAAAAATATTACTTACAAAATTTTTTATTTTCATGAAAGAGCAACTTAAATAATTAATCTCATTTATTAGAAGTATATATTTATTAGAAGTATGTCATTGTTTTCAAAATATGTACTTGACATTAGATTCTTGCTATGATTTTGACATTGGTTCGCGGGAGTTTAGTAGTCTTTAAAATATTATAAACAATTTTACGATTATTTCTCGTTCTCTTTTATTTGTCTTTTTAAAGAGTAAAATTTATTTATTTTTACTTGTCGTTTGTAGATTTTGACATTAATGACTTAATTTATCATGCATATTATTCTTATATTAAATATTAATTTGTTTATCTTCTATTTTTTTAATAAATTTTAAAAGATAATATTAAAATTTTATACTCACTTTAATCAATCAGATAAAATATTAATTATATTTTTTAATCCGGGTATTTTATTTTAAAACGTTAAATAAAAAAAAACACGAATGGAGTATTAGAATCGTATCTTATACATATACGTTATGCACGGTGCATAAAATTAGTATAACACATTTTTGCATTAATTCCCTCTATAAATTAATGCAAAAGAATTAGGATATACCTAATTATACAATAATATGTTTCTCCCCTTTAAAGCTCATGTTGAAATTATTAAAATTGTGGCTAGTACGTGGCAGGAGCTAATGCAAGCAACATATTAAAGACGTGAATCCATCGGTCACAATTACTATTTCCATTGGTTTCTATTACATCCTTGTATTGATCCGGAACTGTATTATATATTATTAATTCATGCACTAAATAGGCAGGCAGGCAGGAGTTTGGGTCACTTTTGGTTTAGGAATAATAAGAGTGGCCGAGCCACACACACACAAAAAATAAAAAGTAGACACACAAGAATTAAAGCCATGGCGGATCTGTACTCATGGATACTCTCCTTCTTCATCCTTATCACCAGCCTTGGTATTGTTTTTTTCCAGGTAATTTATAATTCAAATACAAATCCACACACACACACACACATACACATACATACACATATGTTTGTAAAACTAAACTAATTCCAATTATGATTGGTTATCATGTTTAAAATAATTGGCATTTATGGGTTCCATCAAAAATTTAGATTTAGAGTATGTCATATGGGTTTATTTATTACTACCTTCTTTTTACATAGAACAAAAAAGAGTCACATTTGTGAAATTTGTAAAAATTAAGGATGTAATTTAGTTCCATGTTTCATCCTTAAAAATCAATAAGTTCTTAGTTTAGGTGATGGTAAAATATGATGACAATGTCATTTTATACTACTCATCATTTAAAAGAGGAGTCTTTTTCTTTTTTCTTTTTTTGTGGAACAGGGGAGGTATAATTATGAAGACCTTTGTTTTATGTGTAAAATTTGGTTTTAAATGTTGAAGCCAGCTTGGTGTTTGATATTGTGATAAAGAAACAATTTTTTTAAAGGAATTTAACTTGAAGATGGTTGAGAAAATTGAGATTATAGTAGTTGTGATTCTTATTTCCCGGAATGTATAAAGATTGAATTTGAAACTATTTGTAATAGAGGGAACATTCTGATGTGCTATGATTAGTGTCATCCCTTATTGTTTTGCATGTAGAATCTTTGGAGCAGATAATGGTTTGTGTTTATGGTGAGTGTTTCAATTTGATCCAATGATACTATAGTAATTTTTTTTTCCCTTTGATTTTGTGGGAATCCCCTTTGTGGAAAGGATATTAGGCTTGATAAACTTAGCGGTACAAGTGTACTTGACATAAGAATATTCTTTGATGGTTTACACACCAAAGTTTCAGCCACGGCTCTCACTGTAGTTCAAAAACTAGATGCACGATTAGTTCTTGATGAACGCGAGTAAAGAATATGAACATTTGGGAACCAACTTGGTGAGCCTTGTCCCTTTTTCATCTGTCGATGATTGCTTCCTAGAGTTCTTACTTGAAGAACAACAAACTCGATTATGCTATTCTGGGACAAAACCTTGGATATGGATTTCAGGCAGTTGCAAATGGGTAGTCCATTGAGTAATCCATAAAAATAAGTTGCATTTTATATAGAGAGTGTTGGATTTCAGGTGACCTTTGTTATACAAGTATTATACAAATCCAACTCTTTGCTATATAGAATGAAACTTGTTTCTATAGCCTGCCCAAATGAACTGCCCATTTGAACTACCTAGAATCAGGATCCTTAACGATCCCATCTTATCCACTTTGTATTGATGAAATTAACATATGGCCAAGTGATATAACCTATTAAATAAGAAAATATTTATGGTCTGCACTAGAAAGCACTACTTGAGTAACAGGGTGCTCTTTGTGAAGTTAAGAGTGCAACTTACTTATCAGCCTTTTTCTTTTTAACTGTCCATTAATTTTGAATTTTTTTTATTATTGAAGGAATTTCACGTTTGGAAATGTTTATTGCAGCTAATGTCCTTGAAAGATTTGGAGCTTGATTATATCAATGCATACGATTCAGCATATAGGATCAACAAGGTTGTTCTGGCAGAGTTTGTTTCTCAAGGAAGTTTATGTTTAATCCATCTCATGGCTGGACATTGGCCTATGTTTCTACTGTGTTTCCCAATCGCATACTACAATATGACATTGTAAGTTCTTTGCCATTCTTCTCTGAACATCTCGTGTAATTATTGTATCATTTCTTCTAGGATTCATACATGTAATCAGAGTATCGCACATCTAATGCCTTTTTTCTCGAGACTTGAGTGGTAAATTCATGGTAACTTTCTGAGCAGGTTCACTCGACGACAGCATCTGGTGGATGTCACTGAGATTTTTAACCAGCTGCCATGGGAAAAAAATCAAAGAATATATAAGCTTGGTTACCTCGTCTTTCTTATCGCCTTTTCCATATTCTGGTATGGATTCAAACACATGACACTACTATTTAGTTTTTGAGGCATTTTGTACTATAGAAGGATAACATTGTGCATCTATTGTAGGATGATTTGGAGCATTTTGGATGGTGAGGAGTTGTTCGTATAGTTCTCTTAGCGGACATTTCTGTTGTAAGTAGTAGATGTGTTACTTAAAGGAAATATATGCACATGTATATCATTCTCATTATAAGTTACAGATATAAAAAATTTAAAAATTTACCTATCAAAATAAAAATTAAAAAATCCCTAGACTCTTGTTTCTTATCAGGTTTTTGTGATGCATCTGAGGTGGCAGAATTGGGGATTTGTACTAAGGGTTGATTTAAATTGAAAGCAACTGGTGTTTTTTGCTATACACGTTCCTCTAAAGCTAAATGTGATCACTGATAACCTTGCGGTTGGACAGGAAGGCTAGTAGTCCCAAAGCATCTGATTAATTGTAGAGGTAGGTGATGTGACAATTGGAACTAATATATCAAAATTTTGTGTTTTTAATTTTTCCACGATTTTGTTCCTTACTCCCTGCAGTGTTTTTAGTGCTTGTTTCTTCGATAAAGCTTAATTGATTCTATGAGCACCATTGTTAGGGAAAAGAAAAATGTGTAACTGAAATAAATATGTAATTTGAACTGTAAATCAGCTGATACGTAAAGATAGCTTCCTTCTTGTTTATTATGTTTGGATCCATGCTGCATAACTTCTTTTTTATAGAAGAAAAAAATCTATGTTCTTGCGGTTGAATCGGTTGATCATAGCTATTGGATTTTAGGCCATTGAATATTAGAGAAAACGCTTTGAAGCTTCAACATTTGTAGAAGTAATTATTTGATTGAAATTTTAAAAGCTCAAAACCTAGAATAAAGGAGGAGGGTTGCGTCAGGCGTTGCGAGCTAGTCAAAAAAAATCTACAAATATTTAACTTTTAAATATCTGGATATGAGTTCAAGCTTGATTGGAAAGGAGCATATATACTTGCTTGAGTAAAGCCAATTACTACATCCAAGTCAAGACTCTGTTCTTGTATTTGGAATTAAGTTAAGATGACACTAACATACTTAACTGCAAGTCTTTGAAAAAACATATTAAGCTTCTTCTATAAGATGACTTTGACATGTTGAGACAGCAACATTTAGTTAAGTTATATGCTTAATTAATCCGACATATATCCTGCTTGATATTTGTGATGCAAACATGTCATGTCATGCTTACCGTTAATCATGATTTATTGAATATTAAACAACCTAACCTCATTGACTAAGATTTTTTATAATCGCGTGTTTTTTTCCTTGTTATTGCAATATGAATGCAAATGCAGATGCAGAACTAATCTGCATAACTTGGTTTTTAAATTATCCTTGAGGTTCACATATGCTATCGTAATCATCTTGTAGGCTAATAAGTCTCTCACAAACTCAGAGATTTTCAACTATGTTTATTCATAAAACACTTACTAGACTGTATAACTTTTCACTAGAAAGTGAAGCACCTTTTAACTTTTTGTTAAGATGGACTTGGGAGAAAGTTTATATTTCATGGCAATCCTTTTATTACACAAAAGTCCCCCTTTGTGACAATTGGAGGATTTTAACATAAAGTTTTCCAGCTTGCAGTTGAAAGGGAGGAAGTCTGCAGATTTTAGTGAGTTTGTTTAGAGATTTGAGTTGTTCATGGGTTTTTTAGGGAAAGGGAAACTAAAATGAAAAGGAATTTCTTTTCTCTAATTTGGCTGCTGAGGAAAATAAGTGGAAAAGACAAGGGAGGGAAAAAAACCTACCTATTCTCTAGCTTTACATGCCTTTTTCTTTTCCCATTTTATGCATACTCAAGAGTTTTGTTGAAAGCTTTGTTAAGATTCTTTGGAGTTCCATTTGAAGAGGAGAGAGAAGAAAAAAACTGAAATTCTTTTTCCTTTCCTCTCACCAAGTAGAGCATATGCTTCTTATTAAATTTTCTCACTGTGGTCCTAGTTTATGGTCATTATTATCTCAATGAAATAAAAATAGGTGATCCATTTCTATTGAGACAAATGTTTTAACATGGCATCGGAGTTAAGGTTATCTGTTCATGTGTTGTGGCCTATGGACATAATATATAGGAGACCCATATGCTCCACGCTACCCATACATACATGTTGTCCACGTAGGGGCAAGTTGATATTCATAGTCTCACATTGGATAAATTAGACTTAAAAACTCATTATATATAATTGAGATGGATGCTTCATCAATTGCAATGTCAGTCAACACCTAATTAAGTTGACCTCAGTTGGAACACAAAGATATACAAGTATCAAGTTTTCCTCTACCTTTTCTTAATCCTTAAAGTTAAAGATAGACTACTTGATCCTTTTCCTTTTCCTTTTCTTAATCTTTTCCTTGTCATCCTCAAATTTTAGTTAGGAACTAACAACAGTGAGCCTTACCAAATCAAGTAAACTGAATTTTGGGAAGAATCTTTTTAAAATGTCATTTTGGCACCATATTTCCTCTTTCTTTTTCTAGATATGGATGACTAATATATGATTATAGACAATAGAATAGCTAATCTTTGAGATTAAACGAGAAGACTGTACAAAATCAACCATTCATGACTTGTGTGTGTGTGTATATATATATATATATACATGTATCCAGTTATGGATATATCTTCTGGTTCATCCATCGACTCGAGTGTAGATAAGATAAATTTTCTGCTTAGGGATATAAAATTAACCATGAATCTAGTTTAGATTTCCTTCAACCCCTCCAATTAATATACAAAGGGGAAAAGGAAAAGGAAGATATCATGGCAGAGAATTAGATATCGAAAACATATCTACAGTTAACAATAAAAAGACAAGTACTGCAACTGCAACTCAGCTTCTATCAGAAACAAATTAACTTCTCATTGAGCTGTTCTTCCTCCCATTTCTTATTGTTCTTCGCGATAAATTCTTCAATTCGTCTGTCCAGATCATCATCTTTTTCATCTTCGCTATAAGAATCATCGACGCTACCACCATTATCATCATCATTATCTTCATCATAACCATCATAACCATGAAAATCATCACTATCTACCTCACTAACACCATCATAGTTTTTGTCTTGGGCGATTTTTTCTTTCAGCTCAACAAATTCTAAACGAAGCACCAAGTCCTTGTTCTTATCTTCACAATCTTCAACTTTTGCCTTGTCTCCTTCATATTCTGCTGCTGGAGCTAGAAATGAGATCAAATCAAAGTCTTCCTTAGATGGCTTATAAGCATACTTTAACAGAATCGCCATGAGGATAAAGTTAAACGCGAAAAACATAACTATTTTGCTTGATTTTACCATGGAGGAAAGCTTGGGAACAAGAAGGCTTTGTTGTTGATGAAATGATAAAGATAAAGAGAAGGGTAAAAGGATTTTACAGATAGAAAGACACAAGAGAAGCAGAACAAATTTTGACATTTTTTTAACCATCTTCATGCATGAAAAATCTCAAACTTTTTTTCTCTTCTATTGTAAAGGATTATCTTTGTTGGGAAGCCTCTATATATATATATATATATATATATATATATATATATATATATAAAAGTACTAAAAGAATTGAAATGGTACAATTACAATTGTGGGAGGATTTCTGAGAAAGTTCACAGAAAGTCTACTTGTGGAAGTTAAGGGATTATTTGAGCATATAATATATATACACATTTATATGTATGGATGATAGTGACATCTTGTATTATATTATAAACACTTGGTGAAGATTTTGTACTTCAGATCTAGTGACAGGAAACTGTTGGCATTCTATTTTATTCTTTATGAAATCAAATGGAAATTGAAGTTGGATAGGATTGCAATTCACAACTTAGTAAGTAAAAATAATAACTTTAAAAGAGAAATTGAAAGAAAAATAATCACATAACTATTTCACAAAAGCGTATATATATCATTCAATGCAAGATCCCCTCCTTATATACTGCGATAAAAACATAAAACCTAATTCACTAATTCAATAATTCAAATGGAGTAAATTCTTGTGTATCAGTTTGTGTACTGTCGGGTTGTTAGGGGGAGGTTCACCGTAGGCAAGACTGCAGCTTGAAATTTATGAAACTGCAGTTTGTATCCTAGCAAGACAAACAGATGTACTCAAATTGCTCAAGGTTTAGGACAAATGATTAACATTAAACCTTTTTTATCGGGTAGTTATATAATAATTATGCATTTAGATTTTAGTCTCTGAAAGTTAGCATTAACATTCACAAGCCAGCAAATTAAGATGTGTTACCCCCCTTATCCTATTTGGGTGGTATCTTTGTTTGATATTTTATGATGCAGATATGTGTACCTTATGCTTAATATAATTTGTATCAAGCAAGGATCTAACTATGTTTTATTTTCTAATATTGACTTGGTTACCAACCATTATAAGCATGAAAATATAAAATAAGAACTTGTTTATGGTTGCTTTGTCTCAACTTAATCAGCCTTGAAGTTGACATATTCTTAATGATCTCATAATGTAAAGTATTTCAATATTTGTCAAGTGTTCTTCAATGAATTTATCAGTGTTCTAAAAATTGCTAGCGGATCGCTTAGGCGTTTTCCTAGGCGGCTTAAGCATTTTTTAGATGGTCTCATTTATCTGTTATTTATTGTATATATTTGTATATATTATATAAAACTTATAGTAGTTGTAAAAATTCTAAATTTAACATGAAAATTTATTAACAAAAAACATTCTTATAAATCTTAACAAATTCATTTAAAGCACTGTTGAGCTTCAAAGTAGTCAGTAAATTAATTGATGCAATAGAGGACTGATTATGTCTAGACCTAAGCACCCAGCCAAATCAAGGCGATAGAGAACCTAATGCCTAATCGGAGTTTAAGCGGGCCAAAGTTGGATTTTTTTAGAACACTAAAATATATTTAGTGTCAACTTAATAGTTCATACAAATTGTCTCCGACAGCTAAAAGCCTTTAAATTTTTTGTGAAGTGGACTGAGGAGTCAAATTTATTGATAGAAAAACTACTTCTTTGTGACAAGTGGAGGATTTAAATATGAAAGGTTGTGCCGGCTTGGGAAAAAAGAAGGATAGGTATTGAGAAGGTTAAGTTAAGGGACTATTTGCGGTTTGTTTCATGTTAAGACTGTTTATGTTTTAACATATAGTTACCACATTAACAGTTGACACCAATGACAAAAACCTAGTAGTATAGCAAATTAAGTGGTGATGTTTTTTGTGGATGTTAGGGTTGTTGCAAAAACTGCAGCTGGTGAGACTTCAATCACACTGTCTTGTGTGAATAAGAGGGAATCAGGTCAACTAGGCTACTCTCAATATTATATTAGCTAGAAGTAGCTAACAAACAAAATTATATTAGGTAGGTCATGAAACTAGCTATGAAGTCATCGTAGATACTCAAGTCATCGTAGATACTCAATTCAACGTTGAAAATTTTTCCTTGGTTATTTAATACGCCAACTTCATAGCTAGTTTAGCGACCTACCTAATATATTTTTGTTTGTAAGTAGCTTTTACCTGATATAATTTTATTTGTTAGCAACTTCGTTTAAATAACCAAGATAACATTCTTAATGGTGAATTGATCATCTACGATGACTTCATAGCTAGTTTCATGACCTACCTAATATAATTTTGTTTGTTAGCGGCTTTCACTTAATATTATTTTATTTGTTAGCAGTTTCGTTTAAAATAACCAAGAAGATATTTAATGGTGAATTGAACATCTGCGATGACTTCATAGCTAGTTTAGTGACCTACCTAGAAAAGATTCTTACCAGTGAACAGAGGTAGAATGATACATTTAGAAATTTTTTGGCATATATTTAAGATAAAAAAAAAGTGATATATTTCGGAAAAATTTCCCAATTTTTTAATGTAGAATTTAATTTTAAGCATCTGTTGATTAGCAAATTTCTGTGTAAAATGAACACAAATAAAAAAAATGAGACTGAGAGTGTCACTTGCATTGTAAAAAAGTGTCCATTTAAACTGGGACAGGATTTATAATTTTCCAGCTTTCTGAAAGGAGTGGGTGGGGGTAAGAAGTAATGATCTTACGCTAGTTACTTGGAATGTAATTGTGTACTCGATTGATAAAGCGACATTTGAAGAAGCCTGAAAATTGTTAGAACTTTTGTACAAAGATAAGGAAGGAAGAGTATGCATTGTTATCAAAGGTATGCATAGATGCCATTTTGTGATTTATATTTAAATTAAGTGGATTCTAGTAATAGTGTTTCTATTATATATATCTAGGACTTGATTTACTCGGACCTAATTTTCCTTATTTAGTTTAATGATGTTGCGCCGAATATATATATATATATATATATATATATATATATATATATATATATCATGGGCTTGATCTAATGAAGTTTAATGATTTGATTGTCTAAATAGTAGTTTTCCCCTTACTTCTCCATTTCTATCTACCTTCTTCAAATAAAAAATAGTTTTATAATTGGTGGTATAAATTATGAAAGACGGGAGAAAAAGTCTTACATAAAAACTACAAGAAGAAAGTTTTTTACTTTAGATGAGTACCAAATGTGAAGAAGCGGAGTGATAACTCGCAACTAAGGTACAAACGGTTACAAATAACTTTGACAAGCAAAAATTTATTGAGTTTGAGTTAGATCCTTCCATCGAAAAGAACCATGTCGATGGGATGAAGTCGGACATGAAAATAGTTGAAAATTCCAAAAAACTTGAGTTGAGCCAAGACTTTATGGGGATTAACTCTAAGTGAGGAGTTGTGATAGGTGATCCCTCCTCTTATGAGTTCGGAGGAGGAGATTGTTGGATGTAGATACTTACTCATGAAAATAATTCAAAATGAAAAAAGATTTATTTGTTAATTTGACAACTGAATGTGATCCTTAATCTGATTAGAAGAATAATTTGTTAGCTAGAAATATGTGGTGGGCCTGAAATTGTTTACAATCTATAATACTATAATAGGAATGGATTAAGAAAAATATTATAGATAAGGCTATTAGATAGTCTTATTATATAAGAGAAACTCAGTAGCATAAAGGTGCTTAAAGAATAAATTGAGATGATTACAATTTGTTACTCGTGAGTTTCCGCTGCCATCTTCATTCAATTGAAAGCTTGAAAACTTTATTGTTTGGGTGTTTTAGATGGTGAAGTTAATTAAGTTTCTCAACCTAATTAAAGGTAAATTTATACTCTTTCAGTTTATTGTGTAATATCAAGTTTTAGGGTGTAAAACTTGGGATAATTATTATAAACCCATTATTATTGATATAATGGACATTCGGATCGACCCGTGATTTTTCTATTAAGGTTTTTCACGTTAAATATTGTCTCTTACTTGTAGTTGGCTATTTGTTAGTTCCGTTCTCATTATATTAGGTTTGTTAATTTTCTATTTAATTGCACAAAGAAAGAAAAATAATTTCTATGATTGAAATTATTTTAAGTTTATTTTTTCTAACAAAAATAATAAAATAATAAAATGAAAATAATGTATTTAGTGATCTGTTTGATGGAGAAACCATTTTGATTGATTGAAAATTCATTTCATTTCCTTCATTTTCATTCCATGGCGGGAGGTGGTAGATGAGATTAATTACAATAGAATGAATGTCTATATGTAACAATTTTGCTACTCAATCACACTACCCACCACCACCACCACCTCCAATCGAATATACATTTGAGATCAATCAAATATATACTTAAAGATACTTCAAGATTATTTCGTTTATTTCCCTATTTCATCCTTTCGATTTAAATGTAAAAGAAAATGATTTAACCACCCGACCGACTTATGTGTTGCAACTCTTGCATGTGATACACATTGGAAGTTAATGCACATAATATTTGCAAACATAATACTATTGAAATTTAAGACAAAAAATAATTACTTATAATTATATCAAATGAAATTTTGTATAGGGATGCCCTGACAAATCTTGTAGGCTTAAGAAATCTCAAAAAGTCAAAATCACATGCCTTGTGAGGTATGCTATTTAATTTTTGCATATATAATGGAAATTAAGCTTGTTTACTTACAGTTGGAAATTGAAATCTATGTGAATTAACTTGATAATGGATTATTGGTAATTCATAACTAATTCATGAATTACAGAGGTTCCAATTCCAACTGGTTTGCACTTTTCCCAAATTGGATTTAGATATAATTAGTTTAAATTAAATATGAATGTTACGAATTTTTATTCTTCAATATAGCCAATTCTCAAGTTGTGAAATCTAATGCATTTGTATCGAGAAAATGCAATTTAATCAGCCTGAAAAATACCATTTAATTATTTAACTCATATATAAACCGATCCATTTCAAATAGTAATTACAGGGGCTTAAAATTTAAATAACCACCGGATCTTACACTATCCATTATAAGATCTAACAGTCATTTAAAAAAAATTAAGACCCTTCACGTGAAATATATATATATATATATACATATATATATATATATATATATATATGAAATTACTATTTTCACAAATCTTTTTTATAATTGATTAGCCAATTGCTTAAAAAAATTACCCGTATTCTTCATTCTAAAAGAAAGCTGAGAGGGTGGTGGAACATCTTTCGTAAAGAAAATTGAGCAAAAGCTTCAATTCCTTCCAATATTTGCTAGTATACAGCTTCTAGGTCCCTGCTGCATTTGAACTGGAAGTCTGGAACTGGAACTGGAACTCCACAGGAGCTAATTTCGATCGAGTCATCTTCACTCGGCACAGCTCAGCTCAAAGAATATTCAGTTCATAGTAAAGTACACACGCTGATAAGCAATATTTCTTCATTTCAGGCCAATCAACCCCCACCCGACCCCCTGTTCTATAATAAGGTGAAACAAAATACTTTTAAATTGCCCTCCATTGGGATGGCTTAAGCTCAATATCAATGCTAGTTTGATGAGGCATGCTCCTAACTCTTGTGCTATCGGTGGCCTAGTTCTACATGCAGAATTGTGGGCTGTAAGAGAAGGATTGTGGATAGCGTGGGATTCAGAATCCACAACCTGGAAGTGGCGCAATCGGATTCTCTATTGTTATCAAGTGCTTAACGGATTCTGAGGAACTTACCCGAAATGCGTTGAGGCGCAGCAGTTGACTGGACATCTAGGGGTAATGCACTGTTTCGGTGCGGGCCGCGAGAGTCCACGTGAATACAAGCCTGATACAATCTTGCTTGCATAAGACTCGATTCACATGCCTTGGAATGGAATGTGAAACTCAATTCATGTCGGCTAGGTTAGGACATTTTGATTATCAAAGACTCATTCACATGCCTTGGAATGTGAAACTCAACTCATGTTGGCTAGTTTAGGACATTTTGATTCATATGATGTTATATGAATTATGAATCCACCTTGTAATGTCCTTAGCCTTCTGGATTATGATTGTAATGACTTCAATTTTAATTTAAATTGTTGGTAGGCCTGTACGGCCTCCTTTGCACCAAAAATAAAAAGAGAAACCAAGTACTTTTCACCCCAAGGAAAAGGAAAATGATTTATATGTCAAATATTTTTATGTCGAATGTGGATTATGAGTAGTGAAATTGTAAATGATAAAATAAAACAGTAAGATCGGGATCCCTTCTTTATCCCCTCCTACCCCATGTATGCACAAATGTCGTGAATTTATTGTCATGTATAACAATACTCTTGCATCACTAGACAAACTTTGAAACAAGCTCAAGACGGAAACTAGGCAAGATAACACACTACTGATTGCAGATACTACTACACTTTATCTGCTGCCAAGTTTCTTTAACAAGTCAAAGGCCATAAGTTATATCCAAGACACTTTTGCTTCTCCCTATTCTAAAATTTACATAACCATCAATGTTACAAAAGTAACTCGTACAAAAGTGCCCACGAGGTCAAATTTCATGCATACGACAAAATAAAAACACACATTTTCTTCTTCCTCAAATATAAGGGAACGGAAAAACTTGCAAAGTGAAGCTTCAGATTATCAGATATTGGCACAAAAATGGTAACCAAAACCCTGTTGACATGCGTTAAGAGGGAAAAAGGAATTTAGGAAGCACAAGTTCATATTACTCAAGCTTAGTCCTACTAAGTCTTCAACAACAATTCCTTTCAAAGAAGATACTGATTATAACTTGGATGAGCAAAAATAGAGATTCTTAAGTGCAATTATAGAGGAAAAACTGAAAAAGATCCGGGACAATTTCTGGAGAAGTTTGCTTAAAATTTAAATGAAATAATATAAAAGCACAGGAAATGGTGAATGTAATGTAACATCAAGGAATAACTGAGGAAAAGTCATTGAAAGTACACCAAAGTTGCTGACCCACATCCCTGGTACTCTGCTCAGCCACATATTTTGTGTCAAAGCAGCAAATGCAATACCAGCACTCCTCAAGCTGTAAGGTGTACCACAGACTTAACTTTTCACGTAATATAACCTATTCAGATCAATATAGGTTACAAAAGAAGGTGCTGAAATCGTAAGAATAGTGAGCCTACAATAAGAAAGGAATACAAATTTATAAATGATACGACGAGATGGGGGGAAAATAGTATTGAGTGAATTTGATAATATTTTACCAAAGAAGTCACCCATCTACTGACAGTGGTTCGCCAGAATGACAGAAACCTAACATCATTTTGGGGAAGCACAACTAAGAAGCAGGATAAGAAGCTGAAACTTTTGAACCACACTTGTAATTTCAATGGCAAGAACATTGATCAAGCTTCAAAAGTAAAACAAAGTCAAAGCATAGAAGATAAAAGTCCACGAACTTACTAGAAGAGAAATAATTATAATAACCTTTTAAAGAACAATAATGACATGTATTAACATTCTTGAGGTTGAATTAAAAGTTGTAACATTTGCAGGTATCATATGGGAGTCTACAGTATCCAAAATTTCTGAACAAGATCAGAAACATTCGAATGTGGATGATGGCTGCTATTTGAATCATCTACATACTAAATAGCGAAAAGAAAGAAAAGAGGGCAAGAACATACAAAATGGAATTTCAAATCACTTGCCAAGTTAGAGAAACAAAATGGTAGCATTTGCAGGAACATCCAAAAGCACGCTGGGCGAGTTCCATGGCAAGAAGAAGCACAATGTGAAAATGGTAGGAAACCCTCTAAATCAGGATCTCAATTCACTACGGGTACACTTGGCATCTTCCAACATGCTCTTCTTTGAAAGCAGTGTCAACAAGATTTAAAAGACAGTCATGCAGAGAATTTAGTATACAAATCAAAAACAGCAAGATTTACTTGGTGTTCTTATCAAAATATCTACGTGTTGAAAGCTAATATATTTATCACTAACCTGGATACTTCACCAAGAGCATTAGGAATGATCATACATGTCATAACGAGTTCAATGACCATTTTGAATCAGAACTGACCACAGATCTTCTGCAACTGATGTCCTCTGCGTCTCCCAATCAGTCTGCCTTCCACTTAAGTGTTAGACAGTCTTCTTCACTCTGCTTTTAGTAACCTTGCAAGACAGTTCTCTTGACAGCAGATTAGAAGTCATCATTTTCACTACCTTGTAACTACAACCAGATTGTATATCCAATTATTGATCCCAAGTTAGAAAACTCCTCTAATACATAACATTAGCGATCCACAAATAGGCAAAAGGTGCCTGACTAATGGAAGAAACCTCAGAGGGGAAGAGTTTTGGTAGACTAAGAAAGGCCTTTGTTTTAAGGACTCCTACCAAGCATACACCTCACCTAATGAGTGCAAAAAACATTTATCACTCAAAAACATATTTGTCATAGGACATCTGTTTTGTCATTTATCACCTCACCTCAAAACGTTCCCGTGAACATTTTTTTTTAAAACATTGGATACACCCACTCCATCAAAAAAAAAATATATATATATACACGAAAACATCAGTTGAATGATTTTGTTAGGTCTTTTCCTCTTGGAGTGCAACCAAATAACATTCACATCCAAGACTTTAAACTGAAGTGTACGTTCAATCTTACTACCCAGAACGATACAAGACAACCCAAAAGTCTACTCTTTGAATCTCCATACTTAAGAATGAACAAATGATAAAATATACGACCTATCGTTAAGTTATTCTCTCGAGCAATATTTCTCATCCCTGCTCCTTATATTTGATTGACATAGCCCAAAGGAATACACTTGAACACGTAATACATTTGAAACATTGAGGGGGAGAAAATTTTAAAATAACCTATAATTTGTACATGCAGAATTTGGTCCAAGATTTTCACACTTGAACTCTTAATACAATTGAAAGCTTTGGGGTGAAGGGTGAGAAGGATTCTTAAAGTAACCTGAGATTTATATATCCAGATTTGGTACAAGATTTTTTTGCTGGAACACTAAATACATTTGAAAGTTTGGTGGGAGGGGAGGAGGGATTATTTTAAGATAACCTATGATTTTTACATCCAGATTTGGACAAGATTATCCAAATATGCGAAGAAAATAAATAACATGCCACCATTAACTGCTGAAATTTGTAGTATATCCTTTGTCCTTAAAAATTTTCAGCAGCTCTTTTTACATTTTCTAGGTCTTCCCTATATACATTACTAAGTTTAAAAGAATTGAGGAAACAGTCAACATTGACAAAGCGTGCAGAAGGTATAACCATCTGATTCTATTCCAATCAATTGTTTTGTTGAGAAATGATACAGTTTCTGATAAAATAATATAGAAACAGCCATACAGCCCCATTTAGATCAATTTGCACTGTTTAGAGCCCCGTTTAGATCACTGTTCAAGATCTGGAAAGTTTCCAATAAAACTGCTAGAACTTAAAAAACCAAACTGAAATTGCTAAGCCCTAAACATCGACAAGAGATATTGCAGTTCAATCCCCTTCAACCTAGGAAGGAGATAATTAGGAGATAATCAAACATTAAGTTACACTAGAGCATTTCTTTAAGCCAAGTCCAACTTATAGTATTCATAGCCTATGTAAAAGGCACATATGCCTACAAACTTGCAACAACTCCAGCTAAGATTTCTGTGACAGGGTACACCCTATGAAAAAGGAAAATTTCCATTGACCTGTTTATATATGATAGCTATAAACAAAATGATGCAAATACGATTAAAAATCATACTTAGTTTACAGCAAGATATTAACTGCAAATCTTCCCAACATTATTATGATCCAAAGGAGCAAGAATTATATTACTCCGAAATGTCTAGCAAATTAGCCATGATGCGGCTAAATGCTATGTAATATATAAATTTTAATGAGAGAGAAAGGAGATACATATTAAAGTGCAACCTTGCAAAAAAGAAAATTCATGTATCTTAAAATGCAATAAAAGGGTCTGAAACCATAACTATAAAAATCGCAATGAACAACAAAGGAAATAATCCCTGACATGCACATATGGAATAAATTATTAATGTGAAGACTCAGAACATGATTAACTTGTAGTCACCAAGAAGTATGTGCAACAAAGCCCAAAGGCTGTAGCCAAAGGCTATACTACTTTACAGAACCACAAACAGCAAAGTCACCTAAAGCATGTGAGAGGCTCCAATCTTCTGTATATATCAATAAACAACACACTTCAAACACTGAGAAAGGACTGGATCGCGCCTGATAAACTCAGAATTATGTTAAGAATGGATTGACCCATCTCTAAAGATCTTTATACAGTCTCCCCAGGCCTGAATCCACTATTGCCGCAATCAGCACTAGAATCCAATCCACAAGGAGAATCATACCATTTAGGGTTCTCAGGGTAGAAGCTTTCAGCCTGTAAACCAGCAAGACCTATGTCAGGCTCTATAGTCTCATCACCCCTTATGGGCTTAATTAGTTTAGAATCCCCGTAGTTAAGAATACTCTTCTCATCAAACTCGCTGCATTTCAACCATTTCTCGGGTTTACAAGTCTCACCCAGCAGATCCCTCTCGCCCCTGCATTCTGATCTGATCTGATCCCAAGAAGCAACATCACCAAGCGTTCTCCCGAAACTATCTTCATCATCTTCAATCAGTTCTGCATCCTTGTCATCCCCATATATCGTCTGATGGTGACCACCCCAATCTGCCAAATCACTCTCCCCCACCAAGAGATCATCTGCCTGCGGCTTGATTGAAAGCAACCCAACAGAATTCAGACCATGTTCTCTTACACTCCGAAGTTTATTCACCATTTCAAACAGTTCTTGTGTCATCGAACCTAGCAGCTCCGACGGGATTTTCCCAATTTTCCCTTCAATGAACCCAAGTTCATTTCTCAATTCCTTCACTTGCTGCAAAACCGAGTGCTGCAAATCTCCATCATCCTTCCCTGTGAGTCCATAGCTCTCGTTTTCTGCTTCCTCACTCATCCCGTACACAAAATCTTGGTCCATCAAAAACCCACCTTTATGCCCTACAACCCTGTGCATAATTCTAGCATTCCCATCCAACGGTCCGGGTTCATGACCCGAATGAACCGCGTACAGCTTAAATACCGCTACCCCCTCCTCCTGATAGACAAATGTCTTATCCTTGTCATTATAATTTGAAATAGGCACAATTGCCCTAATCCGAAACCCACAGCCACACCGCTTGGACGCGTAATGTTCCCTCTTCAAAATCTTCGATTTTTTTGAAGTCGACACTGGCTCTCCAGCTCGATGACACGCGTAATCCTTAACCTCTGCCATAAATGGCTTATACCTAATATATTTCTGTCTTATACACAACACAACCTTATGTTTAGCAGCCAATTCTTGCAATTTATTAGGCACCTCTTTGGCAGGCACATCAAATGACTCAGTATACTCGAATCTTCTCCGTTTGTTACGAGGCGCAGACCCAGATGCTGAGTCTGAGCACACGGGGCACTTGGCCACACAAACCCTAATAAAAGATTCGGGTATTCCATAAAATTTAGCACCTACAGTCCACACTTGCTTAATTCTCTCAATTGTTTCTTTAAGCCCTAAATGTTTCAAATCAGCATCACCATGGTAACTCATTACAATATCTAGCCATTGATCAATATGAGAAACAAATTGACTCGAATTGTTCTTAAAGCACAAAAATTTGTTACCATTATTGGCATCCACATGAACGTTGAGCTTCTCCTGGATTCGCTTCCAGGCAGTGAGATATGCCGTGTCCTCGTTCCGGTCCTTCCACACCGACCGCCAGCTGGCCAGCACCGCCGGCGATGTAGCGGCTCTGATCTCCTCGGGAGTCGCGACCCGGCCATCAATTATGCAATTGATCATTAGGGCATGAGATTCCTTGTTGAATGTGTAGAATTGGGACGACAAATGGGGCAAAGGGCTAACGTACATCGGTGCGGCGATTTTAAAATTGCTGGTGTTCTCGCCGGAGGAGGGCAAAACGGCGCCGTTTAGGTCAGCGTCGGACGAGGTGTGGCTCACTGAGTCGTCGTCGTCGTCAGGGAACAGGTCAATTTCGGACATCGGCGGGAGGGAGAAAGGCTCGAGAATCGACGGCTGAGATTCGCTCTGGAAAGGGTCTAGGTGGTGATGAAACAGATCTTCTTCTTCAACTTTGTTTGGATTCATTTTTGCAGAGAGAGAATTTCGAGATTCTCTAAGAAGCTTGGCTCAGTTTCTCTGACATTACAAGGGTTTGAGTTCTTCCTCTCTCTATATCTATATATCAATAATCAATATATCTGTATGTGCGCTATATATATATAGGTGTATAGATGTAAAGGGCAAAGTGACTACATAGGTGTAAGTGAAAGCCTTTGACTCATGTCATTCATAGGATGAGTGTGTCTTTTTGAGTTTTGGATTGGATTGGATTTTCTTGGTGTTTTTTGGAGCTCTAATCTTGTACACTATTATATGTATGTTATACTAGCAATTGAATCCATGTTTTTTTGTTGAATTTCAAAGGGCTTTTGAAGATGAATAGGGTTAGAAAGATTTCATGGGGGGAGATTTGTAGGAATCCCTTTTACTTTAGCTAAATCTAGTACATAATTTAGTGGTGGAATATTATTCTGGCGGTTAGTTTTGACATATTGATTATTAGACGATGGTATATTGTAGATATATTTATGTCGCTTTTTGAGATGTTAAAGTAAAAATTTATACAATATCAACTGTAATTGATTGATGATAAGAATTAGCAAGATAATATTAGATTCTAAATACTGCAACTCAATAATAATTGATTGATTATTTGAATATAAAAGATAAATACTGTGAGTTCAATGTAGTTGATTGATGATAAGAACTAAGACGACATATAAATTAGATACTACGAGTTCACTGTTATTGAGTGATGATAGTCTATGAAGATGATACTGATATGTGAATTTTTAATTTAATGATTATATTGCATTTAACGAGATTTTGTAATATAGAATTATTAAGTGAATGTTCCGTTAAAGATAATTATGCTAATTTTAAAAAAATTATGTGATTTTTTTTGTTTGATACCGCAAATTCAATATAAATAATGGTAAGAACATGGAAGAAATAAAAGACTAGTGAGATTTTTGATTTTGTGTGTTTAGTGTAGTTAATTGATGGTAGGAAAGAGTAACAAAGTAGAAATGTATGAGTTATACCTCATTCATTAGTTTATAAAATCATACTTATTTAAAGCTTGCATAATTAAGATATTGAGAGCATATGAATTTTATGAATGTGGAGTGAGAGATAAGCAAACATTATTTTAAAACAAAAATGTTTAGGTAGTTTCTAGCATGATTGTATTACAAAAGCTTATGAATCTAATGATTGTATTGCAAGTTAGTTTGTAGATAAGTATATAGCATAATAACCTTAAAACACATTTGATGATTATGGATGGGTAGATAAGGTTTTAATAATCACATATTCCCCCTTATGTATAAGTATACTTCACATAAAAGATATTGATGAAGGCATGGTTTAATCTCAATGCACGAAAAAATAATGAATGTTGAAACTTTCAAAATAATAGAACAATAATTTTCCCCATTTTAAAAACTATAAGAATAATTTTTAAAAAATTAAATTTATTTAAATTTTAAAAATAATACTTACGATTATTTTTTAAATAATTTACTATATTCGTAATTATATTATATAAATTTAGTGAGTTTATATTACTTTTGAAAAAGATAACATTAGTGAAGATTCGATTATTATGATGATATAGTATTACATATGCTAACGGATTTCAAAGGCCCTTTGACTTGTTTGTGGCTAAACTTGACAGGACATCTAGGTCTTATATAATCAATGTGGGGCAATTGGACAAATGCTTTTCAAAAGCTTCTAAGACATAAGAATTTTTAAATAGGGAAAAGAACAACTGATCATCAGATCAAGAAAAGTTTTGACTTTGATATAATATTACTTTTGAACTAGAGGTTTGATAGGATGAACTTCCTTGTTTTGTAAAGAATTAGATGCACTCAGCATCTCTTAATTTATTTTTATTTTGTATTTGACATTTTATAAATAGACATTTTACATTTTATAATTTCATAACATTGGCGCATAATACTTTTCAGTCAAAAAATCGTTAACCGAGCTGACAGAATTATGCAGCCTTGACTCACGTATTGTCTTTTGAGGGGCAAAATAGTCCCACAAGTGAAATTCTTGCTCCTGAGAAGACAACACATGAAGTCAAAATAGCCTAACTCTGTCAGCCTAGCCTAGTTAACGATTTGTTGGTCAAAAGTTGTTATGTGACAGTACGCTTAAACTGTGGGATGCAAAGTGTTCATTTATAAAATACGGGGTGCAAAATGTAAAATGAGTACAATCTCGAAGATACAAAATGCATTTAACTCTTTTGTAAATATAAAATTGCCATTTTGTAATTATTATTTTTTCTTCAACACAATCCATGACTAAAAAGCAAATCAATTTTAGTGTTTTCTCTGTCAAATATATACTTATAAAACTAAAGACCTAGATAGAAATTAAATGTCTACAGATCTCCCTAGCATGTAAATTTAATTTTCAGGTGAGGAGAGTTTTATAAAATATAGCAATTTCTTTTCATTCTCTTATTATTGTTGACTATTGAGTTGTAAGCATTGAACTTGTTACTTAATCCAATTTTCTCTCCTTTGTTTGTGTTAGCTTGGAAAGATTAAATCCCAAGAAGTTGGCATGCCTAAACCTTGTTATTGGAGTATCATGTGGGGATATAATAAACCTTCAACAACAATTGGACTTGCATTTGCCTCTGGTCAGTTAGTTCTTTCTTTATTTATTCATAATTTTAATTTATTTAATCTATTACTTGTTGTTTACTTCTTGTTGAGTCCTTGCCAAAATATATTTTTTAATTTTTACGAAAAAATTAATATTTTCACAAGATTCTCTCTGATCGTGAATATTAAATCCGGTAAGTAAAGACTTTAAAAATATCAAATTTCTTTGTGAGAATATCATTTACCTAGCGGTTGGAAAAAAAAAAACAAAACTTGTGTCCCAACAATGCAATTATATGCTACAAAAATTCAAATAAATATATTTAAACTTGACAAATGTTCAAGGAAATTGGATATCCCAACAATTCTTCCTCATTTTGTTTCCCAAGAATTAAACCAAATGGCATTTGGCTTCCCTAGTCTAACGTCCAAAAAAGAAAATCTACATCCCTAAAGCATGAAGAAAGAACTCATAGAAGTAAACAACAAGAAGTTTAAAAGAATGCGAATGTCAAACTCTTTTTATCTATTCTTAAAAGAGGAGAACATAGAACCACGGAGTAGGATCTGATTCATTACCCCTTTCACCCAAGCACATATATATTAAATACACAAGGGACTTGAGAATTCTATAATCATACAACCAAACACAAAAAATCTGTGACTGATTATAGACGGAGTAACTAGTAGAGTATCTTCTTAATTAACTTAACCAAAAATTTGTTATCTAAACTTTAAACTCGGAAAGTAAAAATCTCAGAACAGTCCTAGTTTAAGGCTAAATGCCACTTAGATCGATGTTTTATCTAACAGCAAAATCCATACGAATCATGTTTGCCTCCTAAGGTGGCAATAATTATTCATAAGGAATTTGCATATAAGCTGCATCACTCACAAACGGAATATCAGCATACATCCCAGCAAGAACGCACCTTATACTCTCTAAAACAGTAAAAAGGAAAGCAAAAGCAAATGCTGTCCAAAAATGCATACCAACCTTGCCCCAGTATAAAGCTTTAGGCATCCAGTGACTCACAGACCCTACCACCTGCAATGAAATCTCTAGTAGCATCCCGTTCATCACATGAAACCTGAAAAAGTGCGGCCATTCCTTTCTTCTCACTATTCCAAGATACGCAACAAAGATATATGCCAATAAAAACCCCTTTGGCAATTTTGAGAGGGCTTCTAGGAAAGGCGATGTCAAAAATTCGAAATTCTCCAAGAAGGGATGTAGATGATATGCCGTCTCAGCGGACATCCATGTCTCATGAAGGGGCATTAAATAAGGGAGGCACGCCAAAGTTCTCCACCACCATTGGGGCTTCTTGGTCATGGCTGGGAATCGATAAGTAGTTGGGACATCCTTGGCTGCTCGAATCCGACATATAACTTGATGCCGCCTAGGTATCATGGGGATAGCATGTGATAAACCACAAAGATCCCCTTTTAGGAGTGGCAATGACCCAGCAGATAAAGAAAGAGATTGAATCCCTGCAATGAGAATGAAAAACAAAATTTAGATGGTAGACAAGAACCACAAATATAGAATCCTTTAGATACTGGCATACTGCCAAACATTTAAATCCATCTACAGAAAAATGTGCACAAGCTTGTCACAAATGCATTTTAGGTTAGGTCATAACAGCCTATCCCGTTAGTGGTTTTGTTTTTTTCTTTCGAAGAACAAATATATAGAGACTGATACATTCACGTTTGCTTTCTTTGACGCTCTTCAAGCCAGAAGCTTTGCTCAGCATCTTCTGCTGATTGTCAGCCTGTTCAGCTGATCTTTAAGGATTTGAGTCACCTGACACAGCATGTTTATTTTCGGCATAGATTACTAAAGTTTTCATCCTAGTTCATGTATTAAAATACGCTACAATCTCAATCTTATCTACTTTCTTCTTCTTTTTCCATTTTTTTAATAATTTAAGGCACAATGCCTAAATGCAACCAAAAGGCCCAGGACTTAAGCCATAAGCCTCCCCTATTGTGGTAGATGAGAGACACCGGTCACACCACTAAAGATATGTTATATTTTATTTCTTGAATACATAAACATTGATCACCAGGTCACAGATTTCATATAAAAAATTAGGATCAAGACTGAAGCCACTTTAAATTGACAGGTTTTTGATGCAAATAATGCGAGCACCCTCTGAGGTCACAAAAACCAACCTAATTCGTTCATATCATGTCACTTGTTCTTTTAAGGCTTGCTAAAAGATAAATAATGGTGACAACGATGTACATCAACTGATTCAGATTCAATATCTTTAATAGTTTTAGAAAACATCTTCAACACATTACTAAGGAGGAGGGGAAGAAGAGGGTTCTAGATAAATCGATACAACAGAATAAAAGACCACAAACATATAACCCATGAACAGCTAATCTCCATACACGACATAACTACCGAATAAGAGGCTGATTTTGTTCATTAAGATAATTTATATACCTAATACTCAGAAAGTATGAAACTTGTTGTTCTACAAACTATAACTGTGAGAAAAATCATTGTACTTCTCTTTTCAAGAGCCAAATGCAGCTTAACAGAACTTATGTATAAAAAGTAACTTCAGAAAGTGATATAAAAACCTTTGGAAGAGCCAGATTTCAGCTCCTGACTAGGTTTCCATGAACTTGTAATGTTTGGGAATGCAGCCTTGAAAGGCACACGATCGAAGCATGCAGGAGCTGAGTGATAAGACTTAGGATTGGCCTTGTAATTCAAACAAGCACCCCCAGACGTCAAGGAGTATTGATTCAGAATCATATTTAGACAACTTTCTTCAAGATCTACATTAGTATGTAATATTGTCAATATAAATTAGCAAAACAAAAGCACAAGGACGACAAAGAGGTAACTAACTTTAATTCATCCTGTTAAAAATACATTTTCATGTTGAAATGACGTAATAAACTCAGAACTAATATTTTGCACAAGTTATATAGCTAGATATAAATAAAGTTTCTTTGATTGAAAAAACTGATTAAGTTTGTTAGTTATGGGGAGATCAGTCTAGGAGATTACTGAATTCTATCATACATATTGCGCGATGCAGCGAATGCTCATACCAATATTTACTACAAGGCTACTCCCAAGTCTTATTGCAAATCTGATATCAAATCTTAATTAAATGTAAATACTTGGAACCTCCAAGATGAAGCAAATATCGAAGGGAGTTTAATCATTATTTCCAAAAACAAAAAGAAGCTATCAAACTATCGATATGGAGGATAATTGTAAATCAGGAGTTAAACTAGGGTCGATCAACGGTTTCCTGAAGAGAGAATTGGACTTTGGGGATGGAGGTGAAAAATATGTAGAAGAAATGGATTATTGTTTATGGTACTAAAAAAGAAGAGAAGCAGGTAAGAATGAGTTAAGCAGTACTGGCAATATCCTCTAATAGACTAATACCAAAGAATGAGCACTAAGTACAGAGAATGATCAAATCAAGTACTAAAGAAGTTCATCTCTCATCACATATGATGGTTTTTATAGGAGTTGAGGGTGTTACTAGGTCACATGACCGATTGCATGCACGTGTAAAACATAACAATCTTCAAATCTTTCATATCATGTCTTCAGAGATCCAAGGTTTCAAACTACGTCCGAGTAACTACTGATCATTCGGAGTAGTTGCGGGTGATATAGGGATACTAAGGAGGTGGTCAAGATTTCTTCGGATGGGACTGATGATGCAAGACAACACAATGAAAGATGTAAAAGGAATATTAAAGATAAATTTTCCTATCGCACAGGAAATTGGCCACCACACAGGATGTCTTGAGGTTACTATGCAAAGATTCATTACTTGCGTCCGCATACCAAAAATAGATAAATCAAAAATTTGTAATCAATTCAGTAATAGTCTTCCAAGTAACAAATAAAGCCTGGCTTAAATAGAGACCAAATGAATAACTTTCTCACTATCCATTGTCGTCAATATAACTAAGCTTTACCATTTGGAAGCAAATAAGATTATAATGCCGAACTAAATACATAAAGTGCCAATCTCTAGTCCAATTAAGCACAAAAAAAAACCGCATATATAGGTCAATCTTTAGCATTCTGAAGCAAATAAAAATGCAAATGTGCTTGTTTGAGAATACAAATTTCTGTAGTTCCTTTCTGATGAATTAGTTAATATCACATGTACAATGACTAGAAATTCTTTTCTTTCTACCCCAATTTTCGCTGTTGAGTTGGAACCCATTGCCACCGAGATGGTGTTAGGGAATCAACAATACTCAACCCATAAATCCTACCTAAACCCACCATGACTATATCACATATGAACACAATCCTGTCAAAACTAACCCAAAATAAGAAGGGGGAAAAAACAAAGCATTGTTTCTAAATACTATTATCTACAAATAATCAAAAATTTCAATAAAAAATTTAGCTCCAAACGGTCTTGCAATTTTACCAAAACAATACATGTTCATCTATGATTTACCAATTAAATTTATGGGTTAAATTTGTATGCATCTGCTTTGAACCCCAACCAAAAAAAATTATATGGCTAAAACAGAGATGGGTTTTAGGAATGAAGAAGAGAAAGAGAGATTTACTTACAAATTCTGTATGCCGTGGAAGCTTCAAATTGCCCCCAGACAGACTTTACAGAGCAACATTAGGCTGATGGGAGTGTGAAGAGAGAAGGCCGTGAAATAATCGTATTAGTAAGAAATAGTTGTTAAATTATTATTTTATTTTATTTAATAAAATAAACCAACAGTTATTTTATTGGGTTGAGTTGCGGTGGGTAACGTGGGTTAAGTTTGGGTTGGGTTGGGTTGGGCTGGGTTCAAAATTAAATGTAATTTTTTCAATTTTGGTAAATACTAAATTTAATAATTAATAGTAGTATTTTGTTAATAGTTAACAGCTATCCTAATTTTATTTTCTAAAAGTCGATGAATTCATATAAATTTTGAATATATAAATATCTCAAATTAATTTTATAAAATTAATATTAATTTTATATTTTACGACAAATAAAATACTATATATTTTTTACTGAGTAAAAAATAACACCCATCATCTGTAAGATATAGGAGGTTATATCTTTCAGTCCTCCCACCGCGAGTACTGAAGTACATTCCTCATTATTGTATTATTACTTTTTTTTAAAAAAAAATTGAAAATTTATTCATATCACAATTCACAAAATTATTGAAATTTTGTTATTAATAAGATATTATGTCTAAACTTCACTAGGGTTGGAATGAATTCTACTGTTGATAAAATTAAAGAAACAACTTTATAGTATTTTATATTTTTTGTTGTTAAAGTTTAGAGTGTATTTTGCTTTCACTTTTTCAATGTGGAAATAATTATCAAACACCATTTTTCGCTATTAATTCAAAAAATAAATAAAATAGAACTAAAAGTAAAAATTCAGAAATGAAAATAGTTACTAAACAGATCCCTATATGTGCTTAACTTCATTCGAGAATCAAACGGCCTACTTCTTTTTCTACCTATTTCTTTTTAAAGTCTCACCGTTTAGAGAATACAATATAATTTCGTAATCAAGTTTATTATCACGGTATTACAATATTAAGAATCATCCAAAGTGAGAATTGAACTTAGACCTAAAGATCACAGTACATGAGTCTTAATCACTAAATTAAGATCTCGTTTCTTTTTCATGCCTATTCTCAAATCTCAACAATTATATTAAAATTTTAAAATTTCATAAATTGACTTTAAATCGAAACTTTTTTTTTTGGTTGTGTGTGTGTGGAGCTAGTAGATAAATGTAGGAAACTCATTTTAATTCATTTATTTGATTCTCAAATTCTAAAGAAAAAAGTCAACAAAAAGAGTAACACAACTATATATATATATCTTAAGACAGGTAAGATGCATGCATGTACTAACTATGTAAAACATCCAAGTGTAAAAAGAGGAATGAGAAGATGAAAGTTAGTCCCTCCTCCCCAACAAGATGCAATTGATCATCAGAATTGGTTAATACTATATATACCATAACCATACCAAGTAAACAAACACTTATAATAAAATTCATGTCTAAGCAAAAACTTGTTGGTTCAACCTAAAGGGAAGAAGTACTACAGTACTTGACTAAGCTTAAGATCAAGACTAAACTTAAAAACAAAAAGTTGCTTAGACAATAAAGTTATAATTAAGATCATTGGGAAAATTAAACTACATAAAATTATATAAGTTCTAATCCGACGGTCGGATTCTTATTCCTGGCAGGTATTTAGCCACTAATTCTCTAGCTAATCTTTGAAGATCATCATCTTTGAGCTCTTCTTCCGTAGAGTTACAAAACGACGTCATTTCAAATGATGTTTGTTCCGATTGCGAGGGATCATGAAAATGCACAGACAAGTTAGAATCAGATGCTTGTAGCTCTGATGAGGATTGAAGATCAGCCGGAGATGGAGTTTGTGGCCGAGGAAGTGGCAAAGGGGGACGGCGTAAGATCGAAAGTCGCGCTTGAGTGTATGCTAATTCTGCCTGCAAATTAACAACCTAGGTACAATATTCATAAAACAAAAGGAATCAATAATCAATCTTTTTTCTAAGTATTGATCACGTACACTTTGTGAATTAAATCACATAAACTTAGAATAAAAATGTCAGATTTCGACGTCACCCGTCTAGTGTGCGACCCTTCTTAATTCCCTTCTCCCATGTGTAACTTACCTATGTTGATATTTATTGTGATATAAATTGGTCGTCGTATGTAACAACACTCTTTTACCAAAGCAAAAAAAGAATTGCATAGCCAAAAACAAGAGATGATGCATGAAAACTGTCGGAACTTTTGTTTTGTTTTCTCGGTCTCAAAATGAGACTTACATTTGATTTTCTAATTTCTTTTGAGCATATGAAAATTTTTCTATCACACATGCATGCAGATTCTAATATATCATTTTACTAAAATAAATTACAGTTCAAACTTATTAAAAAATGTCTAAATGTGTCTTGCGCAAATATAAATAAACAAATACACGAAGTTAAAAGTCAAATAAAACTCTATATACGGAGAGAGGGAGCATAGAAGTATGCCTCCCATTACTTGTCCAGATACAGTTACTATAGAAGTCATGACTCTCACTACTAAAGTAGTCAATTTATGAGTGATATCTTGCCTAATTAAAGCTAATAGCTACTGGTGTTTATCAGCATAAATTAATCAGCAGATACGGTGGATGTAGAACTTTGATTTTTCAAATCACAAACTGCATATATGAAGGACCTTAGGAATTAGGACCAAAGTAAATTAGTTGGGCACGTTACGTATAAGAAACAATTCATTTATTAATTAAAGCCTTGACCATATATACATAATTCATAAGGGAAATGATATATCAACGATTTTATTTATCGATTTTTTTTTTTGACAATTATGTGTATGAATATAAATAGAAACCTTTTTAAACAGATATGTTATATGGAACCAGTATCTTCAACAAATTTTAATTTATTCATTTTTAGTCATTAACTTTAAAATAAAAATAAATAAATAAAACTTGCTATTTTTTTAATGTTTAAAGTAATAAAAAACACATGCGCAATTCTTATATATTCTAGTTTTAACTTTAAAGCAAGCAGCCACTAATTCAAAGTGTCAATAACTAGGCTAGGAGATGAGTATTCAAAGAAAGGAAGAAAGTCAAAATAAACACATTAGAATACTTTCTCGAGCTGCCAAGTGATTAATTAGTTTTTTTTTTTACTTGTTGGTCCCGGCAAGTAACACTTAACACCGCACAACTCCATCACCATCTCTCTCTCTCTCTCCGTAAGAAGGTGCATGTTAGCATGATATCAAGATACTTCAAAAAAACATATTTTTAATTAGTACTTTGGCTAGCAAAAAAAGTTCAAAACATATATAAATAGGCGCAGGTTAGCATAGTTTTTGTAGATGAATGTTTTCTTTCTTATTTTATAGTTTCTTTTGAAACTCAATTTTGAGGATACATCATAAGTACAATAAATATATATATATACACACACACACTAATAATTTTTCATAATCAACATCAAATTTTCAGCCTAAATAACAAAATCATTATATATATACTAGTGCTAAGGGCGAGAAAATTACAATTATCAGAAGCCACCTCCCAAAAAAAAACTCACATTAAAAATAATAATTAGTGAGAATTAAATTGAGAACGTTAGTCTAAAGTCTTAATTAAACATATGTTAAGCACTCATTGGCTACTATTTCTTGAACTTGTATCTTTCATTTCAAGGCCAAATAGAAAGGTAAAAAAAAAGAGGAAGCAAAGTTAGTATTGACCTTGAATATATGAAGTAAAAATACCATAAAGAAAGTAGGTAAGTAACTATAACATATAAGCAACGGTGCATGTTAGCATGAAAAGATGAGAGAGAAATCAAAAAACCTGTTGCTGGAGAGTGAAGATGTGGGAAACACAGCCATAAACAGGATCTGAAACCCTAGAAAGAGCTTCATAACATAGCGAAACGACGGCGTCAAGGCGCTTATGTGGTGGTGTTCTCATAAGAATCTTGGAGGCATTGCTAGCACCAAACACCTTATGAACTGCAGCAAAATGGGCCGTGCCCAAATGGTCCGACCCAAAATAGGGTGCAAATATACACCCACCATTTACACATTTTCTCCTTAAGAATCTGCAGGCACCACAAGGCCCACTTCCTCCTCCTCCTCCTCCTACATTATTTGTGTAGTCATTATGATCATTGCCAATATTATTACTACTCATTTCTAGCTAGCTCTCGAGGGAATTAATGTTTTATATAAGGCTGTGGGGTCAAGAGAGAGAGCTAAAGATTGTGAGTGATGAGTATTTAGAGGAAGAAATTAAGAGGGCTTTGATATGATATATCTTTGTTAGTTTGTTTGGTTTTCAAAGAAAGACTTGAAGAAATTTTGGAAGCTTTTGGTGGTGGGTCATCAATTGAGGGACCTAATGGGAGTTTTTATAATACATTCGGTACATCATAAAATATGCATATATATATATATACACACACATATATATATAGAATGTATTATATATATACATATATATATATATAGAGAGAGAGAGAGAGCTAAGTATGTATTTTAGACGCATCACTCACAATCTGTAGGATATGAGTGTGTGTCTAGAAGATGATATTAATTTAATGCTCCTAAACACTCAGAGCATCTCTAACGATAGTTAAAAAAAAACTCTTTAAATTAAATATTTTTGATCTACGTTATAATTTGAGAAGCATTATCTGTTATTTTAATATTTTATGTCTCATCAGTCTTTTCAATCTAATAAATGCAATATGATAAATAAATAAATAAATAAAATAATATTAAATTTTAAAATGAGCTGTACATCAAATCCATTAAGCAAAATAAATGTTTTTAGCCTTTTTCATATGATTTTGATTCTCCCAAAATAAAATAAATGTTTTGAAGAGGCAAGGTCAACTTACTAGTTCTGAAGAGAGAGAATAAGGTTGCAGATTTGATGACTAAGGTTAGAGAGACTGTTGGAGATAATTTTTCTAATGTGGCTCGTCTATTTGAATATCCCAAAGTGGTTGAAAAAATTGTTAGAGATGCTCTTAGGATAGTGATATTTTGATTACCAATTAGCTCAACCTTTAATAATATTTCATTTCTTAATTTTTATAATCTATAATTAAGGAGCCTAGCTAGCTTCTTAATTGATATGTATTAGGCTTTAAGTTTCCCTCAACCGTCTTAATATAAATAATTCTTTGAACAGAATACGTCAAAAATTAATTATGAGAGCAACATACACCTTTTAATTACAGTAATTAATACATAATGGAGTACGTAACAATTACATATGATATAAATTATTATGCTAAAATTAAATATTATCACTATTTTTTTTTCAAGTTTAACAAGACATGCTGGCAAATGACAATACTCATTTCTAGATATAATAATAATAATATTCTTATGTGAAAGTAAGATTTTCTCTTACATGTATGTTATTTGTGGTGAATGATATTGAAAATATAATTCAAACATATATAATGTATATAATACATACATTTCATATATTAGATTAATATTTTCAGTGCTTAGAATATCATTTATATATATATATATATAGAGAGAGAGAGAGAGGGAGGGAGGAAATGGAGTATCTTAGTAGTTAAAACTTTGAAGCCACGGCAAAAGGGAAGGCCAAGAGAGGGAGAAGCTTGCGTGAAGCAAACATGCATGAATGAATGAATGTATGTAATGTATACAGATTACAGTGGGTCCGTCCGCGGGTGGCTGCAGATAGTTGACAGACAGGTGACAGTAGGAGCAACTGCCGCACGTACGGTTGGCCGCAGTTGAAACCTCCCCACGTGCATGCAACAATTAAGACAAGGGACTCCTCCTAGGTAGTAAGTAGTAGATGCGTAGGACTAATTGCCTATCTCTGCCTGCAAACATTACATTTCCACTGTTTTCATTTATTCGATTTGACTGATTGAATTATATAGTAGTAGTACTAGTACTCCTTAGTACTATTACTTTTGCTTTTCATCTTTTTCATATATACATATGAAATCAATCACATCTCTTGCCCTAGGGTTTCTAATTTTTGTTTCATCTAATTTCACAGTGTTAGTGTAGGTTAGGTTTGGTTTGATTACCTAGCATTAGAAGGGTTTAGTGTTGATATTTTTAAATCTAGAAAGTATATAATAAATATATTATATGTTGTTTATATAGTCAACAATTGAATTGTTTCGGTTGGATATAATAAAAGGTCTTAATGTTAAAAATTTGGGTCCAAATCATGACAATAACATACCATCATTACTATGCATTGGGATGCGACCATTGCAATTGAAACTCTTCGGAAAATTGGAACCTCTTCAAAGGGGTGTTACTAATCTATCAAAAACAATCACTTTAAATCAATCATTCTCAAGTTCTTTACTTCAAAAGATTATTGAAAATTCACTACTAGAAAAATAAGAATATGTGACGGAACTTTGTGACAGTTTTTAAAAGCAATCACAAAAGATAATAATTTATGATAGACTTTTTAAGCAATCACAAAATAGTAATATATATGATGGCACTTAGTGATGGCTAATTTTGCCATCAATATATTATAATTGTGATGACCATGTCAATCACCAAATTTTTCATGCAAAATAAATTTTCTTTTTGTGACGCACTAAGCCATCACTTATAGATATACCCTTTTCGTGATTGCATTTAAGCTATCACCAATATTTTAATGAAAAAAATAATCAAAATAATATTTTATGACGATCATAACAATCACTAAAAAAGATAGATTTTTGTGACGACTTTTATTTGTAATTACAAAAAAAAGGTATTTTGTGATGAAATTTTTAAGCCATCACAAAATAATAAAATATATGATGGCTTTCAGTGATGACTAATTTTACCATCATTATAGAGTATTTTGTGACTGCCATTGCAATCACCAAATCTTATGTGCGACTAATTTTGTTTAGTAAGTCAACTTACATATGTTTCCTTTTATATTTTGTTTTAAAGTTATAATCATAATTTGGGCTTTGGTGTAGTGGTAATACTTGTTATTTAGTTTGGAAATGGGGGGAGGGTTCGAATCTTACAAGTATCATTTAATAAAATAAATTGTCCGTAAAAAAAGATTCACAAAAATATTAAGAGTTTGCGTGATTGTCAAAACCATCACAAAAAGGCTTTCATGATGGGGGTATACAAGATGACCTTCGTGACGGCTAAAGTCATCACAAAAACCTTTTGTGATGATTTTTTGAATTTATATGATGGAATTGAGCAATCACAAAAGGCCATTTTTTTGGTAGTGATTCTTCTCAAGTTCTTGAGAAAATATTATTCTAATATTTTCTTGATATAAATTTCTTCTTTCTCATTTATAGTTTTGCGCTAGATTTATTTCTACACAATAAGTTATAGCACAGAATAAAATCTGGACATGTCTTATCTTGAGAGACTAATTCGTAGTAACCTTGTGTAGCAGAAGTAAGGGACGAATATAGTGTTAAGAAAAGAGTGGTCAACCATTCGATTCAGGCGGTAATATTGTTGTTCTATATCTAATAACAAAACGGGTTACAACATTTAGTTCATGTGGTGTTTGAAAATTTAAATAAATTTTGTTAGTTTTAAATCAACTTTATTTAATCGAACATAATTTATTTAACTTATAAATACAATATATAATCCCTCCAGTTGTCTCAGTGATTTAAGAGAGAACTTCATATCAGTCATAAACTTGAAAGTCTTGAGTTCGACTCTCACTCGAATCACTGTAGGGGGGCCACTATAGGAGCTATGGACTACAGGTTTAGGTTTAGGTCTGTTTCAAAAGTTTTGTTCGAGGAAGAGAGATTAGTTACTGGTCGCAAGGTTAGAAACTCCTCTTAGCAAAAAAAAAAAGAGTAAAAAATATAATATTTCAAGAAAGTTGTGTGATATTTCAATAAAAGAATAACCGAATTACATAATGGTAGAAGTAAGGAGTAATCTCCTATATTTAACAATGAATTTGAGAACGAAAAACTCGAGAAAAAGACAAAAGAGTTCACAATATAAAAAGACAGTAGAGATTGCTTGCCAAATAAGTGACCAAAACCCCGAGAGGTAAATTGGATGTGTCAAAGTCGTATACCTCCCATGTTTTTAGGCCGACATAGTGAATCCCCACTTTTTAAGTGGATTTTCCGGCCGTCGTGGTTGTATCTCCACCAAAAACGACTGAGAAGCGAATTAATTTTGAAATAAATATAATATTTGAAATATAGATACAATGCACTAAAATTAATTTGGTATATTTGAAAACGTACCAAAAATTTTAAAATATTTAGAAGTACAAATGCACTAAACACTACCGTAGTAATAGTTATAAACGTTAGTAATCGAATAAACCCTAACTTAATTTTATATATTTTTTATTGATTTAAAATTTAATAACCGAAAAAATGTTCAATACTATGTGAGTTTATATTTCCTTCATATTGTGATATTAGTTTTTATGGTGGATTTTCACTCATAAATATATATGAGTTTAGTGATCATAATTGAGTGAGTATTAGTGTTAGTCATGAAAATTATTTTTATTTATAAATTTTGTGAAAAATAATTAAGCATTAAAAAATAATAATAGTTTTTTCCTATGAAGGTGACAAAAACAACATTAATTATGGAAATTGATATTTTTACATTATTTTTTGATATTTTTACATGTAAGGTCTACGTATTAACTGACGTATCGAATTTTCATTAGTTAATATATAAGCCCTACATGTAAAAATATTAAAAAATAATATTCCCGTCCTAAATTAATTGCATTTCTAAGACTTTTTAAAGTCAAATTGACTATTTTTAAAACTAATTTTTTTACTATTTTTGCTAATATATAGGTAAAGATATTATAACCAAAAGAAAGTATATACAATTTATTACTAATTTCAATTTTTATAATTTTAGAAATATATTTATATATGTTTAATTATTAATTTTAAAAATAGTCAATTTGACTTTAAAAAGTCCTAGAAAAATAATTAATTTGGGACGGAGGGAGTATAAAAATATCAGTTTCCTTAATTATCAATTATCAATCACTACTGATTAATTGAAGCAATCACAATAAAGAGTTGCTTCTTGGTTGGGAGATGTGAGATCGTACTCAACCCCATATTTACCCTAATGAACAGCTTTTATCTGAAAGGGAACTGTTGCTGTTGCAGTGTTGCTCAATTGCCCCCTCCAAGTGCTATTTTAGAAGGATAACTTGGTCATTTCCAATGATACACGTGTCAAATTTATAAAGGCAATTGATAAATCCACTCCAAATTTCACTAGGTACACTGCCGTGTACAATAGAGTTTATAGTGAGATGAAATTGGTAAAATATATTTTCATAATTGTTTTGTTTAATTTAAAAAAATTAAAATTAATTATATATTTTGAAACGAAGAGATTATAACAAATGAAAATTTTTGTGTGACGGATGGGTATAAATGTAATTTATAATGAAATAGTACTGTAGATTAATGTATACATATATAAAAACAGCCAAAATTACTTATAAATAACTAAAAAGAAAATAGTAAAACTCTTACAAAGAAAAGAAAATAAAAGAAAAAAATGAAACAAAGTTGTCCAATATAAGAAGCAGGACATGCACTTGTATGAAAAACTGAGAGATTTCAATAAGCAAACACAAAGAGCTAGCTAGAGCTTATATATAGTTTTTGTTATGCCACATAACAATTTAACAAATATTCCCTCACTTCCACAAAATAAATAAATAATAAAAATAAAAATAAAAATAAAAGGTTTTTAATTATTAAGAATGTATTTTTGTTCAATTTTATCCTTGAAATAAGTTTAAAAGTTTAATCAGGAGTGATGATATAATAAATTTCATCACATTCTATATATTAAGAAGAGGGCTATTTTTGTGAAACATAAAAAATTAACAAATATGACTATTTAAGTGGGACAGTATATCCAGTTTATATTATAATGATCAAAATAAAAACACAATAATATGCAGACACCCAATCAGAAGGAAGTCATATAGCAAATCCGAACATATAATGGTAACTCTTGTGTTAATTTCATTCTCCGTTGTCGTCCAGCGGTTAGGATATCTGGCTTTCACCCAGGAGACCCGGGTTCGATTCCCGGCAACGGAACTTTTTGTTTATTGTTCATTAAATTGTCTTAACTAAATAAATAATTTTGATGGACATTCATAATTTTAGTGTAATCATTCTTTTATTTTCAAAAGTATAACCTTAAAATGTATTCATGTTATTTACAATTGTGTTTGTGATCTACATAATATATAGATAAATTAGTACCTTAAATAAGTTACATGCACATTAACTCTGCATCCAGTTAAATAAAGAAGTAAGTCTGAAAGGTTGCAAAGCCTTTAGAGTGCCCCTGAACGGAAGGAAGAAAAGACAGAAAGAAGTACAGTAAGAAAGCAGGCAATATGTGAATCCTCTTTCTTTTCCTAGTTACCTAAACAATGCTAGGCTATTCCTTATCTGAATCTTAGCATAGATTCCGATCAGGGATTAAAGTCTGTTTTATGAATTTTTACTACCGATACAAATTATGGATAAATACTGTAAATATGAGGCTTTGAACGATGAAAATATGTATTCAGTTAAGTAAAGATGTCGGTCTCAAATTTATTTTGTTCTATGAATTTTCACTATCGATGCATATTAAGAATAATTACCGTAAATATGAGTCTTTGAACAATGAAAATAGGGGGCTGCGCATGTAGTTTATTTACGATACCCCGTATATCCATTTCTTTCTAATATATGTTTATATATTAATCTAAAGTACAATCTCATTACAAACTATCCTATCCATTAATAAATTTGTTATACTTTCTACGTTCAGAATTAGTTTTGATTTTTTAAATTTAAAATAAATGTGATTCATTTAATTATAAACAAAACAATTAAGAGAATATGATTTACCAATTTCATTTCACTATAACTCAAGCTGGAGTAGAATTATAAATTATTGTACAGTGCAGTTCATCTGGTGAAATTTGGAGGTGTTCCAAAGTTTTAACAAAATCAAATATTGGAGGAGAAATATTGGTCATATATACTTTTAGACCAAAATTTTGGGCCACAACCCCAATCTTTCAATATTTTCTGACATCTTTACCAAGTAAACCCTGGACCAATATGAATTGGGCTTATCGCTAGTCCATCAGTCCGAACTTTTTAAGTTTTAAACTTCAAAACGTGGAGGAAAAAAACATAAAAACAAAATATAAATAAATGTACAAAAAATATATCTTCATGAATGTAAATTTAATATGATCAGTGGTTGGCCTGACTTCCCTATGATTGGATGCATGCATATAAATGTAAAATGCGTTTTTTTAATTATTATTATTATAAAAAATAGTCTGGATATACTACATTTGTTTCAAGCTTTAATTTATATGTTTATCTTAATCGTTGGTTTAGTTTATACATGACGAAAAGAGGTATTATAATGGCCTTAGCTCCTAAATATTTATACAATAAAAAAGAAAAAATAATATTCAAACAGTTATATAAATTCCATCAAGTTTTCCTTACTTAATCAAACAACCCAAAGTTTCATTATTTCAACTAAATCAAATGATTTTTCAAATTGGTGAAGAAGACTCTAGCTCTAATTTTTGGCCGCTTCTTTATGGTACCGGTTGAAATAATATTAGTAATTATAAAAAATATAGACATAGAATAAGATTAACCTTGTAATGCAATTTAAGTCTCTTCGGCAAGAAAAAGAAAAGAAAGAAAATTGCATGGAATTCATTTATATGAAAGTGCATAAATAAAGGTGTAAATGAACCGAATCAAGCCGAGTATTAAGTTGTTCAGATTTAGTTCACAAAATTTATCGAGTATAAAATAAGGTTTAATTGAATCACGTTTATCTACTGAGTTGAGCACGATCTCGAATCGAGCCTGAGCAGCTTAAACTTTTCGAACGAATATGATCCGAATATCAATAGAAAATTACAATTTGAGAAGATTCAAATAATTTATCGAACTTTAAAATTTGCTCATATTTGAATCATTTATATTTCGAGTCGAGCTCGAATCAAACTTTTAATTTATGAATCGAATCCGAGCTATTTACTTATTTTACGGCCTTATGCATAAACATGCTGTCTCAAACATTAATTCCCAGTAGTTGTAGCAATTAGCTCATCTGAAATATTAGAGTGAAACTTAGCAACAAAAAAAAAATATTAGAGTGAAACATCAAGTTTAGTCTCATAACAATTTTCAAAGCATGGTCTGCAGTTGAGTTGACTAAATCAATCTTCAACCTCAAGGTCATAAACTAGTACTAACTCTTAAGACTTTATCACTAGTTTGGTCCAAACTACAAACTTTTACTCCTTTCAACTAATCCCTTTTAATAATATTACTTTCTTCTTAATCTTCAGATTAATTACTCATAATTAACTAATCACTCCTATGTCGTAGGTCGGGGTAACATCCTGTAATTTTAAACACATTTCTTTAACATAAATTTCGCGAATAATTGTACTTATAAACATATAAGTTTTTAATTTGCCTACTGTTTGACTGCACGTGTGGAAAAAAAAAATTACATGTTCTACTTTTTTGAATACATTAGTGAGTGCAAATTAAATTTAGCCACAATTTAGCCAACTCCCTTCTTCCCATTTTTGATCTTCCTCTTTTGTATGTATGAAAAGTTGGAATTTCTTGGATCCGTGCGTTTGAATTTCATCCTAATTAATTTAAATGTATATAATATGTTTAGAAGCGTGGAATATATATTATAATGATAGCATACTATATATATATATATATATATATATATATATATATATATATATATATATATATATATGATTAGATTTCTAATTGTTGAAAAAGTTCATACCTAGTTGTTTATATTAAACTACTAGCTAGGATACATGGTTGTTTTAATATATAATTAACAATGTCAATATGTCATTAGCTATTACAACACGTAGGGACTTGCTTGTTTCTTGACTAGAGACATGAGTTCCCTAAATTCTTCGAGCTATATATTCTTTGTATTAAATCTACCAAGCTTCAAATCATATATATATATATTAACCAAGGGCTCTAAAATTAAATGGTTTTGTGCTAAATCTCGAGCTTAATTGGTTCCTTTTAAAAATTATTAGAAATTGCATTATATCTTTCGATGATCTTTTTCTTGTATATGAATATATATTAAAGTTTGCATTGATAGACATACTTCCATATTTTAATTTTATTTTTTAATATTAATTTAATAATTAGAAAAGAAAAACAAGTTATGATTTTTTTTATACAAACATTAATGCTTAATCCGTTTCAAATTATAAGAGCGCTACTGAATTTTGAGACATAATTTGATGTATTTTTAAACTTAAAATTGATCAATATGAATAAAACTTCAACTCCATTTTTTGGGGGCACTATATTTTCAACATTTTCTAATCAATTAATTAGAAAAATTTAGAAAAAAATTTGTAAATAAGCTTGGTTAAAGCTCTAGCTAGCTTGAGTTCAACCTAGCTAGCTCATTTGAGTTCAAGTAGAGTTACGTTAATGAGTTGCTAATTTGTTAAACAAGCCGAGTTATTTGCTTAATCATTTAAATTTTACTCCATTTTATACCTCAGAGTCATGTTTGTTTGCAAAAATTATAATCTTAGGACTATATTTCTATGGATTATAATCTCAAAACTATTAATTTTAATATTAAATAGTTCTAGTCACATGCTTTAAAATTTGCATTGATGAACATACTTCAATATTTTAAAAACAAGTTATGAAATTTTTTTAATCGGTTTCAAATTATAAAATCACTACTGATTTTTGAGATAATTTGATGTATTTTTAAACTTAAAATTGATTAATATAAATAAAACTTCAACTCAATTTTTTTTGGGTACTATATTTTAAACATTTTCTAATTAATTATTTAGAATTTTTTTTGTAAATAAGCTTGGTTAAAGCTCTAGCTAGCTTGAGCTAGCTCACTTAAGATCGAGTAGAGTTGATGAGTTGCGCATTTGTTAAACAAGCCGAGTTATTTGCTTAATCATTTAAGTTTTACTCCATTTTATACCCATATTTGTTTGCAAGGATTATAATATCGGGACTATATTTTCATATATTATAATTTCAAGACTATTAATTTTAGGATTAAATAGTTCTACCCACATGTTTATTTTTTATGAGATTATTCATGGAATAACTAAAAATAATTCCATGTTATGTTTGTTTTATCCAGAATTATTTAAAAGATTGGATAAAAATTTACCTTTTGGACTATCATACCCTTACTACTAATAACAAAGATATCATATTCTCATTAGTTTAAGTATAGATAGATAGGATAAGATACATAAGTCTTTTTAAACAAAATTAAAGTTAATTTTGTCCACAAATTTTTAGTCCTAAATGGTAAGCATTAATTATAATACCTAGTAGGACATAGTATTAAATAGTTCACTTTTCAAGTCATTTTATTATCTCGGGTTTAATAGTCTCAAGTCTATTTTTAAAAACAAACAAGAAATTTGAAATTAATAATCCAATCTCAAGTATAATTCTTACAAACAAATATAACTCACGAGTTAAAACTCGACTCCCCTCAAAATATAAGTTCACCAACATATATGCCCCTACTCAAAGATGTATTTTTTAAGTATTTTTTTCATTTTGTAAAAGTTATCATGCTTTAATTCTAATTTTGTCTCAATGATAGTCAATTTTGAAAAAACTCAAGTAAATATTATTGCAATACATAAAATTTATAAAGTCACTATTTTAATTTTATAAATTTATTACATATGACCCTCTTTACCATAATTTTCTCCAACATTAATACCATATTTTGTAACCTTTTAAAACCCTAGCAGACGAAACTGTTGTAACGTAGCAAAGGAGCTTCAACGACGACACGTGGCGGTCAATGTGGGACCCAGTAAGACTACTTCTGTCAGCACATACATTGGACAAGAAGCGGACGGCGCGGCGATTGCGCCGTTACGAACTGTTTTCACTCTATTTTTTCTTTTTTTTTCTTTTTCCTTTTTATTTTTTGGGACTTTCTACATAAAAAGGTTAATTTTTCAACCAAATGTCGTGTGGGTCCTACGCATAGGTGAGGTCATATGTTCCTCTGCCGTTACGTTCAGTTCTCACCGATTCATACGTGTCACCGATTCATTGGGTAGATAAATGTAACGCTCGCTTTGAGCTTTGAACGCCGAACTTTTGCTTTGACTTTTAATTTCTCTAATTAATTACCTTGCCATTTGAGGTTACCCTTTGTATTTTTCTGTTTTTGTTGGTTAGTAAAAATAAAAATAAAAAATGTTTTACAAACAAAATAATTCTAACTAGTATGACAATAATATGTTAACGGCAATAACAATTTGAAAATGAAAACAAAAAAGTAAGAACACTTGAATTAATATATCTCATGCATTATTCTATTTTTTATTACATCTCCCGTCTAACAAAAATAGTCACATTTATAAAATTTATAAAAACTAAAAATATACTTTTGTTATGTGTTTATCCTTAAAAACAATGAGTTGTTAATTAAATAATTGTGACAGAATATTATCAAATTATGATGATATACTTAAGTTGATCGTGCAATTAGGCGAAGTATAATCAGAAAGCTAAAATGATTATGCAACTTAGCACCTTCAACTAGGTACTTAGGGGCATGATAGAAGACGATGGAGTAACATACTGTATATTGTGTTATTTTATACTACTATTAATGAAATAATTTTATTTATTTATTATAAATAAAACTTTTTTTGCAAAACGGATAAAATACATATGTTTGTTTAAAACTACTCTACATATATGAGTGTAAATACTAAACTAAAATTTTAACTTTCTTCATGGAGCTGGTGTAATATATCAGTGTTCCTATTGTATTATGCATGAAATGTTTTGGACTTGCATGATCTTGCTAGGAAGTAGTAATATTGTGTAATCTTACCAATATATCCTACATTTTTAATTATGAAAACAATTTTATATATAAAGGTATATGTATGTAGTAGTTAAAGCTACCAAAGGAAAATGACATTGATCCTAATTGCTTCAAGATTTATGATTATATCAAAATTAAAACTAACGAGAAATTGAAAATGAAAAAAATATTCAAAAAATATTTTACATTTTTAAATGTTTGTATGATATATGGAGATATAACTAATTAATTGCACGTGGAGTTTTACTTAAAGTTAACTTTTCAATGGGGTAGGTCAATATATATATACATACATACATACAACTATCAGACTCGTAGATTAAAAGATTACTATCATTGTGTATCGTGCTAGCCTTTTTGGCCATTTTAGGCTTGTTAATATATAAGTGTCGTCCTGCCAACTCAGTTAAATTAGATATAGCAAGAAGAGATATAATTAATTAAGAATATTAATATTTTAACTATATATAAATAATATTTCCATTTATATATATATATATATGTGTGTGTGTGTGTTGTTCTCTTTTTAGCTGTTACCTTCAGTTTTCTTCTTTCTACTTATGGTTTACTGCCCCATAATAAACTTGGATCAATTTGCAAGTTAAGCACCATTTGAGCATGCCTCTCATACTTTTTTCCTTTATTTTTTGTGAACTGCCTCAATTTGAATGGATATTAGTACAAGTTAAATGAATGACATAATATGCTTAGCAATATTGAAATGTTAACGTTAAGTAAAACTCTAGGAATAATTAAGAATACAACTGTCGCAATAAGATTTAGAATATAAATTCTCACAAAAAAGGTGTATTGCTATATATATGACTACAAATTTATGTTAATATTAAATAAGGTCTTGTTACATATGTTAACACATTTATATCAGTAGTAAATAGCGACGTATGTGCATATGTGACTCGATCATAATTTATTCTATTTTATCGTTTATAGTTTCATATTAGTCGCAATTTAACTTTATCATATATTTATCGTCAACATATATATATATATATATATATTTTAATACTGACATATATAAATACATGAAATAAAAGATTATAACTCGTATATTAATATATTACTATTCTATCTTTATTGCTCACGATAGTCGCAGTACCACATTCGTTATAGGTTGAAGAATTAAGGTAGTATATATATATATATATATATATATATATAAAAGAAGCTAGGCTCAAATCATAATTAGCGAATTATGAATATTTTAGTTTACTAGGGGGGAGTAATGTCATTGTAGCTGATCTTATAAGTAGAGCCGTTTTGTTTGGCTGTATATGTAAAGAAGGAAAGTAAAGTAAAGCAAAGCTGGTCACTCAACTCAGTCTTTTTCAACGTAGAGAGAAAGAGAGAGTGAATGAGTTGGCGTCTTTTGCCATCTACGCAGCTTAAAACACGCACCCAGTCCCATCCACACGTTTATACTTCATCAAACGTAACATCCCTTCTTTTTTTTGTTTAGTTAATAAAGTTGTACTTGTACAGGCCTCTTAATTTTACCAGTCAAAGTTTTCAATCCAGGTGTATGTATATATATGAAAAGATAATAATTAAAAATAGTTTAATTTTAATTTATTCTATTTTATTAAATAAATTTTTACGTTAATAATAATTTAACTTCATCACATATTTTTTACTTTTATATATTCCATTTAATTAAATCAAACACGGTTTACATAATCTCCCCCCCCCCCCCCATCCCCATTTCCATTTCCATTTCCATTTCCATTTCAATTTAGATGTCATATATATAGTCAGTGGCGAAGCCAGACCCCCAAGTGAGTGGGGTCAAAAAATGGTGATTCTACAAATAATTTAGTGGGGGCTCACACTTCTGTGTCAATTACTTTTTAAAGCTTGAACTCTTCTTTATAGAACAAAAGTATAATATTACTTGGACTTTTGAAGTCCCACATTGTTTAACAATGCAATCTTATTCTACATTTGTTTTATAAATAAAAGAGAGTTCAAGTATAAATTTCAATTAGGTCAAATTACTAAGTTATACCTAAAAAATTTATTACATCATAAGTATAAAAAAAATCAAAAATGAATGGGGTCAAATTACTAAGTTATACCAAAAAAATTTATTACATCATAAATATAAAAAAAAAATCAAAAATGAGTGGGGTCAATTGACCCCATATTTTTCACATAGCTTCGCCTCTGTATATAGTTAAAATGATACCTAATTAAAAAGAAAATGCAACAAAATTTTTATTTTAATTCAATAATATCTCTTTTCTTAATTAAAAGTTAATATATTATATAATTTAAATCTAATCCTATTTAACAAGTTATACAATAGAAAAATGTTTTCATTTGAAGAAATGATGCGTCGGTCTTTTAATTTAACTTTTCTTTCTTTTTTCATTTGGGAAATAAGTAAGGTTGGATATTTGGATCTACGTAAGAGTCCAAATCTCCTGTCGTAATCCTTATCTCATCTTTTGTCACATTAATTCTCTATGTCTCATTCTATATATTTTGTTAATACATTTAATTATTTACGGTTAATTTTTTATTAATACAATTAATTATTTACAGTTAATTTTTTAAATCAATAATATTACATGTCAAGATAAAATGAGATGAGGCGGTAGATGTATTGAAAATTTTGACCATACCATCCATTTTTGGATGTTCCAATATAAAAAGTAGGACATCCAAAATGGGACATAGAGGGACTAGTGTATATATATGTGTGTGTATATATATATATATATAGTTAGAAAAAGAAAAAGAGAGAGAAACATGAGGCTTGTTTTGCATAATCACGAGAAGAAGGAAAGACCAAACAGGAAGCAGTTGGCTTATCGCATGTTTGCTTCACGCAAGCAGCTAAATGGGGTTTGCTTCATCGCGTGGCTTTAAAGACTTCATTTACTTCTTATAATCCCCCCCATCCACCCCTCTCCTTTCCTCATAAACAATAATCCCACCAAACCCTAATCTCTCTCTATCTCCAACCCTTCAAGAACCACACAATTAAACCCTAGCAAGCTAATTAAACTATATATATGTGTACCTATAGCTAGCCTAATTCACCTCACACAATTTTCACAAAAAAAGAAAAAAAAAAGAAAAATTGATATGAGTGGTGCAAACCCTAGCTCTAGTACTACTAGTGGGGCCGGTGGCAGCGGTGGCGGAAGCAGCGGTGGAGGTGGTGGCGGACCGTGCGGGGCGTGCAAGTTTTTAAGGAGAAAATGTGTGGCAGGGTGCATATTTGCACCGTATTTCGATTCGGAGCAAGGTGCAGCCCATTTTGCAGCTGTGCATAAGGTGTTCGGAGCGAGTAACGTGTCGAAGCTCCTCCTACACATTCCGGTCCATAAGCGGCTGGACGCGGTGGTGACTATATGTTATGAGGCTCAGGCTCGACTTAGGGACCCTGTCTATGGCTGTGTGGCTCACATCTTTGCCCTTCAGCAACAGGTACAATATGCATATCAATATTTCTCTGGTGGAATTATTCATTTATATTACCATAATTAAATTATTGTTTTAGTCATCATTAATTTCTAAACATCATGTAAAGTACCTCTACTTTTTCCGTTACAAAATTTTTTTGGCATCACTTTTAGTCCTTTATTAAGTGCATCCGTTACAAATAAATTTGTGTCTATTTGCGTATAGTCATTTCAATCTTATATATATATATATATATATGGTATTTTAGATGAAAGTTATAAGTATATAGAAATTTGTATTAGTAATTGAGAATCTAAGATTGAAACAGAAAATTTAGAAAAGATACAAATTAATCAAGTATAGTTAGAAGATTAGGAGAAGATTGCAAGACATAACTCACATTACTAATTATCTTACTATCTTATAGGGAACTTCATAAAGATAGCTACTTATTCCCTTTTATACAATCTTTTTTTACTTCATTTTTAATTAGCCTTTTATTAAGCGTATCCTTTAGAGTTCTTGGTATCTATGTAAATACACACATATATAGCACAAAGTTAGAGTAAAGTTTAAATTAGAGTTGGAAGTAATTTCATATTTGTCTTGAGCAAATGAAAGAACTAGTGTGTGTTTGTGTGTGTGAAAGAGAGTCAAAGATCAGTAATTGTGAGATATGATTCGGGGAGCATGTTGTTTATATATTCAACAAATTTAATGTAAAACAGTAGAAGAAGAAGAAATGAGTGTGAACCCATTGAATGAACCAAATTAATAAATGGTAAATTATATATATAATGCATGGGGATCTGCTTTTCTTTGTCGAATAATTAAGTTACTACTATTTGATTATTTAAGGTGACATCCATGGAGTATACTTCAAGCATTACTGTTGGCATTTTTATTTTTATTTTTTTTTGTGTATATATATATATATGTATATATATATTAAGATGTAGAGTAGTAGTATAAGAGAGGTAGGTCGGGTGCAGAAACAAGTGTAGAGAGGATGATGAGGTTGCATTGGGGGAACAGTTTGATGGATTGCTGAAATCTAGAAATATTAATAATATTAGTCATTATTTAGATTGATTGATTAAGTTATGATGTGGTCGGGTGTATACACAATACTACGTACTGGGGCTACAGTGTTCCCAACTTTTCATTTACCCCCTTTTTTATATATTGAGTTTGCTCTTATTCAGGAAATGGTCGATCCGTCGGTCCGCTACCTTACTCTAATTTATTTACTTCAATATAAACATATTTGTGTATGTATATTATATTAGTGTGTGTATTATGAATGGTTAGAAATAATTTTGTATACCTATATAATATAAATATATACTTTCTTCGTTTCTTTTTATTTGTTTTTTTAGAGAGTAAAATTTGTTTCTTTTTATTTATTATTTGTAGATTTCAAATAAGTATTAATGATTTAATTTTTCATATTATCCTAACATTAAATATTAATTTTTTTTCTTTCGTCTTTTTCAATAAATTTTACAAGGGTAATATTGAGATTTTATAACTATTTTAGTCAATCAAATCAAGTATTAATTGTATTTTTTAATATTTGTATAAAAAGGAAATGGGAGTGTGTGTGTATATATCTTACACAATGATATGTCAAAGTGTAATTAATGATTGATACACGGGTCCAATTATTATAACCAACCACAACCATACACATCATTTTATATTTTTTTGTAACAATTCTTTATTCACCAAATTAAGTATTATTGTGTGTGTGTGTATATATATATATATATCACACATTTCAAGTTTGACAAGTTGAGCTACTTCCTCGAAACCTAAGATAGAAATTGTTTGAGAAAGTTGATATAGCTAGGGTTTTAGATTCACTAAATCTATGGTGCAGGCTCGGGTATTTAATTATCACTTGAAAATTATGTTATCCAACATTGCATTAATGCATTTTCGTGTGTTCAAGTTGAAAAATTTTCGACCACCTTAACAATACTGCTTAAGAAAGATTTATCAATAGGTTTATTTACTTTCTGCCTAACTATATAGTCCACATTTATATTTAGATTATGATATATGCCTCCAAGTGAGTTGCTCAACTTATGAAAAGTATAATATAATTTCACAATACATATCTAAGTCTGCAACTAAGTGTACATATGTATTGGTTGTTCTCTTTTACAATGCCAAAATTAGATCTACGTACATATAGCTAACTATATATGCACACGATACAATTTGGTTGGAAGGCGATTAGACAAACAAAAGTTCAGGTCATAACAAGAAAATGTAAACTTTTTCAATGTCTACAGGAATAATTCCTTCCTCTCCCGAGGGTAATCAAACTGACTGACCACCACCCATCAAATATGTACCCCTATATCTATCTATCTTTAAGTGTACATGTGTGTATATATATTCATATGTATACATGTATACATAAATATATGTCTATGAATAGTAACTCCATGTTGATCAAATGGTGATATGACAAATGGTTAATAGTAGTGTGCAAATTATTACTGTACGTAGAAATGCAGTACACTGATCTGATGAAGAATGGTCAGATGGAAATTTAATTAAAAAGTAATAATATATATATATATATATATATATATGAATGATCAATGCTTTTGTATATGCATGTAATGTTAAATATTGAATCGTATAAACTTAGCATTTCAGTTGCTTCTACGCTAAATTAAAGCACCTTTTGATTGAGATTGAGGTAGGTCTAGTTGGTATTGCGATATTTATTTATATATCAGTTAGTTTCACTATTTTCTTTCATCAGATTTGTACTAAACAACCTCCAATAATTTAATTTACGTACATGGGTATTTAAATACACAAATGATTTTGTTATACAACTAATTAATTAGACTTACTTATATTTAGTAAATTTTAATTATATATAGATCAAATGAAAATGATTCCTTCAGATATGCATATTTTTCTCAAGTATATAGCGTATAGAGCTTCCATAGATGTGAGAATAATTAATACCTAATGTTAGTCGTATCAAATGTCTAAGTTTATGTTACATCAATCTATCCTAAAATGAGAGAGTCCCCTTAAACTTTTGATCTTAAATTTATGTTATATCGATCTATTATACTAAAATGAGAGTCTCCTTAAACTTTTGATTTTATTTTTTAAAGCTTATATCAGAGACACATTTAGATATATATTTGTTTTTTAGGTTTTTTCTTGAGTAACAAATTTTAGCTAGCTAGTTTTCAAAATTTAACATTGTGAAAAATTATCAAAAGATTAGGTATCTAAAGGAAATCTTAATACACGTAAGATACATAGGTTAATTAAAAATAGAGAAAAAGAGACTCGCATTTTGGGATGGAGGGAGTAGGGTATGTGTGATTTGTGGATCTGTACGTTCAGGGTGAAATTGTCACACACCACATACCATCGTAAAATTTTATAATTTTTTATTGCATTAATTATAACAAATGTTAATTGTGCTACCCCCACAAACAACACTAGAGTTAAAATGCAATATTAACAAAAAAAATTATATATGTAATTTCACAATAATACTTTGCTTATTAAAGAATAGATATTAAAAGTGGTTACTGAATAATGTGTATACTTGTAGTTCGTTATGACCATTAAGCCTATCTATGTATGGTGGTCTTTTGACCGATTATAAATTGACATATCATTTTATAACCTATCTGTTGTAAAAAAAAAAGAAAGAAAGAAAGAAAGAAAAAAAAATTTATGTGTAGCCTTACTCAAAATTTCATAACGTATGTGATGTGACAACGTACTTCATCTAACCGGATCCAATGACTTATAGTTGTTTTATATTCTATTTTACATTCATTTCCTTTAACCATCTCTTTATTTTCTTGATCTTCTTTTTTCAATCTATGGTAATGTATCGTACTTTGTATTTTATACGTTATATTTCTCTGTGCAATTATTATTTTTCTAATCAAGCCTCATTTTTATTTTTATTTTTTTTGTTTTCTATTTAGTGATAGATGATGGGATTTAAAGCTTTTTTTTTTTTTTTTGCTAAATAGGGATTTAAAGCTTGACGTGCACGTTTTCATTTATTTTGAAAAAAGAATGGTAGAGTTAATTTATTTGAGTAAATTTCATTTCAATGTCCCAAAAAGGTTGTTATCAAAGTAACCCCTTTAATTCTTATTCATGCATTTGCATGGTCAACTTCAGGTGGTTAATCTACAAGCAGAACTTTCATACTTACAAGCCCACCTCTCAACCCTAGAACTTCCAACTCCACCACCGGCTCCGCCACCTCAACCGCTAATAACGACGCCGCCCTTATCAATCTCTGACCTCCCCGCCACCTCTTGCATGCCGGCGACTTACGACTTGTCATCGCTTTTTGATCCAATGATGCAACAATCTTGGGGGACAATGCAGCAACCGCGGCAGTTGGATCCACGTCAGTTTGGCGGCGGCCGTAGAGCTCCGGCGGATATGTTCCCGTTGGTGGGCGGCGGGGATCTCCATGAACTGGCTAGGGAACTTCTTCAGAGACAAGGGTCTCCACCACTGCCATGCAGTGACCCTTCAGCTTTGCCACCCCACTCTAGCGGATGAGACTGACCCGATTAATTTGTACTTGACCCGGAACCCGAGATATATGGTTGGTTTCTTTGTAGGTTTTTAATTATGAGGTTTAACTTTTAATGGGCGACTAATTAATTTTAATAATTGATCTTTTGGGGTAAGTTTTTTGTTTTTTTGTTTTTTTGTTCCTTTGTTTATTTGTTTTCTTAAATACTAATGAAATTCAATATTATTTATACTTGCAGGAATATTAAGGTGTGCTTTGCGTCTCTTTTTCTCTATTTTATATAACAAATATAATTAAAAATTCAAACAATATTCAATTATTGAAATATGTTAATGTCATGTAATGGAGTTTTATGGTTTGTTTGACAAATGTTAGAAACACATCAATTAGGAAATTTATGATAGAAAAAATATATTTTCTTTAATTAATGAATATATAGATACCTTTTTTCACCAAACCACTTGTGGGTGGCTGGTGAGTCAAAATATCTAAAAGAAAAATGTTTCCTCAACAGTGTCGTTTTAACATGTTTTGTCAGATACAATGATGCATATATGATTGCAAAAATAAGTCTAAATTAATAATTATATCAAGTATTATTAACCCAATAACTGGTGGTAGGATCCTACCACAATTTTGGTTCTCAGAAAAAGATAAAAATCAATCAGCTACAAAAAAACTGCATTATACACTGGGAAATCAACATTCTTGCAATATGACCTTTTACATTCTGCAGCAAGAGAGAAGTAATATATATTTAATAACCACAAAGATCCGAGTAGCGAGATCTGTCGCCAGGTATCATGTAGCAGATTGAGCAACACTTTTGATAGACAGCAAGCATTATTTAACATCTTTGCTGTGCAAATGCTTGAAGCAAGGAGTCCCAAACAAGAAATCTGAACCCAAAAGCCAAATCCAATAAGCATAGTTAAACAAACAGTAAATGGCGTCTAAGATAATTAGCAAATCCCTTTTTTCCCTAACCCTGTGTTTATGTGTGCGCGTGAAAAATACAGAGAGAGACAAAAAGTATAGGAGTTAAACAATAATGCTTTACCTCAGAAAACCTTTCATTGTGTCAGCAACCAAGGCGACTAATTAACTAAGGGGAGATCGAGATTGTTCTCCATTGGATACATAAGGAAAGAGCTCATATCTGACTTAAGCGGGAGGTGCTTTCGTTTTAGCTTCGTTTGAGGCGTAGTTTCTCAACACCAGCTCAACTTCTTCCACCACTCCCAACCTCCGAAACCACCCAGCCAATATTTCTGAAGCTTCTTTTTCTAGCATAATGCCATCTCTCTCTAAATCAATCAGAAAGTCCAGCGCCTTGTTAAGCTTGTTCTCCTGGTGATAAGCAGTTAAAATCAGAGCCACACATTTATCATTGGGTTTAAGACCAGCCCTTCTCAGGTTTTCAAATGCAATGCCCGCCTCACGACTTAGACCTGCAACTACATAGGCGTTTATGAGGAGACCGCATAGCTTGACATCAGGAGTGATTCCTGCCAACTGAATGGCGTCAAATATTCTTTGAGCTCCTTCGCAATCACCAATCATGGAGTATGCTCTTAGCAATGCTTTGTAAACTTCTCGTCCAGCATAAATCTGTTGCGCGTCCATTTCTCTAAGTAAACTCTCTCCTTGGTCAAACATTCCAGCTCTAATGTAGGCCATGACCATTGATCCATACGACCTCTTATCTAAAGGTTGACCTAGCAGCTTCATCTCATCAAATGTATCTTCAGCCAGCTTAAGATTGCCAGCCTTACTGTACATGTGAATTAAGGCAGTCAGGGTCACTTGATCACTCGTGAAACCTCTTCTCTTCATGGCCAGGAGGGTGTTTTCAGCATCTTGCAGCCGATTTTGCTTTGCATAAGCATGAATTATCTTGGTGTAATCACGAATGTTAGGTTCAAATGAATCTTCTAAAAGTGCAAGTTCTGCCACCTAAGAGAAATGTACGCATAGAAGTTATGTTATGGCACTTGCAATGATATTACTACACTAATGAATCAGTGAAAAAGAAAAACAGAGAAGACAAAAAAACACAAGATATACGTGATTTGGCTTTTGGCCTACGTCGATGGGTGAACAATAGACTATTCCACAACTAAGTACAAGAACTGTGAATAACAATTCACAATTAAGAGAATGTATCTCAAAAACCTAGCCCTCATTACACCAAATCTCTCTCACAATAACTGGTTAACCTAATGGCCTAATATGAAGTATTATCTCCTCGAAGTTCAAGAAACTGTAGAAATTTAAAAGCGAAAAAGAAAAGTTTGAAAGCGTAGCAATGGCAACAAATTGAAAAGCATAGGAATGTAAACAGAAAGTGGCAACTTGGCAGCCCTGAATTTCCATCCAATGTTGAAAGAAATATGGGAGCAATAAATCACTTCCAATTCAAGGACAAGCCTAAAAGGCTATGAAGTTGGGCATCATATTACTTTAATCTCTGTTCTTTGTACTAGTAAAGAGAACTGGGAACTTTGTCTAGCAGGGAGAACTGGGAACTATGTATGATCATTTGCAGCATTCGCTGTTTGTTGGGGCATTAGTCGCAGGTTTTTTGTCTCTCTGTCTCCAGCTTTTTGTGTTCTCAGCATCTACATGAGAGTATACCCTTTGGTGCCTTTGTGAACAAATTCTACTCTTAAGAGAAAAATTATCATTGGCAAGGAACATGTGAAGCCTACTGCTAAATCAACTGGTTTTATGTTAGAGGCTCCTCAAGCATATACAATAGTCTGACTGGCAGTACCTAATCCATGTGCCATGAGTTGTTCTAACAGCCACCCTCATGTGCAAACCTGTCTTGCACGTGTAGAGCCATCCCCACTAATAAGGATGGAACCCATAACACCCCAGTTCCATATCGAAACATGTGGAAAAAATTTGTCTGTCTATAAGGAATTAAGTTACTAACTATAGTAACTTCAGTCATGACCTTTTGGGTGAGTTTATGGTGGACTAAGATGACTCAAAAATATACTATTAAGAAAGCACATAGGACCTTATTATGCTATGAATTGATTCGGATTCGGGATTTGACTTGAGTCGTTACATATGGTATCAAAGCGACTCTCGAAAGCTTGGGTCGAGTTATTCAATTAAGTTGTCGGAAGTGGGGACACGAAATCAACCGGTATTATCCCACAATGGCTAGAAAGACAAAGATCTGTGGGCCGTGTGTGTGATCGATTTTGACGAGGACGCCAAATTTAAGTAGGGGAGTTTGTAACACCCACCCCAATCCCACATCGAAACATGTAGGAAAAATCCGTTTGTATATAAGGAATTAAGTTATTAACTATAGTAACTTTAGTCATGACTTTTTGGGCGAACCTGTGGTGGGCCTTACTATAAAGAAAGCGCATTGGGCCTTATTATGCTATGAATTGATTCAGACTCGGGATTTGACCCGGGTCGTTAGCTGAGATCCCCAATAGAGTGAGCAGGATCCATAATTTGACTGGTATTGGAACCAAAACTTAGCTATGTTACAATACCAAACCATCCAACCAAACCAATTAGTTATAGGTTGAGAAGACTCTTCAAGCTAACTTAGTCATTAAGGCAATGCCTAAACAATATTGGATTAAGTGACTCTTAACAGAAGTGAGATGCTTACCAATAGTGACTATACTAGAAGAATTTTCAAAAACAAAATGCATTTCAGCTTAGAGGTATAATTGTATGATAGCTCAAGGCCCTTACATTGTCATACTAAGCCTTACAAAATAGAAAATTTGCATAGCAATACTTCATATAAGGCAATAATGGCGATAGCAGTATTTACCTTGGAATTTGTGGTATTTCTGCTAACATGAAACTATATATAGGTCAAAAAATTATTATGAGTTGAACACAAAACTCAGAAACTTATGACAAGAAAAATCAGGAGATACACAACTTTTGCAGCAAGAGTTGTGCAATCTAATAATTTCTCTTTCAGTTCCCCTGCCATGTGTGGAAATACCATAATACACCAAGCAAAGCTGCAAAAGGCAAAACCCTCCAAGGAGAAATAGGCTACTGAATATTGAATAAACCTCTTGCAAACGAAGTCTTATAGTTCCAAGGAACTGGACTAGTTGAGTTGTTATGAAGTAATTAAGAATGTTCAGAGTAACTGCGGGATATCAAATACCCACATATCGCATCAGCAGTGACAACCAGAATTTGTAGGATTCCATTTATCTCTTGCACTTATAGGGTTTTTTTTTCCCTGGGGTTGAGGGAGGTGAGATCAAGGATCAACAATCCAACTTGCATTTTGAGTACTTGACTACTACCAATACCCATATAAGTGCCCCCTGTTCTAGAGAATGCAAAATTGACATGAAACTTCAGCGGCAATAACTCTTCTTTCAAGGCTACCAACCTCATGCACTGCCTCCAGTCATGGAGAATAAGTACCAAGGTTGATATTTAATGAAGATTTCGAGGTTTGCCTTTAAATCTTAAATGAAGTTTTCAAGGTAAATTCGAATAGAATGAAATAAGGGAATGTGGATTAATGACAACAATATGCACTTAAAACAATGAAATTTCCAAGATGAAAATTTTGGGACATAAATTAGCAAAAAAAAAAAATTGTGACATAATGGAGAGTATAAAACGAGAACTGCTACCATGAGACCAACAAACTGACACATATATGTATGGAGGTAAGGAAGAGGGCTGTAGAATATATGTGTGTGTGTGCGTGTGTATATATATACATATACATATATATATAGAGAGAGAGAGAGATAGAGGCAGTGAGAGAAAGTGTTACTGAAGCTCAGCAGAAAGCCCATGCTACCAGCGGGCAAGTAGTAGTATACCTTTCAATATGTTACTAACCACGCAATGCTATGATTCACAAAAGCACATTAACATCCAGTAAACAAACCATGTATCATAGAGGGAGAAAAAAGAATAAGTTAATTTTCATCTAAACTCACTGATATTAGTAGTGCACTGTTTTTTCTTTTAGCAAACCAGTTCTGCACTGTGTATATCTCTGGCTTGCACCCTTTGGTGTCTATAATGTTTTCTAGTTCTCTGCTCCTAAACATCTGATATAATGTTAAAAAAAATGGCAGGACAATAGATAAATTTTAAAACTGAAATAGCGTGAAGATGATGAAAGGAAAGTCAGGTTCAAGGTGTGATGTGAACCTCAAAGGGCAATGGATAAAAGATAGAAATAACAGAATTTCATTGAGTTATAAGTCCGATAAATTGTCAGACATTAAAATAGGCAAAAAGAGCCAGATACAACAAATATACTGAGATTAGTATTTATAGTGATACTATGTACAAACATCAATAATGTGGATGCAAGTATTGAAACAAATAGATATAAAACATTGACATTTAACTCCTTGATCTCAGTATCAAAGATCTCATGTATTGGGAAGAATATACTTTGGAATACATGTCTACAAGAATTATGTCAATCCCTAAATAATGTAGAAGTCATGAACAGAGGCACTGCAGGATAACTTTTTGTGAGAAAGATGTGTATCCTTCCAAATTATCCAGAGGAGTATGAAAGTGTTGGAAGAAACAAACATGGAAATCACAGCCACAAGAATGCAGCTCGCATAGAATTAATTATAAGTAACTACCCCAACAAAACTTGTACCTATAAAGATGGGCAATGTTGAGCAATTATCCGAAAAGCACGATTTTCTCTGAATAAAGAATACCCCAACAATACATGTGCCCAGCAAGATATAACAATGTCACATTATGTACTATGTTGTGGTCCCATCTGACATTTTGTTGGAATACAGATACTTATATCAAATTTCTTCTGAAGTATGCCCAAACTAATAGTTCTTGAATTTCATATTTTAAACACATAGTATAGCGTAATAATAGTGACAGTCACTATTGACTGATATATATTAGACATATATATATATATATCTGAATTTATGGTACAGTTTGTAGTAGATACTGAATTGATGAACTAGAGAGTACTAAATGACTAAGCAACGTTGAAAATCTTGGGAATGAAGTTTAAAAGGAAAAGCATAATACCTCAAAATACAATGGATGATTCAATATACTCAATTCTTTGAGAACTGAAAGCCAGTCAGCTCTCCTTGGAATTGTACTCCTCACCCACGCCGCCAACAAAAGAGGTAGACTTGTTTTTTCAGGTGAAAAGCAAATGATCTGTTTCAAGAGGGCTTTACATCTGTTGGTCATTTTTGGTGGTAGTCGAGATATAGCTTCTTTCTGGGCTTCAGTAATATCAGGGCCTATTTCACCCCACCTAAACCATGGTTTCTCTTCTTCGGTGGTTTCAATTTTCTCAATCTCTTCTACATTGCTATCCACTAATGCTGGTCGAAATTGGAGTTTACAATATCCAAAATTCATGGGTTTTTTCAGGAAAGTGTTTCCCCATAATTGGTATTGTTGTTTTCTCTTACTACTATAACTTACAGGACATACACAATTGGTTAGAGCAAACATGTTACGGAGAAAGTAATAGATTGCCACAGTAAACTAGAAGTATGAATTGATCATAAAACATTACATACATAAAATAGCCCTATATTCCATTTGCTTGATTGAAAACAATATCCACAATAATCAAATAAGGGAGAGAGAGATTAAAAGACATTATCACATAGCTTTAACACATGTATAAAGTTACCATCTCCCTACATAAATATCATTAACATTGGGCAATTATTCAAGTTAAAAGACTAAAAAAGAACAGTCTTTTTTTAAGAATAATGGACGAACCATAAACCTAAAAATGAAGAAATTGGTGCAGAATTTGGAATAAAATCAAGAAGTATATTTACTATAAGATTATAAATTAGATTGATGAAAGTGGGTAAGAAGAATTTCTCTCTGCGTTGATGTACATTATTCAAAAAGGGGAAAAAATAAAATTGGATTAGCCTAACAGGAAGTGAATCTATGTAAAAACAAGAAGAAATTTATAATAGCTTCTAAATAATTGTAGTGAGAAAGGAACAGATGAATGAATGTAAAGCTGATTTGAGCACAGAGAAATGGTACTCCTTGTTTAGCTTGTTCTTACTTGTCAAAAAAATGGAGTCTTTTTTCTTTATCGGAGGGAATTGGTGGAGCACGCTGTTCTTTGGATAAGTTACAGTGGATTGCGGCCACTGGGTCGAACAAGGTTGGGCTTCTTGTATGCACCCCAATTGAGAAGGAAGGAAGTGTAAAGGAAAATAAAATTTTAGACAATAGAAATGGAAGGAAAGGTAAATAGAAAATTTTGATATTCCTTCTAATTTTATGGAATTTTTGTTTGAGTACTATTTAGACATTTTATTACAATTTATGGGGGAGATGGAGGTGAAAATCGAATCTCGATAACTATCGAAGAGGCTGGGTCGTTACAGGTGCTACCAGCCTAGTTCTCAATTTTATATAACTTTTAATTATTATTATTATTATTATTATTTTATTTTTTTGGATATCTATAAGTCATTACAATAATGGCAGTGTTACAACACGTGGAGGGGGAGGGGTTCGAATTTTGAGAAGGAAAAAAGTATGAATTCTTTAGAAAAAAGATTAGAAAAATGAATGCGGAATGTTAATGTACTTTAGTAGAAAAAAAATTATATGATCTTTCGATGGTAATCGTTATGAATTTAAAAAAACGCTCGATGTATGTTTAAAGTGTTGGATGAACAAGTTAAGTTAATAAGACATTAAGAAACGTCGAATACAAGATAAGCGCGCACGAAAATTCATATAGTCAAACGTAAAATTTGGAATGAAATAAACATTAAATAAAATCATAGAGCTCTTGCAAAATGAAGATTGATTAGCAAGGCCGTTGAGCTTATAATCTACAATCTACAATTTCAAATCTTAGAGTACTCATACATAAAAGAAAAAAATAAAAATAGAGTAGTGTAATCCGTAATATATAGTATTATTTAATATATATATATATATATAGATATAATAATAACATTTATGCAGAACATAAACAAATTATAAATTGAGTAACAAATAAATTCGAGTCCTTTAAATTCACAAAGTCTCCTTAAAGTAAATTTATTCCCTCACATGTGCTAAGGATTAATTGAATAATTGCTTCCCAAGATAAAATTGATTTTTAGTTCTTAATTAGAAGCACTTCAAAATTAAGAACACTTCGAACATAACTTTATGTTATGAACCGAACTGAATGAATAATAATGATGTATGCATGAAGAAAACAGAAAAAACTTACTGCACAATTTTATTGCAGAAACGGGAAAAAGATTGCAGTACGGAACGGAAAAATATTGCAGAACGAGAATTAACATACTGCAGAACGGGAATTGCAGAAACAGAACGGGACTTCTGAAACAGGGAAGAGAAGGAAAATTTTATATGTTTTAGAAATACGCCCCCACACTGTTTATTTATAGAAAAATTTCATGACTGTTAAGAACGGATATTACTGTTGGCGCGCATTCGTCAAAACGACATAGTATCGTGATAACAAAATAAAACAAATCCATTTGTCAAAACGATGTAATATCGTAATAGTAAACATATTTTGTCCAAAAAATTATATATCATGACCCGACCCACCTGCCCGCCCCGATCCCGAGTCCGCCAACCGACCAAACGGCGACGTGCGTGTGGGTTTGAACCAAGCCTTGGCTAAGTTCTCTCCCTTCCACAAAAGTGGGGTGCCCCTTGGGGCCCTTCCCATTAAGCAAACATCCCATATATAAATTCTTCATTTTTTCCTCTAATGTCCTATGTGAGACTTTAACATTTCAAGTATGTGACTTTGAAGTCAATTTTCTCATTCAATTTTTAATGGATTTGAACACATAAATATATCACGTTATACTCCTCGTGGAGGAAAACGCATTGGTGCAAAAACTCAATATTTTCGGAATGTGGTTTCCTCATTAAATTGAACCTCAAAATGCTCTAATATTTAATGTTTCAAATCCATTTCCAACAAGTAGTACATTTGAATAACAAATTCAAATGGACTTTTGACAGCTAAGGATAAGTATAAGAAGCTACTACAAGTTGAATTTAAAATTAAATTTAATTTATGTTCTAATAGTATTAACTTGAGTTATATTGGCCTACGATAGGGCGACAAAAAATATCATAATTTGTTCGTACTATTAATAGTAAAGTCTTGTACGCACACTAACCAAAAATATATATTTAGTCATTATAGAATAATATTAACAATTTTCGCCACTCTTATACATTGTGGGATAATATTAATAATATTCTGTCCTCATTTCTGACAAATAAATTTAGATGATTATATTCAAAATTTTGTGAACTGCAATAACGTTGACTTCTCTTAACTCATTACAAGCTGACCCAAAAGGTTACAACGTTTTAAAACTATTAATAGTCGAGTTAAACCTTATTTACATACTAATTATTACATATATTCACGTGTTGTATTGTGGTATTACATCAAATATAAATGAATATGCACACGTGTTTACGTTAATAGTGATATTGTTTAAATATATTATATACATTACCAAAAATTCTAAGATTTTAAAGCCTTTTAAAGAAACATTTGTTTCAATTTTTTATTTTTTTTTAAAACAGAGTCCCGAAAATTTCCTCAAAACATAAAATAAGGAAATGGTTCAAAACAAAAGGGCAAAAAAGAAAGAAGATAAAGATAGAAAATTGTAAATACATTAGGATTGAGGGTAGTTATGTATTTTCAACCGTTCTAAACTTGGACTTGTAGAATCAAAAAAGAACAAAAAAAATCCCAAACGCGATCTGAGCTTCTTCCATTTCCCTCCTCTCCTCTCCACTCTCACTCTTCTCCACTCAGTTCACCGCCGATCACCACCGCAAACAACTGCTTTCCCCTTCCACAATCCACCGCTCCGACCGCCACCGACCACCAGTATCCACCACGTCAATAGAAGCTCGAAAATCACCCAAATTCCACACTCAATTCCAGTTCCATCCACTCCAGATCTACATCTACTCCAAAATTCCGGCGGAATGGCTTCTTCGGAAGTCGATTCCCGCCTCACCCAAACACTAATACCTGCCCTCGAGAAAATCATCAAAAATGGCTCATGGCGCAAACACTCCAAGCTCGTGCACCAATGCAAATCTCTCCTCGAACGCCTCCCTCTTTCCTCATCTTCTCCCCTTTCCCCTCAGTCGCCGGAAAGCCAATCGGACGCCGACGCTTCATCGTCCCTCCCCGGAGTCCTTCACGACAGTGGGACCCACGAGCTCTCCCTCGCCGATTCCGAATTCATCCTCACTCCCTTCATCAACGCCCTCACCTCGGGAAATGTGAAGATCGCCGAACCAGCTCTTGATTGCATTCAGAAACTGATCGCCCACGGCATTATGCGCGGGGAGGCAGATACTTCGGGCGGACCTGAGGCTACTCTCCTAGCTAAGCTCATTGATTCGGTATGTAAATGCCATGAACTAAATGAAGAAACTGTTGAATTGTTGCTTTTGAAAACGATTTTATCCGCAGTAACTTCTGTGTCATTAAGAATCCATGGCGATTGTTTGTTGCAAATTGTACGCACTTCCTATGATATTTATTTAGGGAGTAAAAATGTAGTGAATCAGACCACGGCGAAAGCAAGTTTAATTCAGATGCTGGTGATAGTTTTTAGGAGAATGGAGGCAGATTCTGCAACTGCCCCAGTTCAGCCAATTGTGGTGGCGGAGTTAATGGAACCTGCAGAGAAAGCAGATGCGGATGGGAATATGACTATGTTTGTGCAAGGGTTTATTACTAAAATAATGCAGGACATTGATGGAGTTTTGAATCCCGGGACACCGAGAAAGGGTTCAGGGGGATTGGTAGTGCATGATGGGGCATTTGAGACTAAGACTTCGACGGTGGAGTCCACAAATCCGGCCGATTTGTTGGATTCAACTGATAAGGATATGCTGGATGCCAAGTATTGGGAGATTAGTATGTATAAGACGGCTTTGGAGGGGCGAAAAGGGGAGTTGGCAGACGGAGAGTTGGAGAGGGATGATGACTTGGAGGTTCAGATTGGGAATAAGTTGAGGCGAGATGCGTTTTTGGTGTTTCGTGCTCTTTGTAAATTGTCCATGAAGACACCTCCAAAGGAAGCGTTGGCGGATCCAAATTTGATGAGGGGGAAGATTGTTGCTTTGGAGTTGCTTAAGATTTTGTTGGAGAATGCTGGAGCTATCTTTAGGACTAGTGAAAGGTACCTTTAATACACATAACACTATAGAGTTGATAATACTTATAAATTTTGCTTAAATTGTTATTGAACCATGCTGTATTTCAGATTTGTTCTGTTTTTGAATTGTGTGTTTATATTCTAGTGGCTGGACCTGGTATTTTAGAGTAAACATAAGAGTTTACTATAAGAGAATATAATTGCTATGTTTGTGGATTTTATAATTAGGCGGCTAGCTAAAGCCTACATATGAAAAAACCTATGACAAAAAACGCATATGAACAATATGAAAAAAAATACTGATTTACACGCCAATGATGTATGTAATTTAGCCAGCTATTAGCTAGTGAATTGCAAGCTTGAACCCAACTTCTCCTTCTTGCTGGCACCCTACTTTGCCCTCTTGAAGCTAAAATCTACCAAATGGAAAACTTAAAGTGTCATTTGCAATAATACAGTATACTTGGACATGTGACATACTTGGTGAGTCCAACTAGTACTAGTCCACTAGATGTGTAAGGCATATTTATTACACACGCCGATGTTGAGTGTTTGTACAGTAATACTAACCTGCAAACCTATAGAAGAATCCGAAAGTCTATGCAACATAAGACAATCAGAGTCCAAATAAAAAAAGACTCCTCAAGAGTCCATTTAAACATAAGAGACATGAGGTGTCTGATAGATCAGCCCACCCTATGAATTGTGAGACGAGGGGATTGATCATGTAAGAATACATACATATACCATGTACATATATAATATATACATGTTGCATTGCCATAACTTCCTTGTAACATTTTGCATAATTTTCCCCCTATTAGATATCAAGACAATGTAAAATCTGTTCTCTTCGCTTTTTTTTTTACTAGGTCGAGAGTGTATGCTTTAGGTGCTAAGCAAGGATACTTTAACCAGATATATACAACAATTTAGCAGTGCAAGCTTATTTAGAAACAGGAATCTGAAGGTTGTTTTAACAATCTGACAAGACATGAGGACATGTTAGCAAAACATAGCAAACTCAGCCATCTAAGAGAAAATAAGCAAAGACAATTAAGACTCTAGCAAAGTCCGTCTAGGGGAAGTAAATAAAGATAATTAAGACTTAAGCAGTACCTATCATAAAGGGAAACAACGACAAGGAAGTTGCTATCTGTGTGTCTTTATGCATTTACCTCTTCACTTCTTTGCCGCCATCATCATTATTCTCTCCATTTTAATTGTTCTATACTGCATTGTCCCTTAGTTGTCTTGCCAAACAATCTTTGTTTTTCTTATTATATTGTATGTTTAATGATTCACTCAACTGCTTTTTCATTTTGGTCAATGTTGAGTCCACAATCATCTGCAAACTCACAATTTTTTTTTTTGATTCATAAAATAGATTTTTAGGTGCCATTAAGCAGTACTTGTGCCTGTCATTGTTGAAGAACAGTGCTTCAACCCTTATGATTGTTTTCCAGCTTTCTTGCTCAATCTTCATTAGTCTGGTATCAAGATTTAGAGCTGGATTGAAGGCAGAGATTGGAGTGTTTTTCCCTATGATTGTTCTTAGAGTTTTAGAAAATGTTGCTCAACCAAATTTTCAGCAGAAGATGATTGTGCTTCGGTTTCTTGAAAAGCTCTGTGTTGATTCACAGATCTTGGTGGATATATTTGTCAACTATGATTGTGATGTGAATTCATCAAACATTTTTGAGAGGTATGTTCTGCCTTGTGGTTTATTTTAAGATCAATTTCAACAATTAAGAGTGCCTTTTATTTAACAATCCTAATCTTTGCACAGAATGGTCAACGGACTTCTTAAAACTGCTCAAGGTGTCCCACCTGGTGTTACCACTACACTATTGCCACCTCAGGATGTGACAATGAAGCTTGAAGCTATGAAGTGCTTAGTGGCTATTCTTAAATCAATGGGTGACTGGATGAACAAGCAATTAAGAATTCCCGATCCTCATTCAACAAAAAAATTTGAGGCAACTGAGAATGGTCCTGAACCTGGTAGTCTTCCCATGGCAAATGGGACTGGGGATGAGCCTCTTGAAGGATCCGATACTCATTCTGAAGCCTCCAATGAAGCTTCTGATGTCTCAACAATTGAGCAGCGTCGAGCTTACAAGCTTGAACTTCAGGTAAATATAATTCCATGAAGCAGCCAAGCAGTACTACCTGCTTACCATCTTCTAATTGGCTATTGCCTACTAAATCTTATCTGAAATTCATGGCAGGAAGGTATATCTCTTTTTAACCGGAAACCTAAAAAGGGTATTGAATTCCTTATAAAAGCAAATAAGGTGGGGAGCTCACCTAAAGAGATAGCTAGTTTCCTTAAAAATGCATCTGGTTTGAACAAGACTTTAATCGGTGATTATCTGGGAGAAAGAGAAGACTTATCGCTTAAAGTGATGCATGAATATGTAGATTCTTTCGACTTTCAAGGGATGGAGTTTGATGGGGCAATCAGAGCCTTGCTACGGGGCTTTAGGTTGCCTGGTGAAGCACAAAAAATTGATCGCATCATGGAAAAGTTTGCTGAGCGTTACTGCAAATGTAACCCAAAGGATTTCATAAGTGCAGATACAGCTTATGTACTTGCTTACTCTGTAATACTGCTCAATACAGATGCTCATAACCCTATGGTTAAGATCAAGGTATAGTCAGAAAGTTCTGTAACAATAACTGGGTTCCCTAGACAGCATTTTGACTAAATTCACCATGTTTTTTTTTATAAATATAATGCAGATGTCAGCTGATGATTTTATAAGAAACAATCGTGGCATAGATGACGGAAAAGACTTGCCTGAGGAGTACTTGAGATCATTATTTGAACGAATATCAAGAAATGAGATTAAAATGAAAGAAGATGATTTGGCTCTTCAACAGAAGCAGTCTGTAAACTCAAACAGAATTTTGGGCTTGGACAGCATATTGAATCTTGCGATTCGCAAGCGAGGGGAAGAAAATCATACCAGCGATGATCTCATGCGACACATGCAAGAACAATTTAAAGAAAAAGCACGCAAATCTGAGTAAGATAAACCAGCTCTTCTTTTACAGAAGGATTGAACTATTAGGATCCTTTTTGCTATTAAATTCTTTTTGGGTGTATATCATAAATCAAATGGTAGTAATTTTTATTTTATTTTTTTTGTAAAAACCTTTTAATTTTTTTAATGACAGTGGAACTCTAAGTCACTACCTCTAGGGTATACATCGGATAAACTGCCGGGTGCACGCAATACCCCACTAACCATGCACACCCGGTAATCTATGGTAAACAACGTGCACATGACCGAGGAGATCATTGCCTTTGCAGAGTATTGGACCAATGACCATACCTTGTCCCTTTAGAACCCCCTTAGGGTAATCAATTGGTTTTCAGTTATTTCTTCTTCAGTCGATCTGCTTATTGCTGAAAGTAATCACTTTCTACTGACCCAGTTGTCTCATACCTTCTTCACGATAAGTGGATTGTTTTTTCTGCATGGCTCACTGATTTTGACAAATGACTTGATTGACTAGGAGGTGCCCTTGGGAGACAGAAATGCCAAAGAGATAAGTTGTGGATGTTGTAAAGGATTTTAAGTACTGACATTAATAGTTGATATGGTTGGCTTAGAAAAATGATATGATCCTTGAGAATAAATGAACGCCACTGGTATATATTGGGACGCCATTTCTTTAGAAAACCTATAGAAATATACAAAATTGGATTAATAAATAGTAATGCAGAATGAAGTCGTTGGGAGGGAAAGAGAGAAATAAGATGTCTTGAATATGTGAATAGTGAGATAGGATTCATGTCATTATAGTTAATGTTAAGGATTCTTTGAGATGATTAATTTTTTTTTCTCCTTGATTTGAGTTAAAATACTTCTTGTTGAGTTTGGCACTTCATCATCTGGAAAATAGTAATCTTCCAGTTCTTTTTCCTGATGTCAATTTCCATTGGCATTTTGTAGGTCAGTTTATTATGCAGCTACAGATGTGATGATACTTAGATTCATGATCGAGGTATGCTGGGCTCCAATGCTGGCTGCCTTCAGTGTTCCTCTTGACCAAAGTGATGATGAAATAGTGATTAGCCAGTGTCTCGAAGGCTTTCGTTATGCAATTCATGTTACTGCAGTGATGTCCATGAAGACTCATAGAGATGCTTTTCTGACATCATTAGCAAAGTTCACTTCCCTCCACTCGCCTGCTGATATCAAACAGAAGAACATTGATGCCATCAAGGTTAGTTTACCTTCTGATAAACTTGACATATTGAATGGATTTAAGCTCTGATGGTCTCTAACGATGATGAGGCCTTTACACAGGTAAAGAGTTGATAAGATTAATGCATGTTGGTTGAATTTACATTTTACACTCATTTCGCTCGTATATATTAACCTGTAGGTAAAAGTAAAACTATACTGGATTCTGGTGTAAGTATTCTCTTTGTAGTTGAGTTAATTTCCGATTTGAGGTCAAACAAAATCTCTCTATAAATTTGGGTGGGGGGAGGGGGGGGGGGCAAGATAGATGAAATGACAGACAACTATCAATTTAATACAAATTCAACTTCTAAGTGAAATGATCATAGTATCACGCATAAGTAATTACTGCCGCATTAATAGTCCAATTACAGAATTTGTTTGCGCCCTGTAAAATTTGTTCCTCAAAGGCCTATAAACATGTTATCTTCAATAGCTTAAAGAGTATGATGAACTTTACATGGAATAGTTATATTTGATGGAATTACAATTTAGAAAATCTGGTTGATCCATTGTTTATTAGATGTATTTGATTGCTAAATTTTGGTTCCACCTTGATGTGAATTCTATAAGGTTAGTTTTAAAAATTCCTAAACTCTCCCAGAGGCTTAAGATTATTGGATTTATTAATGAAATGCACCATATGAATTCTTTTACTGGTAGAGGTTATGAATAACCTCACGGTTCATGTTCGACTCATGTTGCGGTTCAAACTCTGAAACTTGACATAACGTCACAAAGAAGGGAAAAGGAGTGGTTTATTCTTTGTGTTTCTCCTCAATGCTGAGGTGACTGTTATGGACTTTGTCAATTGCAATTAAAAAGTCGGTATTGATTCATCTTTAACCTTTCCCATCTTTTCTTACCTTTTATTTTCCTTGTGCGCGGAACAGTCTCGCTCTCGCCCCCACCCCCCCAACCAATATGAGGCTTGAGTCTTTCTTCTTTTGCCGAATAGGTCAGCATGAGTCACCTTGTAAGCTTACGGCCAGGTGGTTATCTCCAGACCTAGTTTTGGCATAAAAATGGTACAAGTTTATAGACAAAATTGGTAGGTTTCTCCCACAGGGACAAAAACAAAAGAGTTGACCTAGTGGTTTAGGATCCGTCCCACTTGCATGTGATCACAGGTTCGAGTCTCATCTGGGTGGGAAGGGGTTTTGGGGAGGACTATCACCCTGTTATGTAGTCCATTCGACCCCTCTGTATGAAAAGATAGTTTTTCTTCTCATTCAGTGTTTGTGCAAATGACTTTATGCTTATGGAACTGGTATTGTCATTCAACACTTCTTTTTATTCAACAGGCAATAGTTACGATTGCAGATGAAGATGGAAATTTCTTACAGGAGGCCTGGGAGCATATCTTGACTTGTGTTTCTCGGTTCGAGCAATTGCATCTTTTGGGAGAGGGGGCTCCACCCGATGCGACTTTCTTTGCACTTAATCAGAATGAACTTGACAAATCAAAACAAGTCAAGTCAAATGTGCTTCCTGTTCTGAAGAAGAAGGGACCTGGGAAGATTCAGTATGCAGCTGCGGCTGTGAGAAGGGGTTCATATGATAGTGCTGGTGTTGGAGGCAATGCATCTGCAGGGATTACATCTGAACAAATGAACAATTTAGTCTCTAACTTAAACATGTTGGAACAAGTGGGTGAAATGAATCGCATATTTACACGGAGTCAAAAATTAAATAGTGAAGCGATAATCGACTTTGTGAAAGCTCTCTGCAAGGTGTCTATGGAAGAATTGAGATCTACATCTGATCCACGGGTTTTCAGCCTTACAAAAATAGTTGAGATTGCGTATGAATATTCTACCATATCTTGTTTTTGTATTCTGTTTTTATTATTATTAAATTAATATATAATTGTTAAGCATACATTTCCTTTCAGATATTTGTAAGTTTCTCTGACATTTTCTTTTATAACAGGCACTATAACATGAACCGTATCAGGCTTGTTTGGTCAAGCATCTGGAATGTTCTCTCTGAATTTTTTGTGACCATTGGCTGTTCTGAAAACCTTTCAATTGCAATTTTTGCAATGGATTCTTTGCGCCAGTTATCAATGAAGTTTTTGGAACGGGAAGAGTTGGCCAACTATAATTTTCAGAATGAGTTTATGAAGCCTTTTGTGATTGTTATGCGCAAGTGTAGCGCTGTTGAAATCAGAGAATTAATCATCAGATGTGTTTCTCAAATGGTTTTATCGCGCGTTAATAATGTCAAGTCAGGGTGGAAAAGCATGTTCATGGTATTGTTATCTGCTCACTCTCCATTTTCTTGTGTGAAATTCATGGTCTACAACCATGTTAGTTAATTGTAGTCATTATGAATCTGTTTTGATATATTACATTTAAATGTTCTCATTATTACTGTGGGAACAATTCCAGGTCTTTCAAACGGCAGCTTATGATGACCACAAAAGCATTGTACTCTTGGCCTTTGAAATAATTGAGAAGATTGTGAGAGATTATTTCCCATATATCACTGAGACTGAAACCACAACTTTCACGGACTTTGTAAATTGCTTAATTGCATTCACTAATAGCAGATTTAACAAAGACATTAGTCTTAATGCGATTGCTTTCCTTCGGTTCTGCGCATCTAAACTTGCTGAAGGAGATATAGGCTACTCAAAGAACAAGGACAAGGAAACATCTGGAATGATTTCTCCATCTTCACCTCAGAAAGGAAAAGATGGAAAATATGACCACAGAGAATTGGCCGATAAAGAAGATCATCTCTATTTTTGGTTTCCTTTGTTGGCTGGTAAGGAAAAAGGTTTAGTTGATGTTTATGGTGGTACTAAGTGCCTGTCCTGATTAAGTTATCAAGCTTACTAGTACAGTTGACTCTTAAATATTTAAGAATTGTCTGAGATATATAATTATTACTTAATAGAATTACTATGGATTAACTGCTCTATATTTTTGTTATGGAAAAAATTGTATACAATATTTTATATTTTTAATATAAAATGAAATATATAAATATATTTGTACTGATGTGATTTTTTTTATGTATATCCATCCTATGTCACTAAAGAAGTTTATCCCAACAATGTCACAATTTTTTCTACCAGAAAATTAATCTTCATAATTATTTTCGTGTAAATATTTGCATGTATAAGCAGTTCAATTCTATTAATTTCTACTCCTATATATATGAAAATTATCGAAAACTTATAACACATACAAGGAAGGAAGTTTCTCCATATTAGCTATTATTACATTAGATGACCAAGTTATTAAATATTTATTGTCAGAGAACATCACTGTCAGTGTTCTTCGAAATTTGAACATTTTACTATTTAAAATTTACAAATTTCCCTTTGCTCTTTCCCAGGATTGTCGGAGTTAAGCTTTGACCCAAGGCCTGAAATCAGGAAGAGTGCCCTGCAAGTACTATTTGATACTTTGCGCAACCATGGTCATCATTTCTCTTTACCATTGTGGGAGAGGGTGTTTGATTCGGTCCTATTTCCCATCTTTGACTATGTTCGGCATGCTATTGATCCTTCTAGCGGAACTTCACCTGAGCAAGGGATTGATCGTGACATGGGGGAACTTGATCAAGATGCATGGCTTTATGAGACATGCACACTGGCCCTCCAACTTGTTGTAGATCTATTTGTTAAATTTTATGACACTGTAAATCCACTTTTGCTTAAGGTGTTGATGCTATTAATTAGTTTTATCAAGCGTCCTCACCATAGCCTTGCCGGTATTGGTATAACTGCATTTGTCCGTTTGATGAGCAATGCTGGGGATCTGTTTTCTGATGATAAGTGGCGAGAAGTTGTTTTGTCTCTTAAAGAAGCGGCTAGTGCAACACTCCCGGATTTTTCTTTCAGTCTTAATGAAGATATTTGGAGACATGAAGAAGATTCAAATACAGATAACAGTGAAGAATTTTCTGGGAGTGGTACGCGCGACGATGATTCAGTAAACTCGAGGAGATACCGTCTCCAAGATGCTATCTCTGATGCCAAGTGCCGAGCTGCTGTTCAACTTCTATTGATTCAGGTATATGGGCTTCTAATATCTGCCTTGCTTGTTCTGAGATACTCTTCATATCTATCATAATATGTGTAACATAAGTTCTGTGAGAGTTACATAGATTAACATTCTTTCTTTTAGTAACAAATTCGGATAGTTAGACTCAAAGTTGTTGGTTCCAATCCCCATACCTTGGGGCCAAAACTTACCAATCCAGAAAAAAGCCAGAGCAGTTACATGATGGAGTGCTAGAACTGACAAATCAGTTAACATTTGGCATTTTGTGTTGATATCTTTGTAACATCAGTAACAACAAAGATTAAGTTTACTGACAAATAACTGGTTTAATGTATTAGTCTTACTGAAGTATGAACGCAAATGATGTTTATGGAACTCATATACGAGACGGGCATTAAAATGATCTATTCTCAGTTAATGAGTGCGAGGGGTGTGGATTTTGGTAGAATTTCTCACAATTAAATTGGAAGTGACAAAATAGAAGATTCTTCTGGAAGGCCCGGCTGATAATAAAGTAGTAGGTTTACAATGTAGCTAAAGCTAATGGGGTTGCTCGATTGGTGAACACCTCACAAGATATGCATGCTTGAAACGTATTGAGATGGATATATGTCAAAATAAGAAATGAGAAATTAGCACTAAAATTCTGATGAAAGGTTGGAGTTAAAAAACATGTAGGATATCGTAACGAGACTACTATTCATTGTATCTCTGTGTTAACTGTATGGTATATTGGTACATCATTTTTCAGAACTACTCATTGTATCTCTGTGTTAACTGTATGGTATATTGGTACATCATTTTTCAGAACTACGCAACTAAGTTTTTTCTTCTTTTAACTTTGCAGGCTGTGATGGAGATCTACAACATGCATAGGGGGAAACTTTCAGCAAAAAACACTATAGTCGCATTTGACGCCGTGCATGCTGTAGCATTTCATGCTCACAGGATAAACTGTGACTCTACTTTACGTTCTAAGCTACAAGAGTTTGCGTCCATGACCCAAATGCATGACCCTCCGTTATTACGACTTGAGAATGAAGCTTATCAAATCTGCCTCACGTTCTTGCAGAATCTTGCACTGGATAGGCCCAGTGGTTACGAAGAATCAGAAGTAGAGCCTTATCTTGTTGACCTTTGCCAAGAAGTTTTACAGTTTTATATAGAAACTGCTCGCCCTTCACAGATGCCAGCATCATCTCCGGATGAGCGGTCTAAATGGTTGATTCCTTTGGGTTCTGGTAAACGGAGAGAATTGGCTGCACGTGCACCTATCGTTGTTGCAACAATCCAGGCTATATGTAGTTTAGAAGAATCTTCATTCGAGAAGAGCATGAATCTTTTCTTCCCCCTACTTTTAAGCTTGATGAGCTGCGAGCACGGATCAAATGAGGTTCAGGTAGCCCTTAGCGATATGTTCAGTACATCCGTGGGTCCTATTTTGCTTCGTTCGCATTGAACCTCACATAATCTCACCTCACTTTCTGAGATGTATGATATTTTATCCAGGTCTTGCATTTTTCTTCAGAATTTTTTGCTTTTTCACCTTTGTCGCCCACTACACATTAAAGTGTTATTCGATATATAGTTTCCTAGTGTAAGAAGAGTTATAGTTTGTTTTTGGAAGCTTCTCCTGTTCGATGAGAGGCCTAGCTCCACTATAGAATCCATAGATGTTACAAGGAATTTTGGTGTTGTATGTTAGTCAACTGTTTCTCTGTGAGTTCAGGACAATAATTTTATGTAAAAAGGTTACTTCACCAGCCTTTAATTTGAAGGTTTGTTTTTATTTATATTTTTATTTATTTATTATTATTATGATATGATTATTAATCCACTTATAGAATATTTATGGTAAAATTAGAATAAACAAAGATGTTGAATGAAGCCTTTCAAAGTAACCAACAACCTCAGAACTTCAGGTCTTATGTTCAGTTTTGTGTGAATCTATCAGAATTTACTTATGTTATGTTTGGATTGAAGGAATGGAATGAAGAGTGGAATGATTCATTTCATTTTAGTTGGAATGAGTTATTTCATATGCTCTCTCTTCCTCAAGGAACCAAACACAATTTTTTTCATTCCAATCGCAATCAAACACAATTTTTTTCATTCTATAGGAATGAGTCATTCAATTTTCCCTCCTATTCTACTAATACAAACGTAGCATTAATGTCCACAGATAGCAAATGAGATCCACATCTAGCGATCTTTTGGTTATTTTTTAAGGCTTTTGCCGTTAATGACATTTTCAATCTCTCCCCGTTATGAATATCAATGTGAGCGAGGTTGTCATATGGAAGTAGATTCCACATCGATAGAATGAGATATCAATGTGGGGTTGATATAGACTTATACCTCTCTCTTGGATAATTAATTTTTGAGAAGGAAATAGGGATTTGAGTTTGTATCATAACATTTGGTGTTTTAGAGTAGACGATCCGTGTACTCCAAAACAAAGATTTTTTTGTTAAGGATTAAGCGGAAAGGACTACCTAAATGCTAGATTAAACTCCTGATAGATACATAGGTCCTCGGGTCAGTGTCAATAAGGTTCTTTTTACATTGACGGAATCTATCAGAATTTATGCATAAAATCAGTAGGAAATCCCTTGCCTTAAATAAAGCTCTACTATGAGCTGGGCTTATAATGGTACCCAGTGTACTGTCCTCCGTTCATGCTCAAGCCCAAATCTTTTAAATCAAAGTCAACACAAAATCCTTCCTAGCTTAAATCCTAAGGTTTATCATACAATTGTTGTGTAATTAATCTTACAATTCTATTAATTAATTGTTTGAGTAGCATCATCTTTATGAATTATCGATATACAAAATCATTTTATGTTAGCTGCTTAATTCCCTTAGATAACTATGTAGCAAATTTAATTAGTTCAGGTGAGGAATATTCTATTTGTTTTTATCAAAAATTGGTTAATTTCTCTTATTAATTAACAGTCATGTCAAATGAAACTCCCTCCTTCTCACAAGAAGAATTCCATTTGGGTTTGTAATAACATCTAAATTATGATTAAACCTTAAAATTAAATTATGTAATTATCAATCAAGATAAATTTCATTATAGTGGTGATCTTAACTGCCTTGTTAAATAATATGCCAATGCATTTCTCAAGTTTCTATGCCCCAATTTGTTTAATAGATAGTTTTGGATTAATCTAAAGTAAGTACATTCCTTCAGTTTCTAATATCATTATAAATTAATATTGTATTATTGAAATCATTTTGTTCCTTTGATCTTTGTTAAACTATTAAGCTTTTTATTTCTCTAAAGTTGATATCATTTATCAAATGCCTGTCAAATAGTTCATTTTCAGATTACGAAAAGATTAAAAAAAACTTAATTAAACAATTTCATAGGGTTATATATATATATAATATATATATATATAGCAAGGATCAAGAGCAGAACTCTTAAAAAACATAACTAGTAGAACACCCTTTAGCGAAGGATCGGGTAACGATTTGGTCCGTCGTCATAGGTCCGGTCCGTCACTACAGCCTTTAGCGACGGACAACATATAGCGACGGACCCGTCGCTAAAAGCTATAGCGATGAACCGAACCTACGGCGACGGACCAAACCGTCGCCCGGTCCGTCGCTGAAGAGTGTTCTATTAGTTATGCTTTTTAAGAGTTCCGCTCTTGAAATGCTCCCTATATTATATATATATATATATATATATATGGGTAAAAGTTATCTTAGATCGACCTAAGATTATCTTAGGTCACTTCTAATACAACATTGTTTGATCGTCAACTTGATAATCTAACCATATGGATATAATGAACATACAAAAATACGAAAACATGTAAAATTTCGTTTAATTTAAGGTATTGAAATATCATTTTTATAACAGTGTAAATAATATGTACTCTCTTCGTCCCCAAAAGGATGACTGAAGTGGTAAAAAATCTTGTCCTCAAAAGTATGACAAAAGTACTACATAAATTTTTACTTGGACAAATTTATCCTTGACTTACTATTATATTTTACTTAACTAAATAGTCAACCACTCATATCACTTAATTCTCTCTCTACCCAAAAAACCAAATTAAATATATTAATCAATACAAAAATCAACTCATCACGTTACTTGAGGACAAATTAAGGTAGATTGAAATATATATATATATACACACACACTCTTAGTTTTTTTCACTACCTTAATTTATGTGAAAATTATACTTCCATCATCCTTTTGGGGATGAAAGGAGTATATAAGTATATATTTCAATAGTTCATATTTTAATAAATTCTATTGTTATAAAGTTATTGATGCATAACTCCAAATCAAACAAAATTTTACATAATCTCATATTTTTACACGCTTTTTATATCCGTACAATTAAATTATTAACTTAACGATCAAATAATGTTGTATTAGAAGCATCTTAGGTCAATTTAAAATACCTTTTACCTTATATATACTTGCAAACACATTAATTGTTTGAAAATTCCCACTCAACCAAAATATCAAATTCAATATATACGTACAAATTAATTAAGACAAGTAGTGTTGTGAAACTTAAAAGTACACTTATAGTACAATACATAAAAACCCTAGTTTTAGTACATTCATTATTTTAATTTTTGGTACATTCTAAGCTTGTGATCCTAGTTTGATTATACTTTTATTTGTTTATGTTGTTCATTGAGCTTAAACATGCAGAATTTGAGTACAAAAGGCGTTACTTTTATCATTATATGTGATGAAACTTTATCAAAAAGATAATAATAATGTCAATGCACTTGTCAAGTTTCTAAGTAAGTTAGTTGTTTAATCAATCCATTTATTTAAAGTTCTCGAGTAATGATCAAAAGTAAGTACATAATCTTCAGTTTATATAGTACTTACTCATCTATTATTTTAGCACCATAAACTTGTTAATCGCAATCATTTTGTTTTCTTTGCTCTCTAAATTAATGGCTTAAAAATTGACCAAATTAATTTCTATTAGGCCATCGAATCTATGCAGACATATAATTAAGTATATAAAGTATGTTTTGTGTATCTCTGTTGCTACTTTTTTATTTTATTTTATTTTTATTTGAAGTTCTTAAAAATTACTCTTTCTGAGTCTGATGTTATCAATATTTACTATTTCCAAAATCCTTAAACAATTGTTGAATGTTCTTGCAATGATAATCAGTGCGCACTTCCAAATAGGTAGGTAGGAACTAATTAATTTTTATTTTTCACTCAACATATAATTAATTATAATTGACATGTACTAGGACGTTAATCAGCTTTACTTAACTTCATATACAAAGTAGTGACATAATAATTAATTAATTTCTTTATTAATCTTTCTTGAATAGAAATATGTCTTAATTAAATGGCTAATTCAATCAAATTTCTTTTTAATAGTTAACTTTATTTTGGGGTACTGATTTAATTTTATTTTTTATTTGTCACACAGTTCGATCAAAGACAGAACTTTTTACATGTCGATATGCGATCCGCAATTTTTTTGTCAACCATTAATATCCTTAATTGTATTTTTGGAATAACATTTCAGCTAGCTAGCCATGATTGAACCATTATAGATGCTTCATTCAACTATATATATGCTCTAAGAAAGATGAAAGGGACACGACGACAAATCCCCCTAAAATATTAAGTTGGGTGGAGCGAACAAATTAGGGTTTATTATGTACAAATTTCACATCAATCAATCAATCAAATAATGTGAAAAGAAACCGTTGACATAATGGTAATTAGCAAAGTGTATTAGCATTTTTAATTCGAAAAAAGATGGTTAAGCAGGTGGAGGAGGGGTGATTAAGAACGATTCCAAAACCCTATCGCCATCGATCACGTGATGACCTAAATTTTGGTCGGTTGATTAATTTTTTAAAAATTATTTGTAACATCGATGCAATTTGCATTAATTTAATTCAACTCGGAAGCTAACGATATTGATAATTAATCTAGGGTTAATTTTTAATAATTTAATTTTTTAATTAAAGCCACTTAATTCCAATAAAAAGTGGCTTCCAAGAAAATGAGAACATGCAAGCTTATATATGCTAGATTGAAAGGCATATATATATATATATAGAGAGAGAGAGAGAGATGCATGCTCATCACATGAAAGTAATCCTATTAGGTATATATTTCTCTCTTTCTTTCAGGTGGTCCATAGCCATCCAAAGATTAATTAATTAATTAAGGTAATTAATATGATTGTTTATGTGGGGAAGGTATTAATAATGGGCCGGATTCAATTAGTTTATTAAAAAGGGTTGTTTTGATTAAGATAAGCACCATATATATTAAAATAATATATATAGTTGTTGCATTTAGTCCAGAGCTGCATGCAACGGTTTTCTAAACTTTCAACCATTTCTTCTTAATTTCTCTCTAAAGGGAAGACTATATATATATATATATATATATATATATATATATATATATATATATGTGTGTGTGTGTGTGTGTGTCTTCCTTGAACACCCCACTAGCAATTAATTTCTTCACACATTAATCTTTTTATTCAATATAAAATAGATTTAACCCGTAGACCTAGCTAGAATTTAAAATTTTAAAACAGTTAATAATTTAACATGATATCAGAATGTTGATTATACGAAACTTGATTTGACTCTTGATCTTGTAACAAGTTGTGAATTAATGAGAGGCCGGGTTGATTAAACCATGATATATGTTCTTGAGCGTCTATCTAACGGCTTAATCTTTTAGCCACTTGCTAGCTCTTGGAAAATTAAAAAAATATTGAAGATTTAATGTTGTTCACTTTGTGTTTTTGGTGCACCTAATTGGAAACATTGGTCGATACTTGAAGTAAAGTCTATTGAATTATAAAATTTTAAGGTATTATGAGTCAAATTTTCAAATATGGTTGAATACAACTTTATATATATATATATATATTATAGTACTTCTATTGCAACATTCAAACTGTCTTGTTTTGGCTTGTTATAGGAAAAGAGCCAAATTGCCATTCAAAATGAAATAGACTTTTTCAACCGTATATAACAATAAATATTATATATAGATTAATTAATTATACTATTTGGTTATTGAAACATATCCATCATATTAGAAGTCAACAATATCAATTAGCTACATCATGTCATTCTCAACCTGCCCTAATAATTAATTAAAAATAAAACAGACAATATAATGTTGGAGCAAGTCAATTATGTCTTATCACTTAATCATGATAGATGGTCAAGTTTGATAAATATATTTTAATTTTAATCAATTTATACATTTTCTCTTTGTTACAATTAATTAATTAACTTGGACCAACAATAAATTTGTGAATTAAGGCGCCAACACATATTATTCTCGATTAATGAGATAATGCATGGTGGTGGCTATTTAGGTTATACTTTATTAAAATAATCTCAAGTCAAGTTAAATAGTATCTTGCTCATATATTACTCGAAACTTTTTTAAAATACTCGGATTCATACTAGAATTCGAATATAATTTTATAATTTTTACCCAAATTCAAATTCGACTCATTTAATTGTACTCGAGTTTGATTCGACTCGACTCATTTTTTAGTCGAGTTATTCGCGAGCATTCGAATAAAAACTAGATCATTATATTATGATAATGTAGATCAAATTAACTCAATCAACTATTTGGAATAATTTATATTTGAACTCTTCATACTAGATTTCGAGTTTTTTGAAAAAATTAATGAGATAATATTATCACTCTTGAATCAATTGATGGACATATACGAAAAACATATAAATCCCTTCCACTTTTCAAAGTACATGAAGAATTTAATTGCTAAATACTATATATTAACTAAATCAAGTATACTCGATATTATATACGAGTAAGGATTAACGAACTTGTGTCGAGTATGAATCAGTGACGTAAGAAAAATTCGATACTCTAAATGAGCGACCAGTATAAGTAGCTCATATTCGACTCGTATAAGTGTTCGAGTATAAAAATGAATTCAAATTCGATTTGTTTAGGTATCGAATCTGAATCTTGCTCGAATCTTTCGAGTCGATCTCGACCCAGATTTCAAACTACTCGGGTTCATTTTCAGCCCTATCTTAATATGATCCATGAGATTACATACTATGGAACAAAATTGTACACTGCGGTTCTAATTTAGGGACAGACCAAAGTATAATGTCGTAAAATGGTGTATATGTAGTGTTCACTAATTATAGTTACGATTAATCTTTTCTGATCATCTATTAATTGTTTAAAAGAATTATCATTTTAATTCTTTTATTGTAATTTTGTCATTTTTACAAGAGATTATAATTTTAATATATTCAAATCTATTGAATTTTTTTGATTAAAAAAATAATTCATCAGCAATAAAAATAAAATTAATGTAGAGATACAATTGGATGGAAAGACTAGTAGCTAGGGCATAATAATAAATGATGATGGCCGATTTCCAGAGGAGTTATTATTGGTGACGAGGACATGCATGAATTTCAGTTCCTAGGAAGGTGGTGGGTGCATCGTTGACCACCCCGAAAATGATGCATGGCTTCTTGTATTATTACAAGACAGAACTGCATTATTTTGTGTTTATGCCCTTAATTTTCCCTTCTTTTCTTATGTGCAAGTGAAAGAGAGATAATTGCATTATTACCAAATCTTTTTGCTACTAAAAGCATGTTAAATGGAATAATTATTCTAATATTTTTTGAGAAACTCACGTACACATAATTTCTTTCACATCAGTAATAATTGAATATTCTACATTATGTGAGAGATATATCTTGCAAAAGTATAATATAAAAATAAAAAATTTCAATTTTTTATTATAATAAAATTTTGTATATAAAAGGACGTCACAAAATCATCGGTAGACAATATGGCAAGTTTGAGAGGGAAGTACATAATAACATGAAGACAAGAACAAGGAGGAGGAGGGCCGGTTATGCCGGAGAGTACGTAGAGGCCCTCACATTTAGATTCTTCTTTATCACATTCTATGTAGTAGTATATATTATATATCTTTTTATTTGATTCTAGATCACTAAAAATATATGCATTATGAGATGATAAGCTCAAAGGAAATATTAGGGATAATAGCACAATCTGCATTAATTCTGTTTGTAGATATGTCTATATTTTTTAGTTTTCATATATATATAATCCAAAACCAAGTTGAATATAGATAATACTTACCGATTATTCCTTCCGTTTATGTTTATTTGTCTTTTTAAAAGTGAAATTTATCTCTTTTTATTTGTCATTTGTAAATTTTAAGAAAGCATTAATAACTTAATTTTTTATATTATCCTTACATTAGATATTGATTTGTTTTTCTTTCATCTTTTTCAATGAATTTTAGAAGGGTAATATTGAAATTTTATAACCATTTTGATTAACCAGAGAAAACATTAATTGCATTACTTAATTTTTGTGTTTTCTCTTCAAACGTGGGAGAGAGTACTATATTACTCCTTCCGTTCTTTTTTACTTATCTTTTTAGAAAGTGAAATTTGTTCATTTTTATTTGTCGTTTGTAGATTTCAAAAAAGTATCAATGACTTAATTTATCATATTATTCTTACGTTAAATAATAAATTATTTATTTTTTTATCTTTTCTAATGAATTTTGAAGGATAATATTAATATTGTATACTTTTTTAATCAATCAGACAAAAAATTAATTATATTTTTTTAATTTTTATATATTTTTTTAAAATGTCAATTAAAAAATAAGGAGGGAGTATTTAATTATCGTTAGTGATGTTGGACCTAACTATGATGCTCAGTGTTGGGAAGGGAGATGTAATTAATGCAATATCATTAGTTAAACTTAAAGTGCACTTACAACACAGTGCACAGCATGTGTTTGTATTTTATATCATGCATAGTTTTATAAGCCTTGGTGCCATAAAGTTGTGTCAAGCATGAGTGATTCAGTATGGAGCTAGCTAATGGAGGCATCAGGTTCTCTTCAGCTTTCAAACTTCAGGTGACAGACAAATATATAAATGGGATGTTTTCGGCCATAATATGGTACATATATATTATACTAAATATTGTCCTCATTTAACTTGCAAACAATTTTTCTTCATGATAAGGTTTGTCAAAAATACATGGGGTTTATTTGTTTGATTATTCTGGCGTTTGCGACAATAACATTTGGTTTGTTTAGAGCTCAAAATGCATTCACACACTGCGTTTAAGAGTTAAGGGAGTTAAGTTTAAAATAAATTATTTCTAGACGAACAAGATTTTTAAGAACGTTCTAAACGCTGTTTAACCAAACATGCACATAATCTCAACATGAGAAATTTACTAGACTATTGACTCTTTTTTTTTCTTTTTATATATGTTTATGTTTGTTAAAAAAAATTTAATTAAAGTATCTTGTTGACAAATCTTAATGTGTATAAAATTAAATTAGGAAAAAAAGTAAGGTGAGTGAAACTACATATAATTGGGTGAATTATCACACAAAAACTATATCATTTTGTGTAATTGAAATATTCCCTCCGTCCCTTAATATAAGACGATATAGACTTGGACACAAGAATTAAGATAATGATTGTATAACATTAAATATAGCATCAATTGTCTATAATACCATTAACCTTATTTTATCATAATTATCTCCCATGATATGTACAAAAGAGAATTTTATAAATTTTTAAATTAATATTATTTTGAGGGACAACTTACACATAAACATCTAATTTCACCTCCAGTGCCCTTAAAAGTTATAACAAAGAAATGATGATCCTATAGAGAATGCTAATCTAAAAAACACATGAGACAACTATTAGCTTTAAGATTGCAGGTTCTATAAGAGATTCAACTTCTGAAGGAATGACATTAATTTTTATAGGGACATTTTTTATATATAATGAAAATCATACTCTTCTAAGGGAAGGGAGGGAAGCAATATATATATATATACACACACACACACACTTTGAACCCAACATGTTTCATCATTCTTTTTATAAAACATAAAACAGAAAAAGAAAGGAAAAATACAAACTCAAAGCAAGGAAGATTGATCATAGCCTCATAGGATTGCTTGGAGGCAAAAAGAAAAAAAATTATAAACTACTACATATATATATATATATATTTAGCAAGTCTAATTAATTAAATAATTAATTAATTAAAAGAGGAGCTGGTAGCTGGGCACTCGTGCTTAATGGTGTCAGGTGACAGGGGGAGGAGAGCCACGCTTGTTCACAATCAAGCCCATTCCCTCTGGTTTCTCGAACCACTAACACCCCCTTGTTTCACAATGCGGTGGTCAAAACCCTTTGTCCCTCTTCAAGGTTACTACCCACATAATTACTTACCTCCACCAGTGAAGTTAGTTGGTTATGTGTGTGTGTGTATATATATATATACATATATATACACACACACCTGTCTGCCCAAACAAATTGTAAAAAGAAAAAAAAATATTATTCATGGAGTAATATTTTTTTTTTAAGGCGAACTTTGGGATAGCCGATTAATATGGTTGGTAAAGCTTTCATTATTATGAATAACTAGACAGGGTTCAAGAGTAGAGCTTTCATTCTAAATTTTTGGAGGCAATTTTGTACTTTCAGCGCGAATTAATTAAGTTTTTTTTGTATTAAAATAAGTGAAAATAAAATCGTATTACATTACACACATATATCTTTCATAATTAATTTTTAATTATCTACAAATATTCTTAATAAAATAGAGTTAATTCGTGCTCAACTCCATAATCAGAAACTTTTTACGGTAGAAAACAATTATACTAGGACGAGTGGAAAGAAGATGGTGAGAAGCTGGCAAAACAAGTCATTAATTGACCCTAAATCATTATTGAATATGACATGTCATTTTTGGCATGATGTGATTGGGTGTGCATGAATAATTAATATAAGCCAATCTATTTATGGATTGTAGTAGCTAGGAGGATCAGATAGAGAGAATGAACCAAGTCTCTAGGCTAGCTTTACACTTATGATGTGAATGGAGACACATTAATATAAGTATATACCATATATATATATATATATATATATATAGCTAGTTAGCTTGTGTTTGTTTGAAGCTGTGGTAGCATATAGCTAAAGCTCACTTCCCTTATAACCAGGGAGGAAATCCGCACTTCAATGGAAAGTAACCAGAGATATACAGCACAGACAGATCAGTAGTAATTAGTAGCCCATCATCAAATCCACCCACAGGCATGCAGGCACAGGAATATTCCGTGCAGGCCTCAAACGCATAATATATATATATATATATATACACACAGTTGTATATTGTACCGTCGCTATAGTTCAAAAAAATCATCGCTATAATTGACTGTGCAGTACCTACATATTTTATTTATATATATATATATATATATATATATTAGAAATAGTTCCTAAACTCAAGCGAGAGAAATTTTATAAAAATATTAATTTAATTTTTATGATTCGTAAAATATATTTGTAATTTCAAAACGGAGTGAGAGGAGAGAGAGTGGGCTGTAGGTGCATACACGTGCAGATGGTTCTGAAGCAAACGTTGGAAACATCCCCAATTAAACAGAGAAAACTCCAGTGGTATATGACGACGACGACGCTGTTTTACAAAACAAAATTAATTTTGCATACTCCAAGATTGACCACATGAAATATTATATATATCATGAATGAATGCATTATAATTAATCAACCTAAAGCTAGCTAGATAAGCTGGATATATATATATATATATATATATATATATATATATATATATAAGAGGAGTAGTATAATAATTAATAAATGGACGGATCCATTCCTCGATCTCTACCAATTGCAATTAGTATTTCTTTTTATCCTATATAATTAACTTGACACGAGGGAGAAAGAAAGAATTAATGAATAAAATTTAAAATGATTGTTAAGAGACTGAAAATAACCCTAATACGTGTTATATTTAATGATAATGCAATGACTAAAATAACTCTAAAACATAATTTTAAATTTGGTAAAACATGCCAAAAACCCTAATATGAAAATTTTAGCGAAATTACTAAAAACACAAATAAGATAAGATAGTAAAAAAAATTGACCAACAATTTTTATTTACCTAAAATGCCACATTTTCTTGTGCGAAAACATGAACGCATTAAATTATATAGAAATACATGTTTCTTTATTATTTTTTACACTATTATTATTATTATTATTATTATTATTATTATTATTATTATTGCAAACCAACGTGTCCTACTAGCTTAATTCTATACATATAGATTGAATTATAAAAATTATTACAAGGGTGAAGTCATCAGCTATATATATATATATATATATATATATATAGATGTTTCTCAGTTCCGATTCCTGATCTTTTTGACTTGCCGTAACCTTGTTTTTCACTATTTTCCTTTGTTCTATTTATTTGATACAGTAGATTTTTCTATATATGTTAATGCATAAAAAATATACTAGCTACTACTTTTCATTTCTAAATGATAAGTACAATCATTGGATACTCAACCCCAAGTCTGATTTCTACTCGGACTACTAATTAAGTACCAATAATTCTAGGGCGACATTTTTTTGTGGACATTCTAGCGATATTTTTTTTTTTGGTTTTTTTTTTTGGCTATGACTTTAAAATAATTTATATGATTTATTGGTACAAAAATTTTAAAAAAAAAACAGTGATTTAGGTGTGATTTGGATACATATACAAAACAGTGTTGTAGAGTCTCTACAACACTGTTTTGTATATGTATCCAAATCACACCTAAATCACTGTTTTTTTTTTAAATTTTTGTACCAATAAATCATATAAATTATTTTAAAGTCATAGCCAAAAAAAAAAACCAAAAAAAAAAAAAAAAAAATGTCGCTAGAATGTCAATTCAACAATGTCGCTGTAGAAGTGCTCATTAAGTACTGCATGCTAGCAGGGTTTCTGTTGGTCTTTTCTCATTTGGATGACGAAGGACTGTTTATTTTATCTAATTACTTCTTTATTCATCTACCTGATTATATATATTTTCCTCCAATTATATACTTTCCTTTCTTGTTGGAAAGAATACATCCTAGCTAATTGTAGAGCATAGGCACATAATATAACTATTTTAATTCATATATTTCTAATATTAAAGAAATGGGGTCAGCTAATAATATTATAACTGGAATATATATATATATATATATATATATATATATATATAATAGCATGTTGATATAACTAAACTATACAACTAGCTAGAATTCGGCTCCTCTTTGATGTGAGAAAGATCATGTATAATATGGCTATATAGGCACATATATATAGCTGCAAAGTTATACTCTATAATGACTGTAATCATGGACGAAACCAGGATCTGATCTTAGGGGGGGTCAAATTTTTTATCAAGTTATAAATAATTTGGCGGGGGTTTGGAGGCAGCGCCCCCGAGCCAATTTTTTTTAATACTCTTGTACTTTCGGGTCACACACACACACACACATATATATATATATATATATATAATATTATAGGGAGATATACATATATTGAGAGGATATGAGTCATATATATGTGGTTAAAATTTGACTGACAAAATTATAAATTTTCAATTTGACCCCGTATAATAGAAAATTTATAAAATTTTAGTGAAGTCAATTTATATATAATACTTAAAGATCTATAATCTATTTATAAGTGTATGAATTTGGCTAGTTAAGATCAGAGTGAGACCGATGTGTAAACTTATATCTTGTTACAAAGAATGTGTTGTGATCGTTAGTTTGGTAGTAAAAAATTCATTTTCCTCTGAAGTATAACATTTTTCTTGAGGGGGCCAAAAATAATTTTTTTAAAACTTTGGGGTGGAACTTACAAAATTTTCAAACCTTGGGGGGGCCGTGGCCCCCTCCAGTCCTATTGTAGTTTCGTCCCTGACTGTCATGCATATAATTAAAGTAAGAAATTAATTTGTTAATTGTGCATAATTATTTCAATTTATTGTTTTTGCATTCAAATTTACTAGACACTTGCTATATAAGTTCTCCCTGCAAATTGCACAATATTGTTAGGTTAACACATAATTATTGTAATGGGTTAATCGAGCTGAGAACCAAGACTTTTACATTAACAAGCTGGAAAAAATATTCAAGTTCAATTTTTTTGTATTTTTCAATTATACTTAAGAAGTTAGCTGCTTAATTAATTGGTTTCCTTTACAAGTTACAAGCCTGCAATTTAGTTAATTAATTAATTTAAAAAGCTGGATATTACAAGTTTTTTCTTTCTCATCTTTCTTGACTTTTGTTCATCATTAACCACCCCACTACTGAGATAGATTTGGTTTTTAATGAAACAAATTAACATTTTGTCTAATCACACGTAAATACTTTTTTTTACACATTGAAGTACAAGCTAGCCTCCTAAATATCAAGTTCTGAACTACCATTTCAATGGTCAAAGGATGTAGCCTATTTCCCCCCTCCCCCTCCCCCCGCGGTCCCTCCTCTTTCATTTTCTTCTTTTGTGGTCTTCAGTGTAGCAGCTTGTTATACTTTTAAACATGATTTAAGTCAGCATTAGCTACACAATACAACAACCTGGTTTAAGTTTTATTTTTATGGGCATATTTGGTAGAATTATTTCACTGTGTTTGAAGACAAAACACAATTGAAAATTTTGTTCGTATTACAAATACATTTTCTAAACACATGATTTAACTTACAAACGTATCGTTTGAGGTATAAGCACTTTGTCGAGGAAACGCGCCCTGTAATATTGATCTCCTAGTATATATGTTAGTTTGTACTCCCTCCGTCCCAAATTAATTGCTTTTCTAGGATTTTTTTAAGTCAAATTGACTATTTTTAAAATTAATAATTAAGCATATATAAATATATTTCTAAAATTATAAAAATTAAAATTAGTAATAAATTGTATATACTTTTTTTTTGTTATAATATCTTCACCTATATGTTAGCAAAAATAATAAAAAAATTAGTTTTAAAAATAGTCAATTTGATTTTAAAAAGTCCTAAAAATGCAATTAATTTGGGACGGAGTGATATAATATATCCTGTTCTCCATCCAAAACATTTACTTTAGGAAAAAGAAGGAAAAAAACTGCCCAATACAAGATGTGTTTATTTCCCATTTCCTTAATTAGCCTCTTATAAAAAGAAATTAAGGAAAGTTAATTAACACAAGAAAATTGCGCAAGCGGGTGGGAGGGAGAGCAGCTGCATGAGGGGGCATGTGGGTCTATGGGAAATTGGAGCTTAGAGCAGTGAGGACCCAATATCCAAACAATGGGGTCAGCTTCATCAGACCGTGTCTTAAGGGGGGAGGAAACTAAATTTTCTCTCTCTCCCTTTTTTTCTTTTTTCTTTTCCCTCTCTTCTTTTCGTTCACTTTCCCCCTCTTTCACTATCACAGATGGATCTGCTAGATAGATTTGATAATGGCTATCTTATTTGACAAAAAATAATTATTTAAGTGCTTGTTCATTTAACAGTTTATGGAGTACTGTACAGTGCTTTTAAAGTTTTAAATAAATTTGAGAATATTATTGTGTACAAATAGTTTATTTTATTTTTTAGAATTGTAATATTTCGGGCTCAAATACATTAGCGTGCGGTGTATTTGAACATCTAAACGCACTAAACAATTTCGTTACAAATACGGATAACCAAATATAAATTTATCAAATAAGTTGTACTGTACTGTTCATCGTAACGTATAATCCATGGATACTTGTTTTGACAAAATTTGTCCTGTTATTTAACATTTTTTTGGATTGTATATCGAGTTTCTACCTTCTTCAAGCAATAATAAACTACTATATATTACCTTACTCGGACGTTATAACAAAAAGTAGTGCGTGTTTTAGGGGAACTCAGATCGAACAAATCCCACAATCACATACACTTTTTGTCTTTATTTACTACTCTGATAATCACCAAATATTAATTGCACTTTGACTTTGTTTATTTCCCAAAACAAGATTGGTTCATCACCATGTATAGATAAGTTTTGGAGTTAATTAATGATGAATATCATATATACTGATTATAGATAGATAAGTCGAGGAGGAGTTACATAACATTAATTACTCCTCTTTAATTACTCTCCATTTCTTTTCATTTCTTTTCTTATTGGTCAAAATCTCCAAGAAATATAAATGAGATATATGAATATTTTTTGCTTCAAATAGATATTGGACACACACACACACATATATATATATATATATGTAAGATTTAGTCTTTTAGAAACAAAAAACTAGGGAGAGAGAAAACAAAGACAGAAGGGGTGTAGGAGAAAGGAGAGAAGCTGATGAGATTTAGAGCTACCTAGCATATGGAAAGCAATATGAGTTTATATGAGAAGGCTAAATTTAGCCTTATAGTTGAGAAGGGAGAGGTGTTTAGCTAGTCAGTCACATAGAAAGATCTGTATTTGTATAGCGAGGGTTGTATTGTATAATATTTTGGATATACAATTTTCTATAATACAAATACAATTTATTTTTATATATCGTTCAAAATAAACTGTACATTTTGAATCGTTTAAAATCAGATTCGAGACGAAAAGAAAAAAAGCTAGAGAGAGAACGTGGGGAGAGAGAAAGGGAAGGGGACCCACACCCACCGCCCATGCGCATGCTGGCTAACCAGAACTAAACCCATCATCCATCCAAACCCTCTCTCTTGACCTAACCCTAACCCAAACATACACTAATCAGACTAAACCCAACATAAAATCACCAAACCCCTCACCCCTCTCCTCTCTCTCTCTGTCCCTTTTTTCATTTCTCCCAAACCTTCACCAACATCAAACAAAAGAGAAAAGTCTGATTATCCAAACAAATAGATCACCCTATATATCTTCACTTATATGAGGTTACATAAAGAAAAGATGGCTAATTCACCTCAATTCTTCAGCTCAAAAGTTGGTAGAAATTTCATTTCTCCTGTTTGCTGGTGAAGGTTAGTACTATCATTTCATTCATCAAACACCCACAAAAAAACTACCCTTTTTTCCTCGATCGATTTCTTTCTTATTTCTTGATCTTCAAGCGAAAAGATGGATCAAGTAACAGCTCATGGGCGTCCGTTGCCATCTCCTTTTCACACCAGAGATCTTCAGATGCATCACCACCCCCTTCAATTTCAACAACAACAACAAAATTCCGAAGACGAACAAAGCGGAAACAGCCTCAACCGCGGCCTAAAGCGCGAACGCGATGACAATAACAATAACAACAACAACAACGCAATTGAAGGCAATGAATTAATCTCAATTACCGAATCAGAAAGTCATGAAGGCAATAGAAGACCACGAGGCCGACCAGCCGGTTCAAAAAACAAGCCCAAACCACCCATCATAATCACACGGGACAGCGCCAACGCGCTGCGGTCCCATGTCATGGAAATCGCAAACGGTTGCGATATCCAGGACAGTATTTCCACTTTTGCCACCAGAAGACAAAGAGGGGTTTGCATTTTAAGTGGAAGTGGAACTGTCACTAATGTTACTCTAAGGCAACCAGCCGCACCGGGTGCGGTTATTACCTTACATGGAAGATTTGAAATTCTCTCTCTTTCGGGGTCCTTTTTGCCCCCTCCGGCTCCGCCCGCAGCATCAGGACTGACGATTTATTTAGCGGGCGGGCAAGGACAAGTAGTCGGAGGGAGCGTGGTGGGGCAGCTTATCGCGTCCGGCCCGGTGGTAATTATGGCAGCATCTTTTGGGAATGCGGCTTACGAGAGGCTTCCACTAGAGGATGAAGAGTCGCCGGTCCCGGTATCTGGAAGCGGAACCCTAGGATCGCCTGGAGTAATTGGACAACAGCAGCAACAACAACAGCAACAACTTATGGCTGACCCCAACACATCTCTCTTTCATGGGTTACCTCCAAATCTACTAAATTCAGTCCAATTACCAAATGAAGCATATTGGGGAGGGGCTAGACCTCCTTATTAGCAGAGAGAAATCTTTGGTGATTTAATTTTACTTTGGCTATGACCATTTAGCATTAATTTCTTCTTCATCTTTTTGGGTTAATTACTAAGTTATGTTTATTATTATCTTGTTACTATTAATAGTCTACCTTTGGTTGAAGAGGTGTACAAAACTTATGAATTTTTTGTGGGCTTTATTTTACTCTTGCAATTCTCTAAATGTCATAATTTCTAGCTAGCTCCTCTCTCTCTCCATTTCTTTTGGTTGCAGCTCTGGTAGCTTGTCTGCTAATTATTTCATTTCACTCCCTGCAGAAGTACAAACCCACCTATTTCTTAGGGTGCTTTTTGTACGTATGGTTGTTTGTGCAAGTTTCCTATTTTGGGTACACATTCACCATTCTAAAAACTCAACTACCCCAACCCCCCCCCCCCCCCCCCCCCCCCCCAAAAAAAAAAAAAACCCCTCAAACCATACACCCATCTTTAAAAATAAAAAAACCAATATATATATATATATATAGTACATTGGAATTTTTGGTAACTATATGTTTTTTTAAAATTTTTATAGAGTTCTTTAACCTATTTATTATTACTATTCTTGTACAGGGCAATGTCCAGGCATGAAATATCCAGGCACTACATCTATTTCAAAATGTAATTTAATTTAACCGAAAATAAAAGACCATGTTTTTGTTCCAACAGGACCAACACCATCATCACACCTACTCCTAATTCTCCTTGACAAACTTTTCTACATATATAATTACTAATATAACATTATTATTGAGTACTAGCTAGTGCAAAAAGGTGAAGAGATGAAAGTATAGTGTCAGTCAATTTGGTACGGTGTCAAAGGGTGATGCATGAACAGAACAGAAAGGTATGGGCTTCGTCAAGGCATTCTTTCTTGTGTATAATGAATGATCTCTTCTCTTCTCTTCTCTTCTTTTTTTTTCTTTTTTTTGTTTGTGTGTGAGTGTTTTAGGGTTTTATTTCAATATTGTCAGAGAGCAGATATATCAGACATGAACATTGGATACTGGGTTACACGTGCACTGGCTGCCCTCTGAACCTTATAGCTCCTTTTCGAGGCAACAACCCACAACAAATAGATAGAGCTCATGTACTTACTAGTTCCCTCTCTCTCTCCTCTCTCTTCATTGTTAGTTTTAGAGAGAAGAGAGAGAGAGAGAGCAGTAAATGGGATGGAGAAAGTGAGGTAAGTTAATCAGCAGTTTAATTGTCTGTCTATCTAGAATCAAGAATTAACGAGCTAGCTAGCTCTTTTTTTAAAAACCCTGGGTATTTTTTGGTTCACTGCACTATAACTTTGTTCCCCATAATTTCTTTTCCCTTTTAGACAACATTAAGGTAAGGTCAAAGTTTTCTTCGTCACATCTTTCAAGTAGAAAAACCTTCTTTTTTCCCCCACGGAGTTTTCTTGTTTCATCTTCTTCTTATTCTTCTAGTTTATGATCATAATATTATAGGTATTTCTTATGTTTCTTTAGGGCCTTAAACGCTTATATAAAGTGTTTGCCTTTACTATACTTTCAACACAAACGTAGTTTCAAAAATATCGGCCTACAGTACTTGCTATATATATTACTCGCTCCGTCGCAAATTAAGTGAGTTGATTAATTTGACCAACACATTGTTTAAGAAGGATATACGTTACTTTTAATTTCAACCCTTTGGATGTGGAGTGTGAATGGTTAATTTGGATAGAAGGGGTTCACTAGCTAGCTATATTTTCGTATATTCAAAAATAGAGAAGACGTAGTAATATATATATATGAAGGTGATCTTAGATTATCATCTTGCAGTTCATGTTTGCTGCATATATGCATTGCAAAGAAACTTGCGCAATGAAAGAAAATGATAATAAACAATTGGTTTTTGATGCTTACTCTAAAGATATATATTTTGTCATAAGGTAATAATATTAAGCATTTGATTATCTCCACCCCCTTTTTTTGTGGCCTTTTTGAATAGGAAATGTTAGTGTATTGTTCTCTTACAAATTCTATTAATTTTCTTTGATTGTACTAGCTAGATTTCATATTAATTTGTGGATACTTCCACAATTTTTAATATATATATTTTGTGAATATATGTGTGTGTGTGTGTGTAATGGTCAATGGAGGATGCTGGACAGTTACAAGCTAAATATAATACATGTCTTTCCTTTATAAGGACATTGGCATGAATTAAATGACACCGAATGTGTGAGTACTGGAGTGCTATCTCTCTTATCATAATATTTTTTTTCGTCTCATTATGTGATGTATAAGAATGTTTTAACGATTGTATTGAAAAATATATTGATACTGCAATATATATTGATGATCTTCAAGCCTCTCATTAGGAAAAAATGGCCCAGATTTGTACAAGGACAGATGAAAATCTTAATTAGTTCCTTTTTGTTACATGTCATGATTTATATACATATAGTATTGTTATGACAAACTATGACAAACACAATAAATCAACGCAGAAAGATAAAGATAATAACATAAGGTTTTACGTGAAAACCCAAATCGGGAAAAAACCACGGAGAAGAGAGAAGAAATCCACTAAATAAATATTTGAAGAATACAAGATAGAGAGAGAATAATTAGAATATTTCTGAATGAATCTGAATGTCTCTGAATTGTCTCTGAATATCTCTTCCCCAAAATCCTAGCACACCTATATTTATAGGCCATAGGAAATTCCATAACCAAATAGGATAGGAAATACTAAATTGAGTATAATTAGGAAAGATAACTTTCCTTAAACCAAAACGGATTCTAGGTAATACCTAAATCCAAATCCAATAAGGAATCATGTCATACCCAACAAATCTCCACCTTGACTTGAATCCTCCAAATATAGCACAAACAGTGAACTTTCTTCTCTTCTCAAAATGCACAACTCAAGTGCATCGAACACTAACCAGATCCAAACAATGTTTGAACTTGGTATGTGATAACGGCTTCGTTAACATGTCAGCTGGATTGTCTGCAGTACCAATCTTCAAGACCTTAATGTTACCATCTTTATATGTCACAGGGTCATTATACTCAACTGTCTCGACAACTGACAAAGCATAAGCAACATAATCTAAATTCCCATATCTCTGTGGTGGTCGCACTGTCCTCTTTGCCCTGTCTCTAGTGAGACTATACTGATTGTCCACATGTTCCTCCTCTGAAACTATATTTTCATCTGCAACAGTAGTAGTAGGCACATGATCTGAACTCTGTTGTGATTTCTGAACCTGAGGAGAAGTTACTTCAAGCTCCACCTTCTGACCAACACTATCAAAACTATCAGTACAAGGAACAGAGTATTCCTTGTTCTTATGAAGCATAACTGACTCATCAAAAGTAACATCTCTGCTAATGATGACCTTTGCTGACTTCTGATCTGCACACTAAAGTCTATAGCCCTTCACACCAGAACCATAACCAAGAAAGATGTATTTTTTTGCTCTAGGTTCGAGTTTTCCCTCATTCACATGTACATATGCAGGACAACCAAACACCCTAAGAGATGAATAATCTGCAGGATTACCTGACCAAACCTCTTCAGGGGTCTTACATTCTATAGCTGTGCAAGGAGAACGATTCACCAAAAAAGAAGCTGTGTTCACTGCTTCTGCCCAAAATTCCTTGCCCAAACCTGTATTTAACAACATACATCTGGCATTCTCTATCAAGGTTCTGTTCATCCGTTCTGCAACTCCATTCTGCTGCGGTGTCTTCACAACTGTACGATGTCTAACAATTCCTTCATTCTTGCAGAACTCATTAAACTCAGTCTCACAAAACTCAAGGCCATTATCTGATTTGAACCTCTTAATCTGCTTTACTGTATGCTTCTCAACCAAAGTCTTCCACTGTTTGAAAGTCACAAAAACGTCATTCTTATGTTTCAAGTAGTAGACCCAAACCTTCCTGAAGTAATCATCAATGAAGGTTAGCAGATAATGTGCACCGCTACCTTTGGAAGGAACCCGTGAAGGACCCCAAAGGTCTGAATGAATGTAGTCTAAAGTCCCCTTTGTTCTATGAACCACAGTTTTGAAACTAACTCGTTTCTGTTTTCCCAAGACACAATGCTCACAGAAGTCCAACTTTCCTATTTTCTGTCCAGATAAAAGACCTCTTTTACTCAAAGCATCCATGCCTCTTTCACTCATATGGCCTAACCTCATATGCCATAACCTGGTGGTGTCATCCGCAGTAACTGAAGAACAAATTACATCTGAATCTGTAGTTGTAGAACCCTCTAACTTATATAAAGTGCCGACCTTAATTCCTTTCATCAACACAAGAGAGCCTCTACTAATCTTCATAACTCCACCTTCAGCTGTGTACTTACACCCATTTTCATCTAGTGTACCCAAAGATATGAGATTCTTCTTCAAACCTGGAACATGTCTAACATCTGACAATGTCCTGATTATGCCATCATGCATCTTAATTTTAACTGTGCCAATGCCAATTACTTTACATTTAGAATTATTTCCCATCAAAACAATTCCCCCATCAAAACAATTCCACCATCAAATGGTTCATATGTGGAGAACCAATCACGAGTAGGACACATATGATAAGAACACCCAGAATCCAAAATCCAATCACTGCTAAGTCTTTCTCTGTCATCGGCTACTAACAGAAGATCATCACTATCCTCAGCAACGCTAGCCTGAGCAGGCTTTCTTGCCCCCTGATTCTGCTGGTTCTGCACATTCTGTCCACTATTAATCTGACCATGATTGTCTCCTCTCTGTTCTTTATTTTTCAACTTCGGACAATTACGTTTTATATGCCCCTTTGCATGACAGTAGTTACAACTGAAATTCTTATTCCTAGATTTTGATCTGTGTGTACTGCCACTTTTTGAACTTCTCTCAACTGACCTCCCCCTGGTAAACAATCCAACACCTTGATCATCACTTTTCCTAAAAGTCATCTCAGAATCTAGTTTTTGTTTACTCATAAGATTCGTCTTAACATCCTCAATTGAGATAGTATCTCTACCATAGATCATAGTGTCTTTAAAGTGCTTATATGAAGGAGGTAATGAGACTAACAACAATAGGGCTTGATCTTCATCATCAATCTTAACATCAATATTCTGCAACTCAGTTACAATCGAATTAAATTCAGTGATATGAGATTTGATTTGAGTACCTTCTTACATATGCAAGGTGTAAAGACGATGTTTAAGTCTCAATCTATTGGTGAGGGACTTCGTCAAATAGAGAGATTCTAATTTCTTCCACAAATCAGCAGTTGTAGTTTCCGCTAACACATCTTGCAACACATCATTCGAAAGACACAACTGAATTGTCGAAAGTGCTTTATCATCCATAATTTTTCATTCTGACTCAGACATCTCATTAGCTTTCTTCGTCTCCTAATCCGTATCAGACATATCTACAGGCTTCACTGGCTTCCCTACAATGGCTTTCTTCAAGCCTTGCTGAGTAAGAACAGCCTTCATCCGAACCTGCCAAAGACTGAAACTAATATTCCCATCAAATTTGTCAATATCAAATTTCGTTGATGAAGTCGAAGTCAATGCCATAGTATGGATCGATATTAACCAGACTCTTGATACCAGTTTGTTATGACAAACTATGACAAACACAATAAATCAACGCAGAAAGATAAAGACAATAACACAAGATTTTACGTGAAAACCCAAATCGGGAAAAAACCACGGAGAAAACAGAAGAAATCCACTAAATAAATATTTGAAGAATACAAGATAGAGAGAGAATAATTAGAATATTTCTGAATGAATCTGAATGTCTCTAAATTGTCTCTGAATATCTCTTCCCCAAAATCCTAGCACCTATATTTATAGGCCATAGGAAATTTCATAACCAAATAGGATATGAAATACCAAATTGAGTATAATTAGGAAAGATAACTTTTCTTAAACCAAAACGGATTCTAGGTAATACCTAAATCCAAATCCAATAAAGAATCAAGTCATACCCAACAAGTATGATGAAATTGTATTACAAAATTAAGCATGCAAATGCAATTCACTATTGCCACGGTTAGCAGTTCTTCATCATTATATAACTGACTGTAATATGAATGATAATGAAATTATTTTCCTTGAACAATTCCCTATGGAAAGGGAAAAAGCTAAAATATCTTAATCATGAGATCTTCCTCCATCAGGATATAATTAGAGTTAATTTCATTTAGTTAATTCTTTTAAATTTTTCGTCACATAAATTAAGGTTTGTCTAAGACACTTGAACATTATCTTGTCGATTTTATATTTCAATTTGAATTCTCATTTCGATAAGCAGGAATTTATACATATACTATTTCATATAGTTAAGTGTCATATTGGAGATTCTGAATACTACTTAAGTTTAGGAATTATTCCTGAAATTAAGCAAGAGGGGGGGTTTACGTAGTTTTGTTTTTCATGTGGCACAAATTAAAAGGGCAAAGGGGCAAAAATGCCCCTGTGGTTTACCCCGAAATCCCACTTCCACCTTGAACTTTTTTTTTTCAAAAGTACCCTTGACGTTATAAATTTCAGGTCAACTTTGCCCCTCCCGTTAACGGAAGGGCCACCTAGACTAACGTGGCTGACACGTGGACATATTTTGCTGACAAGGTTGACACCTGGACTCAAGCCCAACAACCAAATGGCTTTAAAAGGGCAAAAACATAATAACATATTTTATAATTTAAATCAAAAAAAAATCTACAATTTCATCATCCATAGATCTGAACAAAGATCGTTCATGAAACAAAGATCTGATTATTGGAACACAACCCAAGATTTCAAAGCCAAGACAAGATCAGATCAATTTAAACCAAAATCATGGGAAGAAATCAACCTAAATCGGTATCATAAAAAATCGACCTCCACCCAAAACCCCTTCTCATTTCCAGTCATCCTCACATATCTCCAGCCAATCATCACCATCGGAAAATGCAATTGCCGAGGTTGCATCATCACAAGTACGAGAAGAAAACCAAAAAAAATTGCAAGAGAAAAAAAAGCTAACATCAGAGCACATGCAAATTGAGGATCTAGAAGGAAAATTTTGGACAACATCACCGGTCAATATCAATAGTTCAATAAATTTTCAACAAATCATTAGTTCCAGAAGTTTTAGAGAATGGGTTTAGAGAGAAAAATAGATTTAAGAAGAATGAGTTTATAGAGAGAACTTTAGATAGAGAAAATGGATTTGGGTTTAGAGAGAAAGTTTTAGAGAGAGAATATAGATCTGAGAAGAATGCCTTGCCACCAAATTTTGTCCAACCTCGTCAGCCACGTTAGTATAGGTGGCCCCTCCGTTAACGGGAGGGGCAGAGTTGACCTGAAATTTATAACGTCAAGGGTATTTTTGGAAAAAAAAAAGTTCAAAGTGGAAGTGAGATTTCGGGGTAAACCATAGGGGTATTTTTGCACCTTTGCCCCAAATTAAAATGAAAGAAACTTCAACTTATTCTCTTGATAATAATCCAACAGTATATATGAAAGTCATTTATTATGTTTCACTTTGCTATAAATATGAAACTCATTGCCTACATTTTCTATCACAATCATGCCTTTTTTATATATATATCTCTTTGACTGTGAAAGTGGAGCATGAAAAGGGTTTTAAGTTAAAGGCTATCACGGATTCAATCAATCCCTAGGTATGGGTCCCGAAAATAAGTACACAGTTGTATACCGTAGAACCTTGGAGGTTGAGCCGAATGGGGTACGCGCAGGCCAGTGTCTGGAGAGGCTGGTGCATCATGACATTGAGAATGTGGAGCTTGAAAAATATTTGGAAGGTTATCGGAAAAATGATATTTTCAGCCCACAGAAACATGTTTTCCAGTGCAAATTGTGTATTATAGGTTGTATCATATGCATTATGTGTTGTACACATCTTAGTCAAAATGTAGATTTTTGAAGGATGGGTCCTGTCCCGAAATTAAAGCCAAAAGTTGAATACACTGTTAACAGGGATTTTCATTTTTGAAGGTTGAGCCGAATGGATATTGCAGGCCAGGAAAAAGCAGATGCCACTAGAGGCTGAAACATATTGACAATGTGAAAGTGGAGCTTGGAAAGGTTTAAGTTAAAAGGCTACCAATACCATACCTAGCTTCTACTTCTTTTCAATCAATTCTTTAAGGGTGAATTCCTAAAAACCAAAAGAATGAGTAGAGTTTTATAAAACTTTGAAGTTTGAGCGGAACGGTATCTGCAGGTCAGTGCCAGGAGCACGCAAATGCCACAAGAGACTGATGCAGCAGTCTCACTAGAATGTTTGATAAACACACATGTATAATCAAAACGATGTATATTGTGAATGTTTACGTCGAGTTTTGATTGTCAATTATGTGAATAAATATTACTAGTAATGTTTTTAGAGAAATGTATAATAAGTAGGACACTCTTATAATTCTTATCGTGATAAGTCTCGCAATTATAATTTAACGTAAATTTATAGCAATACACCATAAGATTTTAATCAAAATAAATATTCACTATACAGGGGCGGCAAAAAAAGGGGTATTACAAAGAAAATGATATTCTTTGTTTTGCGGATGAGTGGAAAAGTAAAGGATGGTTTTTTTCTTCTCTCTTTTTGGGACATGGAAATAAAGATATGATTGAGAGGTAGCTTGTTGGAATACTCCCACTTTCAACTAAAATTAAGATAATATGCGTTAGAAAAAGATAAAATCAGAAGTCAAATGTAGTAGTCACCTAATCCCACTTCCAATTCAAAAAAGGATTGCGTGATCTGAAATAAAGTTGTGTATGATTAAACAAAAATGAAGCTTCTTAAAATTTAATTAAGAATGATGTGTTAATATCTTGGTTTATTTTTTTTTTTTGAATGTCCTAATAATTTAGAGGGTAGGAGTCTAAGTGGGGGAGAAGATTGATCTATTTTTATTAAACTTTTTTTCATAATCTACTATTAATAAGAATCGAACCCTCGACCTCTATACAGATAATATCTTTGTCTTTAATTTAAAATAAATGATTTAAATTTAAGGAACTCCTAATTTTAAATTACCCTATAAACTCTAGAGGAACCGGATCACTTAATTAGTATCATTTAAAATTAAAATCTTTTCAAACGTCCAAAAAGAAAACTAGGCAAATCCAGATATATTGAAATGAAACTAGACGTACAGAAGAATTAGCCAACCATGTTGTCGTTAAAATAATTTAAGAAAACTGATAAATTCATAGCACTTTGAGATATTTTCACAGTAAAAGTGTCGTTGTAGATATATAACGACGGTGAAAATCGTTGTTATAGTATCTACAGCGACACTTTTGTTGTGAAAATATAATTTTCTGTTGTAAATTTATCAGTTTTATAATTTAAAACTCTTTATGATGATGCTAAATTTTGAGTTTTAGATTCAAGAGAAATTCTTACGTGCGTGCTTATAAACAAAGAGCATGTAATATGCACAAGATCAATACTATGTTTAGATCGGAGGAATAAAATTAGTGAATAAAAGGAACAAAGAAAGAAATAAAATAGTGAGTAAAATGATTCTTATTCGATTCTTAACAAGAATACCTTTCCTTAAAGAATAAAATTCACAAATTTAACATTAATAAGAATAGTTCATTCCATTCGGTGGAACAACCAAATATAATTTTTTCATTCCATTTTTACCTTAATTCCATAATAAGAATGATTCATTTCATTTCCACATTCTTACAATCCAAACCTACCTTGACTCCATAATAAAAATAAGTCATTTCATTTCCACATTCTTACTATCCAAACCTAGCACAAGGGTTAAGCCGTCTATCCAAACCTAGCACAAGGGTTAAGCCGTCCAGCAATGATTGTCTATCTTTTCATTCGGGTACGTTCGCACAGATTTCAAACATATATATATTATGCATAAAATGTATAAATAAATTTCCAGTATGTCAAAAAATCTGAGATCACAAGTACCATGTAATTGTTATGGGTATACTGAAACTAGGTAGTAATTCTTGTGTGCATTTTAATTATGCTCCAGATCTGACACACCACAAAGACAAGATATTATCATTTCATTAATTAAGAATAAATCAATTTACATTAGCGACCCCAGAGAAACCACATTAGACTATTAGTGGATCTCCAACAAAAATTCTGACAATGCTAGTGGCAACTGCTATTAATTTGACTACAAACAAGGATTACAAACCTAGCTGCTGTATCATATTATCATTCAAAATTTCCTGGACGATTCTGCCGACCTGATGGCTGATGCCCTTTGTGCTAGTACTTACATCTCTCGAGTAAGCTCTTCTCAGGGCCACGAGAATCGCAATTGCATTACACAACAAACAATCCGAGGAAGCTAACTACAGCAGAAATTATACCTCTATTCGTAACCGTCGCATTTCTGTATGAAAGGTTGGACTTGAAGTCAGAGTACGACGAGCAAGAGACCTTATGTCTTCACGGGAACAGTCCCGTGAGATACGAACTAGTTCCCAAAGGGCTCCTCCACTAATCATGTCTTTGGCATTCACTTCTGAAATAGGATAAAGAGAATTCAGTACCACTTTTGCATCCTCATGGTTTGTGGATTAGGAAAATTAACTGATAAACTTTACACAAGGAAAAATGCGAGAATCCTTCGTATATTCAAACGTTGTATATTCAATGGAAATATAGAATTTCACTCACCATGTTGTGCCAAGTGGCAGAGCGCCAGCTCAATGTGGCGTCTAATTAGTGATGCTTCATTGTTGGCATTTTGCACAATCCATGGAAGTGCACCATCTTCTATCAAAAGAGAACGCCCACTTTTTGACCCTGAGATGGCGTCAATAGCAGCTCAGTAACATAATGCATATACAAAAGCTTTCTTTATTTCTTTCTAAAAATAAAATTTTAGACTACCATGTGTCCATGTCATTCAAAATCTTGAGCTATTACTGAACATGTCTGACAATATAGAGCACGCTTACTACTCATGCTACCACACTTAAAAAAGAGGCAGCCACATAATAGAGTGCAAAAGACATTCAGTAGTAAGACTTGAACCTTTCACCAATTAGAAGCAAAACTTTAATAAAGAATTAGACTACCACGTATTCCACAACTTAAGTTGTTCAATAAACTTAGTAGATATAGCAATATGTAGTTGGAACCAATACCTAATATTACACCATAAGCAAGGGACTTGTATAATTCTCCCAGAAGACCAACTCTATTTGTAAAGCTACGAAAATGTCTATTGGGTCATCAGTTTATTTGTCAACGCTCAGTAAGGACAAATCATTAAATAGGCCTTCCCAAGGCACTTACCTTGAACAGATGCTCGGGACTCGCATTTTGCAAAATTTGCTATTCCACGTGCAACTTGAGAAAGAACGTCTGGATGTCTACATCTGACCATCCCTAACAATGCCTTAATACCACCTTCAGACCTCAATCTCATCTGTAGTTTATCTGAGAAACCAGTAAAAACAAGAATAATGAAAGAATTAGATCAAAAAACTAAGACCTGTGCTGTGCAATTAATGCTTCAGTAACTTAGGCAAGAGACATCCCAACAACAAAAAAATAGCCCAGAAAATACCACATGAGGTTTGTAACACTCAGATTCCTTACTTTAAGTAAATAATTAAACTTTGCAATTTAAAATACACAAAGTAAATACTTCCTCTTATTTCTACAATTCCAACTATAATACTTGGCATACAACAAAACAACAAATTAGTGGTATGCATAGACAACAATTTATAGGCTATCTCATAGTGGCTATGAAATGAGAGAATCAAGTGCTTTGAACGTGAAATTGGCAGTTTTAAAATATTTGCAGTCTGTCTGAGAAAATCTTACAGTTGCATAAGTCAATAAAGTGAAACCTTTCTAGAAGCAGGAAGACAAAAATGAAAAGGAACTGAACTAGATTTTCTTATTATAAAAAGAAACTCTAAAGAACTAATATACCGTTGCCACATAGATTAGCAATAGCTCCAGCAACCATGCGTAAAGTTTGAGGATCCTCAGCATCTCCTGCTGTCATTGCCAATAGACTGATTCCACCTTGAGCCATTATAAGTTCCTGATTGGCTTCTGCACGAAAAATGAAAATTTTGAAGAGAAATAGGAATGTAGTACCTATATAAGAACAACTAAAAAAACAGAACCGACAAGATCCAAGGGATTTGGTCTGTATATTTTATTGAAGGGGGGGTCGGGTGGAAATTCTGACATATGCAAACAGAAAGTTACCATTCATTGCAAGATTGGCTATGGCACCAGCCGCTACTCTGCAAATGGTTTCATCATCGAAGCTTCTAAGAAGCATCAGCAACGAAGTGAGACCGCCAGCTTCAACAATCCTTTCCTGATTAGCTTCTGCATAGTACATGATGAAGGAAAATTATAGTGACGTGAAGAAATGTTCGAAGAATTTCAAAGGTGCTTTAGATTCCAAACTCAAAAGTACATTGGTGAAAATATAATTCGATGTCAAAGAAATCGTGAAAAACTAATATAATTTTACATACAGCAGGAAACAAATAGAAAACTACCTGCTAAGAAACTTTAGAAAGAAAATTACTCACCTTCGGCTGCTAGGTTGGCCACCACTTTTACAGCGTGCATCCGTATATTAGGATCTTCTGACTCTAGCAACGATAGGATCTTCTGCAATCCAACTGCCAGTTGATAGCAGGATACAGTGTTAGATATATAGGTATCAAATTGAGCTGAAACTGCATTACTTTGTGCAACTTTCATCTGTACCTTGTTCATGGAGATTGGTCATCAACGCTCCCTCTCCATCATACCCATCTTTGAGCTGTGAATGCCTAATCTGAGACGGAGAATTAAGCCAGTAAGGACATTTCTAGTGCTGCCATCATCAAGACAACTACTCTACGAATATAAAGCTAGAGGTCTCAAATTTAAACATGCGCTCAATGCTCGAAATCATGAAACTAATAGGTATAACCTAGACATCGTGTGTGTCTGTGTGTGCATGTAAATTTCCTCTCCTACAAATCAAATTGGTACTGAACATACATCAGGTTTCAACCAGATTTGAACCTTCCATCCTCCTCTTTGGTTAACAGGTATATAACTAAAGCTACAAGCTGATGACTACAAGCATCATCAGCATGTCACAGAATTGTAAATAAAATACCTGACCAGCTTCAAAAGACAGTTGTGACAACTGACTTTGCAAAATCAGTACTTCTTCTTCCAGTTTCTTCTTCTTACGAGTCTCGTCTTCTAGCAATTTGTGAAGCTCTAAAATGCATGAATTTCCACCAGTCTAATACAACAAACATATTATATCACTTATCCTATACCAGATAAATTTAAAGAAACCACTTGATAATGAATACAAACAAATTCAGTACCTCAGACTTTGTAAATTGAAGTAGTTGACCTTTGAGGTTGCCAATCTCCTCTTCGGCTGCCTTTCTCAAATAAATTTCATTTTGAAGCAATTTTTTAAGCTCCACAACTTCCTCACGTTCAAATCCCACATGTCCCTGCATAACAAGAGAAGCAGATGATCATTCTAAATATAGCAAACATAAAAATTGTCAACTACAAGTATCGATAAGTGAAGTTTATTTGTCCATCAACAAGAGAATCAAATATAGCTGTAATTAGAGAATATGCATAGAAAATAAGAGAGTAGACCCACCATATGGTTCAAATATAAGTGCATAAACCCCTCGTGGAGGTCCAAATAAGCATATAACCCCTCAAAATGAGAACCTGTTGTGGTTTGAATGATAGTCATAGGGGCTTATGAGCTTATTTTGGGACCAAAGGAAGGTCACTTGAACTGAGACAGAAATGCAAATCACCTACAGCTTTTTAATATTAACATCAAACTCAGCTTTTTTCCTTTCAATTTTTTTCCCTTAATTATCTAACTTTCCGTCCCTCCATAATGTGCCCATGACTAGATTTGTTTTGATCACCTGGGGGCTGGGATGAAGTACCTTAAAACTTTCATTTCTTTTGTAATTCGAACCATGGGGAATGAAGAGCCAATTATATTTGGAAGGCAAAATTTACCTACAAAACTAAAGTTTTTGTCTGGCATTTGCACCTTGATAGCTCTCATTTATTTCTTCACTGCCTTGAGGCATGGATGTTGTGGTGTTCTTTACTTTAGAAATTTGTTGAATGTGGGGTTTGTCCACTGGGAGTTGAAGGATTGCTTCTTACCAGGTTTCAGGTTCTATATTTTTAATAACAAATAAAGTTCTAGTGTTTTGGTAGGAATAGAGATAGTAAGATGCTTTAGCGGTGTGGTTGTTTTGCTATACATTGTTAACCTGGGGTATTTGGGCAGAGAGGAATGCTCTGATTTTCAGTAGTTAGTTCATACTTCATATCCTCTCATCTCCTTGGGGACATGTTCAATTTTCTTGCTTCTTTTTGGCCTTCAGATAGGTGCTTTTGGTGGGATTCCAACTTCAATTTTGTAAAAGGGTTGGAGGTCAGCCCTCTTCTAAGCGCTTTGTATTTTTTCACTAGAACTCCACTCATCATCATAGTTGTCACAAAGCCAAGGCGGGACGCGGTGGTAATTGACCGCCAGGACGCCTAGGCGATAAGGCGCCCGTCATGGCGTCCGTATGGCGACAAGTCGTTAATAATGTGCAATTTATACATTATTTATTTTATTTTAAAAATATATTGCCCGATAAAATTTTATACACACTAAAATCCAAAACATAATAACTAACACTATGAAAAAGTCTCCACTCTTTACTCTGTTTCTAGTCATAGCTCAAGCAAAGTCATTAACTACGAAGTCATTTTCTTCTCCCTCACGAGCATTACTCTCATTCAAAGGAGTAGGGTCATGGGTTAGGTTAAGGTCATGGGTTAAGTTAGTTGGACAATTGGAAAAGTCCATGGTTATGATGAGTCATGGTAAAAAATGACTTAATCACTTAACTTGGGCCCCCTACCAATGCGTGAACCTTGGCGGCTTGGCATCTAAGGCGTTGTCTTGCCCTTCTCCAACGTCAAGATGTCTGGTCGTCGCCTAGGCGACGCCATGGCTACGCCATGACAACTATGCTCATTATTTTGTAATATCTATTTGTTCTAATAAAATCTTCTTTTTTCTATTTTAAAATGAAAATAAAAGCTTTCCTATCACCTTACTAGGTTGTTGGGCGGCCAAAAGGTTGCCACAAATAAGTCAAATATCAATTATTTAATAATAAGCCTATAAGTTATGAGATTTAATGTGTTTATGGGACGTGGGATTACCTTTGTGTATTCAGTGAACAAATATTATCTCAATAAACATTATTCAGTTATGGAACAAATATTACGGGATGTGGGGTTACCTTTGTTGTTTGTACTCAACCACTGAATACTTATTTATTTTGAGACGCACCGCACAAGATCTAGTGGTTTTAACTTTTTGAAGTGGGGCTTATCCCACAATATGGCCAGAGCTAATATAGCGCAATAGCATCTTTTATCAAATAGTCCTAAATGTATAAAAGATATTAAACTTGCTAGACACATGTTGCAGCAATACACTACTGTCACAGCCGTAACCAAACCGAAGCGTTTAAAGACAAATTTCAAAATATTTAATCATTTCAAGATATTTAACCATTCTACTCAATCAATTACAAACAAAAAAAATAAAATTACATGAAATCTATTGTATGAACTAAATTCACTGTCATAACTTAACAACATCAATGGGGGATCAGAGTGGCAGCTCCTGAAAAATCTGGATTTAAAGCACGCAGCCATAATTACATGAATAAGTATGATCAAGTGTTAATATTCAAATACGCAATAGGCTATGTCAGCATACAATAGGATATCATTTTGGTAATATGTGGTAGTGTAAATTCATCCTCATCAGCCAACCAAAAAGAGCAGAGAATTTAAAACAAGTAACAAATCCTATCCTGAGTGCAAGGCAACTATGAATATTAAAAACACACATACAAAAATTGCATAATGTACACATAACAAATTTCATATAATACTGAAGGTGGAAACACACAAAATCTCACAGCACGAACTAATGCATCAAAACACTAATGTCAGCTCTGAAAGATGTCGACAGAAAGGCAAATAACATGTCCAGGACTCCTACTTCAAACAAGTTTGTCAGAGGACCCAGTAAAGTTGGGAAGAAAAGAAGAGCATGTAAGAAATTTTTTACCTCTCTATCATTTGTACCATTACTGAAGCCGTTGCTCCCATTCTTTTGATAATTGCTCACCCACTTCTCCTCAAGCTTTTTAATTGATTCCATGTAGTCCATCTGGCATTTCCTCTTCTCCCTCTATGGTATGAAACGCATATAAAGTGGCATTTGCAGGAAAACTTTCATTAAACCACTAGGTAAAATTTGCATTTTTTAAGGCTTAAGCATAAAGTGAACAAGTCAAAACAGTAACAAGTTCATCTGGGATATGAGCATTCATCCTTGTTTAAAATTAAATACAAAATTTATTATTAGGAGTATAGGACTGGAAACAGTTAAAGTAAGTAAGAGATATTCAAACTAACCTCCAAAGCTTCTGCACAATTTGTTTCAGCCTCAGAGATGCGATGTTGTGCTTCTAATTTTATTCTATCAACTTCATATTCAAAAGCTTTTTGCTGCCGTTCATTTTCAGCAATAAGTTTGTCAAGTTGTATCTCAAGCCTTCTAGACAAACTTTTGTAATCAAATTCCTCCTTAATTTTCAACATGTTCTCCACCTTCATAGCCTAAGGGATTGCAAGTACTAGTCACACATCCGTTTATTGATCATGTAGCATAAAAACAAGTTTATAACAAAAAGATCAAGATTATTCATATGCAGCAAGAAATTAACATCAATAGGTTTGATTCATCTGTCCTATTAACTTCTAAGCTCTTCTAGATCAGTTGGCTCACCCTTTGTCCAAACGATATGGTACTTGAAGTCTCAGCTCGATGGCGTGGAGATGGACCGATGGTTACAATCAATGAAGTTCTAGCAGTGCCTGCAGTACAAGCAGGAAACACACATAAAATTCGCAACACAAATTTCCAGCATTTTAAATATGTTTAGGAAAATTTCTCATAATCCACACAAATACAAACACCCTGGGCAGGCAGAGGGGAAGAGATGTGTAAATACTGATATTTATATAGACGGAAAACTCAATCAGTAGATTAAATATTCATTATAAACTATGCCAACTTATCAACTGCTTCAGTCATATTAAGTCCAAGCTTAGGTTGCTTAAGTTAAAAGAACCTAGAAGCTCACCTCCAAATGAATCTCTAAGCAATCTCGTAAGCTTGGAATCCCGGACTGGCACATGAGCGCTATTTTCTGCCAGAGCATTTATGCACTTCCCCAATGCACTTAGTGAGAGATTAATAGATTTTGCCTCCTCTAACATATGCCCCTCGCTTCCTGCCAAAGATGACAATGACGTTGCTGAGAAGTCCAAAAAAATTTACAACAAACATAATCAAACCGACAAATGCCCTTGTATCCTCTAACAGACAATTGAAGTTCATAGGCTAAGCTAGATGTAACATATTAGAATTTCAATTGAGGGCCACCATTTCCTCCAGCTTGTGCAATGTCAATTAAAGAAAATATTAATTAAATATCCATGAGGCTGATTAGCAATACAAGCTGATTCAGTAGTTTGGTGAGATTGCAACTATGTTGAGTGTTCATAAAAAAAATCAAAAAAGTACAAGAGACATACATACATAAGATGTCTGACATAGTCCAAAAAGTAAGTAAAAGGACCTGGTCATATATATGTATATATAAGGATTATATTTGTCGAGCACAAACATGTACAATTGTATTGAATAAGAGTGACCATTTGAAGAAGCATTGAATTTGTATAATGATCAATAAGATACACGCACACATGCATACAAAGACATTTCTGTAATTTTTTTATTTAAAACGGGGGGGGGGGGGGGGGGGGGGGGGGGGGGGGGGGGGGGGCACTGGTACAGCATTGATAAAAAAAAAAAAAAGGGTATCATATCAGCAAATTCTCTACATGCCAATTAGTGATAGCAAGAGGTATGTTACATAAATAGCTTCCTAGTGTCTAAGACAAGAATGCTTTGCAACTTGGAAGTGTAAGAAGACTACTAATGATCTTCATCACGTAGACCCTACAAGGTTCTATCTGTAAACATTTATTTTATGCATAAGCAAAAATACTGAGAAACTGCTGTTCATTTTACCATTTCCATATTGCTATGGATAATGGTACTCTATATTTGGTGTGTTCAGGGAGGAGTGGGTATACCCTCGCTTCTGTGGGGATTTGTTACTTACCTTTCATATTTAGATACTTCATAATTTATTCTGTATCGACCCAAGCCAAATCTGAGCACAAACCAAGGCTCAATCCACTATCCCACGAGTACAATGGACATCTTGGCCCACCACAAGCCCACCCAAAGTCATGACATGTTACTGGTACTAGTAGAGATGAGACCTTATATACAGTTAAGTCCATCCCACACGTTCCAAAATTGGACTAATATATTACAGTCTCATCACCAAATACAAGAGATATCTATTTGAATCAGAGAACGTGTTATATGAATTGTGTATTGTTTCGACATTTTTCCACAACTGTTCAATAATATTACATAGAAAAGGATAAATTGCACTTAACTACCTGAGGTTTACACGTTTTTGTACATTACCACCTGAGTTTTAAAAGTCGACACATAACCACTTATAGTATTGAGGCTACATGAAACTGTTACATTTTTCATCCAATTTGACAGTGCATGTCAATCACTTGCTAAAAGTGTGTGAGGCTTGCATATATCAGTCTAATCATTTTAAAAAGTGCCCAAAATACCCCTTATTTTGAACTTAGTTATATAAAGTCCACTTTCTTTTTTTACATTTCTTCATTATTTCCTAACTTCTCAAGCTAAAACTAAAGAAGATATTAAATTTGGACTCTCAGATTTGTTCTAACACAGAATAACATTTCATCTCTTTGTTATTAAGTTATAAAATATAAGTGTTGCCCACATGGTGTGTGATAGATTACGGATTACCTTAACTAAAATTTTAATTTTTTGTGAATTAGAAAGTATGCCTTCATCAAAGTAATGCTATAGGCCGAAATTGATAACGCTTGTCGATGAAGACTATGTTAGGATGATTGTGACTGTCGAACTGGGGGTTATATCTCATTTCCTTCATTATCATCTTAAGTTGAAGTTTTTTGCAACAGTTACAAACTTTGTAACCAAACTAAAATGGAAGGCATCGTTAGCTTATTAGTATCCAAATAAACCCAGACCACATAACTGGAGTAGAATTAAGTGTTCAAATATATATAAATACAAATATCTATATATATATATATATATATATATTATATAAAAAAAGTTAAAAATGGTGTTCGGATTATATGTATATTTTGGCCAAGCATATGCAAATAGCTTTTATGTTCTAAGACAATATAAGAACCTTTTTTCTTTTTCTTTTTTAATAATTAGACATACTATTTGGGATGCTATATTCCATTCCAAATTAAAAAATGAAAGAAAAAAAATAAGTAGCACTTTTATTGTCACAAAAGGAGTTAATTTATGAAGCCTTGATAATCGAAATTAACATAATATTTTTAGTTTCTAAAAATAACCTTTTTTTATAATTTATACCTATTATGTAATTTATAATAGCTATAATTATATTAATTTTAATTAATTTATGCTTTTAAAATTTTCATAAACTAACTTCGAAAGTCAACATGCCAGTTCGGAGCGGAAGAACAATAGTTTATCCTTTTGTCTTCTTATTTTAAATAGTCAAATAGCATTTGTCGATCTGAATCCAAAACATATTAAATCTGAATGCTACTAATTCTCTCTTTCTCTTGTTCATATGTAAATACATATGTATTCATACACGAACATCGTATATATGGTTATGAATACAGAGGGGGTGGTGTTTATTATGCGGAGTTCAGTAGGCCTAAGCACTTTCTATCTATAAAGATAGAAAGTTTAATTCGATGAATTAGTTAACAAATGTGTCATATCAAGGTGTTCAAATTCGGATTTCACATAAAAGATGGACGAAATATGAGGAAAAGATGAATTAGTCTTAAATCATGTTGACTGTGATGAGAAATTTTGGGTAGTTATTCAATATATAAACAAAGGGCAAAAATGTCTTTTAATATTTAAGTTAACAGAGTTAAGATAGAAAACGATTTTTCACTTAACCTCAATACCATAGGTGTTTGTGTCGACTTTTGAAACTTAGGTGGTCATGTGCAAAAACGTGCAAACCTTAGCTGGTTAAATGAAATTTACTCCTTAGAAAACTAAATTCTAGAACATGGTTACGGAGTGTTTCCTATCATTTCAGGGCAGTTTGCAACTTCTACCACAACTATAATCTAAACATGCATGTTTGTTAGCTGAACAAATACAAATGAGCAAAATTAAATTACCGTTTTAAAAGAATTTAAACTTTACACTTTAGATGCTGAATAACAATTTTGAAAGAAACTATATTATAAAATGTTATTCACAAATGTGTCATCCGCCCCTAATTATGTGCAGAAAACACGCATTTAAACTGGATACAAATGGGACAGAGGAGTAGCTAGTAGCTACTGCAAAATGAAACTCTATACTAGAAAAGCAATAATATCTTAACAAAATGTATCTAGCTGAAGTTTTAAGTTGTGATAAGCACCTGACTTGTGAATACGCTCAGAACCAGCAAGATCTACAACAACGAGTTTGCCTTTCCTAAGAATAGGAGGGTTAAAAGTATTGCCCAAGTGAGATGAGCTGTCATGGTCACTTGAATAGTCAGCTTCTTTCCCCAAGACGGACCTCTTAACGTGGACCTGGATAAAGTCATATCAATAAATATCCTAAACATAACACTACACGGAGCAAAAGCACAGACACGAGACAAAATTATAATGAAAAGACATCTTGAAAAATCACCATAAGAATAGCATGACTGCGTGAAGATTCAGTATTCAATTTTGTGTTAGCAGCAATGCGATGAGCTTCTCCTACTCGTAGTAGCTCCATGAAACTTTGATGGCCCCTTACTTCCACAAGAGTTGCCCCTGGTAGAGAAACATCACCCGTTTTTGGATCTTCAACTATGGAAATATTATCATTTACTGGATTTAGGAGGTCGTGGATATTCTCCATATAAAGCTGCCCACATACAAAAAATAAGAATACAAATACAAATTCGGAAGACGAACGATAAAAATAAAATATGAAAACAGGAAATGAAAATATCACAAAAGTGGTAATAATAAACAAATACATTATTTAAGTATGCAGGATTAACGAATAACCTGCAAGTATGAAACCAATATAGAATCAGTCTCCGGAGAGATATTTGATAGTATATCCTCCATTGCACGAACCATTATACCACGAGCAGAAGTGTCTTCATCACCCAACCTTCCAAGAGTGAAAGTTTTCCCTGTACCAGTCTGACCATAGGCCATCACAGTCCCATTGTACCCTTCCAAAACACTCTAAAAAACGGACATCAATAGTTTATCATTAAGCTTAAGCTCTTAATAAGATGAAGAATAGAGAAACTTTAGTTCATTTAAGAATGTCGGTTGCACAAGCATCAGCATTCTCCAAAATATCAAATCATCAAACATAAGCAATTGACTACTTAAATTGCATTTCAAGTGAAACATGAGCAAACACCACAGCACACCTCTACAACAGGTTTGGCAACAACTTCATAGACACGCTTCTGCGAGGCAAATTCAGTGAGCACCTCATCAAACTCATAGGTGTCGGAATCCCAGTTGTTCTTTCGAAGTTTCAACCTTTTTAGCTGAGACCAAGTTAAAATAAATACATTATTACAACATGACAAAGCTACATTCCACCGACTATAGAAGCTCAAAATTGGAAGTATGGCTAACTTTTAAGTCTACAATTAGAGTCTAAAATTTGAAGAGGAATAACACTAAGCACCTCTGGCTGCAGTTCAACACAATCAGCAAAATCTGCATCAGCAACTAACTCTTCAGCATTTCGAGGTCGCAATCTTACAGCAACTCGAACTCTTCCAGAAACTGTCCAGAGCCACAATAAAACATTTTAAAAATCAAATTTATGCATTGTAGAGCGTAACGAATGAGTAGAAGCTACATGACCCAGCCTAGCTTTAAATCCAAGTAACTAAAATGCCATTAGCAATCAAATGTCAATCTATGAAAATCAATTTATTGACAAAAGTAAGAAACACTAACTGAGGCCAACATGCCTATAGAGTAACTAGACAAACAAAAAGTAAAATGTTACCTAATCTGTACGAATTGTAATATTCAGAGAACCAATAGTTGCAAACTCAAACTTGTGAAAAGAATAAGGTCTATATTTTTATCTTCTTTATTTTAGCATTCTATAGCTTATTCCACTTTGAAGAAAATAAGTGAAACTATCTTGAAATGAGTTTGCGAAACAGATAGTTGTCAAATCGTGAATATCGTGAACCAAAAATCTCCGAATCGACAATCATGTATCATATTGCAACTCATATGGTAAGATTCATAAAGAAAAGTAAAATACATTACAAATCTAAAGTTCTAAACATACAGAGACCTCGGTTTATTGGAGCGAAATTTTAGGATTCAAGATTAAACGAAAAATATTTAATTCTCTTTATTTAATACAATGATGATATATAAACAAATTTCGATACACAAATGCCCCGCTAAGATCACTTGTCTTAGTGTTCACTTTATCCCAAACCCACCATTTTAAAAAACCCCGCTTAGGTCCGATTAATCCCCGCCTAGACGATAGGAGGTCCTCTATTGCCTAAATTTAGCTGGGCGCCTAGGGTACCGCCTAGGCAAAACCAGACCTCTACTTTGAATCTCTACAATACTTCAAATGAATTTTTCAATCTTAAAAGATTTTTTTTTTTGATAATTTTCATGTAAAATTTTAGAAAATTACATCTATTTTATGTTTTGTATAATATAACAAGTATGTATAATAAATAAATAAATAAATAAATGAAACCGCCTACGAAAACGTCTTGTCCATTTAGGAAAACACCTAGACACCGCCTGGGTAGCCTAGGCACTAGGCCCCCCCTCTACCGCCTAGGTCCGCCAAGAACACTGCCAAACCTTTGTTTTTATGGTGTAATTTCAATAACTATTCCTTAACACAGTCAGTATCCTCCAAAAGAAGTTATTGGACTTACTCAAAGGTCCATAGAATCAACTATGCTAGATTCTTTTTCCACATGGATATCTATATTTTGCACCCAATGGCAAATAAAGGCTGAGAAAGTAGACATAATGGAAAGCTCTAAAAACACGTCCACGGTGATCTAGAACTCCTTCTCAACAAGAATCTGATCTATGTTACCAGGCAGCAAATTGATAGTCAACTCCCGTCAGAAACATTTCCATTTCTTACAAGGAAATTTTAAACCAAAACCATTGAACTCAAACACCGAGACTCATATGGGGATCCAGGCTATTTCGTTTCCTCTATGTTTATGATAGTTATTAGTTGCACACACAGGCAACACAGTTAAAGAACACAAACATGGTGCAAGCCCTTGAGAGCATACTATTACATTATTTTAAGAGTTTTGTCATGGCATAACTCTTATAATTCTTACCAAACTGTTAACTTATAGCATCCTACCACTATTCCACCTTTCAACTACGCTGTTGCACTAACCAGGGAAATCTAAAGCTAAGACTGGAAATATAAAATAGTAGATTATAAAAAGCATACAATTGTTTATATTAACCACCAAGATATCACATTTTTTACTTTGTATGAGTGAAGACTCTTGACTCCTCACTACACTGTACTTATTTTTTAGACCTGATAGCTCCCACATAATTATAGTAGAATTCAAAACTTGAGGCACCATTTGGCAAAGGTAACACCTTTCTCAAGTACTATATTAGGATTTAAAGCTTGAGGTGCCATTTGGCATAAGTAATGCCGTGCTTAAGTAATTGGAGTACAACTTTTGCTTTGATACTTGAGTAGTACAAAACTAGCTTACAATAGTAAAACACGCAAAACAAAAAGAAAAATTGTATCACACAGTTCTTAATTGAACTAATCAGATTGATTGTTGTTACCATAGAGTATACACTATTCAAATTGTTCAATGCAATGAATCTACGCTTGCTTTTATTGCTATTTGAGCTGCACCGAACTTGCTTACAATGGTAAAGCACACAACAAGGAAAGGCACATCAAATGGTAACTTAAGTGACTTAATCACTTGATTTATGTTGCTAAAAAGTAGTAAATGCAATGAATTCAAGCTCTACAACTTGAAATTACAACTCCAAATTTAATCAACTTCATAAGAACTCAAAAATTAACAAATTATCAATTGTACTAATCTCCTGATCCAAATCATAAACTAAATCAGACAGCAACTTACGAAAGTGAAATGAAATCAACACAAAAACGAACCATACAAACAAATCATCAAAATCAAATTAAAGAGGGAAGATCAACGAAATAAACTGACCGGAATCGTCCCCTTTGAAGCCTCCGGAGAGAGAGGCGGGGCTGCTGCGGCGGACATTAGAGGTGGAGGGAGTAAACTTGGATTTAAAGGAAGAAGATGGTCTGAGATTGGAAGGAGGAGCAACGAAAGGTCGATCGATCTTCACTGTACCGCCTCTATGATTGTTGCCGTTGTTGTTCCTGTAGCCATTACCACTACCTGAAGCCATATCTGACACAAACACTAACTTTCCCTCTCTAACTTTAAATTATCATTATCTCCGCCATTGAATATACATGTAGAGAGAGAAATACATATAGAGAGAGAAAGTGAGAAGTTTTTAGAGAGAGAGGGAAATGTGACATTGAAGTGAAGTGAAGAACCTGAAATGAAACGTGAGTGAGGAATTGGGGGATTTTTTTACGCTAATCGTATGTACTTTGTTGGAGTTTAAACAAAAGCGAAAAGAGAGAGACCGTGGTGGGGTCCAATTAGGAGGGAAGAGACAGAGATGGTCCAACATTGTCTTTTGGGGGTTCGGTGAATATTGAAAAATATTCAATGAACAAAATGATAGTTGCGCTCTGTTTGGGTAGCCAAATTTTTGTGCAAAAAAATGTTTTTTTGGGGGAAAAATCAAAAATGTACTTGCTTTATTGGAAAGGTGAATGAAAAATAAAATTATTTTCTTGTAGATTTTTGTTGAAAATGATATCCTTTTTTCGCAAAATGAGTCATGCTTTTAATTTTTAAAACTAAATCACGAAATATTAAAATTTAAATTAATTATAATTCATGTAAATTTCGAATACAATAATTTTTGTAACAAAAATGATAAATATGCCTACTAGATGAGAATAAATTATATACGGATGGCATGTAAAATTAGAATTTTACATCATTCAGTAACACCATGACACGTAAAATTTTTAGGAGAAAATCAAAAGTTTTGAAATCTAATATAATTAGTTAAAACAGTTTTATCATTGTAAATAATAAATACAAAATCCTTAATATATTTCAAATTCCTTTATTTTTTCATAAATTTTTTACGTGTCATGGTATTATTAGAGGGTGTAAAACTCTAATTTTACAGGTCATCCGTATATAAGTTATTCTTCTACTAAATATATGTCAATATTGCATAGCCACGTTATCACTTAAATGGCACATTTTATAAAATAAATAAAAAATAGATAATTATGTGATGACTCTCTAGGTGAATTTACCTTAACCCGTGTATTCACCGCTGAAAATCGGCATATAAATGATATAATGTTGTTTATTTTATACTCCAATAATTAGTAATAAATTTGAAATAATTCACAATAAATAATATTATATTAACTAAAATTATATAAATTCAAGTTAGTTTTGAAAATTTACAATTTGACTTAACATAATGACAATGAAATCATTTTTATGAAATGAAGAGATTATAATTTTTTTCGTTTCACATATATATCGTATGTATCTGGACTCCATCTAATAAAATGTGTCAACTTTTTCAATATAGAAATCTTGTTAAATTCACTATAAAAATTAGATATACATATTTTCTTTTTTAGTATATGCAAGATTACATTTTCTTACTACAACAAAATGCATACGAGAAGAATGAAAAATAATTTATTTTTCCCTTCCCGTATTCTATTTGGGTGAACCAAACGCACCCTTGATAACTGTTTAATGTTTGTTTTCTCAGGGCAAGTTGGAGACGCTGTCAATTCGACCGTCCTCGTGGGTAACTTAATTTACGCCGACCGGCCGCGTGGAGTGGGCTAGTGCGAATCGTTTGGCAATGACTAAAGTACCCCTCGGTAAAAAAAAATAGGAGTAACCTATTAAGTTTTTTATTTGTATCATTCTATCTGTTTCGAACATTGGGCCGTAATTGATCCTTCCATATATGGGCTCCACTGGCAGAAGTTTGGGCCGTAAATGTACTGGGTCTGATTACATTTTTTGAACAAAAAGCCTGAATATTTTTGTCCTTTCTCAACTTTTGTTTAAAAAAACAAAACATTTCTAAAGGCCTGATTCGAATAAATAATAAAATAATGTATTGGGTTGAAGATTTGGAGTCTCGAAAGATGCATCACTGACTTATTATCGCTTACACTGAATTTTAAAAAAGATTAATAATTACATTTCAAAATAAGAATACTTAGAAAGGAAAAAAAACAAGGTGTGTGACGCCCCCAAAATAGGTCCACACAACCCATTTTGAGTCGCCAATAATATTCTACAAAAAATACAAATATAAATACGAACTTTTCCATTTACAATTAATATTTGTCGTGCAAAATACGACCACACACATACTGTGACTTTCCATACAATATCGTACCGTATGGTACCACAGTATCCAAACCCAAATTATTACAATGCCATAAAAAGACGGCAACACATGTTTTAAGTCTCCAGTACAATCATTATTAAACTATGTCATAACTTGATGAGGACAACCACTAACTCGGACCATCACTCCACTCCCCGGCTAGTCCCAGCTACATTTTCCTTTCCTGAGAAGAACAATGGGACAAAACTGAAAAGGGTGAGCTCAAATAGCCTAGTAAGAAATATCATGACTAAGATAATGAAGAATAAAAAAATTATCTTTAGTCTTCAACAATAATAAATCAGAGATTTAAAGATATTATAATTGTTCAACAACAACAATTGCAGCGGAACAAACAATCCATTAGAAGAGTTAAGTAGATTATAATATCCACCATCTTCTATAAATTAAAGGATCACCACCAATATTTTATCCCTGTAACACCAATCAACAATTCCTATTTATGAACAACCAAATCAACAATTTATTTTCAACAACCTCTCTTTGCACTACGTGCCAAAGATATTTATTTATAACATTACCGGTCATGATCATGCCAAACGCCAGTTCATCTTTGCACTACGGGCCAAAGATGACTTTCACCATACGCCTTTGTTTGTAACACCAAAAGTCATGATTATACCAATACACGGTTTGGTCAAAATCATGTCACGCCAGTTCATCTTTGCAATACGGGTCAAAGAGAACTATCACCACAATTTAAGTATGAGGATGAGGATGATGACAATAATACAGTGAGATTAAGGATAAGAAAACTTATAATTTAATCAGTATCAAAGATTGACCAAATTGCCAACACGATGACCAAATTGTGGAGTCAAATTCAAGAATGCTATTCAAGAATGATATTCAAGAAATTATTTCATGCTTCAACTATAACGTATAAAACGAAATAGAAAGATTCAAGTGAAAAGATATTAGATGAAGCACAAACTATTAAGGATATTCTACTAATTTTTAGGAATTTTCTCCATTTAAAAATAAGGTTTTGGAAACAAACAAGATTTTTTTATCATAAATGGAGAAATATGAAAGAAAAAGATATCCCTTAAAGAGTACGAAAGAAATGATACGTTATACGAGTATAATAGAATATATGAAACTGCAAATGGATTTTCACCCGTCATGCGATAATTCGCGTAGACAGATTATTTCCACAACAGATTAATAAGTAATGAATACAAAAGGGTTATTCGCCAAACATGCGTCAATCCGCACGGACAGGTTATACACACAGATTAATAAGGAATGAATACAAAGAGTTATTCACCAGGTACGACACTCGTACGTACAAGTTATTTCCACAGAGTAATAAGGAATGAATACAAAAGGGTATTCACCAGGTACGACACTCGTACATACAGGCTATTCCCATAGAATAATAAGAAATGAATACAAAAGGATATTCACCAGGTATGCGTCATACCGCACGGACAGGTTATCCCCACAAATTAATATAGAATGAATAACAACCTTTATGAGTATAATATCACTTACGAACATGAAAGCAAATGATATATTATATATGAGTATGAAAGAAATGATATTCCCTACCTTCGTTAACTGGACGTTACTTTCTATGAAGTTTACTAACTTCGGATAATACTAGTATTCTCACAAATACTCACAATAGCCTAGCACACTAAGAGAACTTAAAAAATTTAGAGAGAGAGAGGAAGTATAAGCAATGAAGGTGTGAAAATTTCTTAAGCAAACCCTCTCTATTTATAGGAAAATCAATGTGAGGACATTATAGTCTTTTTTCCTAAATTTTCTTGGTTTATTACTCTTATACCCTTGACATAATCTTTTAATATCATCCATCCATTTTTTCTTCCATTTATATCATCCGTCCATTTTTTTCTTTCATTTATATCATCCATCCATTTTTTCTTCCATTTATATCATCCATCCATTTTTTCTTCCATTATAAAAAAGATAAAACCATTATAAAAATAACTTCATTATTACAATAAATCCCTTTTTCTGTATTATTGTGTTAAATGTATTAATATCACAGATAGCATATACTCGCAATACTGACAACTAGATTATTCCCAGGAAAGAGGGGGCCTTTCATAAAAATGGCGCGCAATTAAATAGCCTCTTTCCTTGACAGAATTTCTAGACATTGTCGATAATGCTAAAATATCCTATCAAATGATATAAGTTACAGTATCGTGACAAATAGTAAAATATATTATGCAGATGCTATTTAACAATTATTGAATCAAGATACTATGCAATTGCTACTTTATCAATTATTGAATCAATAGTATAAAACACTGTGCAACATCGTGAGCTACTGTGGAATACCGTGTGCTACTGTGGAATAACGCGTTTTACTGTTTTTTTTATCACCGGGTATTTTAACAGTTATCAGTTAAAGTTTTGCCGCCAATTTCTATCACTTTCTATATCCGACAATTAACCCGTTGTGGGGCCCACTATCGTTGACAATATTGCCATTTCGGCGCCGTCGTACGGTACCGAATATAATATTTCCCGACAGAAAGAATATTCCCCGACAAAAAGAATATTCTCCGACATACTATTTATCAGATAATTTGCATATAACACCCTTAACTATCATTTATAACAATTAAGCACTTCACTATTTAGAAAAATAATCATAAAGAAAATAATAAACTTTTATTTCATAAATTCGGGGTCTTACAAGGTGAATGTAAATACTATTTATATATATATATATATATATATATATATATATATTTAAGATGAATCTAAAATATACCTCTTAAATAGCATAACTTTATTAAAATTACGTCGTTTTGAAAATTCTTTTAAAAAACAAAATAATATTAAAAGATAGAGGTCCTACTTGTTTTCCTTTTATTTACAAAAATTTGCGGCCCCACTTGTTTTTTTTAAAGAATATCCAAAACGACATAGTTTTAATAAAAATATGTTATTTAAAAGAGATATGTTTTAAATCCATCCTTTATATATATATATATATATATATTCATATGGTTTGATAATGTAAAATTAATTCACCATTTAGCTATCAGTAGTATGACTTTATACCATTCAAATTCACTTTTTTAGATGTTAATTTATTTTTTTTGGGCATTTAGATCTTCAAATCATATGACATTAATAAATGTTTTATTTTCATTCAAACTTCTCATTTTGTACGGTTGAAATTATTTAAAATGATATATAAAAAAGCCATTTAGTCCATTTGGATACCAAAATTTGTATACCCTCCTAAAAATTCTCTTCTTTTTTTTTAATGCATATTTATATTTAAAAAGTTAAAAATACAAGTATTATATTATGTGATATACTTACTTATGTAACATACATAAGTTTGCTTAGCATTAAATTTTTAATCAATGAACTTTGTCATAAGTTTCAATTACCATTCAAATTTCAACATTTGTTTAATTTTTGAACAAACAAACAATAAACTTGTCAATTACTTCTAAATAAACCTAAAATCCATGAGTTGCTTATATGGTTACCCTTGGTCAAAATAGACCAATGCATGAACAACATGAAATTCCACGATGTTTCCGCTCAAAATATTGATGCCAAATAGAAGGATAAATATGTAATTATAATAAGTAAATTTTCAAAAATTGGAAATATATATACGTAGAAATAAGATGATAATTAGTAATACTATACGATAAAACCTACCAAAAGTAGAGCTCTAAAACAAACACCATTCTTGCGAGAAAAGAATTCATCAAATTTATATTTGTTTGTGCATAATCTCAGCAGATCTACCATCTTCATTTAGCACAATTAAATTTAGGAAAATAATATACATATTGATAAATATTTGACGAAATTGAATTGTGACTAACGTAAAAGTGTAAGTCGCAATCATAATTCGACTGAAAACTTTCACAAAGTAGGACTCTTAAATTTATATCAATTGTAATTTCGCTTAGATTTAAATGCGGATATGTTTCAATTAAATTTATTTTCAACGGTTTATCCGTTTATATTTATAATGTTTTTGGACATGGCAATGATTATTTGTATTCAAGAATAAACATGAAGTTTAATTATTTTTTCTCACATATAAATGGCATTACAATTGACCAATTCTTTCAACTTAGTTTGTTTTATTATCTATCCCATTTGTAAGAAATTTACATACTTTATATATTTTAGTCCCGTTTTATAATGTTAAAAAAGAAATAGAAAAATAATATATATTTTGAATTTACATATTACTTTTTTGTTATTAATTACGTTAATAATTATTGTTAATAATATTTTAATTATAGTGAATTAACTTTATAATTTTAGTACGCCAATATTATATATAAAAAAATTGTAAAATATAGCGAGACTTTTTTATTTGAAAATTCTATTTTTTGAAAAATACAATATAATTTTATAATTAATTATATTATGAAAAATTAATCAAATTTCACTAAAAAAATAATTTTATTTTTATAAATAAGTCTTACATAATAAAAAAATAATTTTTTTATAATATAAAAAATAAATTCATATAAATGAATCGAACTTGATCTTGAGACTATTAAAAATATAGTAATTTAAAATTCAAAGAAGTACACCTATGGAAAGTTTACTGGTTGAAAGTCAATGGAACTTCCACACTTGGATAAAGATAACCATATAAATTCACAGTATTACCCCCTAGACGACTCAAAATGTCAAAAACCCTAGTATTAATATTCAACACGCATCAAATCCGCAAACTTAGCTTCTTGCAACTCCACACACACTCTCTCTCTTGCCTCGCCGGAATCCGTCGCCATGCTCCATTGCTCCGCTCAAACCTCCGCCGTCATCCTCCACTTCAGCCGCCAAACAACCGCCACCACCAGCACGATTATCATTATTACACCAATTAGCCCCACCACAATTTGCTGAAATAACAACCGGAATAAAAAAAACAAAAAACAATTTCAGATTATTTTTAGGTGCATTTCTAATTTTGACTCTCGGAAAATATGTCGTCGGCTGTTTATCAGCAAATGTCTGCGTTCAAAAGCTTAAAGGACTCTGCTTTCCAGCTTCCACCTTCAAATTCTCCTGCTAACTACAAGAGGTTATTAATTTATAATTTTATTATATTATTTAATTATTTTAAAATGTTATCTGATATTGATTCTTAGTTTTGTCGTATTGAATTGATGAGTTTTATATTGCTCTGTTTTGTTTATATGAAAATGGATGCCGCCTTCAATTATCTATGTTTATTTGGCGGTGACTTATAAGTTGGTTTGAAGCCATTTGCCACTATTCCTCTGTTCGGCCATGACTTATTTTTCACTTATAAGTTAATTTTTAAGTCAAAAAATAAGCAAGTATTTGTAACTTATTTTCAACCAACTTATAAATTATTTTAAAATAAGTTAGTTTGACCAAATATAATGTCTATTTTGCCTCTCTTCTATTTTGCCTCTCTTTTTTATTAATATCTTTTTTTAGTAATCTTTACATTTGATTTTAACTTATAAGTCATTATGAGCTGAACACTTTCATAACTTGTTTTAACTTAATTTCTGACTTATAAGTCAAATTGATGCCGAACGCTTTTACTTATAAGTCAGAACTTAAAATAATTTATAAGTCAACTTATATTTTAACTTTAAGTCATTTTAAAATAAGTAGTTCCCGAACGGGCTCTGAAGTTGAGATTATATGAATTGAACTATGTATACATGCATATCAAACTAAATAGTATATGTTATTTGTAAAGATTATTAATTTATTGAAATTAACTGAGGAGAGGATTCACACACAATCAAAGAGGAAACCTACTTTAATTATGCATTCATTCATTCATAGAGTTCTCATATATTCAGTTTATTGTTGTACCTAATACAATCTTTTTTCAATTAATTATTTGCTAAATGCATTAGTATTTGAACGTTATCAAATACTCGATGTATGTTTGCCTTAATAAAATTGTGAGAATATTTGGAATTTACATGATTTGTATTTCGTAACTCATACTGGAGCTCACCTAAGAATCTGCAGACTTCCACAAACACACCCACAATTTGGGTTTCTGAATATCCATAATAGTTTCTCAGTCTGCTGAGATTTTTTCTTATTGTTGGACCAGTAAGAGTATGCTGATATTCTTGGTTGGCGTGGACTCTGGTTGTCATGCAAGTAGAATGGTCGATAGGTGTATATGTTAAAAATCGTCTCTGTTGCAACTGATATTTGTTATATACATAGGGTGTGATTGAGCACACACACACGCACAGAGTATAGGTGCCATCTTTATTTAATTATTTTTGTTGGATTATGACAATGACAAATGTGAATGTGGGGATTCAGGCCTTGTAGTGCCCGTTGTGCTGTTGCCCATACCTTCTGAATATTCCGTGTACTGGGACAGAATCTTCTTTTGATGTCTTTTTAAACATGAATTTATAAAATATATGTAAACCTTATGGGGATCTTAGGCTGGAGCATTATGTGTAGTGCCTGCAATTTAAAGTAAAACTATAAGCAATGCATGCTCTAGGTTTAAGACTGATGGTGATAGCCCATTAATGGTTACAGCGAATTACAACTCCAGCGATTCTGATTTTACAAATTCTACACTAAGATGGTGCATTGAGAGATGGTATGCCGAGAAGGCACCCTGGCTGTTCATCTGTTCATGTCTTCTACATACAAGAGGTGCATGTAAGACTTGGACATTCAACCATTCTCCCAACCTTACAGCCAAGGAAAATTGAACTTTGAAGTCATTAAGTGTTTGTTTACCCCTTTCCTGACAGTTACCTATATTTTTTATTTGCTTTGCTGTTTCAAGTTTGAAGGTACAAGAGTTCATTACTTCATTTCCATGTTGATATCAGGATGTGGGCCTCAATGTCCCTCCCAGGGCTGATCTAGAGATATCCTCAGCATTTTACTAATCTTTTCTCACCTGTGAAATAAGAATCCTTTGTCAATGTGCTATATGAACCACTCATACTGATGCCAATTTTATTAAATGGGCAGGAGAAACGCACGATGGAGGTCTCCAAAAGCAGCAATAATTCCTAATTTCCATCTGCCAATGCGTAGTTTTGAAGTTAGAAACAGGTAATCTGTCTCGGGGCTACACTCTCTTTCTCACTCTCTAGGTGTCTATCTATCTGACAACTCTTATTACATATAAGAGATGTACATACTCGCTTAGTATGTTCAGTTTAGGAGCCTTTGAGCGCTTCTAAAATCAGTTACGGAAAAACCATTTAAATTTGTGAGATGTTTTTAAAGTAAATGAACTCAAGTACTTACCCTACGGCCCTATTCCTCCACCCTGCAATGAAAAAGGAAAAAAGAAGATAAAATATTACAGCAAGATGTTTTTGCTTTCTCCATGTGTGGTTTTTGATTGGACCATCAAGAAAAGAGTTTTTTTCCCCTGCATTTGATGTTTTGTAGTATTATTCAGTTGCATTTTTGTAGAATAAAATAGTTCTATTTGCCCTTTTTACTATAGTTATGGCTCAACCCCTCTGATTTTTAGTGATAGCTCTGTTTTAGAGGTGGTTAATGCATTGAAATGCAAGTTGAATAGAATTATACTTTCTTCTTGATTTTTCCTGGAACTGAATGCAATGGGCCAGAGCCAGACCCTGAGTTATGTTTTGTCCAAATCTGATTTTCAACAACGAAGATTGTTTAGTCTGTATTTGTTTGTCACATGGTAGGAAAATTTTGTTTATTTCAAAATTTCAATTGTTAGATACCTAAACCATGTTTTTACTCGGTACACTTTTAGTGCAAGGTTCACTAATCATATACTTACTATATCCATTCTTGTCTATGCAGGACTTTTACTGATGACATAAAGTCTCTCAGATTGATAACTGCCATCAAAACCCCTTATCTGCCAGATGGCAGATTTGATCTCGAGGCCTATGATGCTTTGGTGAACATGCAGATTGAAGATGGTGTTGAGGGTGTGATTGTTGGTGGAACTACTGGTGAAGGCCAGTTGATGAGCTGGGATGAACATATAATGTTAATTGGTCACACAGTCAACTGTTTTGGCGGGTCAATCAAGGTTATTGGGAATACTGGAAGTAACTCAACAAGGGAAGCAATTCATGCTACAGAACAGGGCTTCGCCGTCGGAATGCATGCTGCTTTGCACATTAACCCCTACTATGGCAAAACTTCCCTGGAGGGCTTGGTTTCTCATTTTGAGAGCGTGCTCTCAATGGGCCCTACCATTATCTACAATGTGCCGTCACGAACTGGTCAAGATATTCCACCCCGTGTGATCCACACTGTGGCACAAAGTGCAAACCTGGCGGGTGTCAAGGAGTGTGTCGGACATGATAGGGTAGACCAGTATACAAAAAACGGGATAGTTGTATGGAGTGGAAATGATGATCAGTGCCATGACTCAAGGTGGGATTATGGCGCAACCGGAGTTATATCTGTTACCAGCAACTTGGTCCCAGGACTGATGCGAGAACTCATGTTCAGAGGAAAGAACCCAGCCTTGAATGCAAAGCTCATGCCTTTGATCGAGTGGCTTTTTGAAGAGCCGAATCCCATCGGGTTAAATACAGCTCTTTCTCAGCTTGGGGTTGTAAGGCCAGTTTTCCGGCTACCATATGTACCACTCCCTTTGGCTAAGAGAGTAGAGTTTGTTAATATAGTGAAAGAAATTGGGAGGGAGAATTTTGTTGGAGAGAAAGATGTTCAGGTTCTTGATGATGACGAGTTTATTTTGGTTAGTCGATATTAGGTGGTAATCCGAGCATGAAAGCACCTAGAGTTTAGTTTGTTTTTGCCCCTCTCAAAGATAATAAGTAATGTCTTCTAGCTATTAAGCCCAAAAATAAATATTGTCTTTCAGTTTTTTTACCTATATGATGGATATGCAAACCTTTCCTTTGATATTGTAGGCTATTATCAATGTGGAGTTTTATTGCATCCTCCTTTTCTTCTTTTCCAAAGGGGTCACCGTGAGTTTGCAGGTGTTCTTTAAGCAAGCTAGATGGTGGTGGCTTCTCTAATGTAGGATTCTAACATGGGGGATTTGCAACAACTTGAAGTTATTGTCAGCAGTTTGTTGAAAAGCTTGCCAAAAAGGTAAGGCTTTGTGATTACTTTGAAGTTTTGAGAGTCAAAACCATGGCTCAAATAAAATAACCCCATTTTTTTCAGTAATTTACAGTTATTTTTCTGTAGTCTTTAAATTTTTTGTTAAGCATCTAATAAATGTTTAGCCTGAAACGGAAAATATATGTACTAGATTGTTTTTGTTGCCAAAAAAAGAAATAACATATTTCATCAGTTGCTACAATTTAAAGTTTGTAACTTGAAACATCTTCTTTCTCACATTTGTGCTCCCATTTCTTGCACAATTTCTAAGATTCTTAGTTTAGAACTGATGCTACCTACTATCAGTCTATCATTAAATCCTTGTGTTATCACATACTCTGATAACTGTTAACAAATTTTTATTAAGTTCATGAGAAGCATGAAACCCACTTATCCTTACTTTTTTCCATCAAAAATTAATGTAGCAAACTTATTCAGTAAAAATTTGGTGGAGAAAGAAAGAAAGCTAAGAACTTTTGTTCTGGGTACTATTGGGACGAGGGACATTTTGGAGTTGAGAGTGCAAGGATCTGTTCTCTTGGTGAAGTAGGGCAGCTTTCTTTCTCAGTTTCTCATTCTCTTCAATGATGCTTTTGTTCTCCATGTATAGCTTCAAGTTCTTCATTTCCAGCTCTGTATTCAACATTCTCATTCTTGCCTTTTCCTTTGCCTGCTTTGACAGTCTCCTCCTGCTACATGTCCAAAAGTTTTGTTAAATTCGTACATACATGCATACACCTGCATAAACGCTGAGCCTGTAGCCAACAAATCGCCAAATAGTTGGAGGAACACTAGTGTAAAAGCCCGTTCGCGCAACTATTTGACGGATTGTTAATTGCAACTAATGTTGTTATGCTCTATATATAATATATAAGCCAGCGTGTAGCCAATAATCCGTCATACAGTTAGACACTAGTGTGTTCGCCCAACTGTTTGACAGCATGTTGGCTACATCCAACATTGGCCGTGGACCATGTTATATATATACATATATATATATTATATATATATATATATATATAGAGAGAGAGAGAGAGAGAGAGAGCTGACCTATGTAGCGATTGTACCCGGAAGTTGGGGCTCTTTGATTGCTGTTGCCGGTGGAAAGTGGAATCTGAAGGAAGATATGAGCTCAATTCTGAGGTGCTAATATACATTGTGTCCCTTCTAATCCTCAGTGTGTGTGTGTGTGAGAGAGAGAGAGAGATGTTAGTTAGGGCAATTGAGGGCAGAAAGATTGAAAGATTTGAGTTTTAGATTGTGGGTAAGAGTTTGATGAGTTCCTATGAGCAGTTGTAGACTTAAATAGACATTTGTGCTTGTGTGTGTGTGTGTGTGGGAGGGGGGGGGGGGGGGGGGATGGGGGTGGGGGGGGGAGGGGGGGGGGGGGGGGGGGGACTTTCCATGGGAATGATGACAAGAGGACTCATGATTAAAAAGGCCAGCAAAAAGTCACCCCATATCAAGAAGATCAGGAAGTACAGTACTAGAGTTCTTATTCTTGGTTTGGCCTTTTTTGATTACACTCCATAAATTCATAATAATCAATGAAGACTATTCTTAGGCTGGCAGTGACTGATGGGAACACAGAAAATGGCCAAACATCCTGCTGTAACTTGGAAGTTTCTTTTTGAATTGTACAGCCATTCCTTCTGTTGTTGTCACGACCATCATCATTGATATGAGAATTAGTCGTATGTAATCATCAATAAATGGTTATCATTATGGCCATCTCAATACTAAGGACAGAATATAACACCATGTCCTAGAATTAGCAATCTAGGTATTAGGCTTTTATAGTCACAAATGCCTTTTTTGACTTTCTAAAATGGGACACATGGTTACTACCGACTACTTTGGGATTAAAATGAGTAAACATAAGAATATACTCTTCTCAAATATTTGACGCTATAGAATTTCCAGGAGAATTTATATATATCCATGTAATTCTCTCTCTCCTTCCTATTAGAGTCTTAAAGAAAATTAAAAACTTGAAAATTCTCTTTTCTTCTTATTGGAGTCCTATGAAAAATTAAAGACTTAAGAATTTTTTCTCCTCTTTCTATTGGACTCCTTTATCTTTTTATATATATTTGTGCAATCCTCTCTCCCCTTTTTATTGGATGAATAGACAAATGAATTGGAGTAATTAAGTTTTTTAATTAGTGTGCATTGAAGTATAACATCAGTTATTTAGAAACCGAGAGAGTATTTACCAGCAACGTTATATATAGCCAGCCAACATCCGGCAATTAGTTTTAGTTGGACGAATGATTTTAATAATAGTGTTCGTCTAATCGTTTCACCAATTGTACCTAAAATCGATGCTAGTTACGAATTTTTTTGTGTGATTATTTTATCTTTTTATTAATCAAAAGGAGATCTGCAACACTTTAGTCCTAATAAAAAATTATAAGATAATTTAAGGTGAGATGTTCAAACAGTATCCACGTGAATATCACGTGGAACAAAAAGGGGGTGTTTGACGGTGGGCCTATTAGAGAGAAACTTTGACTGTAATGGGGTTGGTTTTAGAGTCAATGTGGTTAGGTTTCTTGTTTTGTTTTGTGCCTTATGTACATGTAATTGAGTACACTGCACTACACATTAACTACTGCTACTCATTTACTAAGAAAATGAACCCCCACCCAAGATTTGTCCTCATCTTCTCCATCTCCATCATCATCTCTCTCTTTCATTCTCATCCTAGAAATGAAATGCTATAATGATGAGGATGGTGCTAATTTCCCACCACCTTTATTTCATATGGTCCCTTATTACCTGCTTGGTTGCTTGAAAACTTTTATCTAGCTTGTTGGTTCTAGTGTAGATTAGGGACTACTATACTGCATTACATTAAGTCTGAAATACTTTTGAGTTCCGATATGTTTTGCAAAAAGTTTCAACTGAAATATAATTGCAATGTATGTATATAAATAAAATAAATAAATTCCGTCAGTTGCTTCAGTAATTTAAAGAAAATTTAAGGGAGAACTTGAGATCAGTCGTAAACTCGGAAGTCTTGAGTTCGACTACCACTCGAAGCATTATAGGGGCTACGGACCGCAGGTTTAGACTTGTTTCGAAAGTCTTGTTCAGTGAGAGGAGACTGACTGGTCGCAAGACCAAGAATTCCTCTTAGCAAAAAAAATAAAAATTAAGTAAGAACTAAGAGTGACTTCGCTCTAATTTATTCTATTTTATCACATAAACTTTTACATTAGTTGTAATCCACATTCTTCATATATTTTGTCGACATGTATATTATTTTTTAATATTTTTTTGTCTTTAAACGAGAGTCTCATTTAAAGAGTTTGAGAATAAAATAATGAGCGTCTCAATATATAGCTCCAAAAACCTCGTTGACGAATCTTATCTTTCAATTACCAAGTAAGAAAAAAAAAAGAATGGAATTTTCTCAATAAACACAAGTCTAATGAGTATATTTTTCCCGAAAATTTTCATGCAAGTATGATGAAAAATTGAAGTGTAATGAAGTAGTCTCGATAAAAATCTTTTAGCATTCTAGATTTTCCCTTTCTTTACATCTTACCATATCTTATATGTGGTCTCCACATCACTATCAGCCATTCACCATATTCCTCAATTCAATTAAGTTGTAGGCAAATCCATAATCGGATGCCCCCAAGATTCCTGATACATTTACCGTCTTCTCTACTTCCAATATTTGTTGCTGGGAAATGGATAATGCAAAAGAATTTATATTTGCCATGTTGACAGGCACAAGAGCCCTAGAAACAGGAGACTTTGAGGAAGAAATGCCACTTCATAATTAATTTTCACAATTTGATGTTGCACACAAGTAGCACTATTTCCCACAAAACAGAAAAATCAGGCTAGTCCTCTTCTACTGAACAGCATAGAGCAACCATTTACATGTTAAAAGTTCAAGAGTAGCATCATCAGCTTCACTCACTAGGCATCTTCTATTTACAGGTCCTACATCCTCTAGCTTAGGAAACTAAAACTCGGAAACGAATTAATGCTTACTTGCATGGTTGCTATCCAACGGAATCTTCTTGTGTAGCTTCATCATCTTCACCAATTGCCTCTTCTAATTGTTGGCTACCCTCCGTCTCTGCATCTGAAGCAACTACACCTTCAGTATTCATTGCATCAATATCCTCGTTATCAGTACAATCTTCTGTATCCGAGTTTGAAGCAACCCCCTTTTTGGAGACTTGATCACAATCACTGCCCACACCACCACAAAACTGCTCCTTTAGATCAGGAGCAACAATTGCGATCATATCACGTAATGCTTGACGTTCATGATTCCGTCTGAGGGCAGCAGCTTTGGAGGACGAGGCACTTTGACTCTCAGCCACCACACCACCAGAATCAGGTAGCATTAGTAATGCTGCTGCACAATCCTCATAGTCTTTACTTCTAGGAGAATCATTCTCCCCATGGACTGAAGGAGCCGTGTTGCAAGCCCAACTCCCAGCAACTTCCGAAGCCAACAGGTCAGCTGTTTTGATTGTGCCTCCAGCTTCAGAATCTTCAATTGTGTTTCGAGCCTCATGGGGCTTATTTGATAGGGACTGATGTGAACTCTCCCCACCTATCATTTGGCCCCGCACTTCACCTTCTTGACCAAGGGTGTCATCATCAATCTGCATTGTGTCCCCAACTAACTTGTTTAGATCAATATTCCGATCACCATCATTTCCAGGGCTTTCAGTCTCAAACACTTGCTCAGTTCCAACAGTGTCTCCCTCCAAAATTGGTGCTGTGCCAACACCATCGATGTCAGAACCAAAACCACCCTTAACAACACGATCTGCACTTGTAAATTCAGCCTCCTGGGTGTCTTGGCCATTTTCTTCACCTCTGTTATCACAATCATGCTTCTCGGTAACACTGGCTTCATCACTTGATATTTCAACTTGATTTCTGGCATGCCTCTGCGCAGAACTACCGGAGTTTGCCTTTGAAGTGCTATTGTTTTGATGCCCTAACACTTCTTTTCCTCGAACGACAGATCCAATTATGTTTCCATTATTTACATTGGGCTCAATATCAACTGATATGTTATCATAATTCTCCTCATCCTCTAGTGTTCTTTGCATCGTCTTTAATTGTTCCTGCTGCTTTGCAAAAAGAACTGAGATCTCCTCAGTTGTAGAATAAAAAGACCGAAGTTGTGTTTCCCTGCACAGCAACCATGTATTGTAAACTATCACTACTTGGGGATTGGTTAAAGACAAGCAACTTTGAAAATATTAAACACCAGAGCAGACAACATGCATCAACTTCTCTATACTGGAGGTACTAAAAATAAGTATATAACATGAAATCGTTGGCAAAATATAAGTATTACTAAAGGCCTGAACGGTCAGCAGGCCAGCTCTCCTCTCTCTCAGTCACTTGGGTAATTAAATACTAACACATTATCTCTTTTCTCTCTACTCAATTGTGGGGTCTGCTGACCATTTTTTGGCCAAGAACTGCTGACCCTCCATTCTCTCTTTAAAATATGATATACATAAACATCTAGTGAGCGTCTCAAAACCCATGCTTGCATTGTTTTAAGACATGACACAAGAAATCAAGATCCAGTTACCATACAAATATAATGAAACATGTTGACCACAAACAATTAACATACTTCGTATCAATCATCATACATTAAAGAGCACTTTGCCAGCCAACTCTTACCGAAGCATAATTCTTTCCCTGGCAGCCTTTAGTTTACGCCTTTCAAAATCAAGATCCCGCATTGCAGCATTTATATCAAGTTCAAGCGCAGACACTTTAGCCCAGGCCTCTTCTCGAGCTGCCTGCTACAACAGCAAGAAAAAACTCGGTTTAACATAAAAAGAATTCATCACAACATCATAACTAAGTTCATAACCTGCCAAGTCCTTTGGCAGAAACAAACAAGAATGTTCTTCAACACAAAATAAGAACTGAGAAAAGAAGAAGAAACAAAAAAATTCACACATACAACCCATGTGGAACTATAGAGAGAAGTGGGGGAAAAAAACAGAAACAGAAATATAGGAGTTCATATAATACTCCCTCCCTCCGTCCTAAAAAAAGAGTACGACTTTTTTTGTTACCTTTTTCCCCAAATATAAATCTAAGTGACTCACATAAAACTTTAATATTTTTCAAAATAAAGTCAAGATAAGAAGAGTACTATTTTTTTGGATAGGAATAAGGTTATAGAGAGAAGGTAAGAGAGACACAAGAATATGGAAGCAAATTGGAGGTAAAGGAGAAATAAGATTAAAAGGGAAAATTGACAAAAAAGTACAGAGGCAACAAAAAATTCTTAAATTCGGCACTTCTCCAAATCATAAGCTGCCTATACTATATAGCAAAGTTATTCATATAGAGTAGTAAAACCAAAATATATGGTAATTCCTAATAAAATGATAAAATCCTTAAAAACAAATAATGACATAAATTAAGCCCAAACTCCCATATACCTAGCACTAAAATGTATATCCAACGTCTTCGGGTTGCCCTATGCTTATCATAGCCAACATCTGATATGCAGTGTGTCAATTCCTTTTTGATACTCATCAAACCATAGCCCCTTTCCCCTAAAAAAAACAATGGGACCCCAACCCACATAGAATAGGAAAAAAGAAAGAATGAAAGGAAGGAAAAAGAAGAGAAAAAAAGAAGAAATTATGGTTACAAGTTTCATATACTTCATGATTACAGACTATTTCAGAGCGGATGCAACTCTTTCTATGTATTATTGTCAAGAAAGTAATGCAAAATAGACTACATAGATAAACCCCGTGTATAAAGCGTGTAAGGCACACAAGACCTCACATGCCTTGAAAGTCTCAGAAGCGTCAAAAATGCAAATATTATTGGATTTGAAGTTTTGTTAGGAAAAGGGGTGGTTCTGAAGACCGGGTAAAGTATCATACTGAAATAAACCAAAGAAAATGTAGTGTCCTTCGTACCTTTTCCCTCTCGAGTTCTTTCACTAACCTTCTAATTCCATGCTCAAGTTCTTCTACTCTCTGTAATGCCCAATAGCACAGTATACAATCTTCAGATTCTTAAATACGGTACTATAGTAGAAAATGCAACATATAGTTTAATAAATTTATAACTGCTGAGGAAGTCAGAGGCGTGCATACTTTTCTACCATTGGCAGAAGCGAGTTGCTCTTCACAAACTTGAGCTTCTAGCTGTCGAACTTTGTTGTCGGAAATAACCAACTTTTCCCTAGTGTCTTCCTGTTGCAACAAATAAGATCAAACATGACAAAGTTTCTGAGAGTAGACGCATTTTTCATAAAGTAGAAGTTGATGCATATAGTACCAATTTGGATCTCAAAATTTCCAATAATGAACTCCTTTCTTTCTCTGATTCCTGTAGATGTATAGGATTAACAATTTCATTTATTTGTGGCTTTAAAAATACAATCAAATAATAACTTTCATCCTTGATGAAAATGAAATCTGATCAGACCTGAAGCTTATAAATTACTTCTTGCTGTTCTTTTTCTCGCCGTAAGGTAGCATCAGATAGTCGTTTCAACTCCTCCTGAGATTCAGCCTGAACTTTCTGTATTGAAGTTTTTAAGTTCACTGCAGCTTTTTCTCGTTCCTCTCTTCTCAGCTCTCGCTCTTCATCTAATAAAGTCTCGAGTTTCAATATAGATGCTTTCTGACTACACGAAGGAAACAAGAAATAAACATTGTTCAAGAAAAAGATAAGAGCAAAAGAAACAAAATAATTTTCCGTGATCTTCTCATTTTCAGCAACCAAGTTACTTAATCAATTAGCCAAGAGAAGTAGTGAGCTATTGATTCATAATCAAATATTACTCCCTCCGTCCTCAAAATGATGAGCAAAGTACATTTTTCACACATTAAGAAAAGTAGAGGAAAAAGAGTAAAATAATTTTCAAATTTATCCTTAACATAAAGGGATGAGTACTTTTATTTTTTTATACTAATGAACCCCACTAAATGACACACTTATCCTTCACTTTATTTTATGTACCTTTGCTCATCCTTTTGAGAACAAAAAAAATTGTACCTTTAGTCATCATTTTGAGGACGGAGGAGTATCAATTTATCATATTTTTTAGGATGGCTAAAACTTAATAGAAGGCACTTTTGAAGAGGTCAACAATAGCAACTCAAACGATGAAAAATTGCTAAGTGCTAACATTCCAAATATGGAATTTTAGATCTACACTCGGTTTCATTGAATTTCATAAATCCATTGCTGAAGAAAGTTTACAAGAAGTTGCATCAAATGATATGCTCAGGGAAATACAATATATTCTAATATTGCCACTTATGTTATTGCATTTTGACATAAAAAAAAACTAATAATAAATTATATCATTTTGATTGTGATTTACGACTTACGAGGTGTGCCCTCGACTTGCTGAGGACCTTCTGCTTGAGCCATTCATGGTTGATGGGCCATAAGAAGAGCAAGATGTTTTAGCGGTATTTTGCTAAGAAGCAGAGATTCTTCATTACCCCAGCAAACTGCTTTATCCCTACACTGGATACTTCGATTCTCGGGGACTCTTAGGGGATTCTTTCCTCCTTCATAACTTAGGCTTTATGAATTATCTATGATTATTTTTGTTATTTTTAAGACTTCATGTTTATGGAAACACTAAAGTTATATTGTTTGTTGAATGGTTTTTGTTTTTCTCTTGTAGTATTAATTTTGTTGAATGTTTATCATACATCTATATTTATATATATATATATATATATAATATAACTAGACACAAAAATATATACATAGTTAATAAAAAATATGTGTCCAATCCTCCCACACCCGAATCTCCATATTTTAAGATTTGGTGAATCTTCACATCCCCGCACCCGTATCCATGCTTCTTAGGTGTTTTGCCATTCTTTGAGAAACTTGAACAGAGAGGAACACACATATCTTTTGTGGTTGCTCCTTTGCTGTTTCATTTGTAATAGGATCGGTCACCTTTTAGAGTCGTTATCAGCTTTGGCAATGTGCGAACTTAGGAGGTAATCTACTCCTGATTGGACAGGGATTGGTGGGTTGCTTGCTAGGATTTTGTCTTTCCTGAGATGTTATGATCTGGAGGATTTCTCATCCTCCTCAGCTTTAGTACCTCTTCTTCTTCCCAATAAAATTTCTCTTTTCTCCAAATAAATCATCCATGCATTTTCCCTTTCATTAAATTAATTTGAAGCTATTGTCACTTCAAAATTTTGAACACCATAGACATGACTCATTAGAACTTAACTTTTCAGGTACAGATCTATAATCCGTGGGTCAAGAAAATATAAGCCGAAGTATATAATAAAATTATCTACAAAGCAGAAAATAACAAATTGTGGAATACAGGACTGTATATTTTTAAAAGAACAGAGAGAGAGAGATGAAGAATTCAGTTATGACTCACCTGTCTATTATTTCATTTGCTTCAGTGCATGACTGCATAGATGCACCAAGTCTTACATTAAGGTCCTCCATCGCATGTTTTTGTTCAGCAGATATTCTACTAATCTCCACTATGTCCTTCTTATTTTTCTCCAACACATGGTTCAACTCTTTGAGTTGGTCAAGGTAAGAATTCGAAACTGACTCTTTCAGATCTTTTTTTTCCTGCAAAATATAATAGACTAGGTGATTCAGACAATACAAGGACAGGACTTTGAGCAGTTGAGTTGTGCAAAAGTAAGATGGAAACCAACATAGAATTTACATAATCTGTACTCTAATTCAAGAAGCATACATACAAGTGATATATGGCAACACTATTTGATACATGAGTACTACAAATTGCACTACCTTTGGGAGCTATAATAAAACTTAACCAGGGGCTATATGTGTCTGACATGGCATTAATGTTCACGTACCAAGAAGAATATCTAATAAGAGAAAATATACGTTACATTGGCAAAAACAAGTTGACAACTAAGGATATCACTGTTTACAATAAGTGTTTAGTCCCAACTAAGAAATAAGTATGGACAGTTCTACACCTCTAGATGTTACATCAGACACATACTTTATATTTTCTTCCTTAAATTATATGGTAAATAATTATACAGCCAAAGTCAACAAGTTATTATACAAATAAAACTCATAAATATTTTAATGCATGGAATCATATTATTCCTTCAATTATGCCAGTAGGGCTTGCATCAGAATATACTATTATTTAAAGCACACCTCTCAGCACAAACTCAATGCACAAGACAAACGTAAACTAACAAAAACATACGGTTTCATGACGCTCAATAGCTTCACGGTTTTCACTCTGCAAGGAATCTATGGTTGTAACATGATCTTCCAATTGCTTCCGTAGTTCCTGAATGTGGATATGAGTTAAAGATATTATAGTGGGAAGAAAAAGGATATGAGCTTCTTGATAGAGTGCAGAAGTAAACTCTTTTTCATCAAAGCACAAGCACTCAAAATTTAAAATAGGGGTACCGTGTTTGATCTTTGAAGGCTTCGAAAATCATCAAGAGAAATAGGACCTTCAGATGCACCTAGTCCTATTCCTCTCTGCCTCTTACTTCCAGAGCCGAACTCCTCTTCACACATCAACATAAGCATCTTTAAGTAGATAAATCTAAACCTTGAAACTAAATTTATACATAACAGAAGTAGAAGATTTCTGACATAGCTGAACAGCAATACAAGAAACAATGTGAAATAACTGAACAACACTGAAAATTACTGAATGATTTTGCTATAAAAAAGAAGCCAGGGGTGGAAGGCAGAAGAAGAAGAATGATAAGCAAAAGTGGTGGGTTATGCATAAAAGTATAGTTCCATGAAAAGAAATGGCTTCATGTTTATCTAACTATCACAGGCAAATGCTTGGGATGCCAGCTTAGAAACCCATAGAAACTATAGTACTATACTATATAACTATATCCTACACAACCTATCCAAGTGAAAACTGAATTGAGTGAATTCTATACCTGAAGAAATAACAGTATAAACTAAAACTATGATACAAATATAAACTTGTAGTAAAACAATGAACAAATCCTCATTCAATTTAATTATACATTCACAAATGCCACACAATTTAAACATAAGGATCCCTTGGCCATTTCTTTTATGTGGACCACATTGCAGAGCATAACTACTTGTACTAACCTTTTCACAGAAGTGCAAAAACAAATGAATTATAAATTACAAACTTTTCTGTATGTAATTATAAAGCAATACTCATAGGGATTTGTACCCAGAACATACCTGCTTTTCTCTTCAGTGGGGAACCATCTGACAAGGAAGTGGATTTCAGAACTTCGCGGAATACAAAAGCATATGCAAGTTCTGTAATCATGAACCCTTTAATTAGAACTACATGTCAGGAATGAGGGAAAGAATGAACCTTAGAATTCAAAGCCATCTGTTTACCATGCTGAGGAGGCGCTGCAAATGATATAATATCTCCATGGTGGAGTTTAGATTCAGGGCTTTTTTTATTCAGCTTCTCCCAGTTGAGGTATGTCCCATTTGTACTGCAGAAGGCTCAACAACATCAGAAAATTTATCATGTTCATGCATCTGAATATCTATACAATCGCCAGAAACACAACCTAGTATCTTTCAAGAAGATGGAAGTACAGAATTTGGATGAATGCTCAACATCTTCAGTAGAAACCCTCTTCCTATAGATTTTACAATGTTGTGCACTTATTTGATTTGATAAAATCTGGAAACGCGCATCGTCTACTAATCGGCCAATGCGATGTTCGTCAGAAGTCAAAATCATATTTAAGCCCTGGTTGCCAATATTACTGTCAGCAAAACTCATAAATAAGTGAAGAACACGTACTTTAACATACAGAGTAAAAGTTGAGATCGAAAGGAACGGGCATGGTCAACACATGAAAATCCCCCTTAACTACAGATCTGGAATACTACAACAGCACTAGTTAAGTTCAAAGTTTGGAAGTCGACCAAGAGTCTATGACCCCTGTTTACAATTACATAAACTTGTTTTCCCTTTGACTAGTAAGAACAGTATTATATCAGCAGCAGAAAGCAAGCACATGGAAGAGCATTTTCAGAAACTGAATCACTAACCTAAGCGGGAATGATACAACCACTACCACACAACTCTCAACTTCCTGAAACACCGAGCCTCATTCTATGCAGATACAAAATATGAATACTACTCAAACAACGTTTCAACTACATCTATGCCAGTATCTTCTCAGCTCCCAATTTCCTTTTCCGAATTGTCTTTTGGACAAATTTTTAAATCAAAGAAAATTCCATAATATGGTTATTAAGAGGCCATTTTTAGTTCATTATCTATCTGAGTTTCAGGAGAAAGAAAGTTAGCTATTTCAAACAGTTAACCAAATACGGAACACTCCACAGAGATTTTTATTTTATCTGAATCAGGCCCAGCATAATGTGTCTTGAGCCGTATTTATTACTTGCATCTTTAAAAGTTTTAAGTCAAACTGTTTTAAGTGCGATAACTGACAGCCATCTATCTATACCATTAATTTCTTATGAAAACTTTTGCTACATAACAACATACTATATCTAAGGTGGTGTTTGATTAAGTCTGAATGCCTCTAAATAAATGTGCCTCTAATTCGGTCAGAGGCTAAACTTGTTTGGTAATTTTTTTTTGCCTCTTAATCGGTAAGATATAAAATCAAATCTAAACTATTCAGAGGCCAATCTGAATGAAAGTTGTCTTTTTTTGGACCAAAATAACCTCTTCAATATTACAAAATCCCACTTGTATCCCCAAATTTATCCAAAACACAGTCCCACCAAAGAACATAAATCGCCACAAACCCAACCACAAGATCCGAAACAAAAGTCCCAGCTGACAAAATTGCCCCAAACCCAGTTGTCGCTTGGCCACCACCAACGGCGGCCACCGATGCAAACACATCAGGAGCTCCATTTCCAAGGGCAAGAAGAGTCACGATGCCCATACTTGGCCACAAATTAAAGAGACTAGAAAGCTTGGTAACAACAACTGAGAATTGGGATTGGGTTGTTTTGATAAGGATGTAGAACTGGAGGAACACACAGAGGGTGAGAAAGGGGATGGAGAAAATGGGTTTTCATGAAAGATGCAAAAATGGAGAGAAAAGTAGTTGAAGACACCATTGGAGGGGCAATAATGGAGGAAAGACAAATTTCAGCGGAGGGGAGGTGGGGTTTGGAGAATGGATGAGCAAAATTGGTGGGTGAATTGAGAAGAGAAGCAGATCCACACTGAGTTCAGGGGAGGGGGAGGTGGAGGTGGGAGAATTGGGTTTGTCTCATTCTGGAAAGGGAAAAAGAAATTGGTATGCAAATAAACTGTTTAGAGGGTTAAAATGGTAAAATACTATTATTTAAATATTTTGAAAAAATTAATTATCAAACAACATTTTTTCATTTAGATACAATTCTGGACAGATGCTCTACAATATTCAAGATGTCTAAACTGTTCAGATCTTAATATTCAGTTTTATCAAACACAACCTAAGTGCCTTCCATGGTATATGCCATGGATTCAAAACTCCGATAAAGCAATGATCTTGGGCCACCAAACATAGTTTACTATGGACTTGCCTTATTTGCCTAGTGTAAGTGGTTGGGGGCATAGCATACATTCGTGATTTTAGTTTACTATGGACTTGTGTTAGACCCTTTTTGGCTTGACATGGACTTGACATGCGGGATGGCCAGACAGCATGGCAAGGATTGCCTTGACACTCAGTCAAAGTGGGCGTAAGGCAGGTTGACACTCAGATTGTGCGGCAGTTTGGTGCAGCGTGCGACATCTTGGCGCAAATTGCGGCAACTAGGCACAACATGCGGCAGTGAGGCGCAGCATGCGCGGAGCGTGTGCACAACGGGCAGCAAGTTTGGGTTTCTGGCAAAAATAGCTTAACCAGTGGGTTGGCGTTATGACTGTTCAAGCAACCTTGATGTCTATTGCTGGCACATTGGATATTTTCATAAGTGCTACTATAGGGGAGGGGTGGTCGGTGAAGTCCACCTGAGCCATGAGCAGGCAGCCATGGGCGATGGATGCGGGGCATTGAGGCATTGTCGGGCTCCCCTAACAACAATGCTAACAACGAATAGGTGGCTTGGATCGGATCAAAGACCCATTCATGAGCGGAGCATAATTTGGGCAAGAACATTGAATGTGGGCAACATGCGGGCTGCGTGTGCGCAATGGCACGCATGCCTTGCACCTTTGGAAGGCATTGATGGCAATGTTGGGAAATCGGTGTGCGGGATGGTGCAACATTCGGTGACAACAATGAAGACCAAGGCTTGTGGGGCAAAAGCTTGGCAAGAATCGGGGCATGGCATAGGCAGGGCCTGGCGTGCCAAAATGTTGCATGGGTTCAGTACTAGTCAATGTGGGTCTATATTGGGAGCAAGACAGCACAAGATGTTAGGCTACGTGAGGTGCCAAACAACGCTGGGCGTTGGGCTGCGTGACAGCATAATGTGTTGGGCTGTGCACAAGATAGCACTTGACATGCTGGGCTGGGCAGCATGCAAGACTGATGCACGTGGAGACAATCAAAGTGGGCTGGCGTGCACAGTTGGTTCGGGCTGCAACTTGGGTTGGGTCAAGGAGTAGTTGAGGTGCAGTTTGGCAGGTCAGATTGCACAAGACAATGGGGCAGCGTGTCAGGAAGTAGGGGCAACAGTTGGGCACAGCAGGCAAAGCGGTTATGGGCAGTTACCAAAAGTGGGGAAGTGGCCAGATAGCTGATTGTTGTGCTGGGACCCATTTATGCGTGGCCTAAAGACTTGAAGACACCTGTTGACAGTTATCAGTCATGGGACAGTTATCAGTCATGGGCAGTTATGGGGAACTGCCACCCCCTTTGTTGGCAGCACCTTAGTGGTGCAAACCTCTTGGCAGTTGGGGGTGTCAACTGACCATCAGGCTATAAATAGCCAGTGCTTGGTGCACGAAATGAAGTATGCTAGAGAGCAGAAAAGAGTGATAGCTTAGTGCATCCTCTGTGAATTGTAAGCCTTTGGGCAGATTCCTAGTTTATTGAAGGTGCAATAAAAGGTTGGGCGTTTAGCCTGTAAATTCGTGTGTTGTCCATTGTTTGCTTACATACAAATATTCCTAATCAGTATACATATAATTGAGTGTGTGTGTGTGTTGTTGGGTCTAAACAGTGCGTTGGAGTGTTGTGCGGGATTGGCTGACTGGTTGTGCGAGACAGACCGCGAAAATTTTGGGGTAAACCTCAACCTTGTGACAACTTGCCTATTGTAAGTGGTTGGGGGCATAGCATACATTCGTGATTTACCTAGTCAGTTTAGGGGTGTGGCCGTGCCTTCCTCCATTACCCAAAAAAAAATACAGAATAACAAAAAAACACATGGAACACAAATGTAGTGAAACACAAACACCTCATATACTGCATTAGTGTAGTTTAGTCTATGTAGAGAGAATTTTATGGTACATTATCAGCCAAACTAATGTCACTGCCACTATTATGCTCCAAAGTCACAAAATTGAACAATTATATACTGCAACACAAAATTAGGCTAGGCTTAGGGTTTGAACCTGGCGGCGCTTACGGGCCTTGTCGGAAATGGCGGTGAGAACAGCCCAAACGTCGGGATCGGAGTACTGAAGGGGCTGAGAAGCGATGTTTGAGGCCACTGAGAGTATAAATTCTTCGGCCTTCTGAGGATTATTTGGTGATGGATGATGGGCAGCGAAATTGTTCTTGTCTTCGTTGTTGCCAGGGTGGGAGGAATTACTGGCTTGAGAAGCGCGTAATTCGTCTTTATTAGGGTTTGGACTGGGTTTTGAAGCTATCGGAGTCTGTGGATTCGCATCTTCCATCGCCATTCAAGAAGATTTTGCGGTAGTTGAAAATGGCGGGGATTTGTAAACCCTAATTACCGGTTTATTTCACCACGTTTGGGGAAGAAGAGTGAAGAGTGAGGAGGAGTGAGTGGGGTCCATAGCTTGTGGCAGACAGGCCTGGTCAGATCCAATAAAATTATATTACCCGGCCCGATGTTTCAACTTATATTACCAGGTCCAATGGATCAACTATTGAGTATCTTACAAAAATAGGGATTAATTAATTTTTGATGCAGTGGGTGTTCAACCGGTAAAAATCGGACCGGTCCGAACCGGTGTCGTAACGAATCGGTACCGAAAGAAGGCAAAATTTCGTACCGAAACCGGTAGTACCGATTCGGTACCGGTTGGACCGGTTCGGTACCGGTTATACTGAATATTATTATTATTTTATTATTATTTTTATTATTAATAATAAAAAAATAGGAAACCGGTATATACCAAAGCCTAAATTCCTGAGCCGGTACCAAAACCGGTATACCGAACCGGTAGTTTTTGTACCGAACTGACCGATTCGGACTGGTCCGGAAAAACTAGTTGGACCGAAAATTTTGAACAGCCCTAGTGATACTCCAAAATTTGTAAAAATTTGAAAGGGAAGTAATTGTAATAAATTTTTTTGCTCCTTGAAATTATTTGTATTTTTGCTTCGTATTTTGGGAATTAAAATTTAATCATTTTTGTGAGGCTAATTATGTGGTATGAATTCATATAGAATAATTATAAACAGAGTAACTTTTTTTATATTTTATTAATTTTTGACTAAGATTAACTGATAACTGATTTATTCAGTTAAATATTGCATGCAAATAGTAATATAGTGACAAAATATAAGTACCTAAAAATTGAAAATAAAATGAGGCGTCTAAATGTGGTAGACTGATTTTTTTTTTATTATTATTATTCCAACATAATTATTATGTACAATATAGTCCACACGACAAACTTTAGCAATGAATAAGGATGTTACAACAGTTATAATTAGCTTACTCCTCCATCAAAAGGAACATAGTATTTGACAAGATACAAGCCCACAAGTAAAAATGAAATGAATCACAAACATGAAGTATAAGTGCATCCAAAGGCAATAAAGAAGATGCATTTCTGTGTGTCAATTCCAAAGAAATACAAATTCATCTTATGATAAGTATCAATAGAAGTCGTACAGCCAATTCCAGGCATGAAATACAACAATTCATGACATATAAGAGTTCTGCTATAGAAGAAGATTATGCCGTTAATAGCAATAGATTTGCTTCCCTTCTTTTCATTTGAAACTTCCATCTTCGCGTCTAATTAGAGTGCCCATAAGATGGCATCTGTACAGTCACAACTTTTAGGTCATCGGTCTAATACTAGCCAGCAAGAGGGTTAGCATGTATGGTCACGCGGTTGAGCCTGATCTCTGCAAGAGGTCTATCTCCTGGTCCAATTGGAGTCTGCAAAAAACCAAGATTGAAAAAAAAAAATCATATCTGTACTATAAATTGTCAAGGGTGTTCAAACGCGCCATAACAAGACATGCGAGATTAGAAATCACAAACTAAGTATCACTATAGAACTTTTCTTTCTTTTCATTGAAAGGTTGCTTGAAAAAAATTTTGTATCGAACAAAGGAGAGAAAAAGCAGTTTTGGAACTAATTAACTCATACATTTCAGACCTATGAAAAGAAATATTGACCTTGGCAGCAAAAATACCAGAAAATTACCTTTTCCATGATATCAAGGACTTCAAACCCATGAATCACTTTGCCAAAGATGGTGTACAATCCATTGAGATGTGGTTGCTTCCCGTAAGTTATGAAAAACTGACTTCCATTTGTATTTGGCCCACTATTTGCCATTGATAGTACACCTCGGGCGTTATGCTGGATAGAGACCAAAGGCGTAGTTCAATACACTGAAATGCTATATGCTAACTTGAGTTTGTTAAGACAAAATTTATGCTAAACTCAATTGCTATTATGTCATGCAATATATAACAGAAATCCTCCCAATAAATGTGCAATACAGATTCTTTTTTTGTTTTAATTACAGCATATCTAATCTAAGGTGTGATCATACCAAAATTATCTAGGAATTGCACTTGTTTCATGGGCTATTAGCCAACGAGTATTCTTTAAATGAATTCCGACCTGGACCATCACCCTCAACACTTCTCTGGTCCACATTGAGGGGGCATAGAGAGAGGGTGTTGGTGAAAAGTCAAAATGCTTGCGTGACTAATTGATAGAAAAACTCAGTTTTCTCATGTCTTGAAACAAGTAACCCCATGCATGGATAAAAACTGGGGGTCGATGTAGGTAGCTGAAAGCCAGATTTAACTTTGAAAGATAGCATGATCATTAATGACAGAAATGCTAGAGGGAACTAACTTGGATGAACATTGTAAAGAAAGACATGATAACTCCTGGTTCAAGAAAAAGTATTGCCCTAGTTAAAGCAAATTAATGAAACAAGGTTCAGGTGGGCGATCCCAGAAGTTGGGACAAGGCTATGTTTTGTTGAGGTGAGTTGAGCAAGACCCAACCCTGGCTTTATTTGGACTAGCTGAGAAGAAAGAGTTTCCATTGATTTAACACTACATAAATTTAAAAGTAATGCACTCAACCACAATATATCAGTTGGATCAGCCCTCCTTTTTTGGTAGTAGAAATTCTAGAACATAGCATCATATCATAGTCTTGTAGGGGAACGTAAACGAATTCAGTTTATAGAAAAGATGTTGCAATATCATAAAAAGGAAGAGAAAAATGTCTAGTTTCAATACCTACCTTCAGAGACTCTCTTATTTCATCATTGAACTTTTTGCCCCATATACTAGTCCCACCTTTCCCAGTGCCTGTGGGGTCTCCCCCTTGAATCATGAAACCCTTTATATTTCTGTGAAATATGGTGCTGTCATAATAGCCGCTTGAGCAGAGTGCCAAAAAATTCTGTACCACAAAGCATTAGTATTGCTGATAAATAAGTATGTCATGACTAAAAACACTAGTTGTATCATGGCTCTAGCATATATTTCCAACAATAAAGCTGGTGCTTCAATTTTAATAGTTGGAATATCAATTCAGAAAGCCTTCTGGGAAAGTGATCAAGTTATCAGTTTCTCTTGATACAATAGTTGTTGCAAAAGTCTGTGTCAATATACGACTATGATTCAGCAGTGTCCCCCAAATTATAGCTTAATACAATAGAAAGCATATCCATGTAACTTGTGGTGTATTATTTTTTTACAATAACATCTCTCCGAACTCCGGAGTCCCATCTCTCCCTCCCCATGAGCAAGTACAAGACTCAATCTTTGTATCTCTATCACCAATTCCATTACTTCTACATTGCAATTTAGTTACACTTAATAATCCCTCCATCTGAGAGTCCCGTTCGACTTTTTTCATGAATATTAAGCTTGACCCAATTTAAACATATTTTTTCCGCAACCATAAACTTTACTCCTAAAATTTAATATCAGAAATTTTAACTCAAATAAATTATTTCCAACTCCATGTTTGCCAAACTCTAACACAATAATATACTCATATCAAAGTAAATTTACAAGATTACACACCAATAACTCTAGAAAACGAAACCCTTTTCAGTTGAGGTAATTATTCTCATTAACTACAACAAATGAACAACAATAAGAAGCAATTCAGTTTTTCTTTTCTATCTCTAGGGCTTTACAATTATTCAAAGATATTAACATAAAAATCTGAATAGTAAATACCAACCTCGGCTGCTTTTGGGACTTCATCACAAGAGATTTCACACTTGATATCGCCGAGATTTGTGTGAAGCGTCACAGACTTTAAAATCAAAGAAAACGCACATATGAGTCCTTCGTTGAAAACATGAAGATAAAGTGTTCGAAAAATTGTCCAAGTGAGAAACAAAACTTACCATTGGGTTGAGCGAGTGTGAGCAGTATTGTAAATTGGCTTCGCTTCTGAATTTCTAATTAGGCGCGTTAGGTGTTTATTATATGCTCCTTCTGTTCCGAGAGCCAAAAGATTTTTTTATTTTTTTTTGCAAGTCTTGCTATTGTTATTACATGAGTTTTTTTCGAATTATAATTACGACGTATTTCAATAAATGAGATTAAATAAAATTATTAAATTGATCCATCGTATCAAATATGTGGTTAAAATATTATCAATTATAACTCGTAATTAAGTCGACTTATAGAGTCGCAAGATATATCATTATCTTTTTCTTCTTTTTTTCTGCTTAGAGTCCTACTATGTATTGAGATAAATTTGTACTCAATTATAATTACAAAATAATTAGATAAAATTATAACAGGACTTGCTTCTTACACATCTCTATAAAAAAGGTTACAATTATTACTTATCTACATAATTGACAATAAAAAAATTAACATAAATATTCGCAATATATATCATTTTCCTTTCGCTTATTTTTCTTCCGTCCAAAATGTGGCTGTTATTTTATTTCTGAATCAAGTATGCTACTGCCTATTGATCAATAAGCAATACTTTAGAATATTTTAATTTACTCCCTCCTCACCAAAGAAATATTTAATTTAATTTTTAAAGTTAAAAATGACATAATTCATATATAATAATAAATTATATAAATAGCAATAATTTTAAAATAGTTCACTAAATGGATTCATATATCAATAATGAATTTTAAAATTTTGAAGATTAATTATAAAAAATCAAGTTTATATATGTAGAAAATGTAAGTTTAAAATGGTAATGTTAGTACAAGTATATTATTGAAATGTTAAAGTGGACGTGCAATAATGTGATAAAATAGGAGAATTTATGTTGGAAATTGTTAAATTTACAACACTTTTTGTTATTTTCACAACAAAAGTGTCGCTATAGATGTATAGCAATGGTTAAAATCATCGTTGTACATCTATAGCGACACTTTTATTGTGGAAATAATACTTTTATGTTTCATGCACTTTTGAAAAAAAGAGGGAATTTAAATAGGGAAGTTAATTGTTTTATATATTAATCCCTCTCTTCTTGTATTATTTGCAAAGCTCAAGTCTATATCTTTGTTCCATGTTTTCTCTTGGGTGTTTAGTTTAACTGGCCCCTTACCCATGCATGACATGAATTTAGTGGGTATCATAAAATTAATATAATTTTAATTTTAAGTCATATTCAATATGTAACTGTTTATTATTTAAGTATGATAAATATGTATATCAATTTTTATTTCATTATGTGCGCATACTTAATATTCGTAACATATACTAATCGTAACCGACAATATTTTCTGAAATAATTGTTGCCGAAAAAAATTTATTACAATCAAATAAAATTTATTTTGGCCATAAAAAACCTACCAAACTAATAAGTATGATAAATAAGTAAAGTAATTTTTATTTCATCATGTGTACATATTTAATACTCATAATATATACTGATCGTAACCGACGGTACTTTACGTAATAATTTTTATCGGAAAAAATTTATTGTGACTAAATTTTTTTTATTATCCTTATTTTGTCTCTTTATATATTAGTATACATAGTAATAATAAATTATGATGCTAAACTGACACCTTTGTATTATTCAATATTACCAACAAAGATATGAAAATTTTATTTTTTAGAAACAAAAAATATAGCAAATAAGTAGTGTATTTTTTTTTATAGAAAATCTGGAATATAATTCAATCGAGTTATTAGTGCCAGAGGCCCAGAACGGCCACTAAGTTCCCAGTAGATATGGGCCACTTAAAAGCGTTATCGCGAATGTAATGATTTTTTTATTACTTTTATTTGAAAACTAAATTTTTTAATTTAATAAATTATGAATGGCTTTATGTGCAAAAATTATGCACAAGAAAAAGAAGAAAGAAAGTGTATGAATTCTACTATTTAATTTTTTGATAAAATTTATTAATTTTTAGCTAAGACTAATTAATAAAACGACATAATTTTATTGTGTAGGGTGAAGTTTTGTATTTTTTGGATTTATATAAAAAAATCATAAAAATTGAATTTTATATAAAATTATGTTGTTTTATTAAATAGTCTTGACCAAAATTGACTAAGGCCGCTTTAGATTACCTTTTCTCATATATTAATACATGGAGTTATCAGTATTTAGGCACAAATGTTTGTAAACAATCTATGCACACGAAATTTCTCATAAATTATTAAGTGCATGTAATATTCCTTACGTTTATAAATTAAGTGATATTAGGGGTAGATTTCATGTGATTGATTATGCCATAAATTATCATTAAAATATTAAATGTCATATCTCTTAAAATTACTCTTATAAATTTTACAAAGGATAGTACATTCTGAAGCAAAAGGAACACCTAATATATAAAGTCGGAGAGAGGCTTTGGTGTAAACAAATTTCCAAAGTCTTTTTGGCTTCAAAAAATGGCCTTCAACGTTAAAATAATTTTTATTTTATTTTTTTATATTAATTTCTTTTATTTAATCCTTCAAATTTTATAAAATTATTATTCTGCGTTACATAATTTACGCACATAATACTAATATTATATAATATGCAAGCATATGAAGTAATAAAATATTATATGCATTGGCGGATTTACTAAGAGGACAGCATAGGCACCTCCCTATGCTTACTTCTTTTTTTTTTCTTTTTTTTTGTTTAAACTCTAAGGGCAAAATTTATAAGTTAGTAAACTCAAGGGGGCAGATTAATAAAAAAGTTAAACTTGATGTAGCAAAAAAAAATTCCATTAGTTACAAAAGGCCCCGAGCTCCCGCCAAATTAAAATTGAATAATTCCTAAATTCGTCCTGATTATATGGTATTAAACATTAGCTACTTTTTTTCTTCAACTTTTTATAATAAATAATACAACTTTTTTTACTTCCATCAAAAAATTTATAAATACATTGCCGACACCATTATCACTGGCCCCTATTGCAAATAGTGAACGAGTATCGCCTTTCTTATGGATAGGCTTTACCTTGACCCTCTAATGTAATCACTCGGTCACTTTTGTTATCCTACTAATTACATTCTTTTTGTTGCAAAGTACATGTATTATTTTTTCAATAACAAGTTTGACCTTTTATTAATTTAATTGCGCATAAATCACAATCAGCCGTTTACTTATAACAGATAAATAAAGCGGGTATCTAGTCTAATCAGTTCCAAAAAGGTCAACTGAGTCAAACACTTCCATTCTAAAGTACTTTTATAAAAAGTCCAAAGAGAGATAGAGCCGTTGCTATCCAGCTGTAAATCCTCACCCGCCAAGACAAAAGACAAAAGCAAATCTCATGTCTCGAATTGTCCAGAACTGTGCGCACTAAGCACCCAAAAATGGTCATCTCACGTGCACCGTCACGAAATTCTAACTGAATCACGTGACCTTCTCCCCCCGTTACAAAAATTATTCACATCATAATTATATAATATATATTATAAATTTTTATGTTACTTTTTTTTTACAAATTATATAAATAAATTTAATTAGTAATATAGAATAATTTTTTTAAAACTATAAATGGATAAATTAGAGAGATAAAAAGACAAAAGATAAATTAATTGATAAACCCAATGTGCACATCAGTATCCAACTAACCACACAATCACACACCACCTGCTGCTAAAATGCGCAGCAAGCTAACTTAACTCCCAAAATAATGAAAATAAGAAACTCCTGCTACTACTAATTAACATTAAAAACAGTAACGCAAATAAAAATTAAATTAAATAAAACAAACGTGATCGTGGAAATGACGAACTAGGACAATAAAACTGAGACAATTGCAGATACTGACACTGTAACTATACCCATAACCAATGCCGGAGCTTTCACGCCGGCCGATTTGTCGGCGGTAGTATCCTGCGACTGATTTCCAGGGGCATCGGCTGGAGATTCATTTGGCGACTCTGAAGGTGGTGCCGGAGGAGAGAGGAAGGGCGACGGAGCCTCGGCAGAGTCCGGAGCTGGACTTGGAGCCGACTCGGCCGGTGACGGAGCTGGGGAAGTTACTGGACTTGGAGACGGTGCCGGGGACGGAGCTTTCCCGAACAATTCTGGTGGAAGAAGAATACTATCAACCTTATACACAACAAACGGAGTTGAGTCAATGACTGTCCCAGCTATTCGCGACGTGCCGAGACCGGTACTAAGACTCACAGAATCGCCTGCGGTTTGGACCTTCAAGTCGTATTTTCCGGCGCCGTTAGTCGCCAAAGTTGAAAACGGATCCTTCGAACTCTTCAATGTCCCGATCGGAGAGTAACTGGCAAGGGCATGATACTGTAACAGCGACACTAACTCCGCATTGGTAAGCTTCGTCAGATCCGGTAGTCCTTTTGCCTTGAACGCCTCATCGTTCGGAGCAAAAACCGTCAAACCTTTCTCCAACGCCGTCTGGTACACCTTTATCACTCCGGTACTCAATATCAAACCGGCGAACGTCTTACATCCTGCTTTCTCCAACAACGCCGTTAAATTAACATCCGATGAAGGAGCCGGCGCCGCCAAAATCTCCTTCACAACGATCGGGGCGGAAATCTCCAGAACCGAGAAATTGTACGGCACTTGCTTGACCGATTTCGTGTAAGTCGAATCAAGCGGCGCGCCAGGAATAGCCGAGCCGAAGCCGACCTTACCGCCTTTCAGATCCGTGATATTCACAAACCCTAGCTTACCTTTGGCATTTCCGGTGGTCTGATACAAGGTGGTGGACAGAGTAGTTCCGTCGGAGATGTCGTGAAGCTTTTTGGCATCGTAATAATCCAGCAAAACATGGAGGCTCAGGGCATTTTTGACGACGGAGAGTGGATATTTTGCGAGAGCGGATATGCCACCGTTATTCACTACCAGGACAGTGATGGTTGAACGAGTGTTGATTTCGTCGGCGACTTTTGTTTCGGTGAGGAATTTGTTGAAATCGCTGTACTCCGGATAACCGGATAGAACCTCCGTGATGTTGATGGCTCCGGCAGTGGAGACGGCGATGAGAGAGAAAGTGAAGAGGATGAGGGAGAAAGGAGCCATATTGAAAATGTAGAGAGAGAAAGGAGAAAGAAAGGAGCGGTTGGGGAGGGTATTAAACGGGGAATAGATTTAACCAGGGTTAATTTTTCAATTTTTTTGGTTTGGGTTTTTGCTTTATATATGTGAAATGACAGTAAAAAATCTTTTTATTAGGGGTAAGTCAAGGCGTTAATTAAGGTTATTGTGATTTAGTAACGGTTGTGAAATAAAGTAAAAGATAATGGGTCAATGAATGGTGAATATGTGTGGTTAATTATAGTTATAGCTGTAAATTTTAACCAAATTGTTACACGTATAATTAGGTGGGTTTAAATTTTTGAAATTTGAATGGATCATGGGGACATTTATATTGGGTCAATAACATTTCACGATGAAAACTACTTCCTCTGTTTTTAAAAGATTGTCGTTTAAAGTTAATTCACGTAGATTAAGTAATACAACTATTCTTTATTAAAAATACTATATTACCCTTGTTTTAATTATCTCAACTAATTATTAATTTTATAGATTTCAAAAAGGAGTATACTACCAACCATTAGATTATGAAGAAGAAATATTGGGAAGAGAAGAGATTTGTAAAGACATTTTAACAACCAATAAGGGTAAAGTTGGAAAAAATTACTCCATCTGCATTGATAAACTCAAAACGTCAATCTTTTTAAAACAAAAATTACTTCCTAAAACGACAATCTTTTAGGAACAGAGGGAGTAATAAAGTTCAACGTCTTATTGTGATAAATTTATGTTGAATTATAATTATAAATATGATAAATATATTAGTAAAATAGTAAAATTTTTAAAAAGACCCTATTTATTATACATCTCTAAAAAAATATTAAACTAATACTTAACCATATAACTGATAATCAAATAGTTAACGTAAATATTCGTAATATATATATATATATATATCATTTTTTAAATTGATATACATGTCGATAAATATGTAACGAAATTGGATTGCGACAAAAAATTAGATTACGACAAACATTAAAGTCCGTGCGATAAAATTAAATAAATTAGAGTGACAAAATTGGATTGCGACAAATATTAAAGTCCATGTCATAAGATTAAAAAATTAAGATGAAATTATTTTTAATTTTAACTATCTCTTATATGCATATACGTCACGATCATAAATTTTCGCAATACATAACAAAACTCTTTCACATTAAGTTCAATTTCAATTTTTTAGACTCCTTTTGTTATAAGAACAATATTTGTTCCCATTTTGAGGTATAGATTTAGTTTGTTTGTAAGAAAATATTATGATAAAAATTTACAAAATAAACGTGTCTTTTTCTTATTTTCTAGTTATTGATATTGTCAAAACAAAAATAAGGTTAAGAAAACAATAAGAGTTATTTAAATTTACAAATGTTGCTAGATAAAGTTTCCTTAATTTATTTTTGCTACAGTATCATTTTGCTCTCATAAAAATAACACGTGGAAAATGTATTCGTAATTATTTTTTGTAATTTTTTAAGGAAACGGAAAAATATTTATTGCTATAATAAGAACTTTAAAGATGCTCTGCTGATTCTGCCAGCTTGATTCACACCATGTACTAAAAATTATCCCCTTGATTTCGTCTTTCCGATAAAAACTGAGATTTGAGAGATCTCTTAAACCTAGCAAGTAATCACCAATGATCCCTCCCTAATTCCCTCCTCTCTATCTTTTTTTCATAAATGCATAGTTTCCTTACTGCTAAAATAGAAGTCATTTTTATTTCAAAAACTAGTTTTCGAAAATATTATACTCCCTCCGTTTCAAATTGTAATATAATTATTGACTTTTTAAATTTTAATTTAAATATTTTCAAACTATTAATTTACTTGTACGTTACAAAAATGATAGAGATCGAGAATTTCATTATCGATACGCTGATACGCATTTTGAAATATACATTTAAACGGGTTATTTTTAGCTGACAAACAACAAAATAGTCCGATCTTTGGCAATCTTGGTCTTAAAATGACTATTTTGCTAAGTTGTAACACAATTATTGTCACAAAATTATGTTGCATTAATTTATGACTAATTTGTCGGCAACAACACACAATAAAGTGGTAAACTTCATGCTAACATTGTTCTTCTTTGATGCCATGTGACCCCCAATGCCCTACTTGTAGGTGAAGCATGTCCTCCATGGTTCCACATACTAATAAATAGTAGCACTAATTTATGCCCAATAGTGGCAAAACCCACTCAATGCCATTGCCCATACCTATTATCCTATAGGAGTACTTTAAGTTTTGAAATATTTTGTGTACTTGATTAGTGTCAGCATCATGTGAGTCTTGTTCAAACTTCATTTGTAGCCTCATAAAAATGGAAAATAATGTGAAGAAAGTATAATGGTGGTTCAAAGCACAAAGCAAGGACCCTTTAATATATTCAAGAGTAATGTTGGGATCTCAAATATTAAGTGAGTCTTAAATAAAAATTAATTTACACGGATAGGTTTAATTGGACATGAAAATTAGACATTTTTATGTTTCAATATGTAAATTACACCCAATTTTTTTGTTTTTTTTTAAAATTCATAGTATAAATATGTTTGAAATAAATACCAAAAAAAAATACCATTGGAACATGGAAATGTCCAATTAAACCTGTCCAGATAGAACTACTCCTTAAATAATATGATATTAAATATTTTAATGACAATTTATGACGTAATCAATGATATGCGATCTACCCAATCAAAATTATGGTGACACATCATTTGAGATATTTTTTGAGATCAAAAATAAGATAATGCCCCATGATCTCAAAATTTTAGTCTCAAAAAGTGTCTCAAATGATATGCCACCATAATATTGGTTGAGTAGATCTCATGTCATAGGTTATTATTAAAATATTCAATATCGTTTCATTTGAAACTCATTTGATACCAACAAATTGAGACCCTTAGAAATATACACATACATTCTAATTTGTTTACTTAATATTATTTTGGATAAAATGTTATTACTTTTTGATATTTTTATAAATTTTTATTTATTCAGAACATATAATACTCAATTACTTTACACGTGGAAGAAACTTTGTAAAAATATAAAAAATATTTGAAAAAAAATGAATACTATTTAAGTAAACAACAAAAGATAAAGATTACAATTACCTATATAAAAATAATAATTTCATTAAATCTAACATGATAAGATGAATTTGAAGATAACCTGGTTTTAGATCAAGACTAGCTAATTCAATGCCCTAAATTACCTTTTGGGCTATGGTACTCTAGTTCTATAACAAACAAGCCCAAATTTTACTAGGCCCCTAAATTGCGTTTGGCCTCACCAATCCAATAACAAAAGTTATGCATAGCCACGAAAAAAAAATAAAAAAATCCCCCTGCTGTTGTGGGCTTCTGGCAATCGCGGATGACCCCTCTATTCAAGTGGATAGTGGGACCCACATTAATTAGCAAAATGGAGCGTGCCAGAAAATCCTTTGAGCTATTGCTGACTCAGCACTCTTTAATCTTTATCCAACACAGTCACGCGCCGTGTATTCGACTAGGACAAAACAAAATTTTGTCTTGTATGTACGCAGAACCGATTTTTTGATCCAAAAAACGGACCGATTAGAGCGACGGACAAAACCGTCGTTATAGCCTAAATTGTCGTCATAGGTTTATGGCTACGGTTAGTTATGGTGACAGAACTGTCGCTAAAGCCCTATAGCGACGGTTTTGTCGCCATAGCTAACCGTCGCCATAGACCTATGACGACGGTTTAGGCTATAGCGACGGTTTTGTTCGTCGCTATAGCCGGTCCATTTTTTGAACCCGTTTTTTGGATTCGTTGGAGAACCGTACTCTGTATGTATGTAGGTTAAATCACAAATTGGACTTAATAATAATTTAAGCCTAAATTCGAGTTTTATCTTAGAATTTATTTTTAATTAAAAATATCCTAAACTTTTAGCACTTAAACAAGTTGTACCCACTTCATTATTTACATCAAAATAATATGCACTTTAAAAATATTAGTGAGAAATAGAACTATAAATGAGCCAAGTTCAAGCTCAATTAAAAAAATAAACGAATTTAAGTTGAGTCAAAATTTTAAATGAGTTTTAATATTAAACCAAATTTAAATTATTATTAGTTTAATTATTCTTATACTTATATATATGTAATATATAAAAATAATTATTTTATTTAATTAAATACTAAATGAGTCGAACTTAAACATGTTTGAGCCGAACTTAGACGAGTATAATCTAAATTAGTTCGAATCAAATTTAAACGTTTTTGAACTAAGCTTATATGAGTCATGTTTAACAAGTCCAACTTGAGTTAAACATAATGTAGTTCAAATTTGACTGTTTTAATTAAACGAGCATGATATTTTATTCGAGTTCAACTTGATAAATGAATTCGAGTCAAGTCGAATTGAGTTGATCTTTGTTTGTGAATAACATGATTCGTTTACAACAAATTAGAAATTCTAAACCAAAAATAAAGTTTTTAGTTTTAAATTAAGAAGAGTGTAAATTACATTGACACTCAAAATTACAAATTTTAAATCAAAAGTAAAGTTTAAGGTAAAAATTGAATGCAAATTGAACAATATGGTTTAGTTTCTGATTTTATGAAATTAAAGTATAAAAAGTCACGAATATCTTTTGAATATTTGGCTGAACCCCTGCATAAGGCTGACTGGCTGAGCACTGTCAGACTGTGACACTACTTTAATCTTTCTCTCTCTATAAATCCATCCAAAGCTCTTTTTCTCTCCAAAATTGCCAGACCCAGATGGCGTTAACTGCAGCTGCATGCCTGCCAGACCCAGTAGTATGTGGTGTTCATTTCAGGCGGTTCTTTTGCCTCTAAAAATTGTTTCATCTCTCTCTTCTTGTGCCTGCAATTGGGCAGTCCCTCTGCACCTATTTCACTATCTTTGATGATTGTTAATGAGACCCATGTGAAAAAATGGAGCCCCAGTCACTTCTTACCATCTCTCCCACTGATTTATTAGGTTCTTAATTAACTTTTCCTACTTCTTTTTCTCATTATAAATCTAACATTTTAGAAGTATTTTGTTGTTTTTTGTTTTATATAATGTGGATTTTTATGCAGAAGAGGAAAGAAAAGGGGTAAAACTTTTGGCCAGGAACAACAATTGGGACAAGGGAAGGATTGAAGGTGAGGAGGGAGGTGTAGTCAAAGAAAAGCCGCAGTTTATTGAGCTTAGTCTTGGGATCTGTGCAGATGGGTATGGAGGACCAAGTCATGTGACCATCAACCAGCGCAAAGGGACTCCACCTATTACTGCTAATCAGTTGCATGAACTCAATCAACAGGCTCTTATCTTTAAGTACATAGTTGCTGGTACTCCTGTACCATTTCCACTTGTTTTTCCCATTTGGAAGAGTGTTGCTAGCTCATTTGGCTCTGTTAATGGTGGAATCTACAACCAGTTTCCTAGTTGTAAGTGGGTTTCACGGAATATTTGCATGTTTCATCTGTTTTTGTTTTCTTCTTCAAGGGTTTGGTCTAAAATTTCAGATGGGTGTTTGTTTATTTGATTGCTTTTGCTTGTCTTTGTAGTTTATATGAGAATTTTGTTATGGGTGTTGATATGGTTTATGGGTATTCAGTTCTTTGGGCCTCAAAATAAATGTGATACATTGTGTCATGGGGTTTTCTGTTTTGAGATGGGTTTGTTGGTGTTAAACCTTAAGTTAATACTTGATATGAGTTTGTGTTGAAGTCTTTATGATGGATAGTTGCCTTTGTAATTATTTATGAATTGGTTAAATAATGGAATCCTCTTTGTTTGTGGGTAAACAAATTTTTTTTTATGAGCCACTACCTTAGAATACACAGCAACTACCTCAAGTTTTGTACAGGATAAACCACAGGGATGATGAGTACCTGCAATACCCCACCAACCATGCACACCTAAAATCCCATACTAAACAATCTCTAGGTGGCCCAAAGACATCATTGCCTTGATGGAGTATTGAACTTATCCGCGAGTTACCACTCAAGCTAAACCCCAAGAACATGAGTTGGACTTTTGCAAACTTATCTGAGTGATTTCACTGTTTATCGTGGGATTCGGTTAATATAGAGGATGACAAAATTTAAAAGTCTTCAAGGACTAATAGATTCCAGTATGTTGAAGAAACATTTTGGTGAAAGGGGAAATTTAGGTATTGGTTTCATAATTATATAATTACTCAACATGAGTAAGATGCTAGAACATGAGCTAAACCCAAGAACATGATATCGACTTTAGTGTCTTAAATAGTGATTATATTGTTTACATATTTTGTTAGGTGAGATTCAATTAATATTGTTTAAAGTTGAGTGACTTGTGTTGATGAATAATATAGTGTGATGAAGTATTTAACTATTTATGAGTTCAGCCTAATCTATCATGCAAGGAAAAATTAGTATGAAACTTTGTTGTCCAGGTTTCAGTGTTAGAGTTGGACTTATTTTAATATACTCTGTAATAGGATGTGGTTGTTTAAATTTAAAATTTTCATTTTGTTTACATCAATGTATATACAAAGTTTTCATATGAGATGTGGACTTGCGTTATTCTACTTATTTGAAACGAGGGAAAAAAAAGAAAGAAAGCCTTTTGTTAATATTTTTTTCTACTTCTCAAACTAATACGACCCTTGTGTAAACTCCTTGCATATCCTGTCACTTTGAAAAGTCCTCGTGGTGGGCTTGTAATTTGTCTTGATTTCTTGTGTGTTTATGTTGGTAAGATTAGTTTATTGCTATTTTTTTTATATTTGTCGACAATATTGATGTGAATTCATCAGATTGATTGAATGGTTTGCATTCATTTATATTGAAGTATCTGAAATGGGTTTAGACTGTTTATTTTTGTTTATTTGGATCTTGCAATGATTTATTGGTCTTTTCGATTTGTGATTAATTTCAGTCATAGGCTTCAGTCCTCGGGGGATTGACTACAGGAGCTTGATGGATCCTGAACCAGGGAGATGTAGAAGAACTGATGGCAAAAAGTGGAGGTGTGGTAAAAGTGTGGTTCCTGATCAGAAGTACTGTGAGCGACACATGCATAGAGGCCGTCTGCGTTCAAGAAAGCCTGTGGAAGCTGCTGAAACTATTTCACAATCTAATACACCCACAACTACTTGCTCAAATAAGACTAAACAGACTATTAAGTCTCGTGATCCTGCTGATACAAATACCAAGTTCCCTGCTCCTGGAAGTCATCAATTCAAGATGCCATCTTTCAAAAGAAGCAACGGTTTTCCTGCCACTGTCACATCTACCACCACTTCTTCTGCTAATGGTAAAAGTAGAGGTAATAGCAATGTGTTTGTCAACAGTGTGACATCTAAGCCAGGCGCCATCGACAATAGCAATGTTAATAATTATAGCACAGATATCACCACTACAACGATGACCAACACTTTTCGCAATGCTGATACTGACAATGCCATCAGCAGAAACAACAGTAAGTACATTGATGGCAAGGATGCAGGATTCAGTCGTATCAATGATAAGAAGAACAACAACAGAAACAGCAAAAATGGAAACAATCAAAGTGGTTTTGTGACTCCCGGATTTGTCTTCACCTTAAAGAGTGTTTGTCACGATGATATGAGTAAGACTGATATTTCTGTGCATGCAACACGATTTCAATTAGTATTCTATGCTGATACATCATCTTAAATTTGATTTCCTCTTCTTTTGTTCCTTTAGTCTTACTTTTTAGATTGACAAGGAAATTCCTAAACATTTCAATTTTAGAAACTGGACTGTCATATTGATTGAAAACAAGGCATTCTTGTATACTAGATTCATGATTAAGGTTTGATTTCCCTACCTTTTGGTGCCTTGGCCCTAATTATCAATTTGATTATGCTATTGAAAATGGGCACGTTGAGAAAACTTCTGATTGAATTGTAATCGTCAGATAAACTAATCCACTGATTAGGACTTCATTTTAGGATTCATGATTACAAGAACAAAAAAAAACTGTCTAAATGGATATTCCTTTGATAATATCAAAATTATATCCTCAGAAGATAATAGATATACAACGTGACGTATGTATTATAATCTCAACTGGAAATCACAATGATTCACAACAATTGTACTCATATCAGTAAGTTAGCTGTATTTGGTTGAAACTTTTGTGGAATATCTAACTCACTAGATAAATGGATTGTTCGTACTCTTAACCTCAACTATGTATGGGTTAAGTTCTGACTGAGGGGATAGCTTATAGTGTGGCAGTTCAATTGATTTCTGTAGGGTCAGTAGCCATTTTGGGATTAGCATAGATAGATCCCATTCAACTCTGAGGAATAAATCTTGTTTTCCGTAACAACCCTAAAGAATTATCTACATCTCATCTAACTTATTAAAGAAGGAAGAAAAAGTATCTTAATCTCGTCTATTAGCTCTTCCTTGGTTTGTATCAGGCGTCCTTTTTTCATCACTATCTTCATATCCACCAAGAAATGTAATTTTGGATTTCTATTGTATATTTTTTCAGTGTCAATTTTATCTTTTACCTTTCTTATTAATGTGAAATCAGATTGTGTTTATTTTTTCTAATTTGCTTTTTCTTCGGAGTTGTAGGCAGCAGTAAATCAAGTTGTGATCACCGCTGTGTTGCAGAAGTGGAGCGGCAAAGATGCAGAAGAACCGATGGCAAAAAATGGCGGTGTAGCAGAGATGTTGTTCCTCAGCAGAAGTATTGTGACAGCCACATGCACAGAGGGGCAAAAAGACTCATGGTGTCATCAGAGGCCGTGACTGTTGCTGCAGCTTCTCCTCCTCCTGTTGCCATACCCAAAAATGATCACATAAACTTGAACATCACCGTTGATAGTCCTCAACCAACAAGCGATGATGTAAACAATTCTACTAGCAGCAGCAGTGATGCCACCACTGTCACGGATGAAAATACTAGTGTTTCACACCTTTTGGCTCTCTCTCCTTGAGGCAGGGCGCTATCTATCAAGACTTTTGAGGGTTACTATCCCTTTCTCTAGTTAATTCTACTGCAGTGGTCGTTTCAACTGGGAGAAACTGGTCTTGGTGTCATTTTGATGGTAATATGTTAAATTACTGGCTATCACGGTATGCAGAAGGTTGGCAGCATACAGCTTTAACAAGCTATTTTGGAAAACGCTAATAGAATTTCGGTGAGGTCAAATTTTTGAAAACATGAAAAAACTGTTTGTGCATGTATGTTAAATGTTCTAATGATCTACTACTTGAATCTGAGAATAGTGTTTTTGATCATACAAGATGGTATTTATGCGCTAAATGTTGGTTTTGGTCTAAGACCCGTAGTTTTGTATCCACTTGTTATTCGATTCTGGGGATGAAATATGGAGCCTGGTATCAATGACCAGACCAGGGCTATACATAAATGGTTTCTTTTTTTGGGTTTTTTTTGTGGGGGGCGGGGGTGGTTGGTTTGCCATCTGCTCAAAATCTTACTTCTAGCTGTCTTGTTTGCGGTAAGGTGATGTTTGAAAAAATGGAGTAATTAAGATTTTAATAGTCAGTACTCCCTCTGTCCCAAATTAATTATTTTTCTAGGACTTTTTTAAGTCAAATTGACTATTTTTAAAATTAATAATTAAGCATATATAAATATATTTCTAAAATTATAAAAATTGAAATTAGTAATAAATTGTATATACTTTCTTTTGGTTATAATATCTTCACCTATATGTTAGCAAAAATAATAAAAAGATTAGTTTTAAAAATAGTCAATTTGACTTTAAAAAGTCCTAGAAATGCAATTAATTTGGGACGGAGGGAATATATCTTAATAAATTAGATCATATGAGTGTAGTTAGTATATTTTAATAAATTAGATTATCTAAGTGAAATACTATTTGAACTTAATAAGCGGTTAGATAACTAAAAAATGTAAAATATTAAAAGGATATTATTTTAACTCTCCGAGTTATTTAAAAAATTTATTTGATAATTTTAAAAACTCACAAATAAGAAAAAATTTAATTAAAATCTTTTCCCTTCCTTATTTCTAAACTCATAAACAAAAAAAAATTTAATTAAAATCCCATCTTATTCTTTCTTTTCTAAAATTCATAAACATGACAAAGGAAAATTATAATTTCCTCCCTTTCCATCCTATCCCTCCAAACTCACAAATACAGTATAAGTGTTGCTAATAAAAATAGGAATTTTCTTAACATGTGTTCTTAAGGCACATGCTAAACACACGATTCAAGAGAATATTCTCTTGAATTGTGTGCATATTTCCTTGAACTTAATGTAAATGCAGAAATCAAAAGAATATGCACACAGTTCAAAAAGAATATTCTCTTGAATTATGTGCTTAATATGTGCCCTTAGGGTATATGTTAAGAGGACCCATAAAAATAATCACTCACTTTTTAAAAATCGGAATTTCTTAACATGTGCCCTTAGGGTACATGCTAAGCATACGGTTCAAGAGAATATTCTCTTAAACTGTGTGCATATTCCCTTGAACTTGGTGCAAATGCAGAAATCAAAAGAATATGTACACAATTCAAAAGAATATTTTCTTGAACTGTGTGCTTAGCATGTGCTCTTAGGGCACATGTTAAGAGGACCCTTAAAAATAACAAGTTATGACAAGGTTTATAGGAAATTAACAAATTTAATCTATTAAAAAAATGAAATGTATACAAGAAGCAAACATATTGAAACATTACATGTTTAGAAAATAATACCATCATAAATATTTAATAATCTAAAATTAAAATTGTATTTTTAATTTCTAGAACAGATTAAAAAAATAAAAAGAAATATATATTTTTAATTTTGGATATAAAAAACATATAACCCGTTAAAAATGGGTGTTTTGACCCAATCCACTTGAACCTAACACGTGTAAACCGGACCACGAGTGACCCGCCCGTTACTACCATACGAACCTTAAGTTAATTCATTTTCAGCATTCTCTGTTTCTCTTCTTCTCCACTGAGTGCCGATTACCAAACCCTCTTCTACTCCTCCCTTTCACCGCCGTCGCCTTCCATCCACAGCCGTCCAGCTCCAGGTTTGTCCTCTGTTTCTCTCCGGTGCATTCTTTTTCTCCCAGGACACTTGGGTTGATTTCTTTTGAGTCTGATTCAGCCATGTTAAAAAGCCTGTTCTTTTCAAGCTTAAAAAGCATTTCTTTTGGAGAAGTAGAATATGATAAGACATGTAAGGGTGTTGTGACATTTAAATTTTATGAGTTTAGTAATGATAAATTAGTTTTTTTTATTGAAATTTTCAAACTTTGGCTTTGTCACCTAAACCTAAATTTTTATCCCTTAATGCTGGTGCTATGCCTAAATTTTAGAGTATAAAGCAACATTGTCCCAATAGAAAAAAGTTTCAAAGGTATATTAAGTTTGCCGAAAAATAGTATGACACACTATTGTTCAATTTGATACTAGCATTCCTCCGGTCAGTAAATCTAGCTCTCAAAAGTCAAAATTCAAAATTCAAAGCTGAGTGGTGTCTCTTTTAGGTATTTTTGCAAGCAGTTGATAGCCTACATAAGCTCACTCCCTTTCTCATTCATGGTTAACAGTGATGGCCAACAGACTCATTCGAACTCCAACGTTATTGTTCGCTGAAGCAAACAAAGGTGCAATCAATTACGTTTCAGATTCTTCCGATATAGTAAATCACCACATACAATCTATACTATGCCGATCAATGACAACGAGCAAAAGAGTCCAAGACCGAAGCATGAAAAAGAGAATCCACGATCTCGAAATCGCAACAGAGAAATGGAAAATAGTGTCAAAAGTATTATTCTTAATGGAAACCCTAAAGCAAGAGCCAGAACAAGTCATCCCCATAAGATCACTTGACCAGCATCGGCGACAGATTAATTTGCCAAAACCTCATAAAGTATCAGACTTTATTCGAAAATCCCCCAAACTGTTTGAACTTTACAAGGACCAAAAGGGTGTTTTGTGGTGTGGATTAACAAAACAAGCAGAAGAATTAGTGGAAGAAGAAGAGAGAATTGTAGAGGAAAGCAGCGAAAAAGCGGTGGAATATGTTACTAGGATGTTAATGATGTCAGTTGATAAGCGTATTGGATTGGATAAAATTGCCCATTTTAGGAGGGATTTGGGTTTGCCATTTGATTTTAGGAAAAATTGGGTATTTAAGTATCCAAAAAACTTTAAGGTTGTGAAAGATGAGGATGAAGTGGAGTTTTTGGAGCTGGTTTCTTGGAACCCATCTTGGGCTGTAACAGAATTGGAGAAAAAGGTATTGGGTTTGTCTAAATCAGTAGAGGATCATGTTCCGGGTTTGCTTTCTCTTGCTTTTCCAATGAAATTTCCACCAAATTACAAGAAAGTGTACAGATATGGTGGACAGATTGATAATTTTCAAAAAAGGGAGTATTTGTCACCGTATGCAGATGCCAGGGAGCTTAAAGCTGGATCACAGGAGTTTGATAAGAGGGCAGTCGCGGTAATGCATGAGATGTTAAGTTTTATGAATGAGAAGAGGTTGGTTACTGATCATCTTACTCATTTTAGAAGGGAATTTGTGATGCCACAGAAGTTGATGAGACTCTTACTTAAGCATTTTGGGATTTTTTATGTTTCTGAGAGAGGGAAGAGGTTTAGCGTGTTTTTAACCGAAGCTTATGAAGGTTCAGAGTTGATTGAGAAATGTCCAATAGTAGTTTGGAAGGAGAAAGTGCAGAGGCTTATTGGTTGTAGAGGAAGGAAGAAGAAAATTGAAACTTTTGACGACTTACCCGACATGGAAGATAAGGATTTGTTCGAGAGTGATTCTGAGGATGACATTCTCGGTGTGGTACCTCTGCAGGAAGATACAATAAGTGCTTTTGACGATGTTTCACTTTCAGGAAACTCTGAGATGGAGATTAGAGAAGTTTGCAGGGCTTACAATGATACGAAAACATCTTAAATAGGTTACAAATTTGGTGTTGAAGTTTATTTCCTCAAGTTTACTGCTTCTGAAAAATGAAAACGGTACGTTTGTCTATAAAATTTGATGAATGTCAGTGTGTCACATTTTTATCTAGTTTAGAATGCTATAATCTAAATGTTGTGCAGCTGTGCCAAAACCTTTCGTTTGTAGTCAGAACATCGAGTAATTATGTCTGCTCAAGGGAAACTGAAACTGAAAATGTCATGCAGCTAAAATTACATAGGTATAGAGTAAGAAGCATATTTTGATAAATGGAGTCATAGTCTTGTGTCAGCAGCTTGTTCATCTAGTGTACTTTCCTGATTGTCCCTATCTTACATACGATCTGAGTAACATGTGTTCTGATATCTTTCCCTCTTAAGTTTACTGGAAAAGAAGGAAGCATACAACTTTTCTAGTAAGTTTTGATACGTCCTCATTTGACTTATGTAGTTATTGGAATATATGAATTTAGATTGAAGTACACCTGACTTAACAAATAAATCCTGATGCATCTACCGGTAGTAGGATAAATATGGACAAAACTCAAAACTTTTTTCTTTTTCTTTCCTTTTTTTTAATACTTTTAAAAATGACTTTTTGTGGTTTGTAAACAACCTCAAGTTCAAGTATTGAAAAATATTATATGTTCCCCCCAGGTATTTATAAAAGCGTGTAACTAATGTTATGTCAATGTTCCTAGAATTTGGCATAGCTTTTGACACTTTATAGGATACTGTCTTTCTCTCTAATAATGGCAAAATATGGAACATATGTAGTTACGCAAGTATTTGGATGGGAGGGTTTTCTGGTGACGAGAGGAGTCGTGAACCACTTTTCTTTTTGCAATCAAGTATTATTAACCAAAGATATGGAAGTTTGCAGAAAAATCAACTTGCTAGATAAATGATAACCTAGACAATGTATGGGTAAAGTTCTGACCAAGTGTAGCAATTCAATTCAACATATTGCAGTAAGGTGAAGTAAATTAACTATTCGAAGGCTTCTGTCAAAGGGTTGAGAAAATCTAATGCTGCATTATCTCTGAAAAACAAGTAACTATTTTGGGACTAGCATAGATACCATTTAACTCGGAGGAATAAAACTTGGTTTCCCTGTAACAATTTTTCAGAAATAAAATAAGTATGTTAGTCTCATTGATTAGTTATTCCTTAATTTATATCAGGCTTCCTGCTGGACCAGGATACTTAGTTCACGATTTTCATGTCCCTTGTCATCAAGAAATGTAGTTTTGAATTTCTATTCTATATCTTTTCAGATGAATTGTACCTTTTGGCTTATATAAGAATCTGAAATGATATTTTGTTTTGTTTTTATTTATCTTCACAGTTGTAGGCAGCAGTAACTTGGGTAGTGATAATGTCTGCGTCTCAGAAGTATAGCCACAAAGATGCAGAAGAACTGATGGCCAAAAATGTCAGTGTAGCAGAAATGTTGGTCCTTAGCAGAAGTATTATGACAGCTACATGCACAGAGGGGCAAAAAGACTCATGGTAACCTCAGAGGCCGTGATGTGATTGTTGCTGCAGCTCCTCCGCTCGCTATACCCAAAAATGATTGCATAAACTTGAAAACCATTCTTTCCATCTTTTCCATCTCAACTGTGGAAGTCTTCAACCAACAAGCAGTATGTAGACAATTTTCTACTATTGGCAGCAGCAGTGATACCACCACCATCATGGATGAAAATTGAAAAATAATAGTGCTGTTTAGGCTTTATCTTCTTGATGTGTACTTGTCTCTATTAAAATTTGTGAGGGTTGGGATCTCTTTTCTCAAGTTAGTTCTGTTCCAGAGTTGTTTCAACTAGAAGGAACAAAGATGTAATGGTTCTTTGTAATGGTACTTATGATTTATGAAGTTCGGTTTATACCTTAAAAATGTCTACTTAAATATGTTGCAATGTCTCATCTCTTCCAGTTATGAAATCACAATATTCTGCCATATCTTTATACTCTTTAATATACCCAGGTGACGCTAGGATTTTTATGTCCATGCAGATTGGGCACATTTGATGCTCTTTTAAGACTACAAGTCATTCCTTACAAGAGTTACATTTGAACAATGTAGCTGCATCACCTGTTTCTGCACAATTCAAATGGTACATATACCCATCGGCATTATCTACGACTTCTATGAGATTGATAATCCATTACAATCTTCAACCAAAGCCACATAAAATAATTTTATCTAAATATTCAACTGTTTTAACGTCATTCGAATAATCATATGCAACAATGCCACAAATCTACGACTGCTATATCTACCAATGTAAGGTAAAAGAACCAACACCATTTATAAATGTTACTCAACCTACTTGACAGATGGGAGAAAGTAGCATATACAAATATATAACAGAATACACACTCTTGATTGGTCAGGAATCAAGTAATTGCCTCTTTGTCATTGTACAGAGGCCATATACAATGAGAGTTTGGATGCTTAAAAACAAACTGCAGGCGTTTTTAAAAATAATAATAATAATAAAAAAACAAATTATCACAAAATGTTTCGTCCTGATTTGCCTAGAGTGATTGAAGAATCGGGGTGAAGCAAAAAACTGTTACTTCGAGCATGTACCAGTGGGGTCAGCATTCTTGACTATCCAAGAGTGCTCTAAGATCTTCTGAAGAGAGAGCCTTTTAGAGGAGTCCTTCACTAGAAGCTGCACAATTTTCCAATAGCATTGTTAAGCATGAAAAAGCAATTTTTTATCACAACCACTCCTCATTTACAAGCAAGGGATATGCCAACGAACAAACTAACCCGGCTAATGAGATTTTTAGCGTCTGCAGACACGTGTGGCGAGGAAGGGAAGGTGAGGTCAATTTTCATAATCCTGTATAAATTGTTAGTATCTACTACACATCAACTAGTAATATGATTTAACACCAAATGAAGTAAAACAATACACATCCTACCTTCTGAATGTATCTGCCTGTGTCTCTGCCTCAAATGGAGGAGTGCCATACAAAAACTCATAACAGAGGATACCAAGTGTCCAATTATCAACTGCATAGTCATGGGCTTTGTTCTCAACCATTTCTGGTGCCAAATAGTCCAAAGTTCCACACATGGTGTGTCTCTTGCCTCTTGATTGTACAGACCATCCAAAGTCAGCAATCTTCAATCGACCCTATTTTATTAAATGTAAGAGAACGTTACTTAATCTTGAAGTTTAATTTATAATTGTTTGACTTTACTTTCATTTCCAAAATTAATCCTGTGTATCAATCATGCAGGTATTCACACTTGCATTTTATTTAACATATTGCCGAAAAATTACTTGATGTACATAAATGGAAGTAAGTTTACCTATTTAACTCTAAATAATTGCAAGAATATGTGTGCTCTTTTTTTCCCAGTAAGAACCACTTCTAATAGAATCCCTGCCGTTCCAGCAAACCTAATTGAATATAGTTAATATATGGTTATTTTAGTGACAGACTTGGAGCATGCAATAGAAGGCAAAGCCATCCTGCTAGCCTTTTTGGAAATTTCAGATCCAAAAGTTTTCGTAGAAAAATTGAAACTAAGAAGTTATCCATTCAGGGCTTTCATTTCCAAATTTAAGCAAAAGGTAGCAAAACTTGGGATTATTAAATTAGTTTGCCTATTCATCGTAGCTAAAATCAGAAACGGAACAATTGGAATAATACTAAAATTTTCAGGTAATGTGACAAAGCAAATAAAGCATAATACAAAACAGATTGTTGGTTCAAATTTGGCCGAGTGTGTACCAATTAAGTATTATGTAAAGTTTTCTTTAACAAAGTAGGTACAGTGAATTCAGCTTAAGGGAAATAAAGAGGCAATTAGGAGGTCTTGTGCAGCATACCTCGTGATCAAGTAACAAATTTTCTGGCTTGATATCCCTATGAATCACATGTTTCTCATGACAGTATGCCAAGGCTTGCGTAAGGCTCGAAATATACTGTAATTTCAGAACCACCAAAATCCCATAAGAAAAATTCAAAAGAACTAAGAAAAACTCAAAAGAACTGCTAATTAAACACATACTAGTATTTAAAATTAGAAATGAAACCGAAACTAACCAAAAGTTCAAAATTAAATACCCTAACCTCCGAAGAAAATTAAAACTGCAACTCAAAAACATATCCATAAGCTTATAAATGTATGTATAAATACAAATACACATATACATATATATATAGAGAAAGGATATTACTGTGGCGGCTTTTTTCTCAGAGAGATGGCCGGTTTTACGAAGCTCCCGATAAAGCTCGCCGCCGTGAGCATACTCCAAAATCAAGAAAATTCTCTCACTGTCGTGAAACCAACCAAAGAGCCTGAGAACGTTAGGGTGATCAAGACTTGTTTGAATCTCCATCTCTCTCCTCAGCTGATGATGCAACCTGTACTTGTCTATCTGGTCCTTGAATATCACCTTCAATGCAACTATGTACTTACTCTGTACACAAAAATCAAACAATTTTCAATAGAAATCCAAATCCCTCAGTAAAAACTATAAATTTTTCAATCCAAATCCAATTTTCCCTCTCTCTCTCTCTCTATATATATATATATATATGTATACCTTGATTTCACGGGCGAGGTAGACGCGACCGAATTTCCCTTTGCCAAGGGGTTTTCCGATTTCGAAATCTTGTAAAGACCACTGCCTTTTATTAGGGTTTCCTTGTTGTTTCTCTTGTTGAGATTGGGAAGCCATTTTTCTCTGCTTGGTGGAAATCGAGATTTGGGAATTGGAATTGTTGGGGGAGGAAAGAAAATTAGAGCCCGTTCGGCAACGACTTATTTTAAAATGACTTAAAGTTAAAATATAAGTTGACTTATAAGTTATTTTAAGTTCCGACTTATAAGCAAAAGTGTTCGACATCAATTTGACTTATAAGTCAGAAATTAAGTTAAAAACAAGTTATGAAGGTGTTCGGCTAATAATGACTTATAAGTTAAAATCAAATGTAAAGATTATTAAAATGGACATTAATAAAAAGATACATTGATTCAATATCATTTCATAACAATCATCCACAATTTCATTAAATAAAACACTAAACAAATTCATGCAAACACTGGTTGCCCATATTTAAGAAAAAGAAACTGAAATTTAGAAAAAAAAATATAGAAGCATTTTGAATATTTAACAAGTGCTAAGCACCGTGACCATCTGTGTACACAAATACAGCATCAGCAGCACAAAAGAAAGGTGGTCACATGAAGTTGGACGGAGGGAGTGTATAAAAGAACAGTGAAATGGCCATCATGAAAATCCTTGAAGGTGATAACAGGATGTAGAGGTGTATAGTCAAACACATATTGTGACAAAGACATTATCTAATCTGTAATGTATAGGTGAAGTGAAAATTTTCCCAAAACCATTTCATGCAAACACTAGTTGCCCATTGACATGAAGACAGGCATATTCTGTGTAATTAGCAAGTTTTGTTTATTAAAGAAATGACGTTTACCAGCAGACAGGTAACAAAATGGCATAAGAGAGCATCATGTTATTTAAAACTAGTTGAGTTAATTTATGCTTCCTGATCCAACTGATCAATCACTAGTGACATGGCCATCTTAATAAACCTAAGCAGCAACTACTAAGAGAAGAAAAAGGTTTATACAAAATCTAAAACTGCAGTTTCAAATAAATTAGGACTACCTAAGTTGCCAACCAAATTGAAACACTTGTAATTGCATTGCAATTAGTCAAAATAGAGAATAGAGAATAGAGAAGAGAGGTGGGCAATTCAGCCAAAATGGTACCACAACAGATACTCAGTTTTAGTGTGTTTGTTTGTGATAAGAGTCAATCTCTTGAACTTGTATGTTTGTTTGTGATAAGAATAATAACTTAATTACAAGAAAAGATTACATAAAATACACCAGGGGGTTAATTGAAATCAAAGCCATAAAGATTTCGATTTAATATTTTATCATATTCTTCAATCAGACACACAAGTATTAACTAGCTCCATACCAGCTAGAAGGCACTATAAGAAAAATGAACAAGAATTGCTCATTAATCAAGAAAAACTACAATTAGTATAGACAATGAATAATTATAAACCACACACCAACAATTCAAAGGGAGGGGTGGGGTGGGCTGGGGGGGGGGGGGGAATGTGCCAAGTAAAACAGATCACTTAAACTGAGATAGTGGAAGTATTAATTATGAGCAATTTCTTTGCTTCTACCCTCTTTTTTTAAAACTGTGCAATGCTTTTACCATAACGCAAAAATAACATGGCACTCATAAGTCCACCATTTCACTTCTCTCAAAGAGTAACAACTTATAAACACTAACCTATATAAAAGGTAAAATTCACCAGCATTGTGATATCTATGACGTTTTCAAATATGTTAATTCACATAACCTTTTAGATCACATCAGTTTTTCATTTTATACTAACTACAACTGAGTAACACTAAATCACATAAAAATAATGTAGTAAAGAAATGACTGCATATGGATAGTCACTAAAATTCTATGTTTTCATGAAAATTCTGAATTACTTGTTCAACTTCCTCTTGGGATATCCTCATTTAATCGAAACATGGAATTAACAACTGAACCAGATAATATAATAAGAGAAATTGATCACTTGTTAAGCTCTGAAGAAACAATCACCATGAATAACAATCCATCAGCCAATAAGGTAGAATTCCAAACCCTCAACTTGCATTTTTTTTTCTTTTTTGTATAATTATTAATTTTCATTCGATGTTGATCATATATATCTCGCTGTGACTTTATTTTTACAGGTTACAGAGAGTACACTCATGTATAATGCAAAAATATAATTTTGCACCAATACATTTATATCCAATTGTTAAGCAGAACCCAGGTTAAATCTATATAAACAGAACCCAAGTTACTGAAAATTACTAAAATTAAGCTGCTCCACATATTCCTAATTAAGCACAACCCAGTATACAACAATTCATTCAATCAATCAATCAACCAAACATTTGAACCACATAAATTAACAAAAAATGGAATTGAATCGATCCCCACAGGCTCTGAAACTACAGTCAAAATTAAAGAGGTAAAGAAGAAGAAAAACCACATGCCAGAGATTCAAACATAACATAATACACACAGATATATATACATATCAAATATTTGGCTTAGGGTTTGGTACCTAACAGCAATTGAAGGAGTAGAAGCCAAGAAATTGACGGATTGAGCGCAGAGAGAGAGAGAGAGCAGAGCTTCAATTTTAGCCGTTGTGTACTTTGTTATGTACTTTGTTTCAAGATTTGGGAATTGGAATTGTTGGGGGAAGAAAGAAAATTAGAGAGATGGGGAATTTTGAAAATTGAATATCCGAGTGGAGAGGGAAATTTGGGGGTTGTTTTTCTTTTTAACTGTTCCGGTTCAGCCGGTCTCCTTTTAATTTTTCCCGGTTCAGTAATGTTGACATATTATTAAGGGCCTGTTCGGAAATGACTTATTTTTTTTGACTTAAAGTTAAAATTTTAGTAGATTTATAAGTTAAAATTTTAGTAGATTTATAAGTAATAGTGTTCGGCATTATTTTTACTTATAAGTCAGGAATTATAAGTAATAATTGTGGATGTGTTCGGCTAGTAATGACTTATAAGTTAAAATAAAATTAGAAGATTACTAAAATGTCTTTCAATAAGAAGAACATTAAAAATAAAAGAGGGCATTTTTGTAATTTCATAGTCGTTGACCAACTTAAAAAAAATGACTTATAAGTCATTTTTTTTAAGTAACTAAATGTTACTTATTTTTTTTGACTTTTTTTTCGACTTATAAGTAAGAAAAAAAGTTGTTCCCAAACACATTTTTTGCCTAAACTACTTATAAGTTGGTCAAGGTGCCGAACAGGCCCTAAACAATTTGTGTCTCCTGCTTATTCATATAAAAAATTAAAGAAGCACTTGTTACTCCCTTCCTCTTAAAATGAGTGCTCAATTTGATTTATAATTTTTTTCACTCATATTACTCCATCTGTCTTTAAAAAGATGATTAAAAATATAAAAAAAATTTGCCTTCAATAAAATAAAATAAAATACATAAAATGAAGGGCAAATTTGTCATTTAGTGATCCATTAGTATAAAAAATAAAAATATTTGTTACTTCATATAATCTTGTGGGGCCACTAAAGATAAATTTAAAACTTTTTTATTTTCTTTTCTCTACTTTTACTTTTCGTGCAAATTGTACTTTACTCGTCTTTTTAAAAACGGATGGAGTATTATTTTGTCAACTGCATATTTAAATATAATTACTTTTAAAAAATAAATTACTAGAGATATTAATGTTAAAAACTTACGTTAAGATATAACTCATTCTTATTAAGTCAAATCACAAAATTCTACAAAATTTGAAGATTTTTTTTTAATTATTAATTTAAGAATATTGCTTCATAAATAATAAAATAGGTCTCTTTTTTGGAATACGAAGTAGTATGTCTAGGGAGTATAGCCCATTGTAAAGGTAATGCCATGGGTGGTGAAATTTTTGAGTCTTAAAAGTACTCTTGATTTGAGTAATTTATCTTCTCCCTTTATCCCTTTTTATTTATTTTTTTAAAGAGAAATTTTTATTTGTGATTTATAAATTTTTAAAAAAATATTAAATATTTAATTTTTTATATTATCCTTTACAATTTAAAGTTAATTTATTTCTATCTCATATTTTCAATTAATTTTAAAACACTAATATTAAAATTATATACTCAATTTAGTCAATCGAACAAAAACTTAATTACATTTCTTAATTTATATGCATAACCTTTAAAAGGTCAATTAAAAAAGAAAAAAGAAAAGAAGGGAGCATCTACCATTTGAATAAAACGTGTTTGCTTGCAAAGGCTCAATACACAAAGTAGAATTGGAAATGAAACAAACACATCTGTACTAATAATTTAATTACTTTTCATCCAACTAAACAAGAAGACAGTAAAATGTTACTACCTAAGTGAAATCCATAAGAAATAAAACAAAACAAATAGATGTTTCCATACATATAGAGTCAATTGAAATCAACACAACATATAGGATCCATTGCCTTCATATGTGCATTTCCCATTTCTATATTTATTTTTTTATTCTTACACCTCTATAAGCTTCTGTTGATGCTATCAAATATTTACACAATAATTTCAAGTTACAAATTACACCATGGTTAATACATAGAGAGAACTCGGGAAGCACAGAAGACTCTAGGTACGGGCAATATTAGCCCCTTGAAGCTGGGAGGCTCCATTCACTTTGTGTCGATTTATCACTTTTTCTACAGCTAACAATGTTGAGAATTGTTTGGATAATAATGTTAGAGCTTCATAAATGTTTTTTCAGTTGGATCCAAAATTTTGATTCCATTGCTCAAGCTCTTCCCACTTGCTTTTTTGATAGCTGGGTCTGATAACAGCCATGGCATTCTTAAAATCTCCATATTTTAAGCGCCTTACCTGGTATAATTTACATCATAAGAGAATGAAATCAAGACAAACAATGAACACATGTCATAATTTGAGCATAAACTTATCAACATAGAATTTTGCAACATATCACATAAATGATGCAAGGGTCCCAGATGAATGACAACAAGGCAATACTGGGTTTTATATTTATATAGTTGTCTTCATCTTAATATTTTTCGGTGATGAATGGGCACTATATGAAAGAGCATATCTTACGACATTACTATTTTAAGTTTATCGAAATTCATACTAGAAAATGTCAAATCTTAGGTATAAACTACTTTGAGCATAATCAACATGAAATGCTACAACATATAACAAAAACCATACACCATTGAATGGTTCTAGATGCATGACAATGCCTGAGCACTATGAAAGGGCACATCTAACATAAAGCAATATTCCATGTGACGTGAAAATACACCAATAACAAACTTCATGCAGGCCAGATTCAGGTTTGCCTAGTAAATCCAAACAGATGCAGATGTACTACCCCTATGAATTCCTACCTCATACTTGTATTTACTATGGATATAGTAAAGGGCTTGGTTAGATAAGTAATTCTTTAATCTATTTTTTGGGACATGTTAAGAACAGTATATAGGAAGCCAATAGTGCACTTGCTCATGCCTCATAGTCATATGCAGCGTTTCCAAGATATTTTTTATTCCTTTCAAATTCAGGTAAATTACAGATATATAGAGTCAGCAATAAACTCGAGCAAAATAAATCAGTAACATGGAAGTGACGTTGAGTTCATCATCATCGGATTTATGCAACGAGATATCTGACAAAAAAGTATAACAGATAGAAGACTGGCAAATATACTGGAATACATGCACACAAAAATATACAGAAACATGTTTATTGGTTTCCTCAAACATGAATCTAGATAATAATCACCAAGGAAAACAGAAAACAAATAATAAAATAAAATATAATAAGACTACCTTATTTGCCTCGACAGTGAGAATCTTTGAACCGAGCTCTCTGATTGGCATCATTGCAGCTTCTTCACACAAGGCTTGCAAATCACTTCCAGAATATCCTAAAACAGTAGCCATATGAGTTTCTAACTGGTCCCTTTAACGATTTCCCTAAGGGCACTTGTTACGCATTTAGTTTCTCAAAATTTTGTTATGCGAACTCTCATTAATAAATTAAGTCAACTACATTTAAGACATTTTAACAAGTTTACATAACAACAGTTTCTAAAGTCAACTGCATAGATTCCACTTTCACAAGTTCCCATACCAACACTTTTCAACATTTTCTAAAAAGAATATTCTTAAGACACAATAAATGCTCCTTGACAAGTGGACCATGGTACTTGTTTACAATTTTCTTTTTAATCAAACAAGAACAACAGAATTTACCACACTGCTGTAAAGTTCCTTTTTCCCTATAAAAGACTAGTTTCATTAGAAGCAAGGTTCAGTTCTGTTATGCAGCGCAACGCAAGTGGTATATACTAGACTGCAACCACCGCGTATGCTATGCATAAATCTAAGGCACATTTGCGACTGAAGAAATAAATGGCTCGTGTAATCACTTCCATCTAGTAAAAAATGCATTCTAAAAGCTATATTATTCAGCCTCATCTTACCTTCTGTCTCTTCCACAAGTCTCTCTAGGTCTCCACCTGATGCAAGAAACAAGGAACACCGTTTAATTTGAAACTTATGCTCGTTATTCTCAGCACAGTTAAAGTAATCCAACCTAAGTTGAAAAAGAACTAACAGAATATATATGTGTATATGTATAAAGTGCACACAGTTGCACCACAAGCAACCGCAATTACTTAAGCATCATGATCACATATAACACCAAAGCATATAAAAGCAAGGCTTCCTGCCCCTTTATATCCATGAAAGAGATTTTAATTAGTGCAAAATAACTAGAAAGGTACACATTGACATGGATCCTCAGACCGTCAATAGAAAACACTGAGAGCATTGCATGGCGATTATTTCAGGAAAATAGCAAAACCAAATTCAAAATGGTGGAAAACCTTTAATAAACATGGAGACAATTACCTCGAGGTAGTTGCGAAGTCACATTTTTCATATATTTATTTGAAGGGAGAGGGGAATTCACTTTTAATCTTTCACGATTATAGAGCAAAGTGGAGCCCTTGTATATTAACAAATTTAGAGCATGCTTACTGCATGCTTCACAAGGCCTGGAAATTTGACCCGATCCCGATGGGACCCGAACGACCCCGACCCATTAGGACCCAATTTTTAAAACCCTATAGGATTAGGGTAGGGTATGGGATTTTATCCTCCGCCCCCGCCCCCGACCCATTTATATATATATATATAATATATTACTGGTTATTTATTTTTAAGTTAATAAGATAATAAGTATTATGTTGGGCTTATTCAAAGTATTGAAACAAACAACCTAAACCTTAAATCTTAGTTTGGGTCTGTTTACTTCAATACAACACAGATTCATGTCTTTTAATTTAAAGCGCACACTTGCTGTCTTTCTTTTCATCTGATCATCACCCATCTGTCTCCCTCAGTATTCGATATATGACCATAGCTGCACAGCACCAAACCTCTTCTTGTTTAACGATCAGAATTTTTAAACCCCAAAATTTGCAAACTCAATCGCTCCTTTTCTTCTCCTCTCCTCTTCAATCATCCATGGATTTACTCCAACCCACCTTTGTAGGGATGAAAGAAGATTGAGATGTGATCTATGTACCAATTTTTCACGGATCACTAAATGCTTTCTCCTTCTCTGTGCGCTACCTTCTCCTATAATTGCATAGATACTTATTTTTTTTTCTATACATAATCGGGGCAGGGCATGACGGGGCGGGGTGGGGTTATATGAATTCGGGACGGGGCAGTTGTGGGGGAGGAGATCTCTTAGGCGGGGCGGGTATGGGGAATGGTCCCCCGGACCATACCCGCCCCGTTGCCAGGTCTATGCTTCACATTTCCTTTTACTTTTCTTCATATTCTAATGTAAACCAGATTTATTTTCAAAACTTATAGGACTTTTGTTATTTTTAAAATAATGAGTCAGCACAACAAAAAGAGAGAGATTTATCTAATCAAAGAACATGGAGCAATTGAAGGGTGCATATGTTTTCTTTAGCACAAATAAAATTTCTCACGTTTATTGAACAATATGTTAATATTCCAATCAAATGGAGATAGTAAGAGTGTGTCTTACTCGGCAAGGAAAATGCTTGACCCTTGAGCTTGTGTTTAAAAAGAATTCTTCGAACATTTGCATCTGGCAAAGGAATGTATATTCTTTTCACCTGATAGAAGATATAATAATTTTGAATGGGTTCAACGAGGGATTATTAGAAGAAATCACCATACAATTACAAAACTTCAATTTTACATAATCAACTGTATATTAGAGTTTCATCCCAAACGTATGAGGTATTCTGTGTACTATAATTAAAACCGTTCAGCACAACATACATCTGTCTATTATTTCAGAAAATCGTGAAAACTAGACCAACAACGGAGATATAGGAATAATCAATGATTGAATAATAGATTTATGTACTTTCTGGACGCTAAGTTGAAGGTCTAAGGAAATCGGAATCCAATCCAATCAACTGACAAATGAAATCAAGAATATATGACCCCCCACACACACGAAGGTCTTATGACCTGTACATAGTTAGCAACAAGTAATTTGCTGTAGTGTACTAGTAATAGGCACTACACCGTCCCTCTGTCCACCTCGAATGCTATGTAAACCATCAGCTCTGGCATAAAGTAAAATGCATCATTTGTGACTATCCACCTTTGTACAACCATAACTTCCATGGCAAAGAGAAAAAGATAAAACTGATGCTGAAAAGTGGCCATGAACTAAATGCACAAGTAACGCAGTTATGTGACTTAAATTCGATCACAAAAAACAGCTCATCTCTAATGTCATTTTCATGATAGGACACTCCATATACAATGATCACAGATCCTTGCAATACTAAATTGAATAGTGTGCCACGAATAATGATTCACAAATTGTACATACTTTGAGTGCCTCCATTTGATATTCATTCTTAGAAAATTTTAAAGCATAAGTTCCAGTGAATTCAAATGCTGACATACTAACCAATCTCCTAAGAACTGCATCATCCAATTCTTGTGGTTTATTAGTTGCACCTGCATAAAGGTAATTGGCAGTTTAAAACACACGTAAGCACAAAAGATAGATAAGCAGGCTACCACTACACTGCTAACACTGTAACTTAAAATAATATAAAACACGTGCTTGTTAGCTCCATCTGGAAATACTACTGGAAGTTATCTTTGCCTTCATACATGGATCTAACTAGGAGGGGTTGGCATCTGGAAGTCAAACTGGAAGGCCCAAGAGAAGTTGAGCTCCACGAGGGAGAAGCAATCTGACGGTTTATTAACTATCCAATATAAAATAAATTGCTGGACAGAAATGCTCAATGAGCTGAAAAGAAACTATTGAATAAAGGCCTTACTGAGCCCATTCGAAGCTTACCGATGACGATTACTAGATCATCAGAATTTGAGGTCACCCCGTCAAACTGAACTAAAAACTCTGACTTCAATCTTCTGCTTGCTTCATTCTCATTGGTTGTCCTTGTTGACATAATACTATCAATCTGTTAATGATAAAAACACAAACTTATTACTGTCATAACACGCTAGTGTGAGTTTTTGGCAAAAACTAAATCATACAATGCAAAAATGAAGCTTATATTATAATATAGTCTCAAGATTCAGTAGTAGCAGAGCAGTGTAACATTAGCACAAGCAATTAGGATTAAAAAAAATAACAAAGCACCAACTACTAATTATTAAAACCCACGGCTAAGGTCAAGAATAACCATTATTATGGCTTTAGTAGTAGAAAACAAAACATAAGAGATATGACTATTTAAGATGAAAAACATTTTGATTTATAACGACTCTGGCATATGATTTAGCTAACAGCACAGAAAGGATACAAAGATGAATATTACCCTGGAAATAGTACTTAAGTAGAATGTCTATACTGGGAGATTGCAGGAGATTCGTCATCACATTTTCTAATTCTGATAGTTAAATTATTAATGTGCGCCAAGAGATTTATAATCAGAAAGTTGGATTATACCCTGGACACGATACTAAAGTAGCAATGCCTACCTGGAAGACTGCAACAGATCCCTAATTTAAAAACGAGAGAGAGAGATCCATAATCATATATTATCGTAGTGGAGGTTGCTGTGAGGAGATTCTTGTTTTCTATGATCTTAAAAGAGGTTAATATTGACGAGTAGATTTAGAAGTATTAGTCCTAAACAGAGAAAATCAGCTGCATACTACAGTTATTCAACCCTCAAAACAATGCACACCTTGCGAGCATTAATCAATGAAATTCAGTAATATGTCAATCATATAATTTCAAACATTCTTCATCTAAAGATACTTGCGAATCCAGGTCCCCAGGAAGTAGTAAAAAAAATCTAGTGAATACAATTGAAGCAGGAAATACAGCCAAGGTAGAGAAGAGAGGGGTATGAAAAAAACTGCAAATGGTCAAGACACATTTAACTTAATATATGAATCAAGACTATACTCCTTTTTTATTATAGATAACAATAGTATAAGACCGAAAGCCAAAATTCTACAATTGAAAAAGGAGAGAGAAGGAAAGAACAAGATCAAAAGATATGTTAAGTTCATCAAGCCAGCAATTCCTAAATATATAATGAACAAAACAAACTTACTTATCAAACAAATATAAGATCCAATCAGAGACATTTGACATTATCTGAAATATGTACTCATTCATTCCTAGTTCTGTATGAAAGCAAAAGCAAAATTCATGGCAAAGCTAAAATATACAAACAGGAGCAAGGTGCTACTAGAAGCAGCCAAAGTTATGCACTTGAGAGACAGTAGCGTACTTCATCAATAAATATTACAGATGGCTTCCTAGAAATAGCAACCATGAAAAGTGTCCGAACAAGCTTTTCACCCTCTCCAACCTATTTAAGTAAGAACGGGACAACATAAGATTTTTATTATAAGGGAATAGTGTAAAAAAAAAAAATTAAACAAAATCTGAAAGAATATAAGAGGAGAGAAATTAAGGACAAAAACATACCCACTTTGATGTGAGGGATGAAGCAGAAACATTAAAAAAAGTTGCTTCTGACTCCGAAGCGACTGCTTTAGCAAGCATGGTCTTCCCAGTACCAGGTGGACCAAAGAGAAGCAAACCTGTCCAATAAAAATCAGGAGTCCTCCCAAAAACGTTCTTACAGAATTACAGATACGCAGATGTAAAATTTTTCAAAAATTCTACCTCTGGACGGCCTGCGAAGGCCAGTAAACAGGTCTTTTCTTTTAGTTGGTAGGACTACCATTTCCAACAAAGCTTGTTTAGCCTTTTCAAGACCAGCTGTTAACCAGTAAGGACAAGCAACATAGAAGTAATTATTACAAGTAAAAGGAACTGGACTTGAGGAACAACAAGAAAACAAATGCAGTAGTTTCTAACCAATATCTTCCCATTTGACAGAAGGGCTTCTGTCCACGATCACAGATTCTATCATTTCAACCAATTTTGGATCATATCCAGTACCAGATTCTTGTGCAGGTTTCGAAGTTATGACTTTCTTAGTCTCACTTTTCACGCCAGAATCATGTCTACTTACACTAGAAGATTTTTGCAATGCAACTTTTCTAGCACCAGATGTTGTTGGCGTAAGTGCTCCGGTTTGTGCCTGAGTGATGATGTGGTATGGTGAACATTTATATATTACATGAACAGGGTACAATAAATCCAACAGCGTCTTCATTGCTCAAAGATATGTGGAAACACTTGTGAGAAAAAAGAAATAGAAACTAGAAAGGTAAACAAATAACAGGCAGCAAGTCAAAATTCGAACTAAATTACGACTTGTGACCATAATCCAAATTCACAAGTAAAAGCAAAAAAAGGCACCCAGTGTAAATGTCCACTCTATGATATATTATGATTACGCCAAAAGTAAGGAAAAGGGGCAATTTTGTATGCTATAGACGACCCTGCCAATAGGTTATCACGTTAGAAAAGGTAGACTCCATCAAATACAACGGCCTTGTCACTCCATAGATAATGATCAAACAACAATTTAGTATTACTCCGTGTTCCCGGCTTTAGATGTCACTATTCGACTTTCATGCATTATAAGAAAACACTCAGAGTGGTGTAGAAAACATTGACACCGATGTAGAAGTTGAAAGTAAGAATTAATAGACCTACTAAAGGATTCTTTTATTTAAAGTAAATAGCAAAGTGCCCCGTGCCAAGCATGGATTAACTTTTTAAATAGCATAATTTTTAATTATTTATTTATTTATTATATAATGATTATAAAATATTTTTTAAATTTCACAAATTAACTTACTATTGCTATTAAAATCTCTACAAACTTTGCTCAAAAGGACGAAATTGTACAACTAATGGGCTAAAGGAATCCTATAAAGAATAAAAATGTTGTAGAATACTACATTTACTATTATGATAAAATTAGAAACTAAAGTTTGTTCATGCACTATTTTATTTAGATACATACATATATATATATATATATATGTGTGTGTTAAGTTTTTTAATACTAATTAGGAGTACTGTTTAGTCATAATATTTTTTTGATATATTTTTAATATATAATTACTTAGGAATAGAATTGTTGTAAAATAATGAGTTACCATTATGATTTTAAATTTTAAAATTAGTTAACTAAATTACAATCACAAATATATAAGTTAACATTGATTTTATAATATTAATTAACAAAAGATCTCCTATATGAAATAGGATTGGTAACTGAACTATAGTCATTAATATATTTTGTAATATATATAATATAATATGTTAATATTAATTATTATTTACTCTTAATATTTTTTCTAATATTTTCAATGTATAATTATTCAGAGTTCAAAGTTAAGTAGTAATCTAACTTTTGTATAATTAAGTAACTAAATGGCTCTTATAAAGAATTTATGAAACAACTCGGGTCAAATCCGAGATCGGAACAAATCTCGGGTCAAATCCCAAGTCCGAATCGAATCAAATCCATCCAAATAAGGCCTTAAACCACTAGCCCAATAGTATCTTCTTGGGTCATCTTAGCCCACCACAAGCTCACCCAAAAGGTCATGACTGAAAATACTATTGTTAGTAACTTAATTCCTTATATACAGACAAATTTTCTTTCGATGTGGGACTGGGGTGTTACAAACTCCTCCACTTAAATTTTTGACGTCCTCGTCAGAATCGATTACAACACGGTCCACAGATCTTTGCCTCTAGCCATTGTGGGATAATACCGGCTGACTTCGTATCCCCACCTCTGGACCTCTCTCCATTATGGGATAAACCACCAACCTTCGTATCCCCACCTCCGGCAACTCGATCAGATGACCCGATCTGAGCTTTTGAGTGTCGGCTCTGATACCATATGAAACAATCCGGGTCAAATACCGAGTTCGGAATAAAACTCAGGTCAAATTCCAAGTCCGAATCAAATCAAATCCATCCAAATAAGGCCTTAAACCACTAGCCCAATAATATCATCTTGGGTCATCCTAGCCCACCACAGACTCACTCAAAAGATCACGACTGAAGGTACTATAGTTAGTAACTTAATTCCTTGTATACAGACAAATTTTTCCCATATCTTTCGATGTGGACTGGGGTGTTACAATTAATTTTTTTTTAAAAATAAAAAGTTAATATTTACTCATAATATTTTTCTTTGATATATATTTTTGTCTATATTCTGAATATATAGTTATTTAGAGTCCAAAGTTGAGTGACAACCTAAAAGGTAAAATCCTTGACATGATTTGTATAACTAATTAACTCAAGGCCTCTATAAGAAATAGAATTACTGTAAAATAATAAGTTACTTTAAAATTTTTCAATATCATAAATAGAGTTTTGGTTCTAGTTAAATTTTAGATTTAAAATGGGTTTTAGTAGTAGTTAATAAAATAAAATTAGGGAGACTTTAAAAAGTATTTTAGTAGTAGTTAAATTATAGGCTTATACCAAAGATGAAGACCAAAAAACTAAGTTTTGTCTGATTATATATAAATATAGATGATAAAATGAGGATCTTAAATAAGTCCCAAAGAAAAAGAAGAAGAATTTTTAGGACATCCCTAAAAGGAAAGGAGGGCAACTAAATCTGGACAGAGTATAAGAATAAACTTTTTAGATCCCAGTCAAACAAGATTATTGGAAGGAATATCAAATCTGGACAAGGCATTCTTCGTAACTAACACTTCATTTTGTACACAACTACACATTCATCAATAAAGCCTTCAAAAACAGTAAGTATGACAGAATCCATGGATCTCCAACCGGGAAACTGTATCCAAGCTCCGTGGCTATGCTGCGGTCTTTGGACTTTTCAAGCTTAGCGAAAAACGGAACAAGGAACGGAAAGGAAAAGCTCAATTACAGCACTTTCATTAACCAACTGCTCTCAATTTTGTTCACCTTTGCTGTTCAGAGTAGTTGTAAATATAGAATAAGTGAAAGCTAAGCAATGGTCCTTTTATTAGAAATCAAGCTAGGGTTAGGTTCATAACATGACAAGTTATATCACACATTAACATCTTTTGATGGGTAGGAAGGAAACATGAGGCTTTTCCTTTATATATTTCACAAAACACATTATTGAAGATTCATCCAGTGAGGGGATTGCAACAACTCGCTGCAAAATACATAATCAAAAGCTAAAAAGAAATTAAAAAGTAAACAAAACAACTTGTAAATACTAAATAGGAAGTTTAGTCTAAACTTACAATTTAGTAAGACCAGTCCGTACCTTGTTTATTAATTTGCCACCTGGCGTGAAAAGATAGAAAAGCCAGAGAAAGGAAAGGTCAGCAGACGGTTAATGTCACACTCAGTAAAAGGGACGGTAACAGTAACACAAAAAGAATGACATCTGTGAACCTGTTCGTCGACTTAACACTTGTAGTCTGTCTGAAACTTGCCCCTGCCACTTTGATATCTTTTGACGATAAGATTTCACTTTCTCCTGTTCACTGTTGGAACACCATAAAATTGGATGGGACATATGCAACAGGATTACTTATTTGCTCAATAGAGGAATGAAATTATAAAAATTTAAGGTTGGAGGCCCATTCAATTCAATAGTATGATTCCAAAAATCAACTTCTTTCTTCTTATAGGCAATCAGTCAATCACAGAATAAGATTTAATGACAACTGCACCCCTAAGAGATCTTATGACAAAAGGTAGAAGATAGGTCAATTGCAGCTAACTACTAATGTGGATTTCATTTTGATAAGTGATGTCATTTTAACTATTTATGTTCTCGTTATACTAACCGGTTAAACCCATGGATAGGACAATCCGAATCAAGATCTGGATCCAATTAAACTAAATAGATGTTTTTTCAAACATATGGTTCATACATACTCTCTATGCTGACGTATAATTTATAGTTGCTTACTTTATGCAGCCCTGCTCCGCTATTATAACATGATTCAGATATGATGAGTTATATTAGCGCAATTGTGTCATTTGAGCATGATGGAAGTTCTGAGTAGTGTGGATATTTTCGGATTTGGATATGTTAAGGGTAAATAATAGTTATGCTAATTTGTGATACATCGTAAGTCTGATTGTAGGAACTAAATTGCAGATGCTTAAGGACTCTAAGATAATTAATGCAACAGTAAGAGTCTCTCGAAAGATGGAAATGCATTGTACGACAGCTTGTCATAATTCCAGATGTGAATGAAATATCATAAAAGAAAAAAACTCCTATTGAATTATTTATTTAAAAGGAAAATTATATATTTACTTTATCCCAAAATCAGCTGTATTATGCTTTACTTCCGGGTAATCTACATGTAGCAGCAATTTCTGCCTGCATTGCACTTGTTTAAAATAATAGCTTCACAGCTTGTCACAAACTGTCATTGGACAAAACTAGAAACACTATTACTAGCTTTTTTCACTACATGCAATTGTATACGGCTTTTTTATAAGTCATCATGCAATTATACAGATATATCAGGACTTCACCTTTTCCTCCTTAATTCAATTCTTGTCATCACCGAACATCAAATTCTTTCTTCTTCTTCTTCTTTTTTTTAATTTAATAAGAATGCTAATTGCTAAACTTAATCCAATTTATAAGAATGCAAGTTACATTATCTAGCTTAAAGATCAAACATTTATAAACTTTCTATCAAAATTCTTCATAATCCAATAAAATTTCCTAATTTTCTACTAGAACACTATTACCACTTTCTTTCACTACATGCAATTGTATAGGGCTTTTTTATAAGTCAGCATGCAATTATAGAATATCAAATATAAAATTCTTTCTTTTCTTTTTAAGAAGAATGCTAATTGCTAAACTTCATCAAATTTATAAGAATTCAAGTTAAACTATCTAGCTTAAAGATCAAACCTTTATAAAGTTTCTATCAAAATTCTTCATAATCCAATAAAATCCCCTAATTTTCTACTAGTATCAAAACATTCCCATAAACTTATATGTAAACGAGAATGCATTCTGATTCACAACAATTTGGTCTCAGAAAGCAACAAAATTTTAGGACAATTTTTTGAAAAATCAATACCTCGAGCTAATATATGAAGGTACTGGTGTGGAAGTAGCTTCGAGCAATATACGTTGAGCACTCTGGTAATGTGAAACGGCGTCGTCAACCAAACCCCACTCTTCAGCCCTAACAGCTTTATCGATCTCTTCTTTGGCCAAATCGAAGTATCCTTTGAGCTTATACGCAACCCGTTCGTTCGATACGACGCCGTCCATTTGTGTACTATCGGAAAAACTAGGGTATTGTTTGGAAGATGAAGAAGGATCGGAGAAGATGGAGCCTATTGAATCGATGAGCTCTTTGAAGAAACTCATCACTGAGACATGAATTTGAAAACGATATACAGTTTTAGTTGATTTTTAGAGAGAGAAAGTGAAGTAAATTTTAGAAAGAGGGTGAATTTCTTACCATTTTCAAGGAATTCCTGTTCATCATTAGCTTGAAACTCGAAAAGAAGCGAAGAAGAATACTCTATACCAGACTTGAAGTTTCATTGATTTTTAAAAGTTATTATTTTTTTACAGAAATTAAGATAAATATGGACTAAAATTACAAGTTTCTCCAAATTTTATTTTTAATGATTTTTTTTATATATCAAAACCTAATTATAAATTCTAATTCAACGTCCTACTTAAGTTGGACTATTTGAGGCAGTTCTTTAAGTAGGTAGTTGAATCTTTATTTATAACAAAAGACATTCTCGTTACGTTATACAAAAAAACAAAAGAATTTCATTTGTAAAATTTATAAATTTATTTTATTTTTATTTATTTTTATATAAATTAAATATTTAATTTTATAGTACAAAAATGATAATGAAATTATATTATTATACTTGAAAATATTATGTTATTTTACAATATGATCGACAAAAAGCAAACTCTATTTTTGAATTTTATTTTTATTATTTTTATATAAATCAGACTCTTTTGTGGTGTGAAGAGAGTAGGTCTGATAACGGAGCGGGTATGCTTCAAAGGACCCTTCTCCATACTTGCCTCACCGACAACTACTTTTTCCTCGAATTCACCCTGCTCTCGGCCTGTTTTCTCAGAATTCTTCTCTTTTTACCAAATTAAATCCATTAATGATTTTATATTTCTTTCGTCTAAGTTTATTTATCCTATTTTTTTTTTGATTTGTTCAAATTTATTTGTCCTTTTTTCTATTCTAATACTATTTTTTACCGTATTTTTTCAAACCATCCTCATTTAACTTCATAAAAAAAATCATTTAAAATTACATGATATATATCAGAAAAAGTAACACTATTAACTTTGACATTGGAAGTACAATCATACTCATTTTTCTCCTCTTTCTCTCTTGCTCTCCACTATTTTATTATTCCAAAAAAGAGTTAGGACATTAATTAAAAAAAAAGATGATAATAGAGTAGTTAGATAGGTAATGTGGAGATAAAAAAATTTCTTAATAGATATGTATTTTCAAATTATGACAAGTAAAATTGGATGGAGGGAGTATTACTTTCGTACAACTGTTTTTAATTCAAAATCAAACAAATAAGACTGAGGTACTCTGAAATTTAGGTCATATGTTTGATTCTTATTTAGGAGAGTTTACTTCTTCCTTTATGTGAAACTTGTTTCCTCTTTATGTGATGTTTGTTTGTGAGTTTATTTCTCCCTCCTCATTTAATAAGGTTTGATTGGTTCTTGATATTATAATAGTGATAATATACTTGATTATGAAATTACATTATATACCCTAAAAAGTGGGAATTTTTAAAAACTAAAATAAAAATAATAAATAAATAAAGCAACTAACAACATCTTGTATTACAAATGCTATGAATTTTTAATTAAATAATAACATCTCTTCTGCACTCTGAAAATTTTCAATTTTTATAAACTCTTTTTGAGGTGAATGATAACACAAAAATCAGCATACCAGAATACAACACAAGCTACTTGCATAACGTCGAGGGGGTCCATATATGATTCTGTATGCATTACTCCAATTTCTCTCTCAAAATTTCTAAATCTTGAAGATAATTGTTACATGAACTTGAAGCTGATCCAAGCCATAATAATTGACAAAAAATAACTTAAATAGTAGCATAACTATATATATATATATATATACATTTCAAGAGCATACCCCCTTAAATGACATACCAAGCATACCCCCTTTAGCGACGGACCGAACGACGGTTTGGTCCGTCGCCATAGGTTCGGTCCGTCGCTATAGCTTTTAGCGACGGATCCGTCGTTATATCCGGTTCATCGCTAAAAGCTATAACGACGGACCGGATCTATGGCGACGGACCAAACCGTCGTCCGATCCGTCGCTAAAGGGAGTATGCTTGGTATGCCATTTAAAAGAGTATGATCTTGATTCGTTCTCTCTCTATATATATAAGGATAATTTTAATATATATAGATTTAAAAATTCGAGTTCCATTAGAATCTAGACCAGACGAGTGTCGTCGGATTCGGAGAAAATTGTCAGGCCAAGGGGAGAGTATGTTAGAGCTATTAATAATATTGTTGTTATTATTACCATTATATTATTATCATCATCATCTTACCTTTAAACTTGAATTATTGTAGGAAGAATCTTGGGCAAAGCATGATGCTCCAAATAGTGATAGTGATGATATATATATTGTATTATCTTTTCATGTTAGGATGGTTAAAATGAGATTCTGATTTTGAAATAAATAGTAAAAAATATTATTGTATTTAATTAAGTGACAGAAGAAGTAGTCGCACCAATCAAGTGCCAAATATGAATAAACATACCATCAATTAAACAGATTTTAAAATTGTCCCTTGCTGGGAGTATTCTATATATATATTTATGAGAATATATCTTAATCATCTTTCTATCCCCTAAAATCTCAATCACATTCAAAAAATAAAAGAGAAATTGACATCTTGTGGCTCTCAATTTGTTTTAGTTCATTTCAAGAATACAAACAAAAGCTGCATTATCAGCACTCTTATCATCTTAACGAACAGCCATAACTTATACAAGTAATCTATGCAGGATTATGAAATCATACTCTTTTCTTTAAGTGCTCTGCCTTCAAAATTTTTACTTCATTATCAGTTATCACTGACTGTATCAGCTATACAAGGAGGAGGAAAAGAAGGTGTTTATGTACTGAAGGATTAGAAAAACATACAAATAAAATTCTGTTCAAAATGCAAAAAGCTTGGATTTATGAAGAATATGGTCCGAAAGAAGTACTCAAGTTAGGAGAAATCCCAATTCCTTCTCCCAAGCACAACCAGTTACTTGTCCAAGTTCGCGCTGCAGCTTTGAATCCTATTGATGTCAAAATGCGCCAGCGTTCAATTGTTCCTGCATGTTTTCCTGTGAGTTTGGGAATATTTTTTGTTAACTTCATTTTTTCTTATATCAATAACTCAATCAAAATGAAATTATCTACAAGAACAAAATGTGCACTAGCAGGTAAAAAATATTTGAAAAAAAAAATAGTATACATATGATGAAATAAATTGATGCAGGTAACTCCTGGCTGCGATATGGCTGGTGTTGTGATAGAGAAAGGCGAAGGCGTTTCAAAATTTGATATAGGCGATGAGGTCTATGGTAATATTCAAGATTTTGATGTGGATGGAGAAGTAAAACAGTTGGGGACACTGGCTGAGTTTATTGTTGTGGAGGAACATTTGGTGGCTTTGAAGCCGAAAAACCTTTCATTTGAGGAGGCAGCCAGCTTGCCAGTGGCAGTTCAAACTGCGATACAAGGCTTCAGAATTGCAGGATTCAAAGAGGGACAAACAGTTTTTGTCGTTGGGGGTGCTGGTGGTGTTGGATCATTGGTTGTTCAGCTGGCCAAGCATTTGTTTAGAGCTTCTGAGGTTGTGGCTACAACTAGTACTGCAAAGGTGAAGTTTGTGAAGAGCTTGGGTGCCAATAAGGTAGTTGATTACACAAAGACAAGTTACGAGGATGTTAAGGAGAAATACGATCTCGTTTATGATACTATTGGTAATTTTTACATACTAGATCAATATTTGTCATGGATTTTGAATTTCATTTTAGAATAAAAAATGCAGAATAATCAACTAAAACAGAAGTAGAATAATTAGTATTCATATCCTCTGTTTCTCTCTTTCTTTTCCAGGAGAGAGAGAAAATCTTTCGGGATAAAACTACACGCACCTAAATAAATCTCGAAAAAATAGAGCGGATGTAACTTTTTTCTATATAATCAATCGTGTAGAAAAATAATGCATATGTTGGACTTATTTTGTTTAAAGAGATGCAACATTTTCCTATACGATTGATTATACATGAAAAAGTTACATCGGTGTTAACCAAGAACTTGCATGAAACATTACTTTTTACAAGAAAATTTTAACTAAATCCTATGTCCATGAAAGTGTTACTCTAACCAACAACTTGCATGAAACATTACTTTTTACAAGAAAATTTTAACTAATTTTTTTTTTCCCAATCAAATCCTATTTTCAGGTGAGTCGAAGAGTTCCTTTATGGTGGCTAAGGATTATGCACCAATCATTGACATAACATGGCCACCGTCAAATCCTAGAGCAGTTCATTCAGGCTTGATAGTTTCAGGTGAAATTTTAGAGAAGCTTGGGCCTTATTTGGAGAGTGGAATCCTCAAGGCAGTAATTGATCCTGCAGGTCCATTTCATTTTTCTGATGTTCCTAAAGCTTTTCAACATCTAGAAACTGGAAGGGCTAGAGGAAAGGTGGTTGTCTCTTCTTTTCCCTTGCATCAGCTATCCTATTTTATCTAGAGGAAAGCTTTTGAAATGGACTTGTATCTTGTGAAATATTCCATTAAATTTCTTGAATAATTATTACTTAGATGTGCCTCCTGTGATTATTTCAAGTCCATAGAGAGAATTAAAGCTTTAACCATCTTATTCATTCTATGTATCTAATCTTCCGATAAATCATACTATTACAACTCCCTCCTCCGTCTCACAAAAAGAGTCTTATTTAATTTATTTTTTTTGTTCCGTCCACGCAATAAACTAACCTACCAACTCTTAACTGGTTGTTCTGGCTTAATCTTTCAGTTGTCACTTGAAAATTTGAAGGTGATGGGATTTTTTTAGTAATAATAATAATAATAATAATAATAATAATAATAATGGATATGCTTAAATGGTCCTAATCAACATTTTACACCCAACGGCAAGCTATTGGATCAAATGAGCAAGCAGATGCTTTAGATATTCAAGAAACAAGACATGACTTAGAAATTGATTATGATGTAGACTTTTGATTAATCTGACTGGCTGGCAAGACTACTACTCCAGTCTCCAAAACTGACAAGAAAGAAATACTCCAATATTCAAGCAACCAATTGCAGCAGAAGCAGCAGCTTAATAATGCATTTGTAACTAAAATATGAAATCAAAATTCAAGAGATTCTTGTACTAAAAACAACTAATATTCTTGTTTGCCAATGATATTTCAAGGTAAGGCAGCAACCTATGACACACACACACACACGTACCATCATGCTAATAATAAATGCGCAAAAAAACATTCAGCATCTAGGGGACCATTTTTCCTTGAGTGATTCTACGGCGACGGGGCCGGCCGATTTTTTTTTTTTTTGTTTTCACTCCCAAATAATTTATATGATTTATTGGAACTAAATTTTTTACAAAAAAAGTGATTTAGGTATGATTTGGATACATATACAAAACAGTGTTGAAAAAAAAAATTAAAAAAAATTTTGACCGGTCGCTAGACAGGGTCTTCAACCCGGGCTCCTAGAATTATTGTTTTTCCTTAGGAATTTTTTGACAACATATAGATTTTTACCACATAATCTTGTTTCTATAGACATGGCATCTTGTGATTAGTTCTCTCCCTGTTGTTAAGAATCAAATGAATATAGATAAATATACACATCAAACTAAATTCCGAGGTATGCAGCGAGAATTTATTGAATGTCCCTTGATGCCTGCCTGATAGTTCCGTATTAATATAGCTTAATGATTTTTTTATTATTTTTTTTGACAAGTTAATATAGCTTAATGATGTTCACCCTAGAACATCTTTCCTCAGAAAAAAATGAGGAACCAATTTGTCTAGAACTCTATATATTTCTGTTTGTATATATAGATAGATACATATACATATGGACACAAATGATAAAGGAGCAAAAGCCTTTCATTCTCAAGATTGTAACATCTACACCCTAGAGCCACAATTTAAGTCAACAAATTTAATGATATATATATATATATAGTTTTCCTTTTCAATACCATAAAAAATCTAGATATTTGTCTACATCATTGGTTAATGACAGAAAGCATATTCTAATTCATCTGTCTTAACTAATTTGAGTTTAGCATAACTTCTCAAATTATCATTTTTGTACATCGATTGATCTAACATTTTTGTTGCTCAACAACGTAGATTATTCCTGTCCACTTAAATATATGAAAATACACAAATCATAATAACTCTTCTAATTATCAAACTTCTATAGCATTTCATTTGCTGGGGAAACTAAATGATAATTTTAACTCTATTTGGGAAAGTATATCCTAATTTATGTTAATATATGCCTATATATACATGTTACAAGGATTATATGATCAACCCTTCTCCCAACTTCCTCAAATATGGACTTTCTGTATTCCATCTTCACCTTTTTAGCAACTACACTAGTACTACTTCTCATAACCTGCTCAGCTCTAGTACTAAGAATCTTCACTGGAAAATCAATTAAAAACCCAAAATACCCACCGGTGGCTGGAACTGTATTTAGTCTGCTGTTTAATTTCAATAGGCTATATGACTACCTAACAGAAGTTGCTAGACGACACCATACTTTCCGGCTTCTTGCTCAAGATCAAAGTGAAATATATACAACCGATACTCGGAACATTGAACACATACTTAAATCCAGTTTCGATAAGTACTCCAAAGGTCAGTATTTACAAGGTATAGTAACAGACTTGTTTGGCCAAGGAATCTTTGTTGCTGATGGTGTTAACTGGCGGCAACAAAGGAAACTTGCAAGTTTTGAGTTCTCCACAAGGGTGCTGAGAGACTTCAGCTGTACAATATTCAGAAGAAATGCAGGCAAATTGGTTAGAACTATTTCTGAGTTTTCTATGGCAAATAACGTCTTTGATATACAAGTAAGTAATCTTAAACTCGATAGTTAAAGGAAATTCAATAAGAAAATTAGCCTGTGTAAGGTTCTTTTTTGGCTAAAGTTTGTGGCTTTTTAAAGATATGCATAAAATTTTGCAGGACTTGATAATGAAATTCACTATAGATTCCATATTCAAAGTTGGATTTGGAACGGATTTAAATTGCCTGGGAGGATCAAGCAAAGATGGAGCCACATTTATCAAGGCCTTTGATGATGCAAATGCATTAATATATTGGCGCTATGTAGATCCAACTTGGAAGCTGCAGAGGTTTCTTAACATTGGCTTCGAAGCTTCCCTTAAGAAAAACATTAACGTCGTCTACAATTTTGTGAATGAAGTAATCAGGAAAAAGAGGGAACAGATAGAAATGCAACAAAATTATGTGAGTCACACAATAACTATTGCTAACATTAAAATGTTCCCATTCTGTTTTTCACTTCTGTCTTAGCTATTTTAGATAGAATTGTGTCTTCGCATAGGCAATAGAATCGTTATCATAATTTATGCTGAAGTTTGAGATAAGAACAATTAAATTATTTATTAATTATTAATATAACCTTACGATATTCGTTCATGAACTATTGATATACTTGGTAACTTTTCATGCTTTTTAGAATGACAAGGAGGATATACTTTCAAGGTTTCTGGTGGAGAGCAAGAAGGATCCAAAGAAGATGAATGATCAATATCTGAGGGATATAATTCTAAGTTTCATACTTGCTGGCAAAGATACAACCGCAAATACGCTTTCATGGTTTTTTTATATGCTTTGCAAGAATCCACTTATACAGGAAAGGATTTCACAAGAAGTTAGAGAAGTTATCAGCAGTCAGGGGAACGAAAATAGCATAGATGAATTTGTTGAAAATATAACTGATGATATACTTGAGAAAATGCATTACCTTCATGCAGCATTAACGGAGACCTTGAGGCTATACCCTGCAGTCCCAGTGGTAAATGTTTCCCATGTCTAGAAATTTCTATTTCTCGAAGAGTGTTGCTATATATGACGACAAATACATGTCAATATTAAATACTGACGTATGTGGATACATACAATCGAAGGGCATAAAGAAGGGACTCACATATTACTATTCTATTTAATCACTTGCAGATAAAATTAGTTGACATATAAATCATTTTCATTTCTCGAATTTTTAGTTTCTTACAACTCTAGTATCGATAATGTTTATGTCCATGTTACTCCTTTTAGGATGGAAGGTGTGCAGAAGCAGATGACACTCTTCCAGATGGCTTTAAAGTAAAAAAGGGGGACAATGTATACTACATATCATATGCAATGGGCAGGATGCCCAAAATATGGGGACATGATGCTGAAAAATTCCGGCCCGAAAGATGGCTCAACAACGGAATTTTCCAACCTGAATCACCATTCAAATTCATAGCATTTCATGTATCGAACAACTTCTAGCAAATTCATCCTTAAAATATTGCTTATTTTAACACGACTAACTAGGCTTTCTGACATTTCTTGTGGATTTATTATTTGTAGGCTGGACCAAGAATTTGTCTGGGAAAAGACTTTGCTTATCGGCAAATGAAGATAGCATCAATTGCACTTCTCCGCTATTTTCGGTTCAAACTAGCTGATGACTCAAAAACTGTGACATATAGAGCCATGTTTACACTTCACGTTAATGGAGGCCTTCATCTGCTTGCAATCCCAAGGACAGGTCAGATAAATTTCTAGGTGTAATAGGAACTGAGGTTCTTTTGAGGAGTCATCATATTACAGATTCAGAAATACTCCTGTGCAAGAAGAACAAAGGTTCCTTTTTATTATAGCTAGTTAGCCTAGTTAGCATGATTGAGGCCATGGCCAAGCAACTGAGCGCTTGACATTAGTAAAGAATGATATTCAAACTTATCATCGAAAGTTTGGAACCATAATCCTAAGTTTAAGATGAATAACTCCAACAAGTCAATATAAATTTGTATGAATTACAAGTGGAAATATTGTTGATCATAGCTCCAAATTACATTACAATGATTTTGTCATATCATGTTCTTGTTTTTCTATGTTTACCCTTTTAAATGGATTCATTTACAGTTTACCCAAATTAGATGAAAGGTGGTGCTAAGTTGGTTTTACCCTATCATTATTATTAGAATACTCTCTCCGTTCAAAAAATAGAGATATATTTTCTTTTTAGTCCGTTTCTTTTTAGTCCGTTTCAAAATTATAGGTACATTCTACTTTAGGATTACAAAATGCATGTTCCTAATTTGTCATTACATTTTTACTTATCATTTCTAACATCACATCACATGAGAACATACAATTATACATACAAGTCACCTTTTCTTTAGAAATGTATCTCTATATTAAAATGCAGTTTCAACTGAAAAATTCAGACAGCTTATTACTCCCTTTGTCCCGAGTTCCATTTATAAAATAGATAATTTGTTTCTTTTTAGTTTAATAGTATCAGATAATATAATCCTTTTTAAGTTTAACATCACAATTTCAGTATTATGGCACCACTACTCAATTTAACCCTAATAATTAGGATGAACATGAATGAAAGAAAAATATATAATTAAAATTTAAAAGCTAGATAAATTTTGCAGTGAAGACTTTATTTTTTGGGACAGAGGGAGTATTCAAAATCAGTTACAACGACAGTTATGTAAATATGTACCGATTTCTCTGCTTCGGAAACTGATAACAGTTAGATCCGCCGCTGACAGCGACCGTCCACCGTCGAATATGGCGGCGACAGTAATCGAGATCGGAGTTACAGTGTAGGATTTTACGGTTAAGGTTGTGAAAGAGACGAGAGGAAATTAGCTCCGGCGAATACGTCATCTTTGTATTTCTGGCCGACAATTGACGAGTATGCTCATGCGGGTCATATTTTGGTCTTCGTTGACTATTTGACCGTGCTATACTTATATTTTCTTTTCTTTTTTTAAAAAAATTCTAGATTTTCTAAAATTATAATTTCACTTTATAAAAATAAAAAAACCAATGCTTTTCCCCCTCCTCGTTTCAACTTGTTAGTCCTGAGTTAACAATTAAGGGTGAGTTAGAGAGATAAAAGTTCAATAAAGATTGAAATAAATTGAGTAAGAAGAGTTAAGAGGAAAAAACACATGCGAGAATGACTTCGACAGTAGACAAAATATTCCTCTTTAAGTAAGGTAAATTAATTCATCAAATGTCAAATCATGACCCCTATTTACAATGAATATGGATCTAAGTCCACGTGACACGTATGTGACAGGTCACATGCATAACTAATCGTCACCTGCTCGAGTGAGTCTCACAATACTCGTCTTCATTCGAGAAGATCTTGACCCTCTCGACAATTGTGTTCTCTTAACCACCAAATCAAACCCTTAAATAGTTACTTCAATGTTATAACCAATACACCCTAAAGCCTTCTTTTGAAGACTTTAGGATATACTTGGTCTTCATTATATGTGTACATGGCACCATATGAGAAATTCAGGTGGTAATTTTGAAAAGACATGTGGCGATCCACGAGAAGGTCACATGGCAACCGATGAGAGGTCCACGTGGTGACCAACAAAAGGGCCACGTGGCCAGCAATAAGGCGTTCAAATGTCATCTAATCCTCGCGCGTGTCATGTGGTGAGCCCAAACGGGCCCATGCACCTATACAACAAATTTGGGCACACACAACTCATATACATCACTTTATTTGTTAAATATTATTTTTTAGATGTTTCAAAATTTTCAACATTAGTAAATTCCAAAATACATGTAAAATTTTAAAATTATTCTTACTTTTTAATACCCCACGTGTGAAATGAATGTGCATCAATTCTAATTTTTACTTTAAGAAGTCTATTGGTGTGTAATCTTAGATTTTTATGAATTTATTTAAATTTTAGAATATCTTAGTAGTATTTTTAGTATAATTTAAAATATTTATAAATATATTAATCAAAATTAAATATTTTTATTTTAAATAATAAATATCACATTAAACAAACTTGATGACATGTGCAGAGCATGAGTTTATATGCATTAATTTCTTGAATAAAAGAATTTAAAAAATTTATACACTCAACTCATTAAATGGATTGGTTTGATTTACATTATATATATATAAAAAATGTATATGCATGCATCTTGAATACAATCCGTTTGGTTGGGAAAAATAGACTTAGAAGGAATTAAATAGATGTATTGAAATAAGAATAAGAAAAAAGTGATACAATTAGTTAGTTTATTAATTTGAGAAGTAATTATAAATTAATTTATGACATGCACAAATAAAAAATAATAAAAAACTCTTTAAGTTGTTGAGTCAAATTTTTTTTTTTAAACTGTCAAGTTAACTCGGGACCAATAATTTTATTTTTTTATTTTTAGAAAAAGTCTGATTAAAAAGAAAACAATAAACTATCTAATCGACTTGGTTTTTGTGTTGTTATTTTTTTTTATATTTGATTGATTGAAGTCAAAGTAAGACTATTTGTTAAAACGGATGAACAAAAATTTGAAAATATATTTTTCAAGTACACGGGTAACAATGATTAAATTGTAAAGATCAGTTGGAAGGTTATTTTCAAACTATTTTAAAAGAAAATATTAATTATGATTAACCAAACACTTCTCTCATCTTTTTATTTTATTTAAAATCGTGTTTATCTCTCGTTTACTTTGTTTTGATAACGTAGTCTTGTGTAGTGAGAAGGAAAGATTAGAATAAAGTTTGCATTTGTCCCACAAATAAAGGAAAGATAAGGTTTTAAAGTCTTCGCTGAATGACATATTGTTGTTGAATTTAGTGCAAGCCCCATTCCAATGTTAGTGACATTATTGTTATTTAATTTAATGGTCGACCAAAAAAAATAGAAAATTTTCTCCAAAGAATATGAAAAAGTCAAATAGTAACGATATATATTGCGAATATATCGATTTTTTTTTTATTATCAATTACGTAAATAAATATTAATAGTAATTTTTTTAAAAAAATGTGTAATAAGTGAAACTCTCTTATAATTTTTATCAATTTTATATATTATTAAATTTCGTAATTGTAATTCAAAATAAATTTATCGTAATATATAAGAGGACTCAATATAATTAACACCACCAGCACTCCAATCAGCCGAACACCAGGCCTGCAAAGACCCTCAAGTCTTGCACATAAAAATTCAAAACCTTGCAGAAATTTAGGGAATGTTTGTTTGCACAATATTTGAAAATATTTTTCATTTAAAAATAATTTATTCAACTCACAAACGTATTGTTTGAGGCTCAGACATAACACACTAAAAATAGTCCGGTGTGTTTAAATGTTCAAATACTACAAATGCCTATTAATCGAACAAATCATGCAACTAGTAGATCTAAGTTATTTTAGTTGAGCCGGTTGCCTATATGCTCTATAATAGAACAAATTTTGTTTAGTTTTAACCTTATAGTGGAATGCAGATTGTAAAAAAATGTAGTGCATATATCATCTCTATAAGTATTCACCGACAAAGACTTCCATTCCTAATTGGAAAAATATACCACAATTTACAAGTAGTCTCGTCTAATAATGCATATCTTAACAAAATAGAAAGGTTAAAAAAACAAATCAGAAATCACTATATTATAAAATATAACAAATCATTAAATTCGAGACACAAAGGGTTCCATTTAAACCGGGAAGAAGTAAACTCTCGGTCATATAAAAATATACTTGTGCATTTATATACGCAAAGATGTGTGTATATATGTTAACTTACATCAATAATATGATCAACCCTTCTCTTGACTTCCTCAAACATGGACTTTCACTATGCCATCTTCACCATTTTAGCAACTCTACTTCTACTTCTCATAATCTGCACAGCTCTAATAGCAAGAATCTTCACCGGAAAATCAATCAGAAGTCAAAAATACCCTCCAGTAGCTGGAACTGTATTCCATCAGGCAATTCATTTCGCCAGGCTCCATGATTACCTAGGCGAATTTGCTAAACAAAACCATACTTTCCGGCTTCTTGCACCAGATCATAGTGACATATATACAACTGATATTCGGAACATTGAACACATACTCAAAACCAACTTTGATATGTACCCGAAAGGTAAGTATAATCGAGATACAGAAAAAGACCTGTTTGGCCAAGGGATCTTTGCTGTCAATGGAGTTAAGTGGCGGCAACAAAGGAAGCTAGCGAGTGTTGAGTTCTCAACAAGAGTGTTGAGGGACTTCAGCTGCACAATTTTCAGAAAAAAGGCAGCCACATTGGTTAGGACTGTTTCTGAATTTTCTATTGCCAACAGAATCTTTGATGTACAAGTAAGTAATCTGAAACTTGATATGTTGAGGAAATATTATACCACCTTCGTCTGTAAAAAAACTGGCTTAGCTCGACTTTTTTGGTCAAATGGACCAATTTTAGAATTAAGAATTAAGCATATTTATTTATACTTTCAAACTCGGAAATCAGAGGTAGTAGTAAATTCGATATAGTTTCTTATGGTTATAGTTCCTCCGCCTATATTTATAAAAAAATAGTATATATTTTGATTCTAAAAATGTCAATTTGGTTAAAAAAGTCTAACTAAACTAGCTTTTGAGAGATGGAGGGAGTATGAAAACTAGCCTGTCTATGATCAATTTGGTTTAAATAATGTGGCTGTTAAAGATACGTCCCAAAATTTGCAGGATTTGTTGATGAAATTTACTTTAGATTCGATATTCAAAGTTGGGTTTGGAGTGGATTTGAAATGCCTGGAGGGATCAAGCGAAGCTGCTAGTGCATTTATCAAGGCATTTGATGATTCAAATGCCCTGATAGTTTGGCGCTATGTAGATCCATTTTGGAGGCTGAAGAAGTTTCTGAACATTGGATCTGAAGCTTCCTTAAGGAGAAACATCAAAATCATGCACGATTTTGTGCATGCATTAATCAGTAAGAAGAAGGAACAGCTTGAAATGCAAGAAAATTATGTGAGTGATGTTGGTTTTATTTTGTAGCTGGTACAATAACTATTGCTAGCGTTAAATGATTAAATCAGCTCCTGTTCTCTGTATTGCTTCGGATATGCTCATTAATTTTTCATGATTTCTAGAATGACAAAGAAGACATACTTACGAGGTTTCTGGTGGAGAGCGAGAAGGATCCAGAGAAGATGAATGATCAATATCTGAGGGATATAATTCTGAATTTTATGATCGCGGGAAAAGATACAACCGCAAATACACTTTCATGGTTTTTCTATATGCTTAGTAAGAATCCACTGATACAGGAGAGAATCGTACAAGAAATTAGAGAAGTAATTGGCAGCAGTCAGGGGGACGAAACTAGCATTGATGAATTTGTGGAAAATATAACAGATGTGATACTTGAGAAAATGCATTACCTTCATGCAGCATTGACGGAGACCTTGAGGCTATACCCTGCAGTCCCGCTGGTACATTATCCTTGTAAACTCAAAAGAAAATTTTATTTTTGGGGAGCAATTTTCTTTAGATATTTAGTTTCTTATGACTCTACTATTGATAATGTCGTGACTCTTATAGTCTTATTTTCCTTAAGGATGGGAGGCGTGCAGAAACAGATGACATTCTTCCAGATGGCTTTAAATTGAAAAAGGGGGATGGTGTATACTACCTCTCATATGCAATGGGCAGGATGCATCACATTTGGGGAGAAGATGCTGAGAACTTTCGGCCTGAAAGATGGCTCAAAAATGGAATTTTCCAACCCGAATCACCGTTCAAATTTGTAGCATTTCATGTATGAAACATATTCTAGCAAAATAAATCGCATAGCTATTGCCTATTTCACGACTAACAACAGTTACTAAAATTTCGGATGATTTGATGTTTTGTAGGCTGGTCCACGAATTTGCCTAGGGAAAGATTTTGCTTATCGCCAGATGAAGATAGTATCGATTGCACTTCTCCGTTTTATTCGGTTCAGACTAGCAGATGATACAAAAAATGTGACTTATAGGACCATGTTTACTCTTCACATTAGTGGAGGCCTTCATCTTCGTGCATTTCCAAGGCCAGCTTAGACAGAATTTTCAAATGCAAACAAAGTTCCCCTGCCTACATGATATAACTCAGAAAGAAAAGATATGGTTTAAGGAGTCACTGTAATTCTTTGTTAGTTTCCTTGTATCTGAGTTATATCATTTAGACAGGTGCAAGGTTTTGTCTTTAAAAGTTTGATTCATTTGTTCTCTTTTTAGAACTGTATTCTTTCTTTTCAAGTGTTTGTTTTGTCTCCGTTTTCCTTCTGCTCCTAAGGACTCAAATCGTAAATGGTTTCTTGTTGTGTAGTTTTGTTTGGTACGCCTCTAGTAAACTCTATTTTGAGATTTATTGAGTTTATGAAACTATCCCACGCACTGGCCTATTTGTGAATTTTATTTTGGGGGAAAAGCAGGGATGGAAAGGGAAAGTTATTCCTTCCAATTTTTTTCCTTTTTTGGAAAGAAGAACTTTCGCTTCTAATCTCTTCACTTCCCACCAAAATAAAACTCACAGAAAAAGAAGAAGAAGAAGAAAAACTATGTCTGTCTGCCTTTCTAATTAAAATCATGAGTAGTTAGCGTGACTATATTCATGTCAAATCCATCATCATGTGTTTCAAATCTATCGTAGTTTTTGAGATGTACAGAGAAATTTCAAGTTATGCCAAATGGTGAACTTGAATTCTTTGAGCAGAGGCTCGATAAATGTTAATTACACTTTATTGTAAACTTGTATGATCATTTGTGGCTAATATGATTATCATCAAAGAGAAATTTAAATTCATTTTTCTAGTAAGCTAAATAGCTAATAAATACTCCATTCGCTCCACAAAAAGTTCCGTTGCAAAATTTGCAAATATTAAGGATGTATTTTTTAGTTTAGGAGTGACGGCATGATACAAACTTAGGATGACAAAGCTGAGGACAGGATCTGTTAGAAGCTAAGTGTATGTGTGTGCTGTGTATGTTACTTGAGTGATGTTATCCATGTTTTCCTCCTCCACTAGCTCAACTTCTGTATATAAATGTAGCTACCATCAATGAATAAACACAAACAATTAGAGAGTAATATTAGATAATGGAATTATTTCTATTCCTTATACTTATTTGTTCTATTACATGAACACTCTTAGACTCTCACTGTCAACATGGTATCAGAGCCTGATTCATAAATCAGAGATATTTTTTCTCCTTTTTTCTCCTTTTTCCCCTTTCCGTTCGCCACTGTTAGCTATTCTTTCTTGGCAAATTGCTTAAACGATTACATGCACTGAAATTGATCCCATAATTGGGCTACCCATAGCCAGGCGACCAGCCCAGAACCTTCCGGTATCCCAGCCGCCGCCGCACGCGTCCCCACGCGCCACCCACGCGCCCGCTGCCGACGCCACGCGACGGCGCGTGGGCCACTTTCCGGTGACATTTTTCCGGCGCGATTTCTTCGGCGGCAATCGCCTCCCTCTCCTCTATCCATCCATACTGGCCTTGTAGAAAGAAAACCAGATTTGTGTTTCGTTCTTGGTTTTTTTTGGGTTGTTCATGCAGTTCCTTGTATGCCGGGTGTGTTATCATCTTGCTGCAGCTTGTGCAGCTAGTTTTCTGCGATCGGTGTCAGCTTTGGTGCTGATGATTCAGTGCTATTCAGTTGTGTCGGTTTCTAACTGCCATGGTAGTTTCTGGCGAGGTTGGTGGCTGCGTTTTGCAGTCCTTCGTTCATGCTACATCATGTTTTAGTGCTGCTTTTTTGCTGAGCTGTCTCACGTGGGTGGCTATTTTTGGGCTGCTGTTTTTTCAGCTTATTGCTCATATTTTTTACTTTTATCCATTAATGTTGTTGGGCAGAATTTTATTGCTGGATCGGGTCCCATGGGGGCTGCACATCCTGTTTGGGGCAGTGTGCTTTTGGGTCCTTTGCAGCTGGTTTGTGAGTGGGCAGCATGTGGGTTGTATTGTTGCATTTCCACTTGTTCGTTGCTGTTTGGCTGTGCTGCTAATTAAAAAAAAAAAAAAAAAAAATTTGAGTTTTGTTTATTTATTTGGTTGGGCAGCAGAGTTTTCTTGGGTCCAGCTGTTCCCATGTTGTTCTGATTTTGTGGGTGTTGTTGGGTGCCCACGTGAGCTGTTTCCCATGCTTGCTGATTCCTTATGGGCACAAATTGAGTGGGTTGCCCATGTGACAATCGGGTCCCACTTGCTTTGTTGCTTTTTGATTCATGTGCATATTAGCTGATCTCTAAATTGAATTTGCAGCCTACTGTGGACTAGAAGATTGATGCACATTGATGGATCCCTTGCATACACTCGGGTCCCACTGCCGTTAGTCCTTTTGGACGATGTTGTGCGGTACTATTTGTTGTTGCAATATATTCCGTATATTGGTATCACCTACCTTTTGTTTCTTTTGGGATGTTTTTCCCCATTAGACTTGGTGGGTTTGTGCTGTTGATTTTCAGCTCTCTTCTTTGATGCACCATATTTGCTATGCTTTCTTCCCATATGTTACCCATTGTTAATGTGTACTCCAACAAGGTATCCATTGTTGATGTCTTTTCCAACATGGTCCTGGATCTGAATTGGTTAGAATCTGCAACTATGTTGTTTGCATCTTTCTGATTTTTTTTCTTCTTTTTGTCCTCCTTTTTTTTGTCAAATGCACTTTATTTTGTCCTTTTTATATAAAGCTGCATTTGAGGGGGAGATATATGAGATATGAGATATGAGGTATGAGATATGATATGGTCTAGGTTGCATGAGGGGTTGTTCATGCTAAGTCATGCTCATTTGTAGCCCTTATGGTTTTTCGCTTCGGTTTGTCCTTTGTTGGCTTGTGCAACTTGGGTCTCACATGGGTGCAACATTGGTTCTCGGTGTTGGCTGCTTCTTGGTGATTCCAGCTCACTTTCCATGGCGCTTTCCTCATGTTCTTCAGCTGCTTGCTAGTCATGATGGCTCCTTTATGTTGTTGTAATTTTTCCTTCATATTGTTGTCAAATGCACTTTAGTTTGTCCCTTCTATGTAAAGGTGCATTTGAGGGGGAGTGTTAGAAGCTAAGTGTATGTGTGTGTTGTGTATGTTACTTGAGTGCTGTTAGCACTGAGGAAAACAATGTTTTCCTCCTCCACTAGCTCAACTTCTGTATATAAATGTAGCTACCATCAATGAATAAACACAAACAATTAGAGAGTAATATTAGATAATGGAATTATTTCTATTCCTTATACTTATTTGTTCTATTACATGAACACTCTTAGACTCTCACTGTCAACAGGATCTAATTTTATACTACCACCAATTAAAAGAAACTCTTAGTGGAACAAAAGAATTTGGCAAATGGGACTCTTTTTGTAGAACATAATGGAGTTTGATTTTTACACTATTAACAAAACAGTTGGAGCAAAATTAGAATGATCAACACATATCAAGCACATACAACTCTGAATTGAAAATTTGTATGCCAGGCAAACCCAATAAAGGCATTAGGTTCTGATTATGCTTTTGTTAGCATCCCCTCTGCCACTGCATTTTGTTTCCCAGGAAGGTGGCTAACTTTTGTCTCTTTAGCATTCTGAACTTTAAAAGAATTTTAGATCAAAGAAACATAAAATATGGAATGGATCTTAGTACTCACATTATTTTCAGCAATTGATGCAACACAATTCACTCTCATAAAATCACCAGACTTAAGAAAACAACCAGGAATTTATAACTCAATGACAACCACAACACATTTATTACTCAAATTGTTCGCGTGCAACAACAGTAGAGATTACAAAGAACCAAAACAAAAGCCAAGGGAAAAGGTAGAAGGTACCTGACAATTTACAACAAGAATAGGTGGAAGGTCCCCATAAGAACTAATATAGGGGAGTTCCACAAAACGAGCAATGTGATCAATTTTCCTTTGAGATAGGAATACATTGACTCCAAATGGATAATATGCAGCATAGCTAGGAGCGAGATCCTTCTTTTTGTCCCTAACAACCAAGCAAATGGTACAAGTGTCTCAGGACATGCAAAAATAAGTTTCAACTATTTAGAGCTAATAGTCCAATATGAAGTCTTAAGATGGAGTGCATCAAATATAGCAAATATGCGTTCAAAAACACTAGGTCACATGTGCGATTACAAATCCTTGATCACAGTCCTGTCACCTTAAATAATTCTGTCCGCGGACTTTGAAAGTACTTGGATCAATTTGTGACCAAGAATCTGGCATTTGCTTTTCTACTGGGCAAAAAGGTACTTGCAAACCAGCTATTGGTCTCTGGATAAGCATCTTTGAAGAAACTAGGAAAAGTCAGACACTGAATCAGATTTACTGACCCAAAGAGAGCTTAAATGCATTTTTCTAGTATGCTATAAATAATCCATTCGTACCACAAAAAGTTCCGTTGCAAAATTTGCAAATATTAAGGATGTATCTTTTAGTTTAGCAGTGCCGGCATGATACGAAATTAGGACGACAAAGCTGAGGACATCATGTAATTTTATAATACCACCAATAAAAAGAATTTGGCAAATGTGACTCCTTTTGTAGAACTTGATGGAGTGTGATGCTTTACAATATTAACAAAACAGTTTGAGCAAAATTTGTAATGATCAACGCATATCAAGCACATAGAACAACTTTAATTAACAATGCAACTCCAAATTGAAAATTCTGAGCTAGTAAAAGAAAAATTAGAAATTAGTTTCAATGACATTTGAGCAAATATGAGGAGTATTACCTATTTCTCTGCTTCAGCAACCTAATACCAGCCGTAAATGACATTTAAGCTAATATCTGGGTTGGATCCTTCAACTGAGCTTTCTCCGTCGACAGCCACTCGCCGTGTCGTCCAATGTGGCGGCGACGGAGGAGATTTCGACGCCGATCCAAGAACAGTAGATACTAAATAGGATTTTATATTTGGATTAGTTTGGGATACTTTTTAGGGTTAGGATTAGGGATGAAAGAGACAAAGGAAGTGCCTTTTCTCTCTCCGGCTAATGTTTTGGGCGGGAAATATTTTTAGTTCGAGGGATTTGGGAGCTGCTAGAGATGAGAAGATACTGCCCTGTTTCTTGCATCTTATTTGTAGCACATTGTAGCTTATTTTTAAAATAAATTGAAAAAAGTGGTTTTTTAGTTTATTTAAAATAAACTATAAATTAAGTCTTATTATAAATTACAACAAATTTCAATCAAATTATAATTATATATATATATATATATATATATATATATCGTAATAATAATTCGATTAAAAACTTTCGTAATACATAACATTACTCTATTCAATATACTACGAATTGTAAAATAAATATCTGTGTAATATTTTACAACATATTTTTATTTCAATTACCAAACATAACTGTTTATTCTTATAATAATTTATTTTAAAAAAGCTATACCAAACATGATACTCCAATAAATTAAATAAACTTTTAAAAATAAGTTATAAGATATGACAAATTTGAATCCCATTCTGAATTAGAGTTATATTACTTTTTTACTGCGTTTAAAAATAAAAAAGATATATTTTTATTTTGAATTTATAAAATGACATGATATTTATAATTTGTCATTATTTTTTATGATCATTTATGGTTCTAACATCACACCGCCATTATTAATTTTTTAAATACTAAAGGTGCATTAGAGTAAAAGTGATTTATTAATAAAATATATTTTTATTGTGCATGATCAGATATTCAATATTTGACGAACAAAATTATTAGGAGGTTTCATAATCCCAAAATTCTCTCTGATTTTCCTCTTTAACCCCAATAGAAAAGAGTACTCCTTAAAGAGACATTTTTAAACATAACATAAACTTTTAAAATCATTTATCTCTAATTTTGGGAACATTTATTATTTTTTTTATTTTTTATTTATTTTGGTACAAATCTACTAATTTTTCGGTGTACAGTTGCCTCCCTCTGGCGCCTGGCCATGGCATTATGGCAACAACCAAACCGAATTTTAAAATATGCAGTCAAAGTTGTTAAACCCCATAAACCCTAGCTAAACATCAAACAACATGAAAGCGATTTTTGGTCTCCATTCACCAAAAATTGTTTGATAAATTTGGATTTACACCAAACAATAACTTAAAAGGACAAAGGAATCGTGTGGATTCATTGGATTCTCCGCTCAAAATGGTTCTTTTTATACTCTTAGTTCATGAGCTTCACTTGATCATCAATGACGATTTCTGGGGCAATTTTATTGATTTTTGTAATTATGGCCGCACAATTGGCGGAATCAAAGCACATGATTTACAATACTTCACACAGCATTATTCCTGGGAAATTGAATGTTCATTTGGTACCTCACAGTCATGATGATGTTGGGTGGTTGAAGACTGTTGATCAGTACTACGTCGGCTCCAACAACACCATTCACGTATCTCTCTCTCTCTCTCTCTCTCTCTATATATATATATATATATATATATATATATGAGGTCGATCCATAGCAAATGGTAGCTATAGGTTTTAACTGTCCACTAAATTTTGCACGTCCATTGCAACATTTTTGACAGTCACATTTAAAAAAATATAAGGAACAACTTAACTACCGCAACACGTATTTCTGTAGGGAAGTTGATTTTTTGTTAGTTCAAAATAGTATATTTTTCCCTTCTGCAGTATTGGGTAGTTAAGTTGGTCCGCAACACTGTGGAAGGCCCCCATCTGTTTTCAGATATTGGCCGTTAGATCTTGCGATGGACGTACAAGATTTGGTAGCCAGTTAATACCTTATGGCCACCATTTGGTATGGATCGACTCCCATATATATGTTTTGTATGTATACACACAGATATGTACTCCTATTACTTCATTTGTCCCAATTTAGTTTAACCCGATTTGACTTTATGGTTCTGTAAAGCAAGAGAATGGTCGATGACCAGACCCGATTTGAGAGTTTTCCTTTATCAAAATAAGGGTAAAACCATGATGTCAAAATAATTTACAAGTTAAGGTGACAATGTTTTGGGACAACAGAAAAAGAAAGAAACGGGACAATTACATTGGGATGGGTGGAGTGTTATCCTTATAATTATTTAACATTTGATTTCTAAGTTAATGGGTTTAGTTGTTTCCAGGGAGCATGTGTTCAAAATGTACTGGATTCTGTTATTCCGGCATTACTGGCTGACAAAAATCGAAGATTTATTTATGTTGAACAGGCAACAACTCAACCCCTTTTTGATTCTATACACACATACAAGATGTTTGTATGTGAGAGAGCGAATTAATTGAAAAACTTGATGATGAAGATGGTTTTGTTTTATGATTCAGGCATTTTTTCAGCGTTGGTGGAGGGACCAGAGCGAGGCAGTTCAAATTGCAGCCAAGCAACTTGTCAGCTCGGGTCAACTAGAATTCGTGTATAAACTTAACTACATAATCTATTTTTGGTTTCAAAGAAAAAGTTCAAAATAATGCACTAGAATCATATGAAGTGACATTGACCATGGTCATGGGTGAAGTCCGAATCATTTTTCAAGGGGAAACATTTCTAATTTACAAACCTTCTTTGTTGAAAGGAAGGGAGCAAAATTTTATGCTATCACAATCTAACCCCATTTCTTTTGAGTCATCTTGTTATTCTAGTATAGACTCTGGTATGGAAAATAGATTGGTGGTGACAAAGTAAATATGAGATGATTTTCGTTACTTGTGGTTTGGATTTAGCATGTTCATCAAGGATTTGGGATCTACATATATTCGTTGAAGTTATGGATCAACTGTTTTTTCTGGTGGATGCAGAAATGGGGGTATGTGCATGCACGATGAGGCGGCCCCACATTACATCGATATGATAGATCAGACAACAATGGGGCACCGATTTATTAAGGAGGAGTTCAATGTAACTCCAAGAATTGGTTGGCAAATTGATCCATTTGGACATTCTGCAGTGCAAGCTTACCTATTGGGGGCAGAGGTATAAACTCTTTGTCTGTATATGGAATATATAGGTTCTAAACATTAAAAATGGTTGACTCATAGAAAGAGAAAATCATTAATACTGATTTTTCGGTCAGACCTTGTTTAGCAACAATTATGCTTGATACTTGAAGATTATGTTTACATAAAATTTTAGGCAACCACAATGCATACATTTATGGACCAACAAAGAAATCCCATTTTACATGCGTATCTGCTAGTTGGTTGAGCTATCTCCCTCTTTGTTTAGGTTGGATTCGACTCTCTTTTCTTTGCACGAATAGACTACCAAGACAGAGCTAAGCGGAAAAATGAGAAGAATCTTGAGGTTGTTTGGCAGGGTTCTAAAAGTCTTGGTTCATCTGCACGGGTGAGTTTATAATGATCTGTACATATTTTGAGAAAATAAATAAAGATATTCAAAGTATCTGATAGTTAGTTGTTATCTTTTCTTATTTTTAACATTTATTTATTCCCAACATTTGTTGCTGAAATGATCTTCTCATCTACTTTTTTAACTTTTGTAGATCTTTGCCGGTGCATTCCCTGAGCACTATGAGCCTCCAAATGGTTTCTTTTTTGAATTTAATGATGACTCCCCCATTGTCCAGGTAAATTCTTAGAAAAAGAATGTTGATGGACTAAAACACATTTACTTGGTACATTATGATATTACACATCTTAATAAATTGTAGGATGATTCCAAGTTGTTTGACTACAATGTCCAAGAGCGTGTTAATGATTTTGTAGCTGCAGCTTTATCACAGGTAAGATTAGTTTATTGGTGTTAATCACTTTGAGTATGTAACTAGTTTATCTTTCTCTTGCAATTGGAATGCATGCTGTCAAATATTCTCTGCTTCGATAGCCTTAGTAGCTGCATCAAGGATTGTGTATCTATAAATTCATAGTTCTTAAGCAAAAAAATAAAAAATAAAATTGATATTATCTGTATTACCCATAGATTCATAGATCTGTATCTATTTTTGAGATATTTGGATTGTCAAAATGCGATGTCAGGCAGAAGTGAAATCTCCAGACCAAGAAAAAACTTTTGATATAAATTGAAGTAATATAACCACTAATGGTTTATCTCAATCATGTGTACCATAACCACAACTGCATCCTGCAACCAATTAAATTGATTCTACATGCAATTTTTAAATTTTGGAGTAAATGATTGCTTTGAATGGGATGAAAATTACCTCTGTTGGATGCAATTTTATTATAAACCTGGTATAAAATTTTCAATCAAATATATTAAATATAGATATTTGTTTTATGTTTCAGGGGAACATAACTCGTACGAATCACGTAATGTGGACCATGGGGACGGATTTTAGCTATCAATATGCTCACACATGGTTCCGGAATATGGACAAGCTAATTCACTATGTCAATGAAGTTAGTTTTTTTTCCCCTAAAGTTATTGTAATGACCTGTTTTATGTGTATATGCATTAAATCTTTGATTCCAATCTCTTATCAATTTATTTGGCTGTCACAACTTAAGTTTGTGGACTCATAATAACAACAAAATGTACTGAGATGCATACCACATGCTGTTGTTGCTTTGATTTTTCTGTCTGAGGCATCATAAATCCTGATAAAGTAGATAATTATAATATTAGCTAACTTATAGTTGAACTAGCCATACCAATAAGATCTATTCATTGTCGTATGGGGTACTTTGTTATCAGAGTTTCTCCAAAACAAATAATTTATGATTTTATTCATTTTCTAATAATCACATTTTACTACCCAGCGCCTGTTCCTGTTAATCTGATTATTTGGTTACATATGCAGGATGGCCGTGTCAATGCTCTGTATTCCACCCCGTCTTCTTACACTGATGCTAAGTATGCTGAGAAAGAGTCCTGGCGACTCAAAATGGATGACTTCTTCCCGTGAGTGCAAATCTTGAAGTTCTTGGAAACATTACACTTGAAATTGATCGCTCGACTTGTATTTAATTATTGATATATGCATCTATCAGATATGCTGATCGTGTGAATCATTACTATACCGGATATTTTACTAGCAGGCCTGCCCTCAAAGGCTATGTTAGACTGATGAGTGGCTATTATTTGGTAGGACAATATAATTCTCTATGGTTATTTGGTAAGTGCATTTTCGTGCTGTTAGCGGAATTAGGAATATGTCATTCTCATTTGATTTCAATACCTTACAGGCAGCAAGACAGTTGGAATTTTTTAAGGGAAGGTGTAGCGCGGGACCCACTACAGACACTTTGGCTGATGCTTTGGCAATTGCTCAGCATCATGATGCAGTTACTGGTACAGAACAACAGCATGTGGCTAATGACTATGCCAAACGGCTGTCAATAGGCTACAAGGAGGTGAAGATTTCTCTGGATGTCTCAATTTAGGGGACCTGTAAAAGTACTTGACGCATTCAATTCTGAGTCATCACCTTCTTCACTTCCAGTTTCTTTTTCAAAATGAAATTTAATTAACCCTCTATTTTCAAAAGAAAAATAATTTTTCCTTGCTAATGATTTGATGTTGGATATGGTGTTTCCTTCTCAAGCGCCTATGTAAAAGCCATCAGACACAATTTTTTATTTAAAACCTTATGCCAAAGTTCTAGAATCTGTCTCCACCTTTCTCTCTATTTTTCCTTTCTACAATCAAAGTGCTTATATTAAAGTATTGACTAGAAAAGTGCATCTTTGTTTTTTAGAGTATGTCAACTATATGTTGGCTTCCCTATAGCTATGTGAAATGATTCGCATTATTTTAAGATTTTTTGCAGGCTGAAGAATTAGTTGCAGGATCACTAGCTTGTGTGGTGGAGTCTGCGTCAAAATCTGGATGTGGAAGTCTGTCGTCTAAGTTCCAACAGGCAAATAAAACAATGACACTCAAACATGAACTGTTTTGCTTTGTTTGTAATAGCCTCAACAACCATTTATATTTCTGTTTCTGTGTGAACCCACTATATGGTCTAACATTAAATGACTTAAAGTTTAGTCATTAAAAATAATTTTATTCAGATAGTTGCAAACTCCAATATCATATTTTCTAGATTTTGCTGCCTTTTAGAATATATACTAGGACTTGCTTTGAATTGGATATTTTTGTTGAGTATGGATCCTCACCCATGAGAATAAGAATCCAAAGTGGATTAAATTGATTTCTTTGTGAGCAAGTAAGTGGGTTTACTTAATATTAATCTAATTAGAAATTGGATTAATGGAAATCAATTTAAATAAGGTATGGAAGTATGGCAAGATGTCCTTAGTTATTAGAATTATTTGGATAGGCATGTGGATGAATCATGGCATCTAAGAATCCAATTAGGAATTGGGTTGAGGTTATTAATTTATAAAAGGCATTATAGCCTTGTTGAAGGATTTCTTGGCAGCAACGTACACAGATTTGTGCGGCCAAAGTTGGATAGACATCTCGGCAGCAACAAAGCAGGAGACTTGATGCAGTCGAAAGAAATAAAGAGATGAAGGGAATTTGGTACCTTGGTGTTACGCATATTCGGTAATTCTTTTAAATTGACACACTCAAGGTTGGAGTTTTTACTTTTAAGGCGTAAAACTTGAGGGGATTATTGTAAACCCATTATTATAGTGGAGATTCGGAGTTCGACTTGTGATTTTTCCCATTAAGAGTTTTCTATGTTAAATATTGTGTCTCGCATGTGGATGTTTATGTTGTAACCCGCTTTGTATTTTGAAATAGAATAATAATATTACCGCCTGAATCGAATGGTTGACCACTCTTTCCTTAAGACTATATTCGCTCCTAACTTTTGCTACACAGGATTACTGCGAATTAGTCTCCCAAGATAAGACAGACCCAAATTTTACTTTGTACTAGAATTTATTGTGTAGAAACAAATCTAGTGCAAAACTATAAATGAGAAAGAAGAAAACTATAGCAAGAAAAAATAATAATATTTTTTCTAAGAACTTGAGAAGGATTTAGAATAATTGAAGTTATTATTTTGGGTAGATTGACAACTTATTTATAGGTTTCCAAACATCCCTTTGAAGAGGTATGTTTAATTCCAAATACCCCTTTGAAGAGGTATGTTGAATTCCAAACACCCTTTTGAATTGGTTCACCCCTTAATTTAATGTCATTACTTGTTTTTTGTCATTACTTGTTTGTTTCTGACCGTTTGGCATTTTTAATCCGTTGGCATTTTTCTGACCATTGCAATGTTAGTTGATATCTTTAATGTTGGTATTGGCATTTTTCAATGTTAGTTGGCATCTTTAATGTTGGTATTGGCATCTTTTTAAAAAAATAAAATTATAAAAATGCTGTTACCATGACTTGAACCCAAGTCCTTAACATTACAACTCTTTTCTCTTAACTAACTGAACCATTTCATTTGTTGGCTATATGGACAACATATAATATGTTTATTATATACTTTCTAGATTTGAAAATATCCAACAGTTTATTTGTTATTCTCGTTCTCGTTGTTGGGTTTGTTGATTTCCTATTTAATTGCACAAAGAGGGAAAAGTAATTCCTAGAATTAAGATTATTTTAGATGTACTTTTCCGAACAATTGTATTAGAGCTTGACTATTTTTGTGGTTTTCTTGTGCGAATTAAATGGAGGATTGGACAGAAACAGAGGGAGAAACTCTGTTTTTGTCACATAAGGCGATAGTGCAGATTTTTTAAGGAGGAGCAGTCTAAGGAAAAAAATGAGGATCTATCCGACGTTAATGTAGCCATTGTTTGTGATGGTAAACTCAAATGCCATATTAATGATTGGGTGATTGATTCAGGTGTTTCGTTCCATGCTACTTCGCATGGTGAAATCTTTACATCCTACACTATTGGTGATTTTGGCTACGTACGGATGGGAAACGGGAGTGCATCCAAGGTTATCGACATTGGAGATATTTGTTTGGAGACTAACAGTGGTTGCAGGTTGATGTTTAGAGAAGTCAGACATGTTCCGGATATCTGCCTTAATTTGATCTCATTGGTAAGCTTAATGAGAATGGCTATAATTGTTTCTTTGGTGAAAGTCAGTAGAAGCTCACTAAAGGATCTCTAGTGGTAACTAGAGGTAAGAAGGTAGACACTCTTTACACGATGCGGGCGCATGTGAAAGGTGTTGAAGATGGGGGAGTTAGGCGAAAAAAGATATGGTAAAGAGAAAAGGCTTGCATAAAAACCATGAGAGGAAAACACTTCGCTTTCAATGGGCACCAAAAGTAAAGAAAGAAAGTGATAGCTCGCAGCCAGGGTATAAAACAGTTGTGAATGAATTTGGCAAGCAGAGATATGTCAAGTTTGAGTTAGATCCTCCCATCAAGAAGAACTATGCCAATGAGATGAAATCGGACATGAAGAAAATTGAAAATTCCAAGAAGCTTGAGTTAAGCAAAGACTTCGTTAGAATTAACTCTGAGTGAGGAGTTGTGGTTGGTGATCCTTCCTCTCATGGGTTCGGAGGGAGAGATTGTTGAGTATGGGTCCTCACCCATGAGAATAAGAATCCAAAGTGGAATTAAATTGATTTCTTCGTGAGCAAATAAGTGGGTTTACTTAATATTAATCTAATTAGAAATTGGATGAATGGAAATCAATTTAAACAAGGTATGGCAGTATGGCAAGATGTCCTTAGTTATTAGAATTATTTGGATAGGCATGTGGATGAATCATGGCATCTAAGAATCCAATTAGGAATTGGATTGAGGTTATTAATTTATAAAAGGCATTATAGCTTTGTTGAAGGATTTCTTGGCAGCAACGTACACAGATTTGTGCGGCCAAAGTTGGATAGACATTTCGGCAGCAACAAAGCAGGAGACATGGTGCAGTCGAAAGAAATAAAGAGAAGAATGGAATTTGGTACCTTGGTGTTACACAAATTCGGTAATTCTTTTAAATTGATATACTCAAGGTTGGAGTTTTTAATTTAGAAGTAATTTAGTGCTCTCTTATTTACTGTGTAACCTCAAGTTTTAAGGCGTAAAACTTGGGAGGATTATTGTAAACCCATTATTAGTGATATAGTGGATATTAGGAGTTCGACCTGTGATTTTTCCCGTTAAGGGTTTTCCACGTTAAATATTGTGTCTTGCATGTGGATGTTTATTTGTTATTCTTGTTCTCGTTATTGGGTTTGTTGATTTCCTATTTGTTAGAAACTAAGTGTATGTGTGTGCTGTGTATGTTACTTGAGTGCTGTTAGCACTGAGGAAAACATGATCCATGTTTTCCTCCTCCACTAGCTCAACTTCTGTATATAAATGTAGCTAACCATCAATGATTCATGTTCATAAATCAGAGATATTTTTTCTCCTTTTTTCTCCTTTTTCCCCTTTCCGTTCGCCACTGTTAGCTATTCTTTCTTGGCAAATTGCATAAACGATTACATGCACTGAAATTGATCCCATAATTGGGCTACCCATAGCCAGGCGACCAGCCCAGAACCTTCCGGTATCCCAGCCGCCGCCGCACGCGTCCCCACACGCCACCCACGCGCCCGCTGCCGACGGCGCGTGGGCCACTTTCCGGTGACATTTTTCCGGCGCAATTTCTTCGGCGGCAATCGCCTCCCTCTCCTCTATCCATCCATACTGGCCTTGTAGAAAGAAAACCAGATTTGTGTTTCGTTCTTGGTTTTTTTTGGGTTGTTCATGCAGTTTCTTGTATGCCGGGTGTGTTATCATCTTGCTGCAGCTTGTGCAGCTAGTTTTCTACGATCGGTGTCAGCTTTGGTGCTGATGATTCAGTGCTATTCAGTTGTGTCGGTTTCTAACTGCCATGGTAGTTTCTGGCGAGGTTGGTGGCTGCGTTTTGCAGTCCTTCGTTCATGCTACATCATGTTTTAGTGCTGCTTTTTTGCTGAGCTGTCTCACGTGGGTGGCTATTTTTGGGCTACTGTTTTTTAAGCTTATTGCTCATATTTTTTACTTTTATCCATTAATGTTGTTGGGCAGAATTTTATTGCTGGATCGGGTCCCATGGGTGCTGCACATCCTGTTTGGGGCAGTGTGCTTTTGGGTCCTTTGCAGCTGGTTTGTGAGTGGGCAGCATGTGGGTTGTATTGTTGCATTTCCACTTGTTCGTTGCTGTTTGGCTGTGCTGCTAATTAAAAAATAAAAAATAAAATTGAGTTTTGTTTATTTATTTGGTTGGGCAGCAGAGTTTTCTTGGGTCCAGCTGTTCCCATGTTGTTCTGATTTTGTGGGTGTTGTTGGGTGCCCACGTGGGCTGTTTCCCATGCTTGTTGATTCCTTATGGGCACAAATTGAGTGGGTTGCCCATGTGACAATCGGGTCCCACTTGCTTTGTTGCTTTTTGATTCATGTGCATATTAGCTGATCTCTAAATTGAATTTGCAGCCTACTGTGGACTAGAAGATTGATGCACATTGATGGATCCCTTGCATACACTCGGGTCCCACTGCCGTTAGTCCTTTTGGACGATGTTGTGCGGTACTATTTGTTGTTGCAATATATCCCGTATATTGGTATCACCCACCTTTTGTTTCTTTTGGGATGTTTTTCCCCATTAGACTTGGTGGTCCTTCGCTGTTTTCCAGCTTTCTTCTTTGATGTACCATATTTGCTATGTTTTCTTCCCATATGTTACCCATTGTTGATGTCTCTTCCAACATGGAATCCATTGTTGATGTCTCTTCCAACATGGTCCCGGGTCTGAATTGGTTAGAATCTGCAACTATGTTGTTTGCATCTTTCTGATTTTTTTTCTTTTCTTCTTTTTGTCCTCCTTTTTTGTCAAATGCACTTTATTTTGTCCTTTTTATATAAAGCTGCATTTGAGGGGGAGATATAGGAGATATGAGATATGAGGTATGAGATATGATATGGTCTAGGTTGCATGGGGGGTTGTTCATGCTAAGTCATGCTCATTTGTTGCATGAGGGGTTGTTCATGCTAAGTCATGCTCATTTGTAGCCCTTATGGTTTTTCGCTTCGGTTTGTCCTTTGTTGGCTTGTGCAACTTGGGTCTCACATGGGTGCAACATTGGTTCTCGGCGTTGGCTGCTTCTTGGTGATTCCAGCTCACTTTCCATGGCGTTTTCCTCATGTTCTTCAGCTGCTTGCTAGTCATGATGGCTCCTTTATGTTGTTGTAATTTTTCCTTCATATTGTTGTCAAATGCACTTTAGTTTGTCCCTTCTATGTAAAGTTGCATTTGAGGGGGAGTGTTAGAAACTAAGTGTATGTGTGTGCTGTGTATGTTACTTGAGTGCTGTTAGCACTGAGGAAAACATGATCCATGTTTTCCTCCTCCACTAGCTCAACTTCTGTATATAAATGTAGCTACCATCAATGAATAAACACAATGAATTAGAGAGTAATATTAGATAATGAAATTATTCCTATTCCTTATACTTATTTGTTCTATTACATGAACACTCTTAGACTCTCACTGTCAACACTATTTAATTGCACAAAGAGGGAAAAGTAATTCCTGGAATTAAGATTATTTTAGGTGCACTTTTCCCAATAATTGTTAGGATCTCACAAGTGAGTTGGAGTCCGACATTGGAGAAATAATTAAAAAGTGAAGGAATAATATACATGAATGGGCCTAAGACCTAATGGCTTAAGCTTTTAGGTCAAGTTGGGTTCCAAACATTTATATTAGTAGTTTGTGTATGCGTATGCAACGCGTGGGCTCCTCGGTTCACCCCCAACAACTGGTATCAGAGCTACGGAAGATTGATCCCGTACTGGTGAACCTCTTCAAAAGATACGCGATGGTGGTTTGAAAATTAAAAATCCCGGACAGCCTCTTCGAAAGACACGCGATGGTGGTGAATTCTTGATGAAGGGTTAGTGCCTTCCCTTTGGATGCTCCTGATGGTGATGTTGAATCCTCGATGGATTTAGACGAGAATTGGTTTCGAGAGTGGTTGTCCGAGAATTAGTGATCCGCGGTGATTGAAGGGAAGATGTTTAATTCTTGATGGAAGTTGACTCCTGATAGAAAACCGAGAGTGATTAGCCAACAATTGTGAGGGGGAGATTGTTAATACATCACAAGTGAGTTGGAGTCCCACATCGGAGAAATAATAAAAAAGTGAAGGATTAATATACATGAATGGACCCAAAACCTAATGGCTTAAGCTTTTGGGTCAAGTTGGATTCTAAACATGTATGTTAGTGCTTTGTGTATGCGCACGCGACTCGCGGGCTCCCCGGTTCTCCCCTAACAACTGATATTTTTAGGAAAATTGAACGATCCATCATCCCAACCCACATCAATTCATCACAATAATGCAATGTACACCTGTGTCCAACAAGTATGTTGGATGACCTATTACCTAAAAGGTTAACCTATTAGGTTGAGACTCCACCATACTATTAACCCATCTACACTTTTGAATTTATCCGATGTGAAATTCATGTGAAATATCTCAGCAATCTCCACCTTTCACTTGAATACCCATCATAAATATCATACTAGAGTAGTCACTATTGAGCACACCTTCTTTGAGTCCTTCAAGAGTCCTGTTCGACTCTACCATGCCAGAGGCAAACGTGGGAATACAACCTTGCACCTTGTGAACCCTTCACCCTGAGCAGCTTTCCTAGAGACTCGCTCTATTAAACTCAAATCATACTTCATCACGTAGTGGCAAACGTGGGTGTGATCCCTTGTGCTCCACCTGATTCAACTCTATTTGCTCTACCGCACGGACTGGGTAACCCGCGGCCTACGAATGTGCTCCACCCTGGAGTACCAACCTGATACTTGAGACATCGAACCATGGGCTGTAGGGAAATTGTTCCCCCTTTTCTCTCTCTCACCAACTATGTTTATGTCTCTTTTAGTGAGTCATTGATTCCTATTAATGGTTGCTCCATGAAAACCTCGCTGAAAGTTACAAATAGGATCATGCATCATTTACATATCGATTTTTGGATGGTCCCTAGAGAATTGAAACTAAATGCTTATCAAGTGGATTGAATTCTAGAGTTCATTTATAATTAATTTTTGCTTGTTTATTGTTTATTTATTTATTTTTATTTTTTTTGAGTTTTCTTGGTTGATGAGAATATGTATAATTTTAATTGAAATGATGTGAAGGAGCATATATACGCTGGGTTTAAAAACTTCTCTCTTTCATCCTCTTCCAGTGTCCTCTTCTGAATATAAGTTATTGCCCTCCAACTGAAGTTGATCTACCACCTGGAAAGAAATTGGTAAGTTGTGATATTCATATTATTTCTTCTATATACTTTTGCGATGTGTAGGATATAGATGACTGTTTAAATATAAGTTAATGTTCTGTGAAGCCTACTATTATAGGTGGATCACCAATCAGTTAACTTGATCTAGCTTATTGTACATTCTTTTTGGCAGGTTGTGGTTGTTTACAATTCTCTGGGTTGGAAAAGAGAGGATGTCATCAAAATTCCTGTGAGTATTTATTAAGTACAACGTAATAATCATTAAAAGTGTATTAAGTTACCTAGTTTTACTTTTGTTTGATGCCTCCTGACCATTGCTGCTTGATATCTTTTTAACGGAAATTTACCTACTAGATCTTAATGGACTCTTTACTTATATTCAGTTCATTTTGGACATGCTAATCCGCGATATTGATTTACTGCAACTACAAAAAACTGTAAACCCATTAATGAGTCCGGAATTATATATTCTGGGTCAGATTAAATATGTATGAAGTTGTTTAGTTCCTGTTCATATAAACATGAAAAATAAGAAAGATATAGAATTTGGTTTGATGTTCTGGGTAATAGCATCAATTGGAAATATAAACTTTTTTAAGACATCACAATTGAGCAACGTGGCTTGTTTCCTTGGTAAAGAAGAGCCTAGATGAAAGAGACATGTTTGGATTGGATGTGGTATCATGCCATATGTTTACAGAAAAGGTAAATTATCCACAAATTAATAATATTTATTAACGAAAGCAGTTTTTTGAGGTCTAAGCTAGTCCTATAAATGACTTCCTATTTTCTTCTATTTTATTACTTACACTGAGAGAAAATTATTCTCCGTTGTAGAGGTGGTAACTGTCATCCATCAGCACCTACATGTCTTTTTATACATTTTACCACTTACATACGTGCAACCAAATTTATGTCCTTGCCTGTTTTTTCATTCTTGTACATTTTGGTACGGGGCCACAGGTACATACGACTCTATGAAACTGTCATCTGGTTATGTGCCTTTAATAAACAGATGCACTTTGTACAAAAATAAAAAACAGTATTACCTAAATATATTTTTTGAGGAGGACAACCGGTTTTTTGTTATATTATTTGTGAACTTTGTTGACATCATTGTTGCAACAGGTTATCAATGGGAATGTAATTGTTCAGGACTCCAGTGGGAAAGAAATTACATCACAGCTTTTTCCTGTGATTAATGCATCTATAGCGATAAGAAACTTCTATGCTACTGCATATGAGGGGAAATCCCCCAGTGCAAACCCCAAATATTGGCTTGCTTTTACAGCATCTGTTCCACCTCTGGGTTTTAACACTTATGTTGTCTCCAGCACTAATCGGACAGGTTAACCATCTCACTGCCATATTATGAAAATTTTCATGCAACTTGTAGAAAAAAATTGACTTCATTTTTGAAAGTGTCAACCGAACACTGTTTCTATTTATGTCCCATGTAGTGGATGAAGCTGCTGCATTAGGGAGGCAAACATTATACAAGTACACGGGGAGTGAGAATGACACTATAGAAGTAGGGCAAGGGAACTTGAAGCTTATTTATTCTGGGAATGAAGGAATACTTGCTCAGTATGTTAATAGCAGAAGCTTGGTATGTTAGTGGGCTCATACCTTACTTGGTTTTATTTAGAAGAAATTATTTTGGGGTTTTGCAATTAACCTGTTTTTGTTCATACTTGAAGATCAAAGCCTCTGTACAGCAATCATTCAGCTACTACTCTGGAAATGATGGAAGCATGGATTTTGAGGTAAAGAAACCTTTTTTCCCTCTCCAAGTTATATTTACGATAATCATTTATTCACTTTCCTGAGATATTGGTACTTTCAGTGTATATGTGTCTAGATGCGTTATGTAGATGGTTTGGGTTTGTGTATAAGAAAAATTATTGATTCACAACTTATATTACTTGTTGAAGGCCTCTGGAGCATACATTTTCCGTCCAAATGGTACATATCCTATCCATTCTGATGAGCAGGTATGTAATTCCTTCTGAAGTTATTGCTCCATATTCATGACCTAGAAATTTATTTTAAAGATCTGTTTACTGAAATGCAGACTCCTTTAACAGTTTTACGTGGTCCACTTTATGATGAAGTTCATCAAAGGATTAATTCATGGATATATCAGGTAGTTACCTTCTTAAGTCAACGTACCTGTCTTGCTTGGGGAAATCTCATTTTATCTTTATTAGCATAAGAATCAAGAAAGTCCTAAAAAAGATAGAAGGTTAGCAGGTGGTTGAGAAATGAGTGTGACGTGGTTATCTCAATATAAATAAAACATCTACAACTACATTTTTAGCTATACTTATACCACCTTTTGTGGTGTAAACGTACCTTTCTTGCTTGGGGAAATCTCATTTAATGAAAAGCAACGTGTCTGCAAAGTTTTCTTATGCTTTAGTTGGAAGAAGAAGAAACAAATTATTAAAATCTTGTTATTGACCAATCATCTCTCTTGGTCTCTCTGATAGTAAAATTTGACACAATGATAACCAGAAAATTCTGAAGAGGTTTATTAGAAAAAGAAGCAAGTTCATATCCATATTTATATTCTGATGAAATGATAAAAATCTGTAAAGAGATATTTCAGCAATGTGGTTAGTAGATTATTCCATTTGTGTCAAATTCTAATGCAAAAAGTTGAATGCCTGCAGATCACTAGAGTCTACAAGGGAAAGGAGCATGCTGAAATTGAGTTTATAGTATGTAATATTTTCCCCGCGCCTTTTATCCGTGTTTGTGCTCCTTTGATCAACGATAATTTTATCTCCAGGTTGGCCCAATACCTATAGATGACGGAATTGGGAAAGAGATTGTGACTCAGATCACAACCACCTTGAAAAGCAATAACACCTTTTATACAGATTCCAATGGTCGTGATTTCCTTAAACGTGTATGTTGCACTAACTTTCAAAAGCATCTTTCACTTGGTCCCAATATGTTATAGGCCTTATTCATTACCCTACACAACTGTTACTATACTGTTTAAATATTCATGTTGTTAGAAACATGCGCATAAATGAATTTGCATCACCACTATTTTATATACGTGCAGATTCGAAATTATAGAGCTGATTGGGACCTTGAAGTGAACCAACCTATTGCGGGAAATTACTATCCTGTATGTTTGTATACTCATATAGCTGGAACAATCTGGATGCTGTTTATTTAATTGTTAATTTTTCATATTTTAGTACTTGAACTCATCTTTATTGATAATTGATCTTTAGAAATTTTGTGATATTTTTTTTTAGCTTAATGCATGCGTGTTATATGGCTTTATGCCTACATAGGGTGTCATCTTTGTCACCATTATGTTTGATATTTGAATAGGCATAATAGGGCTTAGATTTGTCGGTATGTAAAAATTAAGCTACCACCAATAGTATCTTCAGTCATGAGACTCATGACCTTTTATGTGGGTCCGTGATCCGTTAAGATGACCCAAGAGCATATTATTGGAACAGTGGATTGAGTCGGGTAGGTTATGATTTGATACATATTTGACCCTAAAGTAATGATAAGTTAGTGGTACTCTTGGTTGTAGATAGAGTTTAGTCCAAGCCACATATTCTGACTTGGGACTGTGGTATAACAGAAGTGCCTGACACTCAACTCTCCTATTTTTTAGAACACTTTTCGTTAATTTTCACTATTTGGAGTGTCTAGCTTCCACATTCACACCCCGTTTTGATACTTCACCCTCAACCGAAGAGTACATGTAACACAACTTTCAACTTTACATAGAGGAGTTTTCCTCGTAATAGGGTAGGGTAATGTTGAAATTTAACATGCCAGTTGGTTAATCTTTTTGGAGTAATCATTTTAACACCAATCCGGTTTTCCTTTTAGATTACTCTTGGATGTTACTTGAAAGATGACAGCACTGAGCTCTCAGTCTTGGTAGATAGATCTGTAGGGGGTTCTAGCATTGTTGATGGCCAATTGGAACTGATGCTTCACAGGTTTTTCCCTCTCCTTTGCTTTTTTGTTTATTATTTTTATCCCACATTTATCCTAATTATAAATATTGACACTGAATAACAATATTGCTACTCATCAAATTACTCACTTTCAAAGTAGATAATCTGAATAATTCCTTGTGTAGGAGGTTGATCCATGATGATTCTAGAGGGGTTGTAGGGGAACTAAATGAAACAGTCTGCATTCTCAGTGAATGCCAAGGATTAAGTGTAAGCATATCCTATCATGATGCTTAACCACTAACATTTTTGTGCTATTCATTTCTTCATGACATCTATACTTAAAGATGGCAGCAATGTTAAATTATCTTCAGAAGAAACTGTTACTTAAGCAAGGTGAAGTCTTGTGTATATATGTCCCTGCTTGTTTTGTTCCTTGGCAATTTGTAAATCCTCGAGAAATTGATTTATTAATGCTAGGGGATTTTCTTTACTCAATTCCAAGTTGTGATTAGGGTGTGCATATACCTAACTATCAATTTCACAATTGGCGCATTTGAATGCATGCATAGCATAAGATAATAGTTTCCCCTAGGCTCTTGTTGTTTGGAGTGTAAAAATTTTCACTTATAGCCAACTGTGACGCTCAAGGCTTTTACTGATTTCATTTCCTTGCATGTTTGTTCATCTTGCGTTATGCTTTATTGATGTTTCATATATTTGTGTATGTTGTGGAAGCCATGTCTATTTGTTTAAATAACATACTTGTCACAGATCCAAGGGAAGTACTATCTCAGAATCGATTCCCTTGGCGAGGGAGCTAAGTGGCGTCGGTCATTTGGTCAGGAGATTTATTCTCCATTTCTCTTGGCTTTCACTGAACAGGTGACGAAAATACCTTAGAAGTGGTCTTGTTTCATGTCTAGAGACTCTATTACATGCTTATTCTTACATTTGCAGGATGGTGACAAATGGGCAAATTTTCCAATGCCAAACTTTTCAGGGATGGAAACTTCCTACAGTTTCCCAGATAATATTGCATTAATTACCTTACAGGTTAATCTATCAAATGGAACTCTAAATGATTCTTAAAGAGTGTTTGCAAGTTTCTTAATGTCTCGTAACAGCATTATTAATGATACTTTCTCCTACGGACACCTCATTAGTCATTTCTAATTACTGCAGGAGCTTGAAGATGGAAAGGTTCTCCTTCGATTGGCACACCTTTATGAGGTTCTTTTCTTTTATCAGATCACATAAAGAATCTAGTTCCTCATAAAGTTTTTCGTTTTTAGTGACATTATCATTCCATTTAATTTAATGGAGGAGATGACTCTTTTCTGCAATCATATGTCAGAAATCTTTTTGAAAATCCCAAAATTTCTTGGTATTTGTTTAGACCCTTTTGTCGACGGATGCTCCTATTACACTCGTAGTCTCTAAAGGATGAGAACTAACTATGTAGCATCTACACCGAAAATTCAAGTCTTGTATACGTCATTAGTCCGATCCTTTGTAGGAACTACCCGTAATAATGAACTTGCAAAATGGATCTGTCCGATTCTTTGTAGGAACTATCCGTAATAATGAACTTGCAAAATGAATCTGTTTATCATAAAGAGATTCATCGTTCCTAACCTTGCTTCACCTTTGGGTCGTGGGTGAGGTGTAAAAGGTCCACCCGTGAAGAAGTGGGTGGATCAGCAACTGATCCATTCCAAGATGTCAGTAATGCCTTACCAGAATTAAGAATTGAGGAGCCAATCCCTTGCTTCAGGAAATTCATTAGCGGCTCGTACTTCATTCACTCAAGCAGCAGATTCTACTCCTCAAGTGCCACAACTTTGTTGTATAGAAGGAAATCTCTTTCGAACCATTGGCACAGTATCAATGTGACTAGTCTTTAGCATTATTTCCTTTTCGAGGATATATAAAGAGCCAAAGAGCGCATTCGATTCCTATTGTCTACTATTAGATGTCAGTTCTTTGCAAACAGAACAACGGATGTGCATACTTTCAGATTAAATGTAACAAGCCCTTCCCCCCTAAGGATATTCAATAGCTTTCCTTTGTCTCCTTTGCCCTTCGCACCTTGGAATATAGAATAGACACTTTTGAATCCCCAATTCCCCTCTTTCGATTAGTAGGGGATTCCTTAGCTTAGCATCAATTCCATTCTCTGTCGCGGATTTGTCTTCCTTTACTTTAAAGTTAGGCAAATTGACTTCTCTCCTTAATGCCCAATTCTTACATGAATCGGCAAATTGGCTAAAATGGGATAATTGGCTTGATGGTAGACTTCTTTTATTTTCAAATTTGCGTGTGACAAGTCCTAGCATTAGTATGAGTTCGTTGATCGCGTAATAGCGTTCCATCTTGATGACGAATTCCACGATAACAAGAAATAGAAATAGAAATGACTCATCTCTTTAGTTCCTAATGAACAATATGATCTTGACCTATCATTTGTACCATTTGGTCGATTTGATACTTAGTTAATTCTTTTAGCTTTATGTTCCTACTGATACCTAATCAATAACGAACCTGAATGGCTTTTTTAGGCCCAATTCCGTCAATTTTGGTTGTGGCAATTCTGGCTTGTTCATCGGATCTAGCTCCTGAAATATAATAGGGGAAGGAGAACGAGGGACAACATGATCATTGATCACCTGTGCGGAAGAAGTACTATCATAAAGATCCGTTATGGATCTAAACATTTGTCAAGATTTTGCCTTACGTTTCATTTGGGGTAATTCTTGGATCTAAACATTTGTCAAGATTTTGCCTTGCGTTTCATTTTGGGTAATTCTTTGACTCATTCGCTCTGCTCACGGAACGGTATATCCAAAAAAAGGCCATTATTCTTGCAAGAGGTATCTTCGTGCCCACAATTTCTCGCAATAGTGGCAAAGAAATATTAATTTAGCTCGTTGTTACCCGCAAAAAGAATGAAGAAACTTGCTGAGTAGGATAGAAGTTCACGTGAATTCTAACTCAATCTTTTACACTAATGTCGTACTCTCTCATTTCTCAATCAAGTCAAAATACTGCTAAATCTTTCCGAAGTGGGAGGGGGGAAGGCGGGTGGGACATTAATTTAGCATATATGGACTGTTTTTTTCTCTATGCTCGAACAATCAGATTTAAAAACCAAGGTAACTAGAACCTTGCACACATGTGGCATAAAAATATGTCAACTGTTTGTGGCATTAAAAAGTACTAAACTCATGGATTAAACTTTTTTTCTTTTTAAATTATGCACTCGGGTAAGCTTGTTCATCTCGATACAATAGTTAGAAAATAATTCTTATTCGTATCTGATTCCAGATTGGCGAGGACAAGGATCTCTCAAGTATGGCAAATGTAGAATTGCAAAAACTGTTCCCAGATAGAAAGGTAGAAGCAGCAAACTAGACAAAATACATCTACTTGATTGGATATAAGTTATACATGAGGCAATATTTCTGTTCTTTGTTCTAAGATTTCAATCACTTGGAAAATATTTTTTTTTCTAGATAAAAAAAATTTCTGAGATGAGCTTATCTGCTAATCAAGAAAGAGCAGAAATGGAGAAGAAAAGACTGCTATGGAAAGTAGAGGGCTCTCGTGATGAAGCAAAGGTGTTCAAAGGTGGTCCGGTTGATCCGATAAAGCTGGTGGTGGAACTTTTCCCAATGGAAATTCGCACCTTCATTGTATATTTCAGACAAAGGTAAACCAGCACATCAAGGTTAGAAATGCTTAATTCGTTCCTCGCAAATGTGGTGCCGTCAGAAGATTGGTTTTCTCAGTAACAATTTCCTGTTAGAATTACTCCAGTTACAAGGCCTTGAAGCTGCACAAGTGGTTTTGCAAACCATAGGCTACAATATTAGCTTTTTCTTTTTCAGGTGAAAGTCTTACCTCTATTCATCAGCTGTTTTATATGATGTAAATAATGTAGTTACATTCAAAGAAACCATGTACTTCTTTTGAATGCCTCGTGTGTTTATTAACAAATAGTTGCTCCCCATTCTTGAGTTTGTAAATAAAAAGAAAATGGGCAAAAGTCTTGTTCTCAATGCATCTGTTTGCACAGTTGCTAGAGGAAGAAACCTGCTGTCTGACATGGTGTTTGCATTAAGCACTTTAAAATAGTAATGCTCCCTCCCCCTCTCCCTCTCCCCTCCCCCCTCCCCAAGCTGCAAAATGCACTCAGAATCCTCCAACCTAAAAGTTGTGCCTACAACTTTATGCTGCATTGAATGTCAATTGTGGGTTTCATTTTTGGAATGATCGCAAAAGTAATTCAAAATGATTGCATTTATCCCCAAAAAATAATGTTTCTCCCCATATTTTGGTGAGCAAAATTCACTTGTGGATTTTTGGATGAGATAAATGTTTATACTTTTGCGATTATCTCCACCGCAAAAGTAAGACCCTTAAGTGACATTATTTGCAAAATGGTTGGTGAACTTTCTAGTCAGATCCAAACTGCAAAGCAGAACCACACATGCAGTATAAAGACACTGCAAGATTGATTGTTTGCTGAAAAATAGAGGCATTGGTTAACCTGAATAGGTTGAACTATAAGGGCTCCCCTGACAACTAATACACTCCTTTCTCCTGCAATCCTACCATTCAGTTTTTATTTTATTTTATTTTGTTTTAGTAGGAGTAAAAATTGAAACGTTCTGGAGCTGGAAAGATCATTATTACTCAAAAATACCTCTTTTCAGACAATATTTAGCAAGTTTGCCGTCTGTTTTTACATTGCTTTAATTAGCTGAGGGAACGTTTAGTTCTTCCTCATAACATGCTGGTTCGATCTGAAATTTGCACACCCACAAGCATAAAAATAAACAAGACTTTCAACTAAGGATACTACATAGACTTAAATCGAGATAATATTGATGCAAGTTTATAATTTAACACAAGATGTCCATAATCATAATAGAACATTAAAGGCAGTAACAAGAACAGTAATTTGTGGTTTTTGCTTGCACTATGCCACCAGTGCCCAACAATGAGCCAAGGAGATGGGCCATTTTCTCCATTCTCATCCTTAATCTTTGATTACTTTGATAAGGTTGCAGAGACCCTACAGGCCTTTGCTTGTAATCAAGTACCAACAAATTGAGATGGGGCAAGTGCTCACAGGAGGGACAACAGAATGATACCAGCTAAAATGATTGAGATGTAACTTTAGGTGGAGGGAGGAGGATCCCTGGCCTTGATGCCCATCCTCTCCGATTCCTGTAGGCATCAACTGCCTCCAGACGAAGCCTCTCTTTTGAAGCATCTTGGGCCGACTTCTTTCCCTTCATGACAGAGAGCATACGAAATAAAACTGAGAATTAATTTGTCATGTACATGAAAGTTTCGGAAGACCAAATGTTAGCTGCCTAGCTGGGGTGGTATCTCCTATTACCCTCAGAGAGGACGTATCAGGTTTAAGCCTCTTGTTGGGAAATGGGAAGGTGTTTGTGTATTACAGACAAATGGTAATTAAGGATACACTCAAATTTAAGGCTACCTTTGGAATAGAGACCAACTTTGGTGGAGCTACGACGACCTCTCCAAATTTTATCAGTTCATGTCCAGGGAAATCCAGATTTTCCTCTGCCTTGCCTTTTTTGTGTTTCTTTTTCATTTCTTCCAAACGCCTGCACAGAATTTAAATCTGATTAGTACTAATTACAAGCTGAAGCCAAACTAAGCATCATATTTTTCTGCCTCTTTCATTTTAGTGCTACGACAACAACAGATCGTATATGAAGAGCTTACAATATGAGAAATTCATAGGAACCCCTACTCGAGAACATTTCTCGCAATATTGGACATTAAATAAATACATAAACAAGATCGCGTGAGATAAAAACATCATCTAGTGGATTTAAAGAATTCGCAGTTCACACAAATCAACCAGGGAGAAGCAAAGAGAGTTACTTTTTCTTACGCTCCTTTCTTTTTGAACCAACACCACTTAGTTCCCCTGTCTCAAATCGAAGGTCATCTACCCCCTTTCTTCTCCTCTTTTTCTTTTTCTTTTCATGTGTGTTATCTTTCTCAATCTCATCATGACCTTTCCTCTTGACACCAGAGTTTTTCAACTCTAATTTCTCATCAGAACGAAATTTCTGAAAGTAATGCACACAACTCAGAATATTATTGTACATTAGTTAAAAAAATTAAAAATTAAAATGACTGAGATTAAACTAAAGTACATATACCCTCCCCCGCACCCCCCCCCCCCAAAAAAAAATAAAAAATAAATAAAAGGAAAGAAAGGTTAATCGCCCAAATAGTAGGATTTCACAGATTTCTAAAGCTCCACCAAAAACATTAGGCCAATGAAACTTGGACTCTCTTTTAAAATGATTTACAAAGTGAACACGAGAAAATATAAACAAAAGGGTCATCATATTATTTGATTTTGGCAATCAAGATTAAACTTATTGAACTCTATTTTGCTTCTCCAAATTTTCCTATAAAGATCATATTACCAACAAACACAACTACTTCCACCCAAAAAAAAGGGGTAAAGCTTTCAATTCATGTCTTTACAAAGTAAAGTCTGCAGAAACATTCCAGACTTCCTCCACGATGGAGTTCTAAATTGTTACCCATCAATCTAGAACGCCATACATCCTTAACAGCAAGATAAACACAGCTTGCAGTTAAAACTTAAGAGGCCTCTAATCCCAAGTAACACAAAACTGACAATCAGATCATTTTAGGAAACAGAAAAAGGCAGGGAATACTTATCCCTTCAGAATCCGACACTAATTAATAGTATGTGAATGTCCTTCAGACCTTCACACATGGTGAGGATGAACAGTGTATAGCAGCTTACCTTCTCAATTCCATCACCACTGCCTCCGGTATCCCCTTTATTCTTTTGTGCACTATCCATTGATACTTCTACTGATCCTAAAATAGCATAACAAAACACTCACTCAAACCAAATAAAAAAAAACAGATAAAGAACTTCCAACAAATTACTACACAAACTCAACCTACTGCCCGCAATTACACACACAGAGAAAGAGAGGTTCGTATTCAGCAGAAACAAATAATATATGATAGTGGAGAAATTCAATAATATGAAGCTAACCATTAGCTAAGCAACTACCAATATTCACACCCACACATTACACACAGAGAAAGAGAGGTTCGTATTCAGCAGAAACAAATAATATATAATAGTGGAGAAATTCAATAATATGAAGCTAACCATTAGCTAAGCAACTACCAATATTCACACCCACACATTTGTATTTCTATACACTACTACACCCTCATCCTCCGTTCCAAAAAAAAAAAGAGCCCCATTGACTGTTATGAAGACAGTTCGCAAAATCCTAAGACACCAAATTGATATGAATTTATTTGATTTTAATCCCTACGTAAACTATTTAAAAAGTACAAGTAGTTACAAAATTTTAAATTCAAGATTTTGGGAATTGACTTCAAAAACTCAGAATAGAACCCTTTTTTATACTGTAGGAGGTAAAAATTATGCCTTGAAAACCTGAAAAAAAAACATCAGATTTGTATAAACAAATAAAATATACACATATACATATATATATATATATAGAGAGAGAGAGAGAGAGAGAGAGACCTGGTTCGGAGGAACGGGTGAAAGTCATGATTTGGCGAAGTTTGGAGGGGAGAGCTTCAATGGAGGAAGCGGCAGGTGCAGGAGGAAGACGACGAGCCTGCCCTCCATGAGCTGCTCTGTAATTCTTTTCTCTTCTTTTCCTTCCTTTTCCTCCCATTTCTCTGTCTAACTTTCTCTCTCAACGGTGAGTGTGTACTTGAAGTCTTGAACAGCTAAACCCTCTTCGTTTGATCAAATCTTTCTGGGGTTTTTCCGTTTTACCTGTTTTGGTTGTGGGATGTGTTTGGCTGCACAGTTAGTGCCCAAGTACTATCATTTAATTCTCCCCGTCTCCAAAAAAGAATAAAATGAAAAAGACAAAAAAGAAAGATTTTTTTTTCTTACCAAGTTGATTTATAAAATCTTAAAATAATGTGCATTTATTTATTTTAATTAATGTAATGGTGTTATTGTAAATTACTTAAGAAATATTATTAAGTACCATTGTGACTTCAAAAATTAAAATAAATTCATATCATAATTTAAATTTTAAATTTTACTAATTAATTAGGACCAACAGCCAAATATTTTTAAATTTTTATATTGGTTCAAAAACTCATAAATATATAAATTGAGAACAAAAATAAATAGATTACCATGTCAGCCTCCAAGTTTTATACAACTTACAAACTCGAATCGGTAGCTAAAATCAAAATTCCAAAATTATAAAGGCATAGGAAAGTACTATTTTTATTTTTTATTTGGATAAATTACATACAATCAAATATTTAGTAACTTAAGTTCAGAAAATTTGAAAGGCGGGGGGGGGGGGGGGGGGGGGGGGGGGGGGGGGGAGAGGTACCCGGGGTGTTAAGGAAAACATCTTCATAAATTGTAATTACAGAAACAAAATTAAAGAAATAATTTAGTATTTTATCTAACTGAAATATGCAACTCTCTTCAGATCAAGATGTAAAGCTTAAGAAGGCAAAAGCACAAACAAGTGAGCACTATTGAACTTTCATTTACTTTGATATCAAAGAATGGAAAACATTTACAAAGCTCATAACCCCCTATTACAACTTGTTAGAATATGTTAGGTGGGAAAACATGTTTCCATGTTTTCCTCCCCATGTTATCCTCTCCATGTTTTCCTATATTGTGTGCTATCCTATTTCCTATATAAACCAATGTAATGCTATGTAAAAACAAACATGAATTAGAGAGTAATATTAGATAATGGAATTATTCCTATTCCTTATACTTATTTGTTCTATTACATGAACACTCTTAGACTCTCTCTTTCAACATGGTATCTGCAACTATGTTGTTTGCATCTTTCTGATTTTTTTTTTCCTTTCTTTTTTTTGTCCTCCTTTTTTGTCAAATGCACTTTATTTTGTCCTTTTTATATAAAGTTGCATTTGAGGGGGAGATATATGAGATATGAGATATGAGGTATGAGATATGATATGGTCTAGGTTGCATGAGGGGTAGTTCATGCTACGTCATGCTCATTTGCAGCCGTATGGTTTTTTGCTTCACTTCGGTTTGTTCTTTGTTGGCTTGTGCAACTTGGGTCTCACATGGGGGCAACATTGGTTCTCGGCGTTGGCTGCTTCTTGGTGATTCCAGCTCACTTTCCATGGCGCTTTCCTCATGTTCTTCAGCTGCTTGCTAGTCATGATGGCTCCTTTATGTTGTTGCAATTTTTTCTTTATATTTTTGTCAAATGCACTTTAGTTTGTCCCTTCTATGTAAAGTTGCATTTGAGGGGGAGTGTTAGAATATGTTAGGTGGGAAAACATGTTTCCATGTTTTCCTCCCCATGTTATCCTCTCCATGTTTTCCTATATTGTGTGCTATCCTATTTCCTATATAAACCAATGTAATGCTATGTAAAAACAACAATGAATTAGAGAGTAATATTAGATAATGGAATTATTCTTATTCCTTATACTTATTTGTTCTATTACATGAACACTCTTAGACTCTCTCTTTCAACACAACTCAATGGAGTCAAAATTTGCAGAACATCCCTACTCATAAATATAAGAGATGACACTCTTTGTTATGTGTATATATATAAAGCTCTATTTTTCTCATCTTGGAAACATATTTACACCCACAAAGGCAGCTGCTATTGTAAGTTTAGTTGTATCGAGTTCAATGGGATCACTTCAAAAAATTTGTCTTCCTCTGGCAAATAAAAACTCGTTGAGCCAAAATTCATCATTTTATGGGGGGATTAAGCCCATTGTCTTCCCCACCAAGCTTGAGCATTTGATCTACAACCTTCAGGCTCAGCTACAAGCAACAAGAACAGAAGCCACGATAAGATAATATTTAAAAACTACAATTTCATCGGCAACTTGTCTTTAAGCATAATTATGTGTATGGAAGCAAACTCATACCACCTTTGACTTTGTGCTTGTATTTGATCTCCCATAGTTTGCAACCATTTTATTTTTTCTTTGTTGCTTTACTACACCGATTTATTATAGTTTGTAGTTGAGGATATTAAATTTTCATTTTTTTTCCTTGTACAGCAATTTTAACGGGCAATTATGCACCAATACCAGTAACCGAGTTAGAATCATAAAGAAGAGAAAACCAGAGTCAACTCACCGCGGGATCAGTGAAGATTATCAATTGTCTATCGGCAGTTGACACCAAAAGATTTGTATTATCCTTGTTCAGAGCCAGAGCTGTAATATCTTGCCCTTCTTTCAGTTGCATTGAATGAAATACCTGAAAGGGCATCTGCTTGTAAGTGACATGCATTTTAGAGAATGTACTAGGACTTGGAAGGTTCTGTTAATAGGAAGATTACACATTATAGAAACCTTCTACGTTATTGTTTTTAGCAAATCTGTAAGGCTATGTTTGTTTGCAATTTAGTTGTATGTGATTGGGCTATTTGTACTTATTTATAGTAGCTGCACTTTTTTATCCTTAAATTAGTTCTAAGATGACAATCTCATGGACTATATTTTTTTTGTAAGGTTATTTATGAGGAACTATGTAATCCCAAGGAGGAAGGTGAGATTAAATAGTACCCCCTTTTGAGGTATCAAATGGACATAGAGTAAAAATATAGTCCATGTATTGTAATCTTAGGACTAGTCTAAAGATAAAATAGTTCATGCATCCTTATTGCAAACAAACATAGCCCAAGGGTAAGAACCCAGTGTTATTACCAGTCCTTAATTCATTTGAAGATGAAAGCGAGAATAGAAGGCTATTTTTATTTGTCATCGTCATACCTTTAGAGTATGCAGATCAAAGAAGCAAATTGAAGGTGAAGAAATATTCAACCTATTGTTGTCATTGTCACATACTCCATCATTATCCAAACATGAGTTTAATCCAATTAATGCACTCCGTCCATCAGTAGAAACCTCCATGCAAGTAATGCTAGAGGAGAAAGGCAGTCGTGCACTAGAAACCAGAGTCCCATTAAGAGTGAAGGTGCTGAGAGTATGTAGTGATTCATTCCAAGCAATAACAATCCCATCGGAAGAAAGGGAGACCACATTGGCCTTGACACCAACAAGCCTTCTGATCAAGCGTCCTCTTCTTATTGAATGTACCAAAACATCAGCTGAGTTGGAACAAGAGAGAACAACACCAAGGTCCGAACTGACTGAGCAGCAAATTATTTCACCAAGATGGCCCCGAAGGACATGCAAGGGACCTTCAAAACGATGTCTTCTGTTTTTGTCTGCTAAGCTGCTTGCGATACCACTTGCTGGACTTGCCATTCCCGAGCCTGTAGAAAGCTCTGGCAAGCTGCCTGAGAGAGGAGTGGATGCACGATGTATCCTCCAAATCAGTACTGTAGCATCCCGGGATCCTGTCACAAGATAATTGCTATCAGGTGATAAACCAAGACAAGTAACCGGAGCACAATGTCCTCTGGCTATTTCCATCGTCTTTGCTCCATCTGATGATACGAGTCTGACACTATTATCCACATGCCCACCTGGTCATAGGTTGAAAATTTCAAAGTGAGAAGTTATGCTAATTGGAAGAGGCAAAAGAAAATGGTAAAGACCTCAGTTAGCAAGCTTAAACATCACCATTATAACTTTTTTATTCGAAGATCCATTCCACTAAGCCACTAAAGACTAGCAAAAAATTCAGAGTCAACACCTATTGTATTCATGCACAGTAACTCTGTGTGGGTTATCCGAAAAGAGACGAGCTAATATCATTTCTTGAGAAAAAGTATTTTTTCTGGGTAAAAAAAGCCTAGGCCAAGAAAAGCTAAAAGGAAAACAAACACAAAGTATGCTGTTCAAAACTACTGGACTTTCTAATGCTTCACTACAGCTTTCTTCACTGATGATTCACTAGTCGGCTGCAGCATATGTCAATAAGGTAACTACAATCTTACCGATACAAACAAGATTTCAAATGAAAAAGGAAAAACAGTAAGTTATAATTCTACCATTTTTGTTTTTTGCCAACATTTATTCTGGCTCGTGATATATTATCAAAGCTGATAATGTTTCTGCTACAGGAAGTTCTGTACCATGGTAATGCCCTATGAGCATCAATATTTGTACCTTGTTCTAGCAATAACTTTGATCTTTCTGTTTTATGTGATTATGCAGATTCTGAAAAACTAACTTTAGTATTCCATACTGCACCGAGTATGATCAGCGTTGTTCAAGCACAATGCTTGATAAAAGATAATTTCATATTTTCTACCAAAGGCGGGGGTCATACAGCTTTCTGAAGCGTTAAGCACTCTCAACCTATCATGAATTAAGAAGGTAATATGTTCAGTCTCTTAGAATATTATTTTATATAGCAGTTCTAGTTGTATTCCTGAAGAGGCAAAGACACATCATTTTGGATGAAAATTGACTAGTCGATGAACATCTAGATCAGATTATTCTTCGACTACATAAATATTTTTGGTCCATAGTTTGACTACATAAATGAATAGCTTCAAACTGAGAGGAGAAAAGGGCGGAATGGTTCCATTGAGCTCAATCTGCATGTGAAGGAACGAACAAACTTATAGCAGGCAAGATGCATCCAAGTATCTAATGATGTGATGGCAAAAGTTGGATCAAGTAATTATCGACGTTAATTTCTTTATAATAAACAAACAAAGTTTAATAAGTGACCAAGGTGAAAGAACCTTACCAGTGATAATTTCTTTGTCGCATGTGATTGAGACCACAGCTGAGCTTCTGATTCCAGAAGTTGCAAATGCAAGTGCTTGGGGAAAGTGCCACTGCTCAGCACCAGAGCCAGTCGATCCTTTGAACATACGCATAAGTCCACTAGAGGAGTTCGCACTGGCATTTCCAGGTTGAAAGAGGAATGGTGTGCCCTGGCCATCAGGTGTATTTGGCTGCCACTTGTGTTTTGCTATGTGTGCTGCTGGAGCGTTGACATCAACAACTATGATAGAATCTGAGGATGCATATATACTAGCACCGGGTAGATTGCATTGCTCCGGGGATGGAACAACATATTGTTTAACTTCTGTGGGGTTCCGAAAGATGGTCTACATGCAAAAATCCAGAAAGCATTATTTTGTCTTTTTAGTTTTGAACAATCACTCGTTCTACATGGGTAATAACTTATACAAAGAAAAAATATATTTTCTGTCATCCTTATTATAGGGGTGGACATAATACGTCAATAGCAGACTATTTTGTTAACTGAAGCAGCAGAGTAGAAAAAGAAGATTTTATTAGAAATGAGAGATACCAAAATGATACCCGGAGGATGAGAAATCCTCAAAAACTAGAAGAGGGTTACTCTAGAGTCCATCTACAAGTCTGAACATAATATCCCACTAAACGCACCATCACAAAAGACAATAAAGAAGCCAGGAAAATGATCCTGTCTAATCCAATGAACAGTGAGCTCGTGAACAGCTTCAGTGAACAGTAATCTTGTGAGCAGTGCTGATGAAAGGTGTTTTGCAGTTTTGTTTTTTTCAAACCCAAGATCTCCCAATAACTAAGAAATTAGTTGAGAAACCAATATGATGTAAGACAACTTTTGGAGATGAACAACTGCTGGAAAATAACGGGAGAATTAACTTATTCCACACCTTAGGACCCCAAGGATCTTTTACTTAGTGATGCTCCGCACACCATTACCCAAGGGTTTCTCGATCGTAGAAAAATGGCTTAATATCAATAATAAATAGTATGTCCAATAGAAAATCTTGTGGGGATTGTATCACTATTTTTTATACAGTATCAAAACCCTAATATTACTCGGGGAACAATAAAAGTATTAACGACTAAAATACCCTAACTAAATAATAATATTTAATAATATCCTAAATCCTCTCTAATAAATAAAATATAAAAATTACATCAATTACTCCATAATAGACTAAGGACAAGAAGGAACTCGGCCCCTGAGAGATGAACTTTCAGGGGCTAGAATGATTGACACCGTGAATAGGATTAGCATCCGGCCGTTTCAATGCATGCTAATTGGCTTCTAATCACATTATGTCAAAAGAAAATTGGATTCCAGAAGGAAAATGCCAAAGTCACTTACAAGGACAAGTGTCTTTTTTTTTTTTACCAAGAAATATGTATGCATCATCGAGTCACTTACTATGTTACGATATAACACTGTGTTCGGGTGGTTTTAAGTGTGATTCATGAGAGAGCGAGAGCCAAATAACTACAAAGTTCCAAGGAGAGAGGCGATGAGTCTTAAGTTGGAAACTGCTCCAAAAGCTTAAGATGTTAGAGAGAGGGCCAAACAATGTATATTATGCACTTCACTTTTTCATCTATAAAATCTTTTTATCAACAAAAAAAGGGACCTGCATAATTAAACAATCAATTGCCAACCTTTTCATGCAATTATTTTAAATCAGAGCAAGTGGGAATTCAGCAGGTTTCAAGGGAAGCTATCCAATAGCATAATGATGTGTATAGACCACATATTGTGACATCACGAATAAGTACCACATACTTGCAACATCATGAATAAGTAGCAAGATGGTATAACGTGAGCGCAACCATAAAATATATATTGGCTCAGGAGTAAAGCCAAACAGTTATTTTTACAATCTAATAAGTGTCAGCACATACTTAATACGGCCAGTAAAAACAGGTTAAAAGGGGAAAAGGAAATTAGAAGCTGAAAAACACAGGCATGGCCATATAAATGAAACCAGATGCCCAAAGAAACTAGATTCAGCAACGATAAATCAAGAAGTACCTGCAAACGAAGAACATCTGCTAGTGGCATCTTTTTTAAGTGAGGGACAGTTAGAAGTTGGGATGGGGTTTGTCCAAAGTAAGCGATCTGATCTTGTGTAGCACGTTGTTGAACCTTTTGGAGATTTGTAAGGAAAATGAGTACACGTTATATTTAAAAAAAAAGACAATTATAAGAAATAAAACAAAGTAAACTTACAGGATCCAAAATTTTGTCAATATCCACAATGCCTTCATAGGTGATGTAAAAGAAAACATTATTTGCTGATATGGCTTCTTTTCCTCGTTGCTTATACCTAAAATATAGTAAAGCATAATAAGATAACCAGTTTTCTCAGGATAAAAAATGCCAAACACTTGCAAAAAGAAATCATTAATTACATACAACTTCATCATAACCAGCAAGCAAGAAGAAAATCACAACCTTAAGGTGGAAACAATTAGAACCAAGGGCCAACATTCACAACATAATAGAGCTTACCCAAATATAAGATCAATCCACTCATGCAAATGTGCTGACACATGTTCACTCTCGAGAGCCATTTGATGCTTATGGATGAAATCAACTGCATTTTCAGCCCAAGCAGGAAGTCTAACGGAATCTGAAATAGTAAAAAAAAAGAAAAAAACAAAAAGAAGAGAGAACAGTAGAGCAATAAGAAGAAAAGGAAGAACAAAAAGAGAGAGAGAAGAGAAAGATAAATGTTGAAAAGCAGTTCACATTGTCTAGGAGAGAATATTGTACTTGTGACACAAAAATTAGAATGGCATGCATACCAAGTCTTTCTCCCTGCTGTGTTGTACCAAAGTTAATTGAGTTCTCATTAGTTAAGATCTCTGGAAGGTAAAATAGCTCAGGAACCTAAGATGGAAAAGTAAATAACTTTATTTTGTATGTTAAAAGACTGAGAAAGACACTGATAGCCAATTGAAGACTTCAAAGATTGTCCAACACTATTTCAACTAAAGGAAGCTCTTTGGTGGTAAGGTCAACTAGATTCTTACCAATTCCTTCACATCATTCATGTCCTTGAGAACGCCAGTCCAAGTTGCAGAAATATCTGAAAACATTCTGTCTGCACGATCGAACTTTCCACCTTGTAATTGAATTGAGAGATTAGTAAACGGCTCCACTCTAGTGAGATAATATAACACCTGTCACAGAAACTCAACATTTTAACATTTGGTTGTCCCCGTATTGTATGTGCATAAAACTGACATAAAAGAAATCATGTGAAACACAGAACATTAGACAAACATCAATCTGACAGAATGAAAACTAAACTAGCTATCATGACGTACTACATCGAAGCAACAAAAAGTAAGCCAGTGAATATTCAGTTTACGTGCTCATCCATGCAATCTAACTAAGGCTCATAAAACTGATTTAACATTTACAAATATCTAGCTTGGTTAATTAAATATAGAGATAGGAGTTGCCTATCAACAAAATTTAAGAATCATAACACATCACAAAGACGAAAGATGATTCTTAACATGATGGAACATAGACATGGTCAAGGACACACCATATGCATATACATATACCTATATACATATGTATATATATGTATTTATATATATACACGTATATGCATACATAAATTTCCCCCTTTGAACATGCTCTTTCTTAAGCCTCTTATGGACTGCATCAAATTTCCAACTTCCCCCTATTCTTCTTTATCTATCTTTTAATCTCTACTTCTACATCAATACATGTATAATCAAATCAAGTACAAATTTGGCACAACTAGTACATGAAAGTATCGGTAGTTCTTATACAGTTATACTGCATGATGAGTACATGTATAAAGCAATATTAAAGCACATCAACACAAAAAACTAATACATATACAAAGAACTGCCAGAAACCAGTAATAGAAGAAAGGGGGCCAGAAGGTTTACTGCAGTCACAGGATCACAACTTGCAACACGTAAATTTCATACTACGAACATAAAGTAGTAAATAAAATCATAGGAGAACATACAGTTCCAGCATTTGAGTAATGTGAACCATAGTGGAACTTCGGGATGACTGGATCACTAAAACTGGAGTATCTTTCCTGGAACTTTTTCAGCCGATCAGGACTTAATGCACCAACAGGCTGGAAATTGTACAATGATCTATTTTATTAATGAGAGCAAATCTGAATAAAGATTTGAAAAGAAAATTTTAAAATTATGCCACCTTCGATAAATCTCTGTAAGAAGAAGGACTAGAAAGATCCAAAGTCTTCGAACTGTAATCTGAAAGAATCCATGGAAAAACAGGATACTGCATAAAAGAAATGAACTTAGTAGCAGAAACAAAGGCTTCGTGAGATAACAAGAACTTTCATCAAGAAAAACTTACTTGAGTGATGTCATTATAACTACGCCCAGCCAGTGTATTCAGCTGCATCAGATATTCAAAATTGCTGATCTGGAAATTATATATTTTAGCAATTTTAAGGATTCATTTGAGCAAAAGAGCATGGAACAACTGAAATTGCAGCAACAAGGATAAGACAAAAGATATATCTCAAGTTCAAACCAAAATTGTACCTCCCACCTAGCCCAACGTTCCATGAGTTGAGTTCTCTTCAGAAGTTGATCAGGTCTCTATACCAAAAAACATTACCTAGTTTGTAAGTATTATAAATAATTAAGCCATGTGATTCATAATTTTGAACTGTTCAAGAAAAGCTGTATTTGTAAATGATGTATAACAAAGAGTGCATCCAAAATTCACAATGCAGCAGGCAATTGCACGCAGCCTTAAGCACAAAGCCTTACACATATTAACATTCAACTCTATTAACTTGAAGACACCATAAGAATAAATTTAGGCTGAGATGCCAGCCGTAACACGATTAGTGACAAAAATTAATCCTAATACACAAATTGAAATGTCATACACATAAAGAAAACATAAGACTATCATTCTAGTTCTAAAATAAATTAATTACAAACAATCCATGAATAAACATAACATTGCCATAAATCTAATCATGCAAGATTCAAATATTGCTGAACTTGCGAACCACATCAGGGGGCATGCAGACATGCAAGTTCATCAAACATATTTGGTCCTCTACCGGTCAATTACTATCAGATGTACAAAGCCTGTTTTATAGATATAACTAAAACAAAGTGAGCGGAAACCTGAGTTGCCATATAAATATTGTTTAACTATGAAATCAAAAGGTTGTTTTAATAACATAACTAAAACAAAGAGAAGAAACACCTGAGTAGCCAGATAAATATTGTTTAAGCGAGGAGGACGCGCTAGAACAATAGCTCGATATGCATCTTTTCTCCCCTCAGTACTCTGGAGCAAGTATTAGACAAACAGATTAGCTGGCATTTGTCAACATTATTCTGCAAGAAAATTAGACAAACACATCTTTTTAAAAGTAATACCCCAAAATCAAAGAAGGAGTTTGACCGGTCAACCATGAACAATTCCAGTGCACTTCTTCTCAGGAGATATCTGTAATAACAGTTAAACGAGGAGCAAAATAGTGGGATTCAGACGAGGGGGATGTGAAAAAACAATTGATTACACCTTGGAAAGTTTTACCAAAATATGAAAAATAAAAGATTATATTCCGTGAAGGAAATTATCACATTGAGAAACCAAATAAAATGATATACTGAAGAAAATAATATCCAGCGTAAGATGATAGATACTAGATACTGTATAGCTTTCATGTAAAATTTGTGTAATTGGGATCATCGTTTGGAGGGGGAATAGCGAATTTCCATGAACATGGGCATCCAGTTCTTCCAAGTATAAAACATATCCTTGGCAAGTAGGAAGAGAAAATTTTTATGACAAAACCTCCCTTCTAAAACTAGACTTGTATAACACAACAGAAAAATTAGGAAAAGAAAAGACTGTTCTACTCATTTATCCTGCAGCAAACAGACAAGACTTCCCTTGTTCTCTAGGCAGTTTCCTGCATATCAGGTTTAGAGGTTTCGGGAAAAGTAAGATGGCAAAATTTTGTGGCGATGAGCACTGTTTGCTAGTTTTTGGGGTATGTGGACAGAGAAATGAATAGATCTTCACAGATACATCTCTCTCTATTTGTTACTCTAGAATACGTGCCTTTTTTGGCATCTCTTTGGGAGTTGGCAATGAGAGCGTTTTGGGGTAGCTATTTCAGATATTCATAGGGATTAAGGGGTTGTCGGCATGCATTTTCCACTTCTTTTTGTTACTTGTGTTGGATTGCTTATAACCTTCATGTTTCTTTCTACTTCCTACTAAAATTCTTCAAAATACATGAGTGAACTGTCTCAGATCACCAATTAATATATATGGCTAACTAATGAGAACCAGGACCCTGTATGTGTGTGTATATATATATATATATATATATATATATATATATGAGAAGTAAAAAATAATTAGAAAAGAAAGTCTGCCAAAAACGAGGATGCTCCCATGTACACAGGATGTTTACAAACTGCTAAGGAGAAAAGAAAAAAACTCTTGAGCAGACAAGCACAAACCGCACAATTCCTAAACAAATCATGACTAGTCAAAGACACAAAAGTAGAGTTCCAAAAACAGAATAGACACAAAACTTCAATAAAGGACAACAAGAGAAACCATAGAAACTTACGGTTAACATAGTTAATTATCATCCCAAATGCAAGATCACGAACATGAAAATTATCATCCTACAGACCAAAGTAACCTACCAAAACTTTTTTGTTAAAAGTTACAGTTGATCTAAATGACGAATATATAGCATCCAATAATATGCCATCTGATGTTCAAACCCCGCTTGCACATGGAGAAAGAAATGAGACTGCAAATTGCACCAACAGAACTGGGGACCATTTATAAGTACGAAGGCTAAAATATTAGACCTAGTAGAGCAAAAGCTCTGAGACCGTGTTACACTGCCAATTGGTTTAAAGCTATGTATTAGATGAAAGGCCCAGCAAAGTATGCATTCTATAACAAATTATAACCAAGTAGAAATCTAATTATAAACTATAGTATGGAAGAAGAAAAAAAACAAATGCATACATTTGACTAAATATATATCCTTATGTCAGTACAAATATGCAATTATTGGAAACCTGAAAAAATGAAGAATAGCAAGAGTAAGGTGCCCAAACCAATGAATTCTGCCATATACAGATTCAACTCATTAAGCAAAAGATTTTCCCACCTTCTGCTATATATTTGATGAAGGGAAGATATCAGCCAGCTCTGATCCTTTTCTTGAATTAGATTTTCAATAGAGTACTCTAATCCATCCCTCATATTGCTCTCAGCTTTATCAACAATAAAATTAATTTTTTTTGTTGTTATCTGGAAGACAAATGTTCAAACAATTAATACTATTTGCTATAATTTGGAACCATAAGATATGTTGAATACTTGAATATCTACATTAGTTTAAATGTTATAGTGCATGTACAACCAACAGTTCTTGATTGCTTCACTTAGTTCCATGCAGAACTTTAACTTGTTATAATAGCATATTCTTCACAGAAGTTGGCTCTATGATGCCTAGAATTGTAACAATCGTCATTGTCATCAAAAAGTGCATCTACAAAGACGAACACCAATGCCAAGAATATGCAGAACTTACTTGAAACATTCCTCGTATAACCCTTAGTGGCCGGACCATTGAAGCTGGAAGCTCAAAAAGAATTCTTTCATCATGTTCACTAGGAACATAACGAGGTGAAACAGCTGAAGGGGTTTCCACAAACTCCTGTTCGCTAGTAACTTGAGGCTCGGCAGATTCTGCAGGAACCTGCAAGGGCTGCTCAGCAGTCTCGGACAGCCTCACCAGCATCTCATCTTGATGTTCTGCACCTTCTTCCCTTCCCTCTAAATTAACAGCGTCTCCCTGTTCATTGTCCTCATCTACTACATCCATTGTAATAGCTTCCGCAGCCAACACAGATGCTTTAGATGGACTAATCACATTCTTTTGGTCATGCTTAGACTCTAATTTTTCATCATAACTTGCAGCAGCACCAATATGATCTGACCCGCGGTAGTTCCTCCTCAAAAATCGCCTCATCCTCGAAGAACTTTCCATGCAATCTAATTTCCAGAAAACCTGTGAATCCAAGGTTTAAACTTTTTAAAAATTATAAAACTCAAATCTAAAGACATTTTTTAATCAATGATATGCAAGGTTCTGAACATCAACATACACGCTTGGGATTGCATAAATGGTCAGTGAATGGCCCAAAGAGACATTTCATCTCCATCAAGTAATGGATAAGTTTGCGCCATGCACGTATGCCAGTACATAGACGATGCCGAGCAATTACATCCACTTGTGCGCGCCTGTCAACCTAAACATATAAAACAAATTTAATACTTGATTTACTTTATTTCATTAGTCAATGACAAGTTCGAGGACAAGAGACACAATGATACCTCCGATCTTTGCATGTTTCTAGCTAAAGCTAAACTTCCAACAAGGACAGCAATAAACTTATAGGATAAAGCGTTAAAGTCTTTGCCATAGACTGACTTCGAATCAACTGACTGCAAGCATTCCATCCAGGCAGTTCCCATGGCTTCAGAAACATTCCATCTCTTTACTCGTTCCATATCGCTGTTATTTCGCCGCTGTGCAGATGTAGCCATTGCCACGGCACTGAGACCTCGTCCAGAACCAATTTTTGCATTGCGTTCAAGATCGCGTGCAGCGGCCAAGGCAGCAGCCTTTGCAGCAGCTTTGTCCTTTGGAACAGCCTGTGATTTGCTTGGAGCCTCCAGAGGTTTTTGAAAGCTTGAGAATGTATGAAGTCTAGTTGTTTTTCTCTCTAGCAACGAAGAGTCACGCTTGAGATGTGCAGTTGCTGCGGGTGCAGGGGTTTCTCCTCCGCCAGCACCAGCAGCAATCATTGCTAATGCCATAGCTGCAGGAGGTGATGCAAAAGCCGCAGCCCATCCAGGAGACATCATAGCTAGAGCAGCCTGAATTATTATTTTTGATGAAAGAATAGTTTTATAAGAAAAGAAATAAACCTCAGAGGTGGACAAGCAGCACCAAAAATAACGAGAAGTATTGGAATACATGTCCTTAACAAAGGACAGCCCCCCGAATCCTATAGATATTAGACGCAGCTACCGCCCAAAAAACTCCCATCACCAACGCCTAAAGAGAGACACCATAAAAGACACCCAAAGAGCTTCCATAATTATTTTCGACTGGATGTTTCAGATGATTTACCAAGAAATTACTCAGATCAGGATGCATACATTTTGTGTAATACGCATATATTATGTGCGGGTGTGTGCATACACGTACATACTGTTCACTGAAAAACATAAATTGCATACAAAGAAGTATTAACACTCACAAAAGATTATATTCGATGCCAAGTTTTAGAAACAGCACAAACACAGCAGTTCTGCAAGACCATCTGAGGAGAACCCATGCCCCACCCAGAAACCGCAGCTTCTTTATACTATTAGAAACTGATGTATGCCAGCTACCACTCAAATACATGGATAATTAGGACCGAGAAAAGCACCCGAGGAAGACTAAAACTTAATTTTATTTCAGGATTTTGTTTAGAGTTTCTTTTTTTGATTTTGTTTGGTTCACAACACTGTAGCTTGGCAATGTTCACGTCACTGTATCAAATGGCTTTTTAAGATCATTAATTTAATTTATCTTGGACAGTTTAAATTACGGCCTTAGATTGAACTTTACCAGTAGTAGTCTTCTAATTACAAGACAGCTTGGAGATTCATTAACTAATGTTTTATTCTTCCCTTCTCTTTAATTGAATTGAAGGGGCTTGGCTAATTTTGCGCTGGGATTATGCTTGCTCAATTCTTTTTTTCTTGCATTCTTTTTCTGTTATACTATACCGGGATTTAAATAGTGAAAAGTACCAAAAGGCGAAAACCAATTATTAACAATGCAAAGGTGGAAAGCACAGAAATATGGGCAGTATGTTTCCTTATTTGCTATTTGGGAATTAGTAGAAAAGTTGGTTGACCTCTATAGGCAAAGCATCTGCAGCCATTGCACGGTCATCATCAACAAGAGGATTTGAAACATCTGCATTAACAAGTTCATGAATTCCTGCCAATAGGGGTCGCCACCTCCTCAAAGTAGCAACAAATGGTGGCAAAATGGCCTCAAGATACTGCTTACGAAGAGGCGTTCTGTCTTTGCCAACAGCATGCCACACCTGCAAACATACATTCCATTGAAAGACAAAAACATTAAAAACAGTGTGACCACATACTACGAAGTGAAGACCACCTTGAGCTTTAACAATATAGCCTTCCAGCATAGGAAAGAAGACAATGAAACAGGTATGCATAAACCACTAAATAATTCCAAGAAAGACATCTTTCGTGGAACTAACCTCCGAATATAGAACACAAGAAGCAACCAGCACTCTCTGTCTCTTGGACTCAGAAATCGGCATGTTGAGGACAGGTGAAAGCACACTGTACACCAATTAAGGTTTAGTTCTCTCAGGTATTTAAAAAAACATGAGACTGACATGCTAGCCAAAACTGCTGGAGAACTAGACTGACATGATGAAAATGTAAAAAGAGCCTTTATGTATGGTGTAATTACTATGTCATGCTTCGGTGGAGGGAGATATGACGTTCTACACTTCCACTGTTTTTAACTTGTAATTTCATATTTTAATTGTTAGTGTTTTATAGAATTAATTTAAGCTAGTTTTAAGTCTCTAATAAGGAATTTTAAATTAGTATCAATTAGGGAGATTCTAGGTGTAATTTTAGGGATTTAAATTATGTATTTAATCTTAGTTTTGAGTTTCCATTTAAGTTGTAATCCACCCTGAATATAAAAGGGGTTATCAAATATTTCATTGGAAGGAATCTTGATTGTAGCTTGGAACCTTATATACATATCAAATTAATCCACATTCTGATGTGGGAACAATCTCCCCCACTTAAATGCATGACAAGACATTGGCTGGGGTATTACGAGATTGTAACACATCCAATCCCACATTAGAACATGTGGGTTAGATTTGTTAGTATATAAGGTATTAAGTTACTACCAATAGTACCTCCAATCATGACCTTTTAGGTGAGTTTATGGTAGGCTAAGACAATACAAGAAGATACTATTGGAACAATTGGGTTACTAAAGGTGGGGACAGGAAGGCGACTGGTATTATCCTACAATGGACAGAGGATGCGTCAAACATCGAGACACGAAAACCGCATGTATTATTCTAGAGAGGTAGAGGCTATGGACTATGTACTATGTGTTCGGTTCTAAAGAGGACGTCAAGTATTTAACTGGGGGAGATTGAAACACTCTGTCCTACATCGAAAAATAATATAGAAGATCGGATATACCAGTCAATGCTATAAGCCTATACAGAACTGAATGTTACGCAACTAAGAAACAACATGAGCATAAGATAGGAATGACTGAAAGAGAATGCCAAGGTGGATGTGTTGTCATGCAAGGATGAATAGGAGATCTAAAAAGAGGATATTTATATGAAATTTGAGTAGCACTTATTGAGGAGAAAATCAGAGAATATAGGTTGAGATGGTTTGGTCATATTTTACAGAGGTCTTTAGATGCTCAGGTGAGAAAAGGAGTCTGCTATCAAGAGGACGATATAAGGAGGGGAGAACAAAGAGACTTGATGGAATGGGATATAACATGAATTGGCCAAAGATAGAAATGGTTGGCATAATGCAATTAATATTTGAGTCATGTTATACATTGCAAAAGTTTTCAGCCGAATTGCGATTGCGACTGCGACGTATATGCATACATGGGATAGGTAGAAATTAAGAAGGGTCCTACTTTAATTTATTCTATCTTATCGCATACACTTCCACGTTGGTCGCAATCCAACTTTGTCAAATATTTGTCGACATGTCTATCATTTTCCTTGATATTTTGGAGACCAAGTAGATTGTTACTATTAATTTTTATTTTGATGTGGTGTATATTCACATATTACTCTCTCTGTCCCCAAAAGGATGAGCAAAATACAATTTGCACACATATTAAGAGAAGTAAAAGTAGAGAAAAGAGAGTAAAAAAGTTCCAAATTTATCCTTAGTTGCCCTACAAGATTATATAAAGTGATGAGTATTTTTATTTTTTATACTAATGGACTCCACTAAATGACATATTTACCTTTCACTTTATGTACTTTATCTCGTCATTTCGGGGGAAAAAAATTTGTAGCTTTAGTCATCCTTTTGGGGATGGAGGGAGTATTTTTTTTCAATTATTCATGTAAACTTAATTTATTTTATGTTATTTCTACTTGTTTGTTGTCATGTGATTCTTTTGCAGGCGTAGTTGAGTTGAGTTGAGAATATATAAAATTTGTCTTGAGAATGATGTTTATGTTATATTTATATGAAAATTTTAGCTATTTAATGTAATTTATTATTATATAATGATATAGCCCAATTTATTTCTTTTTCTTTTTTCAATTATGATTATACTTCATTTGATTAAACATGAAGTATTGAAATTTCAGTATTTTGGCACAACACTTGCTTGTTTTTTGTGTAAAATATTGATAGTAGCAATGACTAGTGGGGACACCAACAATGTTAACTGTCATCTGAATGCTCTGAGGTTCTTTATTTTGTCATAATCAACATTTATATATATATATAGATAAAGTGAAGTCATGGCCCACAAGATTTTCAGCTCTTATGAACAGCAGAAATACAAAAGATGACATAATTCATGCATATATATGATTGAGATGATAAGGTTCATATATGTATAGGAATCACAGAAGGTATTTCTTGTTTTCAATGAACTGCAATGGGAAGAATCATATGTAATAGTTGGTCCATGGTAGTATATAAAATCAAATTATTGTTCTTGAGTTTAAAGTTCAAAGTAAGGAAAATACAGCACCTACCTCCACAACAATGCTGACCGTGGTGTCCGTATCGACATTCGACCAGTGTTATCAAGAGATGAATTGCTGCTAGCTCTTTGATGTAACCCCCCGGATGAACCATCTTCAATGTTTACATTCCCCGGAAGAATACTAGTTTCACCATCATCTTCTTCCCTCATTGAAACAAGCACCATCCGAAGCATACATAAGAATGGCTGGTCACTGTCCAATAACTGGTACAGCGCGGCCATACCTCCCATTCCAGTACCAGATCCTCCTCCTATGCCAAGGCCACCACCAAGTCCAGACTCGTTCAACAACAAAGCTTGTAGCATGGCAACAGACTTCTTTATTAAAGGAAGCTCAACCCAGTTTCCATTTTCATCTTTTTCCAAAGAAGATCTCCAAGATTCCCAGCTACTTCCACCACCACCAATGGCTGTTGTTGAAGGAAGCCCAACTCCATACCACAATCGACTCCTGAATTTCCAACCCTCAGCTAAATCCATAGCGCAGCTCCCATATGACACAAAAGCGCAGGAAACAGATTCGTAAGGTTCAGCTGCAGCTGCAGCAGTAAGCCGTTCCATCACTGCTGCAGAAATTTGTCCTTTAGAATCAGCCATTGAAGTAAGTACCTGATTGTTTTAAAATAGATTTAGCTACGAGAAGAAAGGTCCATAAAAAATTTAACAGAACATACAGAAACAATCAAACAAACAAATAATACATTTGCTATTAAATTCAATGTGAAGTTGATGAGCAGCTCTACACACCCAAACCCACGACTGTAAATATAAGATTGTCAAAAGCTGGAAATACTAGTCAAGCGATTGCTAAAGAAACAAGCATTAATGATATTATTGTCATAAAGAGGACTTCATGTCCATGAAGATTGCATGTTTTTGAAGAATATTCACAACAAACTGAAGAAACTAACTGATGCATCATGCTCGTCGACAAGCTAACAAAAGATACTTATGTCATAGAAAACCCCTTAAAGAAACAAAATGAAAAACCTGATGGATACACAGCCAAAACACTGAAAGATGGATTATTGAAGTTCTAACAATCAATCATGTAGAAGGTGTAGAAAATCTATACACAATATTATGATTTCATATTGCAAGAGTTTACAATTTATACAAGTTTGGTGCTCTATTCTAGGAGTAAAACAAGGAGCATAAAATAGGGAGAGGAAAACAAGGAACATGTTTTCCTCCTTAGTGCAGCACTTCTAACACTCCCCCTCAAGTTGGTGTATAGATATCTCGCATACCCAACTTGAAACACAAGGGATGAAACATCTTACTACTAAGACCCTTAGTCAGAATATCAGCTAGCTGATGTTCTGTTTTTACAAAAGATAAGCAAATAAGACCACTGACTAATTTTTCTTTGATGAAGTGCCGGTCAATCTCAATGTGCTTCGTTCTATCATGTTGTACCGGATCATTTGCAATACTAATGGCTGCCTTGTTGTCACAAAACAACTGCATAGGCCCTTTCGTTGTAACACCCAAATCTTCTAGCAAGGTTCGAAGCCACATTAGTTCACATATACCCAAGGCGATAGCTCGATATTCAGCCTCAGCACTAGATCTTGCCACCACAGACTGTTTTTTACTACGCCAAGTAACAAGATTACCTCCAACAAATGAACAGTAGCCTGATGTAGATCGACGATCCTCTATAGAGCCAGCCCAATCTGAGTCGGAAAAAGCTTCAACTCTCATATGACCATTTGATGCAAACAATAAACCTTTGCCAGGAGCAGACTTGAGATACCTCAAAATTCTGTACACGGTTTCCGTATGACTTTGTCGAGGATCATGCATATATTGACTGACTATACCAACAGCATAAGATATATCAGGTCTAGTATGAGAAAGGTATATCAATCGTCCCACCAAACGTTGATATCTTTCTCTATCAACCGTAGGTCCTGTGCCACCTACTAGATGATGATTAACTTCAATAGGAGAATCAGCAGGCTTACATCCCAACATGCCAGTTTCTGTTAAAAGATCAAGTACATACTTCCTTTGAGATAGAAAAATTCCACTGGAAGATCTTGCAACTTCAATACCAAGGAAATATTTCAAAGGACCAAGATCCTTGATCTCAAACTCTTTGGCTAGTCTTGCTTTGAGGTTAACTATTTCTTCTCTATTATCCCCTGTCACCAACAATGTCATCAACATAAACAATAAGAATGGTAGTCTTATCCTTTATTTGTTTGACAAATAGAGTATGATCTGCTCGAAAACATCTGCTTTTACCCAAACCTTATCATTGCCTTGTGGAATTTACCAAACCAGGCTCTAGGAGATTGCTTCAAACCATACAGAGCCTTTCGCAGCTTACAGACCTTACCCTCAGTTGCAGATGAAGCAAAACCAGGGGGTATTTCCATATATACCTCTTCTTCTAGGTCACCATGAAGAAATGCATTTTTCACATCCAATTGCTGAATATCCCAGCCAAAGTTTGCTGCACATGAGATTATGGTACGAACAGAGTTCATCTTTGCCACGGGAGCAAAAGTCTCCTGGTAATCAATCCCGTGAGTCTGAGTGTACCCTTTTGCAACTAACCTGGCTTTGAGTCTTTCAACTGTCCCATCTGCCTTTTGTTTCACTGTATATACCCATTTGCAACCAACTGGTCTTTTCCCATAAGGAAGAGTAACTAGTTCCCAAGTATCATTTTTTTTCAGGGCATTCATCTCTTCTATCATAGCATGTTTCCATTTCTCGTTGCTAATTGCTTCTTTCCACCCCTGAGGAATAGATATAGAGGACAGAGAAGAAACAAAGGAATGGTAGGATGCAGATAATTTATCATATGAAACAAAGTTCGAGATAGGATGTTGTGTACAAGACCTGACACCTTTTCTAAGAGCAATAGGAATGTCAGTATCATCAGGAGAACAAATAGGATCAGGATTCATACCATTAGTATTACCAAGACTCGGTTCAGGGCAAGGTTGGTGTAGTGGTGCAGCAATGGTGACCTTATTCTTCCCTTTTCGAGTATAGGTCCTCAACTCAGGCTCGGACTGTAACTGTAACTCCCCCTGTGTAGCATTATCAGAAACAACAACAGGAGTAGAGGAAGATGGCTCGAACTCCCCCTGTGTAGTATTATCAGAAACAACAACAGGAGTAGAAGAAGATGGTATAATAATACCTGTACTTGTACTAGTTTCAAAAGACGTCTCCTCATCAATAACATGTTCCTCCCCCTGAGGAGACGGTGAAGAAGAATAAAAAGGTTCAGACTCCCAAAAAGTTACATCCCGAGTGACAAACACTTTGTGAGAAGGGGGGTGATAACATTTATAACCTTTTTGGGTCGGAGAATAACCAATGAAAACACACCGAAGAGCTTTGGGATCTAATTTACCCCGAGTGGGAGATTTTTCATGAACATAACACACACACCCAAAAACTCGAGGTGAAGGAGAAGGACTTGTCATGTGTTGGAGGAAAGAAATGGGACTTCTATTCCCAAGAATTCTAGAAGGAAGCCGATTTATAAGAAATGTAGCAGTTAAAACGGCATCTCCCCATAGAAATTTAGGTGTGTTCATAGTGAACATAAGAGTGCGTGCTACCTCTAGTAAGTGTCGATTTTTCCTTTCTGCCACCCCATTTTGTTCTGGGGTTGTGACACAGGAGGTTTGAAGTATGATGCCATGCTGAGAGAGATAGGATGCAAAAGTATTATTATTACTATATTCTCGACCATTATCGCTATGGAGAATCTTGACTTTAGCTTCAAATTGGGTTTGGATCATCTTATGAAAATTTTGAAAACAGTCAAACACCTCATTTTTGGAATGAAGAAGATAAATCCAAGTTGTACGAGAATAGCAATCAATAAAACTAACAAACCATCTATGACCAGAACGAGAGACAACCCGAGAGGGTCCCCACACATCAGTATGTATAATAGCAAAAGGTTCAGAATGTCGACTGTTAATAGCAGAATAAGTAAAACGTTTGTGTTTACCTAATTCACATGGTTCACATAAAAACGGAGTTTTGTGACACTGCTTAACTAAAGAAGGGAATAAAGACCCTAGTATTGATAAAGGAGGATGTCCCAAACGTCGATGCCATTGATGAAGAGAAGTCAGGTTAGATTCAAAAGTAGATTGAAGAGCCTGAGTAGCAGTTCCATCTGTAATCAAAGGCATGTTAGATGTGACACCATCCAAATAATATAGACCACCAACTGCACTACCACTACCAATCTTTTGCCCTGTCACCAAGTCCTGAAAAATACAATGAGTTGGAAAAAAAATGACTGAGCAATGTAAGGATTCAGTAAGACGTTGGATAGATAATAGGTTTGCGGTAAACGAAGGAATATGAAGAACGGATGATAATGTTAATAAAGGAGTACAAACTACTGAACCTCTCCCAGAGATAGGAGAAAGAAAACCATCAGCTACTCGGACCTTGTCTTTGCCAGAACAAGGCGTGTATGAGGTAAAGAGATTGGAGGACCCAGTCATATGCTCGGAAGCACCTGTGTCAATGATCCAACTAGGACAAGTAGATGAGACATTAAGAGCACAAGAGTGTATACCTGATTGTGCATAATGAGAAATAGATTTGGAACCTTGTTGTCCCATGCTACTGTTATGAACCCTACTGCTAGCACCACTTTGTTCCGCCATGTAAAAGATGAGTACAATATATATCCGAGGAGAATAAACTTTCCAAAGGATATCAAATAATTGCACTACACTTAGAGACAGAATTCCCTGGGAAAAACACGCTGGAAAAAGCTGCCGGAAAAATTTGCCGGAAAAAGCTGCCGGAAAAAGTCGACTGATAAATGATCAGAATCACGCCGGTAAAAAACTGTCGCCGGAAAAGTCGTCGGAAAAAGTCGTCGGAAAAAGTCGTCGGAAAAAGTCGCCGGAAAAAGTCGTCGGAAAAAGTCGCTTGATAAAGGATCAGAGCTTTGATACCATGTAGAAGGTGTAGAAAATCTATACACAATATTATGATTTCATATTGCAAGAGTTTACAATTTATACAAGTTTGGTGCTCTATTCTAGGAGTAAAACAAGGAGCATAAAATAGGGAGAGGAAAACAAGGAACATGTTTTCCTCCTTAGTGCAGCACTTCTAACAAATCAGATGCTATTATTTAAGCTAGAGCAATTTAAAAATGTTACCATCTTTTGAAGCAGGCTCAAAGGAAAGAGAAGGAGAAAGGAAGGCAATTTTTAGTCCATACTACCTCATGTAGTTAGAAATAGTCGACTACCCATAACTTCTTATTGCTATTAAAATTATATCAGCCCATCAACAAAATATCAAAAAAAAAAAAACAGCTAAAATATAAATATGTATATATACATATGTACATATATATATATATATATATATATATATATATGTATGTATGTATATTACTACCAACTAAAGAAAGCCAGACTGAAAATTGAAAGACGAGCTTGCCTAGCTTGGCTAGCTTGGCTAAGGCATGCCTTATATTCCCTTTTCCCATATATATATATATATATATATATATATATATTGTAAAGTGTGACGAAGGAATGCCAGTTTTTTTTGGTATCAACAAAAAAAATGAAGCTTTGTTTACTTTCCTATTTTACTCTTCAAACTTTCTTTATTCAGTTTATCTATTTTCTCTCTCCCATTATCTCTCATCTCCTATTTTTTAGTATTCCATTTTTCCTCTTTTAATACACACGTAGATATATATATATATATATATATATACACACACACATACTTTTCAACACAAAAGCTTAGTTTCTAGTTTATAATTTCAAGTAAAGGGGAGGGAAAAAACTAATGCGTGTCTAGTTAAGACATGACACCTGAGGAAATTAAAATTACTTCATTTATTTTTCTCAACTTCTTTATTATATTGACATGACGAAATAAAGCTAGTGTCAGCATAGTTTATAAACCCAGAACACCTTACTATATATACTTCATATATGCATTCATTTATGAACAACGGTAAAATAGTACCTTAAGAGTGCAGATACAAAACACCTAATAGTGATTCTTTTCTTTTATGAGATGCATTCTACGTGATACTCAAGACTAAGGTTAAAATATGTGTGTGTGTGTGTGTTTCTGCATGTATGTGTATATATAGATGAAATCGATACTTATTCAAGAGTGATTTTACCAGGCACCCCATCCCATCCCAGTATGATGATAAGGTTTAGGCTTTTAGCCACTAATATTTCCAAAGGCACACAGGTCTTCATAAAATTGACTTATATATGGCATTATATAGATCAATATTTTAACAAAAGCATTTATCTTTTCTCAGCAGTTGCTAGCTTATGCCATCAGCCAACTTCTTTAAGTTTTATATTTGGTTCTCAAAAGACCGTCCACTCATCAGGTTGGCCTGAAACCACCCTCTCCACGACATCATTTTTGTTTTTTACTTAAAGGAAATAGATGATCTGCCCGAGTCATGGCTTGGATTCACAAGATTTCAAAAAACTTTGTATATGCATGAGCTAAGAAAACTGAAACATACATCAAGAGGGAGTCCTCCAGAATCACTAGATGATGATCTGCGTTCAGCCACAGGTTCTAAAGGTGCTGCACTGAATGAATCTCTATTAACATTGTTCCTCACAGGAAGTACACGTGACAAAGGAGAAGCAGAAGGATCTGGAAAACGGGAAGTGCTATATAGTTTGCTTTGCAGTCGTAAATGATCTTCAACAAGCATTAAAACCACAATTGCATTCTCTACCAAAGCCACCGAAAGTTGAGCCACATTTTCTGCTTCTGCCTTAGCATCCATTGGTGACAATCCCCCAGCCGCAACACCAGCAGCTGCTGCAGCAATAATTTGTGTCTACGGCAAAACACAAGAAGGATGTATTATTCTCTACTAAACTTTTCTTCTCCTAGAAAACATCTTCTCAAATTTATATAATGAATCAAAGGAAAATGAAACTTGAAATTATTCAATATAAGAGCATCTGAGGAAAAGCAAGATCACCTTAAACACAAAAAGAAGTAGGAGTTGGGGATACAAAAAGCTTGTGAAGAGAAGAAATTCTTATAACCAGAATTTAAACTCAACTAAAACATAAAGAAAAACAATGGCATTTTCAATTCTTTTTGTTAAGTTAATCTAGAGAGCACTGAAGGAGGGGAAACCCATTTAAAACACTGTATACCTACAATAGCAAGAATAATGAAATTGAGTAAGCTGTAAAGTTCTGGCAAGTTAATTAACCCTCCCGACTCAAAAAAGAAATATATATATATATATATATATATATATATATATATATATATCTAAGCAACAACTCTCCCTTATTGGAGAAAAGGGATCAGACCCCCTTGAAATATAATGATGATATGTCCTCTATGAGCATCATATGTGCTCCTATGTAAAACACGAACATTTTTTTTGGTATTGCATGTTCAGGTTGTTATTTGAATCTTCAGCCTGCTCTTTTAGATCGTCTGACTTCTGAACCTTAAACTAAAACTACAATCATCCTTCATATCTGATGCTCATTCCTTATTAAATTTATGTTCATGTAGTTTATTAACTGGAAAAAAAGAAAAGGACGGAAACATTGAGATTATACCTGAACCTGCAATTCTCTGGCAGAAAAATCCAACAGTTCTCCCAAAAGCCTTCTTTTGAAAATAGGCATTGATTCTTCACGTCTTCGTAACACACAAAAGATTTAATCACTCAATATACTCTATAAACATTACTACGATAGATAATGAGATCAAAGCAATAGTAATATCTACTGAAGATGCAGCACAATAACTAAAAAACATGTTGTGCCGCCATTGGGTTTTCAATGATTACATACTTTCATGCAGTTTAAGAAAAATGTTGAAATTGGTGTAAAATCATTGAGATTGATGTAGAGATTCCAATAGACCCCACTTTAGGGTTTTCTTGTTTCAAAATAATGATAAAGCTGGAATCTTTGATTTACTAAAGTAACACTATAAAGATACATAAGACCAAACTACTTTAAAAAGTACAGCCTTCCCGTCTCTACATTGATCAGTCATCGAGGTACCCCTGAATGGATCACTGGTTTAACAAGTGGTCTAACTGTTATTGAACAGGTGACTTCATAATTAGATATTAAATAACTAATATATTATAGTTACTTCAAAATTTATTCAATATTATATTAAATATGCAAAAAAACAACTTATACTCCTAAAATTTAGTCATGAATTTGTCTTTAAAAAATAATATCGGAGTATATATACATAACCATTTAAATTTACATATGTGTGTGTATAATATAATGACTGGTAATTAAAACACCATTTTTACTATTATTAAAAGTTTAATGCTATCTTTATCTTAATTCAATAACCTTGAATACAAATAAGATAGCTTGATACCAAAAAAAAAACTTCAAAATCATAAAAACCAAAAATGAAAGCAACTAACTATGTGATATGTACATGTCCTTGTTCTTAGCCATGCATCTTGCCTTAAACATACAATCTAGATTTAAAACAAAGAGACCCATAGTCCACACGTGAGATTCATATGTGACCCTCTTCTCCTCTATTTCCATCTTTTCTCCATTTTATTTGTTCTAACTTTTATCACTTTATTTCTCCCCCAACCCCTAAATCATCTCCTAGTACACATCTGCAATCGCGTTTACCACACACGCATGATTGTTGAAAAGAGGAGAAGCCCACCAAAGTCATCTGATTTTGGTTTGCGAAGTTCTGACTGAATGTTTGGTTGTTATTTTGTTGTGTTTGTGACTGCAAACCAGTTTAAATTACCGACCAAATGGTCTGACCACCGTTTCTCTGAGTTGAACTGATTTTTAAGACTTCCGGTTTAATGGGCTTAACAGGATTGTTTTATTGACTAGGTCCCAATTTAACCAGTCTAATACATAGTTGTCGCAGCGCCACAACAAGGCACAACGGTAGTTAACTACTAGGACGCCTAGGCGATAAGGGGCCCGTTATGGCATCCATATGACGACAAGTCATTCTCAGTGTGCAATTTATCCAGTATTTCTTTTACTTCAAAAGTACATTGAATTAAAATTATTATTTAATTTTCTCATGCTTTTTCTCGTGTCTTGCACCAAAAAAATATATTAAACCAATATGAAATATATATTTAATTTTAGGGGAAAAAATATTATTTGTATATTTATTTGGAGGTACATGAGTTTATATAATTTATGTGGTCAAAACTATAACTTTTAAAAGTTATTTTACATGCAATAAAACTAAGTTGCAACTAATAATTCATGGAGAAAGGGTTGCTTTTTAAAATAACATAATAATTATTTTACTACTTTTTTATGAAAGAATATTTTTTATTATTATTATTTTGTTAAAAAAAATAATCATGGCTTAGCATGTAGAACCAAAACGTAATACAACTATTTTGTTTTTGTTAGGGGGGAATGAATCGGTACATAAAACCTTTAGTGGATGACAGCTAGCAATCAAATCAAAAAAAAAAAAGAACAAAAGTAGCTAGTTGGTGACAGCTAGCAATCAAGAAGTCAAAGCCTCTTTATTCTTTCTTCTTCTCCTACTAGTTTCTTGTTCGTTTTCTTTTCAGTTTTTCTTCTTCTTCTTCCTTTTTCTCTACTACAACAAAAGATTCCATAGCAGCTGCTGCATGTGCGACGCAAGCATTCTCGTGTGCGTATGGGTCGGCAAGTCGAAGTCGGCAGAAGTTTCTAGGGTTCTCTTTTAATTCGACCAAGCTACTATGGCGCTCGTCTAGGCAACTAGGCGTCCTCGATGGCGACGACTTGTGGATGCCTAGCTACCAAGGCGAGCGCCTTGATAGCTTCCTACAAGGCAAGTGTGATTTGCTGCTTGCTCTTGCGCGATGTCGTGACAACTATGGTCCAATCGTCCAGTCCGGTCCAAATATAAAACATTGTTTTATATTATTATCTATAAATGAAGTTGTGATGATAATTATATTTAATTATATTATTTTAGAACGTTAATTATAGTTTTAAATTTTAATTAGGACTTATTTTCTTTTTAATATTACAAATTTTACATGATCGATAAGCCATAGACTTCCTATAAAAAGAGTTGTAATCCTTATTATTATTCGGATTATCAATTATGAATTAATTTGAGAAACCTTTGTGCATTTATGGTGTATTTTTTGCTTTTTTCACTTTGTCCTACATCACTTGGTATCAAAGTCAAAACTCTTGATATCTTTTGATTTCACCTAATTTTTCTTCCTACCTAAATTTTCTGGCCTTCATTATTTGTGTCTGAATTCGCTAGAAAATGGACACCAATTTCGTGAGATGAAAGCACGATTTGCTACAAAAATTGTCACCATAGTCGTAATCTATCCACAAAATAATTTTTAAAATGGTCAGAGTATTGTTCAGCTACAGTACAAGTTCATTGTCCCAAATTCTTCGTCATCTAGACCCATCACTATACTGATGCCATATGGTAGCTTTAACCCTCAAAAACCTACTTAAACCCTCGCCGTCATCAATCTGCTCCCTCCCCCAAATCACTGTCCACAAAGTAATTTCTGAAAATAGTATCAAACTTTTACAAAAAAAACCCAACCAAACAGTTCCAAAAAGGCTGCCCAAAATTAAACCTACAAGAAAACGAAGAAAAAAACCTGCTCTGCTAGATATTAGGCCACATGAGAGGGCGTGTTGAGATGCAAAAAGTCCCACACAAATAAGACCTGGAGACTTAATAATTAACTCTAATAGGCTACTCCACTTATTGCAATTGGTTTTGAGTTAAATGCTTCATCAAAAACCAATTGTTTATTCATCTTGCTTATAGAATGGGAAACTTAAAAATTTTATGATGGTATTAAATTGAAGTGTATTAAAATAATTGTATATTTTTACAAATACAGTCTACCCTAACTATTATGGGATAAAAGGCGTTACTGAGATTTATATATATTTACAAGTACATGGCTATCATCTTGACCCTGGTGAACTCTATCCAACTTTCCAGGGTTCATGTCAGCATCTCTATATGGTCTATATATTCTTTAGGGATGAAATAAGAAATTTTGTTAGACGAAGAATGTGAATACAAGCAAAGAAAGAATAATAAGTCCAACCACCTATACAAAGTGGGTAAAAAGATATTCAAAAGAGAGTAGCTTCCCAATCTCTACAAATATCAAAAATTCCCTTTATCACCCATGGCAGAGGCCCATACAAAAACGAATAAAAAGACCCATCTAGAAACAAATCCCATCTCTCCTCTACCAATGGTCGTGGTTTGAACTAAAGCACTAACTTATTTTGTCTACAATTAGAGATATTTCAAGCAAATGATGCATTATACACTTCTTCTTCTTCTTTTTTTGATGCAGCAGAAATGGACTGTGTATTGATGCAATTCTTTCAACACATTTTCTGGCTTTAAAAAATATAGGATCAAGATAGGTATATTTAAACTGTAAGGAAATTCTTAAATTTTCTGATTAAGAAAACTTTCCACATTACAGATGTTCATAAAATAGGAAAGCACCTGATTCGTTGGTCTCCTGTACTAGATCCGCCAACCATAGAAAGCCATTCTGCACAATGAATTGTAGCTTCAATATCCTGTCAATGGAAATAATAACCAGATAAAAATAAACGAACTTATATAATTAGAAGACTTGGAGAGATTTATTCCATGAACATCTGAGAGGAAAAAGCAAAACAAGAATGAATTGTTACAATTATATAATGTCGAAAACTTGATGACATATTTAGGTTCATACTCTAAGCTTGATTTTGAGAAACGGGTAGGCTTAACATAATATCAGAACCTTTTATCTTTAAATAAATGATATAAGAACCTTGGCTTCATAAGGTCTCGAGTTCAAGTCGTTCTATATATGTAAGTATTCCATAGTTGTGCTTTGTACTGTTTACATGCTTGTCTCTGCATATATGAGACAGGTCACTTGAGCTAGAGGTTGATAATACTTAATATTCACTGTTGGAAAATCTCTAACAGTTTTAGTTTTCAATCTAATTCATAGCTTACTAAATGGATCGAGCCCAAATGAATACTGTTTTAAGTTCAAAATAACTGCAAAACATGAGTCATGTAACCAACCGAAATAGGAAGGCTTGTGCCAACCACATGCATTAGCTTTCTTCTTTTCGGAAAGTTCTTAATGCCCAACCATCCGTATCATATCGGCATACACAGCTTCTTCCACTCAACCAAGCTATATTCAAACCCTTAATAATTATCTTACTATATAAACTCCATCATTTCCTTATATTGCACATAATAAATAAATTTTATTAAAGAAGATCTAGTTCATTCTAATTTCAAGGTGCTACAAGGCGAAGGGGTGGGTTTGCCATATTGGACCATCTTGAGGATGGGAAACAGGGGAATCCCTAAAAGATAGCAATCCTTTCTTGCACAGCAGCATTATGTGCAATCCTTACTCGAAGTAAATTTGCAAAATAGAGGGCATCGACTAGCAAGTAGCTGTGCGATGTGCAGGATGGCGAAAGAGAGAGTTAATCATTTGCTTTTAATTTATGAGGTGGCGAGGAGTCTTTCAACTATGGTGTTCTCTTTGTGAGACATCTCTTTCGTTATGCCTAAACTGTCAGAGGGGTGTTGCAGGCTTGGCATGGGGTGAAGTTCGTAACAGCTAGGAAACAAGGATACAAGTGCAGGATACGGGTGCGTGACAAAGCATCAACAAAGCAACAAAAACATACTGGTTAACAGCCCAAAAAGGATTGCAGGAATTCTGATGCTAATAAAAAAGCATAATAGGTTTACTGAGAAAATTTGATAGGCGGGAAACATAATATATTGGAATCAAAGAGGAAGAGAAACAAATATATTCAACCTTCCATCCATCCTTCTGGCGCATCGAATGCTCTAACATGATTATGAGGAAATTATGTACGAGGTCTTCTACGTCTCTAAAGCTTTGAGAATTTGACCCTTTACTTGTTCCCGTCTGCAGGGAGAAATACATTATCAAAACATGCGAAGACCTACTAATAAGGAAATGGGTTTCATATCTTACACCAACTATCATAATGTAAAGAGTTTCACCATTAGTTGTACATAATTTTCCCTCTCATAGCACCAACAAAGACAGAGAGAGAGAGAGAAGAAAAAGAATAACAATTAAAGTAAACTTATCAGATTGAAAACAAAATATTACCTCATAGTTAGATATAAGAACCTCCAAAATCCACTCAGGCCATTCCTCCATTTGAGTAAGACTGGCTCTATTTTCATGATGACTGCAAGCCAAAAACAGAAGATCCTGAAATCAAACAGAGAGGAACAGATAAGCAACTTAAAATGATTTTCATAAAAACCATGGTAAGGAGTTGGGACTAAGAAAAGCCAATGAGACAAAAGCAGCAGCGTCAACTTTTAACCAAGTAACTTGATACTAGACATGCGAACAAAATCAAACAACAAAGAACAGACCAAATCCTAACCAATAAACACAAACACAAAAAATAAAAAATAACAAAATATATAAATATATAAATAACAAAATAAATTCACAAACTGCACATCACAGTGCAATGTAGAAACAAATGAAAATATTTCTCATTTTTAATTTACATCATGTAGCATCTAATGTTAATATTTCCTGAAAAAAATTAGGAATATTGTGGAACAAGAGTTGAATCATCAACACAGCACCCACCTACCCCTAAACTACATGAAGATCAAACAAATCAAACTCGTCGACTCTTGAAATAATGCAAAAATGAAAAGATAGTTGCTAAGCATCTCATAAGGCAAGCCTACGGGGCATAAGTCAATCTATAAACTTCCAGCATTTTAGTAAAAGTTAGGGTTTAAATTACGAGTTAATCAAAACCATCCTGGTTCATATCAACTGGATAAAGAATGATGTCAGCAATCTAGTTTCACCGTCCACTTTATTTCTACCATAATCTACAGAAGCCATGGACAAAGTGTATCAAGGGATCATTGTTATCGTTATCATTTGGATAACGAATTCGAGATTCTAGCCGCCTACTTTATCTCAACCATAATCCACAAAAACCATGGCCAAAATGTATGAAGGGATCGAAAAAGATGCTTCCAGAGGGTCAAGAATTAATTTTGTCTATGATAGAGGTTGTACTTTCTTAAGGGTTTTAAACCCAACTCTGAATTCAGTTTATCTAGTGTTTACTGGTTAAGTTTTATTGTAACATTTAGGAGTTTGGACAATTTGGTTCCTTATAGATTTTGTGGACATGAAACTCAACCAGGGATCATTAGGACTTTTAACTAATAGGTTTATATATGAAATCAATTACAGCACATGCATGTGGTATGCTTATTTTCACTAGTAACCACGCTAGAGTTTATAGAGAAAGGAAATATGGTCTAATTAACAAGGGAACTGGAAAAGAAGATGGTACCTGTAGTGCTCGACTTTGCAGTCCCTTGGATGCATAAGGAAGTGAACGCAAAAGAACCAATAAAATTTGTAAATGCTCAAAGCGATGACCAGAATCATAAAAGTTCATCCCATCTTCCGTTGATGCTACATTTATCTGAAAAATAAACAAGACCCTATCAGATTTGCAGTTCAACATAGACAGCCCCTTAAAATTAGGATCGCAAAATAAAGTAAGTATTGCTCAAAATACAGACTTTTCTACGCTAGCGGTGGCTGGACAGCTAATTCGGGTTGTTCAGTGGTCAACTTCCCTAAACTTATTTAGTAGCCTTTAGGCCCTTCCTTTAACTCTAGTGTAGTGAGTTTGGCTGGGATAAGTTCAGAAGAAGATTAACATGGTTGATGAAGTAATACCTATTTAAGCAAAGTGTATGCTCTCTAGTAAGGCAACCTACAATCTATTCCAATTCTAGCATCAGTAAAGAGGACGCTTGAGAAGCTTCAGAGGAATTTTATTTGAGAAGGCATGGTTGGTGTTCACTTATTTAACTGAGATGGACCGCTAATGTTGCTGGTACGTGGAGAGAGAGAGAGTAGGAAAAGGGGGGGGGGATATGTCGTTTACCGATGCACCCAGTAAAACTATACAAGCATTGCTAGTCATAAGCCTGTTTGGTGCTGCTTGAAAAGCCTTCTGTATAGCGAAATGTAGAAGAGAAACTTTATCATCAAACATGGTGCCACCTCCCTCAAGTAAACCCAGAAGGTTGCCTGCCACATCCGGAGGAGTGCGTGGACCATACTTTAGATGCCCTGATATAACTAAAGCACCTAAGAGGGCAATAATGGCAACAAGGATACCGTCACTATTATCAACATTGTAGACATTATTCCTCATATTTTCACCACTTATTGAGATGCGTATACCGTCCAGAGTTCTTAACAAAGAATTCTCAGAAGCAGACGTCGTCCTTTCACTATTAGAGCCTGCACAAATAGTAATTGAACTTCTACCAATATTGTGAGACTTGGTTTCAGGAGATCCTTCAACCGAAGTCAACACCTTCTCCTCCGCACCTACATAATTGGCATGACCACTTTCTAGAACCTCACCACCATTTTTCCATTCAGATCCTGGGACAGATAAATCTATATTGTTCTCAATTGAAGGATCAGAAATGTTGGTGTCTCCAGCTTTTGCTTCACGCTGCAATAGGACAAGAAGTGATTCTATACCGCCAGATGATTTAAATGCCTCTGCAAACGTTTGAGCCCGGGAAGTATTTGGCTGAACCACCAACCTATGTATCAGGTGCAATACCCTTGTAACCTGGAAGAAGAGAACTAGAGGAATGAGTCCCAGCAAAAAAATTCAGACAATAGCTAAGATCAAAGTTTCAGGAAAAAAGTAAATTTTAATACAACAAATCTCAATCAATATATTATAGAGGATAGTGCCAGCCAAGCTGCCACAGTCTAACTGCAATGTGTTTTGAGTGCAAAAATTCAGGTGATTAAAAAATTCACACAAGTGAAACACATCAATCTATAAGACAATTTCCAGACTAGCTTATTAAAAGTTTCCAATGATGCAGGTCCTTTAAAATTAGATTTAAGATAAATCAGTCAGGTATGTGCAAATGCATACAGCATACTATAATGACTATGGGGACTTTTATAGGTGTAATTATCTCAGATGTTCATAGACTAACAGGTAGTGGTACATCAGTCATTCTTTCTGTTCTCCACTTATATGCAGCTAAAGGACTCCTTTTCTTCCCTTTTCTGAATTCCCTTGAGCCCAAAACACAAACATATCAATTCCTAATATTGGTAAGCGCTTCAAGTGCATACTATATCTTAAGATATAAGAAAAGAAGATTTTCCTTGTCCAGTATATTGATAAATCATAAGGTCATCACTCCATAGTCCATAAGCAAATATCTAACATATGCAAGTGTATAGTACTCCATTACTACCTCACTCCAATTTTTTATGGGGCCTCCTTTTTGTTTTGGGATGTCCAATTTTATATGGCATTTCAAAATTATTGTACTTTTTGTTAGAATGTCCTGTATTACCCTTATACAAAAATAATAAAGAAAGTCTTGTGTAAAAGGCATCTATGAAATACAATGTTTACGCTTTTCTCTCCTTATGTTATGGGTTATGTTACATGGAGTCTTCATTTTGCCTTGAAATACCCATGTCCGACCCTCGACACTTAGACAAAGGTATGGATGTTGAACACTTCATTTTAGTTTAAGTACGGCACGCTTACTCCATACAAAAATAAGGAGTACCGTGCCGGACTTTTCAAAGTACACGTGTCCAACTGGACACTCCATCCGAGTCCGTTTAACTTAGGCTATGGGTGCATTTCAAGTGCTCATATAAATTTGGACGGAGGGAATACATCTTCAATGGAGAAGAAGAAAAATGAGCTTTCTTTTACAATTAATAAAGGAAAAAAGGAAGGAAGGAAGAGCTCACTCAACATACATATAACATGTTCATAACCAATTAGTAACATAATCAAGGATCTAGTCATTCATTGTCAAGTGACTAGAGATTTGTGGCGTTAGGTTTTTCCCCTGTGCAGTGCAGAGTATGTAATGCCGGATACTGTGGTTGTATCACAATGAATGTGGTGTGGGACTAAGGTAGGAAAGGAGAGGAGGAGATCGTGGGATCTCTACATTGACCTTGGTGAACCATTTGAAGAGAGGAATGGTAGGTGTTTTAAGAATAAGAAGATATCTGGGATGAGTTTGCTTTTGTTATGTTTTTTAGAGCTTGTTACGCATTTGGAGTAATGGATAATTCCTAATTCTGTAGTATCATTTGTAAACTTTCTGGTAGAGTTTGCTTTGGGAACTTACTGTAGTTCTTTTGAGTAGTCCATTGTAGAGGAGTAAAGGCTTTCAGTTGGTGAGGCATAGGTGTTTTTGTTTCCTTGCACACTTGTGTGTAAATGTGGGTTCAACACCTTTTTAGCTTTTGATGATATATTGTTACGTACAAAAAAAATGTGACGTTACCTGATTTGGTTGTGGACAGTCAACCATGAACCCAAGTAAACAACGGACATCATCAACAGCCAAGGAAGGAGAAGCTGCCACTACTAGGAGTTCAATGATGACCAAAAGTTCATCAACCAGAGCATTCAATTCACCAACAGGACGCATTGCTTCATCTAGAGAAAATGTATTCATTGAATCTTTTTCACGAATAGTCCAATAACATCTTCTGCAGCCATCTAGAAGCATCTGAATAGCATTAGCATCTCGCATTACAGATGCCTCTGTGAATACCAAATCTGCAAGAGATGATAAAAGCTTCTTTTGCAGTCCATAGCTGCATAAGCTCCAAATTTTTAGATCCAGTAACAATGTACTGAAAAGCTGGACTTTGAGTACATGGTTACTTTTCTGAGATTGGCACAAAGCGACAATTGCTGCAACAAGTTCCTCATCTGCTACTCCATGCTTTGTAACATCAAGTGAAGAAAAAGTTTGCAGAAGATAATTTAAAATTCTTGATAAAACCTCCGGCCCTCTTGCTCGGTACAACTCTTCGTTGTTTCCAGGGTGTTGAATGGCCAGGGAAATAATTCTGAATATCGGAGCAGCAAGAGCAGTAGTGGCCACAGATAAAGAAAGTTCCCCCTTCTGAGGTTGTAAACTACTTTCATGGACATTGCTTACTGCCAATGGAAGTAAAGACATGGGACCTCCATAGGCCAGTGCCCAGAAAGCCTCTGCAGGTCGCATTCTTGTAGCAACATGCACTTGCCCAAGAACTTCAGCAGGTCTTCGGAGCATGCCTGAAATGTACAAACAATGAATAAGGTATTATAGAAGCTATCTCAGGAGTTTTTTAAGGCCCTGATCACTGAGAGAAGAAACGAGAACAACATCTTCAGTTCTGTGCCAAAGAATTTCAGAACAAGACAACCCTTAGTAAGGAATATATTAAGCCCCTTCTACAAAAGTTCTAGAGAAGTAATTCAAGCCCTTCAATTGGTTCCCCCACAAAATTCACAAGGAGGCTACTGGAGATTTCAGAATCTTTTGAAAGGGTTAGAAATTACATCGGAACTTAACTATAGAGAAGGACAAGGAGGTGCAGAGAATTTAAATGGTAGAAAAACATATATGGTGGCAAATAAATAAAAACGAGATTTTCTCATTATTGTCACATCACTTTTAGATCTCCAGTATTCTAAGCCCTGAAAATGAATTTTACAAAATCCAGGAGACTAACATGTACAACCTTGTGCCATTAGAATATAAAAAATAAAAAGTAAAAAAAAATCAATATTTAGCTTGCCTGTTTAAATTATAATTATACAAAAAATAAAATTGAAAAGTTTGTTTTAGTTTTGCTTAGTAACATAGGAGAATTTTTAAATACCTGTAGCACCAGAAGGGGAAGCATCTGAACAGAAACGCCCACTGAGTAAACTAGGATGATAGAGCAGGTGAAGGCATCCACCAATTTCTGCATCCAATAGTGCACTTTCTTCTGCCTTAGTTTGCATATAGTTGTTGGTGGCAAGCCATGGTAACCCTGCTCCACTACCAAATGAAGGAAGTGCATCCCCTCCTCTAGCAGCTAAGCGCGCCATTCTCTCTGCACCAATTGGTTCCTTAAAAATATATATAGGTCCCATCTCAGCAAATAAAGGGCATTGACGACGACGACGTTGCAAACCAGCCATTGTTGGTGGTGGATTAGTCCCAATACAGCAAAATGCAAGTGGCTTGGAGATTTTGGGAAACTCAGAAGGGCGACTTTCATACAAGGATCCATCAATGTACAACCTTACTTCACTCTCTGCTTTACCAAGTAACCCTTGCTTGGAAGTATGCTCCAGACCAACAAAATACCAACACTGCGGCTTGAAAGCATGAGTAAAATGCAAGGAAGTCTTCCTTCCGTTTCCGCTACCACTTTCAACCACCAAAAATTGAGCATGAAAATAAGCCTCCATACCCTGATTATCAGCAGATAACAAGCTGAACAATCGTGGCATGTGTGCAGTGCCTTCACCAGCTAGTGCGCTAGCAGCAGCAGCAGCTGACATAGCCGATGATTTCCCTGATTTTGCTGCTGCAGCAGCAGCTACTGCAGCGGCAGCTGTGGCTGTGTTTAGAGTGTCTGCAAATGATTCAATGTAGATCCATGTTGCAAATGCATAGCCGTTAATGAATGGCCAACGGCTCTCTCCTGGACCAAGCAACCCAGAACTTTCACCATCGAACTCAAATGTACGCGCTGGACCAGTTGACTCTTTCCCGTTCATGGCTTTCTCCAGTGACAGCATTAAACGAGCTGCCCATACGGTGGTGAGTGTTCTTGTGATCACTTCAAACCATCTATGCAGATCCATCACACTGAGGGAATGCCCAGCTACGTACTGGATGCAGTAGCATAAAGGAACGCCATTCCATTTCAGTTGTTCACCTACACCTACATCCTGAACAAAAGTCTTCTCAGCTGACCGCAGAAGAACTCCCAACAGACCAGCTGTGGAGCACATTGCCCTGTTTCTTGTACAAGCACGCAATATGGCCAGCAATCCTCTAACCATCCGAGTCCGGGCAGACATAAAACCCTCGAAGTCCCCAAGACAAGGAAGCCAAGGAATAAGCTCACCTGCTACTATAGCAGCCCTGGAGTTTAGCATCACGCTAGGAGGATTGCTGTCCTCATCCTCTTCAAAAGATTCAACACCTCCCATCGTGGCAAGAAGCGAATCGACTACCAAGAGAGCGATACTCTCTGCCTCCTCCTCTCCATTGCCAAAAATCTCTGCACCACTCACAATATTCTTCAAAGTATCCATGCTTTCAGGCTTCCCCATAATAGCAGAATCCACTAAATGCAAGAGCTCCGGAGACACATTTGGCATAACAGGCTTTGGGTTGGGCTTTTGGGGTGAACCAACAGGAGAGTATCCTCCATCACCATACATATGCAAGGAGGAATCAAGACAAGTTGAAGAGGAGGATTGTCTGATGTAACCAATCGATTGTCTATCAGGCCCAGGACTCGATTTACGATCATGGTGCACATCGGCATGAGGTGGAGAATTAAACCCTGAGGCAACTTTCTCAAGTGAATATTCAAATGCTTCATCAATACCACCAGATGAGTATCTCACATTATCTGAACTTAAGGACTGATCTGAATCAACATGAAGTCCCTGAGAATTCCCAACAGTCTTGTCTGCATCTTTTAAACACACCTGTTCAAACAGGCCATCCTCCACAGCCTTATTCACATTTCCAACCTCTTGCAAATTAACATTATTACCTACATAATCTGAGCTATGTCCACTAATATCAACATGTTCTATATTCGATGTTCCTACTCTATCATCCAAATTTATACTTTGTTCCAAAATTTCCGAATCTTTCCCTAAAATTTCTTTATTCTTTTGTGTATCTTCTCCTTCCATTACTAACCTAATAAATCCTCCTGCAAATATATACAGTACATTACCTGAAAAATCAAACTTTAACGTAAGTTACACAAAACTAATAAATGGCATTGGAAACTCCATAATTCCAGCAAAATTAACAAAACCCACATGTCAAATAGCCAATAAGTCCAACACAGTCAGCTAAAAGAAATTAAGTGAACTCCTTAGTGCAAACAACAATTCCACACGAAATAACATAAATAAATTAGCATTAAAAACTCAGGCAGTATATTAGGATGGAAAGAATGGATTCTTGGCACATACCTAAAGAAAAATGAGTACTTTACAATGTTCTATTTTGTTCCCCAATATACCTGAAAGTCGTGTATTTGATATATGGAATGTGGTCTAACGTTTCAAACAAACAAAAGGGTGATACAGTCGGATTGAACAGATAATACATTCATATGTGCAATAGATAACTTAATTTACGACGTCCCAGGACAAAAGAGATGTTACTTAAAATTGGGAGAAACAGAGGGAGTAATACATACAACTCTGGCAATGACATCCCTATAAAAGAAAATAAATTAACTTTTCCAACATGAGATGATCAATTATATCAAAAATTAAATTATTCAATCAACTGAGACTAATACAGCCTTTTATTTTCCTCTCTTGTTTTTGCGTTTTAATCACTTTGGAGTACTAATCCCAGGTTTCTTTTTCTTCCAAAGTTTCAAACTATACTTTAATAAAGCAGCAGAATAAGGGTACCTGCATTTGAGGCCTTGTTAAGTAATATTTTGTCAACAAAGTAACCCTCACATAATAATAAAATAAAAATTTATGTATAGTGCAAATTAATTGCTACATTTTTTTCTTTTGCTCTATTCTCTGTTGGGTTTAGACCTTTTTTATCCGCATACAAATAGAAAAATCTCTTATTATTAAGAGAGAGCAAGAATTTGAACCGTTCCATTCTTGAAGATGTGTCCCTATTTTTACCTTCCCACACTCTCATAACCTCTTCTTCTTTAGATATTGTTTTTCTTTTTTACACAAATAGTGTGTGCATATCATACGATTATAATAATACAAACAAATGCAATAAGCACCAAATAAATGTATTAATTTTTTAAAATAAACACCCATCAATCCCAATTCATGAATATCAAAATTCCGTACGAAAGTAGGAATTTTTCATTCAGTTATTGATCTAGCTCAGGAAATATTAGCTTTGAACGATCAGTTCTCACATTCAAAAAACAAGCTATAGATATATATATATATATATATATATATATATATTCATTCAGATAATCAGATATGGATAAAGAGAATGCAGAAATGTATAATGGATAATAATTGATTGAATTTTTTTTAAATTGTTACCTTTGAAATTTGGATCGGAAATGCTTCTTCGAGAGTGTGTTAGTTTTGCTTGAATTGAAGTTTGAGGAGAGAGAAAGTGGAACGAGAGTAATAATATGATGATTTGTGATCAGATGAATTGAAATGAAGAAATCGGAGAGTGTAGAAATAGGTGGCGAATTGAGCGCGCGAGAGAATGGCCGATCAACTTATAAGGCTTTTGTGTTTGTTATAAATAGCAAATAAATAAATAAAATGTGAATAGTAATTAAATAAATTTAAAGATTTTTTTCAAACTTAAAATTGACAATAATTTTTAGAATTTAATCATTGCAATGATAAATATTTTAATCTATCTAAAAAGTAACACTCATTTTGTCTCTTGATTTTTAATGAATCATTTTAATTTTAAATTTAAAAATATTTTAAATTGACTTTTGAAAGTGAATAAAATCATAATTTAAAGAGGGGAGAGTATTATTTATTATTTATTATTATTATTATTTATGGTATGACAGGAACTTGAAAAGGTTAGAATAAAATAAAAAAATAATACAAAATTTAAAAAACTACCAAAAAAGGAAAAGAAAAAAGAAGGAGTCTTATAGTTGTTGAATGAAAACTGATATTTTCATAACATTTTTTGATATTAGGGCCCGAATTCTAACTAAGGTGATACAACTGCAGTAACTTAACAAGAATATAAAATTAGTTTTTCAAAATTACCCTCAACTAATACATTTAAGAATTTACTCGGTGGACGAACATTTTAATCTCTCAACTTTTTGTCTCTCCTACTTCTTCCAAATAGAGTTGTATATGTCTTTGTATTGTAACAGATCTAAGTTTTCCGTTGGATGATCATGATTTGAAAATCAAACTCTTTTCTCTTCTTTAACTTGGTATATGTAATATTCACATCAAAAATTTCTCTCTGTAAAAAGGTGAACTAGTGCAAGATTGGTTCAATTTGAGGTAAAAAAAATCATATATATCGTCAATTTAGCCTTTTAATTTCTGAACTTTATTCATGGCTTTTTGTATTCTTTTTATTATTATTTGTAATTAAGGTAATATTTTAGTTTAAAATAGATAAAATATTTCTCTCTGAACAATCTCTTTTTCCTATAAATCCTAACTGTTTTTTTTTTTCATAATATGAGGGATGTAAGCTTATTAAAATTCATATTGTGTCATTTTACAATGGGAGCAAACTTAACATAGTTTATTACTAACATAAAAAGAACATTAATAGTTTTGAATTTCTTATACGTACACTTTATTTTTTAATTTGCTTCTTATGCATTTAGTTTGCCTGAATCATTTTTATTATATGATTTGCTTCTTATGCATTTAGTTTGCTTGAATCATTTTTATTATATGATTTGCTTCTTCTACATTTTGTTTGTCTGAATCATTTTTATTCTTTGTAAGAGTTCATCTCACTTTGTAAAAATATAATGTAGTTTAGGAGAGCTCATTTTCCATCCTATTTGCTAATTATAAATTTTTTTTTAGTAGGATTTAAACTATAAACATGGAGAATTATGGAGCAAACAAAAATTTTGAAAACGGTTCAACCAATGATGATTACTTACCTAGTGCAAATATGGAGTGTGAAGATAATATTGATATGCTAAATGGAGTGTTACAACTTCCAGAGATAGAATTTCAAACTCGTGAAAATTAAATTGGGATGGTTCAAACATATGTCTTAATGCAAGGCTACGTAACATCGATAAAAAAAACTGTCAAAGTAGCTAGCTTTGTGATTATTGGTTGTGATAGAGGAGGTACTTGTCGAAATAAACTAAAAATTCCGATGGAAAGTCGTAAAAGAAAGACATCATTATGTCTAATAGATTGTCATTTAAAAGTTTGCAGAAGGAAAAGGGTTGGGCGACCTAGGTGCTTGAAACTATAAATGCATGTCATAACCATGATCCTTCAGTAGATATGTCGGGTCATCTTTCTTGTCGCCACTTTTCAAAAGAAGAGTTTGAACCTGTTAAAGAAATGTCCAAGTCTGGAATTGTTCTACGTCAAATTCTATCTTCACTAAGACAATGTAATCTAAATCTCAAGGTCGTTTCTAAAACAGTGTATAATGTAAAAGTCAAAATGCGTAGGCATAATTTGAGTGGTCGTACAATGATTCAAATTTTAGTTGAAGAACTTGGTGCAAATGGTTTTACTTATGATGTGGAATCGAATTCTATCGGACACGTGACGCATTTATTTTTCGCTCACCCTATATCGTCTTTGTAATGGATTGTAATTACAAGACCAACATATATAAAATATCGTTACTTGACATTGTTAGAGTATCAAGTTTTCTACTCTTACTTCACTTTTTTACAAAAAGAGGAAGTGGAAGACTATATTTGGGCTTTGAAGAGATTTAGGGATATTCTTGGTATTAATTGTAAATCTTTAGCTATTGTGACAGATAGAGAGTTGGTACTGATGAAAGAAATTACAGTAGTTTTTTCAATAACATCCAACATCCTATGTGTATGGCACATTTAGAAGAACATCTTGGCAAATTGCAAATCTCAGTTTCAAGAAGGTAAAGATTGGGAATGATTTATGAAAAGTTGGACAGTTGGTTATAAATTCTCGAAGTGAAGAGGAATACAATAGATCTTCTGAGTACTTTGAAATTCAATACAAAGAAAAGACAAGTGTTCTCAATTACATCAAAAATACTTGGTTGCATCTAAAAGAGCACTTTGTTTGTGCATGGACAGAAAAACACACTCATTTTGAAATTCGTGTTATAGAAGATGTGCATGCACTTCTTAAAAGGTACTTACATTAAGTTTCAACTGGGGATCTTAGTGAGGTAAAAAATAAATTATGTCTTGCAATTGAGAAACAATTTAAGAAATCAAGACACAATTTGAAAGTGAAAAAATAGAAATTCCTCATCATCTTCATATTTTTTTGTTTAAAGAGATTCTTACTCATGTGTCAGTGTTTACTCTAAGTGAGCTATATAAGTAATACAAGTAAGTCATGTCTCATAAAGAATCTCTTAATTGTAAAAATCATTTTATGATTGTAGCTCATTCAAAAAGAATAAAGGTGCTTCAAATGAAATTTGTTTATATATAATTTGAATGTCTTAAAAGTTTACATATTTTTAATTCTTTTATTTTCCTATTGTGTTCATCTATATCTACAGTTTTGGTGCCAAATTTGGACTAATGATGCACCTGTAGCAAGTTTACATAATGCCAGTTTGAATTTTTGAAGAAAGTGAATTTGATGATCTAACAGTGGTAGAATTTAAAGTTTATTAGAACATATTATGTTTACTATAATATGTTTTTGAAATCTCAGTAGAACATTGATGATGACTTATCTTATATTTTTAGTTATTTATCAAATTAATGGATATTACTAAGTCCTTATGATTATTGTGTATCTTTAATTTTATTAATTTTACAAAATGATCATTTTCTAGTTGTAGTGGTTTGTTTTCTAACTTTTTCTTTTAGATTGTTTAAATATATTTTAGTTAGATTACCACAAATTTGTCTAACCACTACTAGACATACACTCATTCCGTTCCAAATATAGTGCTTTTAAATTCAAATATAATATAATTTGATTTAATTTTAGTCGATATAATTAAAAACGAAACGTATAAAATATCTGAAAAATACTAAAATTTATTATTTTTAAAAATCAAATGAAACATATCAAAATTTTAAATTTACAAAAATCTTTTTAAAAAATTAATATTAATTATATGTTTTAAAACAAAGGCCATAAATTTTTGTGGAAAAAAAACAAAGAGAAGTATGAGAAACTGTTATTAAATTGTTATACTTATAATCCATATTTATTCTTTCTTATAGTACTAATGGCAAGATGATTTTTCTCAAAGAGCTGAAGATAAGAAACAACACCAAAGCAAATAAAATGAATAAGCTACTGAATGTATTAGTTGGGGTAAATTTGAAATACCCGCTTTTCATCATGGTTAAGTTACTACAACTATTCTACTTCGGTTAGAATCTGGGCTCTATATGTGAAAATATCAAAAAAAATATGAAAATATCAGTTCTTTTGTTGAATATATAATTAAATAATGATAAAATGGAGTATGTGTCTTAGATATACACGAGCTTGTGTGTGTCTTACGTCTAATATGACATAGTTTTGATTAACATGTTGGTGAAAAATCAAAATAACCATCAGTAAAAATAGTGAAATGTCAAAAATATTATTAAAAAAATTATTTAAATTAACAAGACACACATAAGTTAGTGAAAAAGTTATGTGTGTCTAAGACACACGCTTTCTTTTCTATTAAACAAAATGTAAGATAATATAAGTTAGTTTGCATAAAGTATAATTCGAGATGGCATAATAAAAGCTACACGTCAGTTTCAGTTCGACGCATGTCTAAAATGGTTCCCATAACACAAACGCGATCCCAGCATTATCATTTTAAATGTTGGCACCTCCCACTATTTTAATTGATGAATTTGAAAATTTTGCATTTACTACTAATAACTTAAAGTGTCTTAACAATTATACATATTAGTGGAAAATAATATATATTGCGAATGTTTACGTCGATTTTAATGATAATCTTTTTGAAAGGATGTGTAATAATCGAAGTTTTCCTATAATTTTTATTAATCTTATATATTAAAAAAATTCGCAATTATAATTCAACGTAAATCTATCATAATACATAACGAGACTATATATTAATCGTCTCACCAACTCTCAATTGACTTGAGAGGTAATGCTTGGGAAAACTATAAATGGTACCTAACCTTCTATTTTTAACATGCAAATATATCAACTTCCTAATTACTTTTTGTTATCTCTCGTGCATTTACTTACTCTTACAATCGTAAATTTATATTTTGATGGCCAAAATTTATTTATTTTCACTTATTTATGAATTTGATTAGTGTTTTTAATAATTTGGAGATGATGCCTCCATCAACTAAAGTTCAAGATTACAAATAGAAAGTTTTCAAGATGCATATGAGGGGAAAAAATAAATCTATCTTAATTCATATATATTATAAGTAAAGCTAGGCTAATGAGTTTTATGTTCAAGTTCTCGCCGGCTACTGGATAGCGAAATCGAACAAGCCGGGATATAAAACCGCGCAAAAGAGTCGTTACCATTGTTACGGTCTAGCAGTCGTAATATAGAAGTTAGGCCCACTATCAACATCAATAAACCTTCAAAATAAGGGAATGGTCCATACCCGAATTTAGTTAAGCCCGTTCATCACAAAACTCTTCCAACTTTTAGCATACACAAAAAACAAAAGGGTCCTTTACAGAAATATACAACAATTAATAAAATATTACAAGAATAGTGCACTAACAAAATAATTACAAAAAGAATAGTGCACTAACAAAATAATTACAAAAAGAGTGCAACAAGATAAACTCATTAAATCATTCAGTTTCCTAAAAATAAAGAATTCCTTAAATCAAGGACGACCAAAATATGATGATCAGATTTGTTGGTCCATCGTCACCGCCAACAAATCCAACGGTCGATTATCAGTTACGGCAAAGAACCAAAATTAAACAAATCTAAACCAAAATTAAAATATAATCGACCAACAATCTGCTCACCGTTGGCGTCATCGAGCTCCTCATCATCGTCATCCCTGTCAGATCCATCGTCACCGCCAGGACGGCAGTTGGCGTTCCAGTGGTGGGCGTGGACGGGAGAGGCGTAGATGGGGCGGCGGAAGCCGGGCAGTGGTTGGGGCAAAAGAAACGGTGATTATCATCGATGAAGCCGATGGGGAGTTTACTGGTGGCTTTAGGGCGGGGTGAAAAATGGTGGACGGCGGCGGCTGTGTCGTCGTGATGGAAAATGAGTTGAGGAGGAGGAGGGTAACCAACCCTTAATACAAAGGTAACCAACCTTAATATATAGGTAACCAACCTTTAATACAAAGGTAACCTTAAATACAAAGGTAACCAAACTTTAATACAGAGGTAACCAAACCTTAATACAAAAGTAACCAAAACTTAATACAAAAGGTATCCAACCTTAAAACAAAGGCAACCAACCTTTAATACAAAGGTAATCAAACCTTAATACCAAGGTAACCAACCTTTAATACAAAAGTAACCAAACCTTAATACAAAGGTAACCAATCCTTAATATAAAGGTAACCAAACCTTAATACAAAGGTAACGAAACATTAATACAGAGGTAACCAATCTTAATACAAAGTTAACCAAAACTAGTTACTACACTTTCAGAAATTGGTTACCTCCATACTGGTATTTAGTTACTTCTACACTAGTGTTTGGTTACCAGTGGTAACTTCTCACTACCAAAGGGCTCAGGCCCGTAATCACGGCCATATGTGATTGATCTCGTAAAGGGTCTCGAATCAGTACTAATATACTCTCTTCTGTAGCTTATGCTTTCATGACTCGGCTCTGCAACAACAATTTCTGCCATTGCTAAAAGCTCGAGAGAGAAGTTGGGCATGAAGATGAAGAATAAGAAGAAGTTGGGATAGTAGATGTATATACATGTTGTCTTTGTTTATTTGATTTACTTTTCTGGGTGGTGGTGCTTTTTGAGAGGAGAGAGAAAATGCTTTAGTTTCTGAAAAGGAGTTGGGGAGAAATGTTTAACTTTTTGAAATTTGAACTAAAGGAATCATGGCCACCTTGCCCAAGAGAGAGAGAGAGAGGAGAGAGAATGTTTTAGTTTCTGAAAAAGAGTTGGAGAGAAATGTTTGACTTTTTAAAATTTGAATCAAAGGAATCGGGACCACCTCAGCACTCCAATTAAACCACCCAACTAAATTGAAGGAATAAGAATGCACTAAATTATAAATTAAATATTGAAGATGCACTAATTTTGTAAATATTTTATGTATACACTTTTGTTGTAATATTTTGTAAAAATGTACTAATAAATGTAATTGTCCCAAAACAAAATCCACTAGAAATCAATTACTGAAAAAAAAACTGGAGGAATCATTTTTTAAAAAAATTGAGCTTTCTATTTTCATTTTTATTAGTCACTATTTTGTAACCATCATATTTTTAATTTATTATAATAGAAAAAAAAAATCAATAAACAAAAAACGCATGAAACTCACATCTTCTCATTTTTCTCATCTTTTCTATTATCTCACCTCCTATCTTTTAAAACTCACATATTCTAATTTGCATTTTATAAAGAAATATAAAGATGACTTATTTGATTATCACCAACAATAATCAATTAGTTATTAATTATTTAAATAATTTTTATTTTTCATTTTCAATATTTCTAATATTTTGAAAATATATACACACGCATATGTTGCCACCTAGACTAGTAATCTTTATCTATATAAATATATAATAAGACAAAATTTAATTTTTTGGTCTTAATTTTTTATCTTTGGTATAAGTTTAGAATTTAACTAGAAGTAAAACTCTCTTTATGGTTCTACAAACTTTAATATTAACTTATTATTTTGCAACAATTTTATTTTTAATAAAAGTCCTTTAGTTACTTAGTCATATAATAAATTTTAACTTAAAAATCATATTTAAGATTTTAGTTTAAGTTTCTACTCAACTTTAATCTCTAAATGACTATATATTAAAAATATTATGAGTACATAATAATTAATATCAAAAATTATATTATATATATTAAAAATATATTAATAATTACTTTAGTTATCAATTCTACTACATATAGGAGACCTTTAGTTAATTAATGTTACCAAACAATTTTAACTTATATATTAGTTATTAAAATTTAGTTAGTTAGCTTTTAAAACTAAAATCATAATGACAACTCATTATTTACAATAATTATATTCCTGAAAAATATAAGAAAAATATTATGAGTAAATAATAATTTATATAAAAAAAATGGTAATGTATATTACAAAATATATTAATGATTAAAATTTTGTGATACACTTTATTTCATATAGGAGACCTCGAGTTAATTAATTTTTTGTAAAGTCCTAACTTATATATTACTAATTAAAATTTAATTACCTTTTAAAACTAAAATCATGATCTTAACTTATTATTTCACAACAATTTTATTTTTTATAAAATATATTTAGTTAATAATTATACAATAAAGTATGACTTAAACACTACATTTAGACTTTTAAGTTTCTATTCAACTTTGAATTCTAATTAAAAATGCATATATAAATACGAATGATTGATTATAAAACTAAATATTACATTTTGAAACTATATAAAAACTTAATATTAAAAATAACAAAAGAATCACATTATTAACACTCAATTGTGTGTATTCGACAATTGTATGTGATATATAGTCATTCGTTTTTTAAGCAAAATTTACAATCAATAATTCTAATAATAGCAGTAAGTCAATTTAAAATCTAAAAAATATATTTTATAACCACTATATAAAATAAATTAAAAATTAAAAATAATTTTATTTAAAAAACAACTCATGCTTCGCACGGGTCACTTAGCTAGTCTATATTATAAAAGGAGAACAGTAAAAATAATTGTCTCACTTGAAATTCTGTCACAACTTTTCTCTTTCTATGATACTTTATCTCTATTTTTACTCTCACACTCTCATACAACCTATTTTTCTTTTGCTCTTATTTATTTTTCCTTTTTCTCACACACTGAGTGTGTGCATATATAGATGACTAATAAAGCAAAGACTAAAGAGACGTGAAAATAAGATCAAAGATGATAGTCTAATGGTAAATATATTTTCTTTTATTATGCAAGATTACATATTCAAATATACTACTTAAGAGAAGTCATAAGTCAATTAGAGATACAGATTGAAGGTAAGTTTTTTTCAGCGACATTTTGAGTTTTAATTTGGAAAGAAAAGAAAGTGAAGGAAAACAAAAATAAGTGGTGTCTTTGAATTTTTTAATAGAAGAGAAAAAAAAATTTAAGGAAAATAGTGTTTTTGAGTTTTAGTTAGAAAAGAAAAGAAAAGAAAGTTAAGAAATATGAATACATTTTGAGTCAAAAAATTTCTAATCACTTTTGAGAAAAAAAACTAGAGAAAAGAAAATAAGACTTTCTCTTATCTAATTTTCTTTTCTTTAACTTTTTTTTCTTTTCTACAATTAAACAACTCGTGTTAGACTTAAGAACTAATTGTAATAATATAAGTTTAAAAAAAAGAAAACAAAAGAAAAAAGAAAAAATGACATGAAATGTGGGATCCACTCATGTGCCCCCACGGTCAGGAGAGAGAAGTCAAAAGTGCACAAGAGCACCGCACTTTCCTCTACCCATGTTAAGTCATTCAACTAGCATTTCCTAAAACAGATGCCAAACACACCTCTCCTTATAGTATACTAGCGTTAACTCGTACTTCCGGCATTGTGGTGTCGGAGAGAGATGTATGAAGAGATCTGTGGTGATGTCGGAGAAATAAGTTTCGGGCTTTCTAGTTTCCGACAGGAAGAATAGGAACCGCGGCGAGAGAGTTTGGGAATTGGGGAAGTTAAAGAGATATAAAGAAGGAGTAAATAATGAACGGTTAGATTTATGTCAAACTTTAGATGACTCAAATAATTTATTAGATGAGCGAAAAATTCAAAATCACTTATGTTTTGTTAGATAGATGTTAATTTATTTATAATAGCAACTAAAAAAATCACTCAGATTTGAAAAACCATCCCCTCTCTCCCTCTCTAATTACAACACAGCCATGGAACCTGTCACGGGGTCTACAATTGACACTTAATTTTTCGCGTCAAATGTTCTAGCTGTGATGCACTGGTTCGCCCAACCAGTCAGCAAGGATCACGCACACAAGTTTCACACACACACACAGTATGTTTAACACAGTCTAAAGGCAAGCTACACGCACAAGCCAACACAGTTTACAGGACAACGTCCCAACCTTTTATTGTTTCTCTCAATATAAGGAATACAATCTGACTAGGGCTTGCAGACTCACACTTGATCAGTGATCGCTGCCTAACAAGCCCCATTACATGCATATAAATATACATTACAATTTAGGCTGCGGTTGACAACCCCAACTGCCTAGGATATTCAGCCAATAGGAAACCAGCACTACAAATGTGTAACCGCCCACTAGGGCTGTAAATGGTAACCGGAAAATTCGTATTCGTCCGCATTCGTATTCGAAAAAAAGCGGATATTATTCGTATTCGAGAAAAAACGGATATATCCGTATTCGGTTTAAAGGTATCCGCAAATAAACGGATACGGATACGGATATAGGCGTATTCGTATTCGTTTAATATCCGACCGTAAATATATCCGGCGGATAGCGGATATCCGGAATCCGATATTCGGATTCGTATCCGTATCCGGAATCCGTATCCGAATAAATATATATATTAATAACTTATATGCATTAATTATATATAAATAACTTACATTCATTAATGAATAACTTACACACACACATATATATATATATATATATATATATATGTATATATTAATAACTTATATATTCTATTAAGTTACAAAATTATAGCTATTAGTCTGTTACATATATGTTAATAACTTAGATTCATTAATTAATAACTTACATACATATATTAAACTTACAAAACTATATCTATTAGCTTGTTACATATATATTAATAACTTACATTCATTAATTAATAACTTACATATATATTAACTTACAAAACAATAGTTATTAGCTTATATATATATATATATATATATATATATATATATATATATATAACTTACGTATATATATTAACTCACAAAACTATAGCTATTAGTTTGTTACATATATATAATAACTTAAATTCATTAATAACTTAAATTTATTAATTAATACTAATAGCTATAGTTTCTATATATATATATATATATATATATAATTAACTTGCAAAACTATAACTATTAGCTTGTTACATATATATTAATAACTTATGTTTATTAATTAATAACTTACCTTCATTAGTATAGCTTTACATTTATTAATATCTTACATTCATTAGTATAGCTTTACATTCAGTAATATCTAGTAATTAAATAAAATATTAGTAATTTAGTAAAAAAAATTTAATAAATAATAATAATAAATTCTTAGTTTTTAAATCTGCCGGATACGGATACGGAAACGGATATTATCCGTATTCGGATATTATTCCGAATACCGGATACGGATAATATTTTTAAAATCCGCCGGATACCGGATACGAATACGGATGCGGATTAATTTTCCGGATACGGATACGGATATACTGATATCCGTATCCGTTTATATCCGTTTACACCCCTACCGCCCACTAACTGCCCACCAGCAGATGTGCACGCCCAGCAACTGCCCACTAGCAGATGAGTCACACCCATGTTCAGCAATTCGAATTTCAAGCATGCCAGTCATGTGCCTGGAGGTTGGCTGTCAGTAACCGCCCCTCAACTGCTCGTCAGTTGGGTCTGCTCCAGTCAGCCACTCCAGTCAGCCCACAATGTCAACCCGCAATGTTAGCCCACAATGTTTGTTGCTTTAGCCCACGAGTTGCCCAACATGTTGCCACATGCCGAATCCATCTAGCCCACACGAATATCCAACCAGGTCTTGCACTTGCCCAAGGTGCAGCCCACATGAACGTGCCACGCTCAGCATCGTTCTTGCCCAATCATGCCCAGCTCATGAAAGGGTCTTTGATTCGTTCCAAAGCCACCTATCCGTTGTTAGCATTGTTGTTAGGGGAGCCCAAAAATGCCCCAATGCCCCGCACGTTTCGCCCATGGCAGCCTGCTCATGGCTCGGGTGGATTTCACTGACCACCCCTCCCCTATAGTAACACTTATGAAAATTTCCAAAGTGCCAGGACTGGACATCAAGGTTGCTTGAGGAGTCATAACGTAGCCCCACTGGAACTACTAGTTTTGGCTAGCGCCCAGATTTGCCGCACGCCGCGCCCAACTGCCGCACGCTACGCCTCACTGCCGCGCAATGCGCCTAGCTGGGCTTAGCTGCTGCACAATCTGAGTCTTAGTCTGCCTTGCCCCATTTTGACTAGGTGTCAAGGCCATCAACTTGGCATGCTGTCTGGCCATCCCGCACGCCAAGTCTATGTCAACCTACTAAGGGGCTAACAAACCACCCCCACTAGAAGAGTCCGACGTCCTCGTCGGAGGGTGTTCCCAATACTCTGCAATTTATTTTTCAAACTGCCACAATGTTACATCTCTTTCCCAACTAGCATCCACTTCATTCTCACCTTTCCAATGAACCAAGTAGTCTGTCCTTCGATTTTTCTTACTCTGACCTGCTGTCCTATGAGCCAAAATCTTCTCGACATCCTTCTCAAATTGCTTTCTGATCACTAGCGGAGCCCTCTTGGCCTGTTTTCGCCCAGCATCAAGCAGTTCCTGCTGTAATGGCTTCAAGTAGCTAACATAGAAAGTTGGATGAACTTTTAACCGGTCTGGAAGCTTCAGTCTGTAAGCCACAACCCCAACCTTTTTCAACACTTCGAAAGGGCCGTCATACTTTGGGATCAACCCCCTATGCACTGCCTTACTACTGATCTTCTTCCAAATCTGAGGTGTCAACTTCAGTAACACCATATCTCCCACTTTAAAATCGAGCGGCCTCCTGTGTGCATCTGCATACTTTTTCATTCATCTTACTGCCTTACTCAAGCTATCCTTTGCTGCCTCAAGCATCTCTGTTCTAGCTCTTGCAAACCGATAGGCAGCAGGACAATTGCCTCCCGTATGCTGCACTGCCACATCGTTTGGAGTCCTTGGCTGAAACCCCATACTCAGCTCAAATGGACTCATCCTCGTTGCAGAAGATTGATGCAAGTTGTAACAGAATTGAGCTGGCTCCAATAATTCCAACCAGTTTTTCTGACTTGCTGTCACATAGTGTCGAAGATACTCTTCCAGCAGTTGATTCATTCTTTCGGTTTGACCGTCTGTTTGCGGATGATTCGCCGTACTGAACTTTAATTCAGATCCAACCAAGCCAAACAGCACTGTCTAGAATCTGCCTGTAAACCGCGTATCTCGATCACTAATAATATCTTCTGGCAACCCAAAGTACTTCACTACATTTCTGAAGAATAAGTTAGCACCAACATCTGCTGTACAAGCATGTGGTGCTGGGATAAACACCGCATACTTGGAAAATCGATCAACCACCACGAAAATTGATCTCATTCCATCCACTTTCGGCAACCCAGATATGAAATCCATTGATACTGACTGCTATGGTTTATCAGGAATGGGAAGAGGCTGCAACAAGCCTGCTTCACTTTTCTTCTCCAGTTTGTCCACTTGACATACTAAACAAGATTTCACGTACGCCTCCACGTCATTTTCCATCTTAGGCCAGTAGTACGATCGAGACAGCAACACCAGCATTCTTTCTATGCCTGGGTGACCAGCCCATTTGGTGTCATGCGTTTCCTGCATGATCTGTCTCCTTAGTCCCCCTCCGCAAGGAACATATAGCCTACTGCCCTTTGCATACAGTAACTCATCCTCAATCCAGTACCTCCGAACCAAGCCTTCCTGCACTTGCGTACGAAGCTTCTGGTACACAGCATCATTCTGAGATTGGTCTCTGATTTTGTCCAGGAATTCAGTCTCCACCACAGTCAGAGCACTTACAAACTCCTGAACCACTTTCCTGCTCAATGCATCAGCGACTGAATTCTGCTTTCCTGGTTGATGCACCCATAAAAAGTCAAACTCTGCAAAAAACTCCTGCCAACGAGCCTGCTTGGGAGTCAGCTTTTTCTGAGTTTTGAAGTAGGTGTTGGCTACATTGTCACTCACCACCACGAACTTTATACCCAGCAAATAATGATTCCACGTTTCCAAACAGTGTACCACAACAGTCATCTCTTTTTTATGAGTACTATACCGTTGTTCAGCATCCTTCAATTTCCGACTTTCATAGGCAACTGGGTGATTGTTCTGCACTAAAACCCCGCCAATAGCCCTGTCCGACGCATCAGTGAACACTTCAAAAGGACTTTCAAAGTCAGGTAACTTCAATACTGGTTCGGATGACACAGTTTCCTTCAGTTTTTCGAATGCTTCGTGACATCCTGTTGTCCAGTCCCACGTTGTATCCTTCTTCAGCAAGTCAGTCAAGGGAGCTACCATCTTTGAATACCCCTTGATAAACTTCCTGTAATAATTTGCCAACCCCAAAAACGATCTTAACTCAGCAACTTTTGTAGGAGCAGTCCATTCCACAATGGCTTGGACCTTTCTCTCGTCCATGCGAACCTTTCCCTGGCTGACCCAATGTCCAAGGAACATCACTTCTGCTCTATAAAACTCACATTTTTCCTTTTTCACATACAATTGATATTCTCTCAATTTCTGAAATACCAATCTAAGGTGCTTAAGGTGTCCATCCAAAGACTCACTATATACCACTATGTCATCTAGATAAACCACCACAAATCTATCTAGATACTCGTAAAAATCATCACTCATAAGATTGCAAAGAGTAGCAGGGGCATTTGTTAAGCCAAACGGCATGACAAGGAATTCGTATGAACCGTACCTTGTTACACAGGCTGTTTTAGCTTCATCACCCTCAGCAATTCTCACTTGCCAGTAGCCTGCCCTCAAGTCCAGCTTTGTAAAATATTTGGCTCGTGATAATCGATCAAACAGGTCAGCTACATTGGGAATAGGGTACTTGTTCTTCACAGTAACCTTATTCAGAGCCCTGTAATCCACACACATTCTCAGCGAGCCATCCTGTTTCCTCTGAAACAGCACAGGAGCACCGTATGGAGCCTTTGAGGGTCGCAGAAAACCAGAGTCCAATAACTCAGCCAGCTGTTTCCACAACCCTGCCAGTTCCGAAGGCGCCATCTTATAAGGGGCTTGAGCAGGGGGTCGTGCACCCGGCTCCAGTTCAATCTTATGATCAACCGCACGTCTAGGAGGAAGGGTCTTAGGAAGTTATGGGGGCATCACATCACTGAATTCCTCCAGGGCTTTTCCCACAGCGTCTGGCACCTCTTGGACTACACCTGGCTTGATTTCAATCATAGCACACAGATAGGTTTCTTCGCCCCTTTTGAGTCCAGACTCCAACTGTACTGCAGACAATAGGCCAACTTTCTGTTTGCCTTCCTTCTTCTCCTCATTTGGGTACATAGCATTCACAAAACCCGACGTTCTCTCATCAGTAATCATCAGACCACCCAGATGAGGCATCGCAATGCATTTCGCCGTTGTCAGAAAATCAATCCCTAAGATGAGATCAAAGTCATCCAGAGGGACAACCATCAAGTTACACTTGCCTTCCCATGGGCCAACCTTCAAATCTGCCATCGCTGTGCCACGAATAGGTTGGGCCTCTGAATTCACAGCCTTGATTTTGCTTGCATTCTGTTGCAAGTTCAACTTCAGATCGTCCACCACCCTCTCTGCAACAAAATTGTTGGTAGCGCCAGTATCTATCATCGCTAGCACTTCTCTACCATTGACTGTCACTGTCACATACATCAGTCCACGCGGAGTGGGGGACTTTGCCTTTTGGGTCTGCAAAGCACCTAGTAGTTGCAGGGGATTCATTCTAGGACTGTCAGAAGTTCCTTCATCATTCGAGTCATTGGCAACCAGGGCATTGACCTTCTCACGCTTTGGGCACTCCTTCATTCGATGGGGACCTCCACATAGGAAACAACCTTTGCTTTTGTCCTTCGACTGTCCATCTCCTTTAGGCTTGGACTGCTTGTCACCACCTTTCTTAGATTTCTTGTCCTTCTTGCCATCTTTAGGACCACCCTTGCCATTCTTTCCATTCTGCTTCTTTTTCCCATCAGCAGCATTGGAACCAGAATATTTGTAGTCAACCAGACTGTCAGCCGCTGCAATTGCAGTAGGCAGGTCTTTGACACCTTGTCTACGCAACTCAGTTTGTGCCCACTGTTGCATACCCGACATGAAATTAAACAATTTGTCTTCTTCCGACATATTTTTAATGTCCAACATTAGTGAACTAAACTCCTTCACATACTCTCGAACAGATCCGGTCTGTTTCAAATGCTTCAAGCTATCTCTCGCTAGCCATGAAGTATTGAGAGGTAAGAACTGATCCTTCAATTCTTTCTTAAGAACTTCCCATGTCTCAATCTTGGGCCTGCCCGCACTCACGTCATCTTCAGTCCGAGTTCGCAACCAAAGTTTAGCATCTTCTGTCAAATACATGCTTGTTATGGTGACTTTTTCACTGTCTATGATATGAGCAGCCACAAAATATTGTTCCATGTCCCATAAGAAGTTTTCTAGTTCCTTGGCATTCCTACTGCCACCAAACGCTTTTGGTTCAGGAACTCTTACCTTCGAGGGTCCAACATCACCACTTGTTGGCCCTGCAGCAACAACACGACGCACCAACGCCATGTCTTCTGCCACTTTCTCAAATCGCTCACTAACTTCGAGGGTCTGATTTGTTGTAGTCAACAGATCTACAGCCAAGTCGTCAATCTTCTTATTGATTGCAAGCACATGATCTGTAACTTAAGCACGAAGATTCTCCAATAGAGCAGTTGATGCTCTAAATTGGTCTGCCAACGAATCTTCTTCACCAACCAACCGCATACCCACAAAAGCTTCTAGCGACTGCAATCTTTCTTGCAAATCGTTGATCCGATTTGTATTGTTCGCCATCGTTCTCTAACAAGGCTCTGATACCAATTGTCACATGGTCTACAATTGACACTTAATTTTTCGCGTCAAATGTTCTAGCTGTGATGCACTGGTTCGCCCAACCATTCAGCAAGAATCACGCACACAAGTTTCACACACACACACACAGTATGTTTAACACAGTCTAAAGGCAAGCCACACGCACAAGCCAACACAGTTTACGAGACAACGTCCCAACCTTTTATTGCTTCTCTCAATATAAGGAATACAATCTGACTAGGGCTTGCAGACTCACACTTGATCAGTGATCGCCGCCTAACAAGCCCCATTACATGCATATAAATATATATTACAATTTAGGCTGCAGTTGACAACCCCAACTGCCTAGGATATTCAGCCAATAGGAAACCAGCATTACAAATGTGTAACCGCCCACTAACTGCCCACCAGCAGATGTGCACGCCCAGCAACTGCCCACTAGCAGATGAGTCACACCCATGTTCAGCAATTCGAATTTCAAGCATGCCAGTCATGTGCCTGGAGGTTGGCTGTCAGTAACCGCCCCTCAACTGCTCGTCAGTCTGGGTCTGCTCTAGTCAGCCATTCCAGTCAGCCCACAAAGTCAACCCGCAATGTTAGCCCACAATGTTTAATGCTTCAGCCCACGAGTTGCGCAACATGTTGCCACATACCGAATCCATCGAGCCCACACGAATATCCAACTAGGTCTTGCACTTGCCCAAGGTGCAGCCCATATGTATTGCCCAATCATGCCCAGCTCATGAAGGGTCTTTGATTCGATCCAAAGCCACCTATCCGTTGTTAGCATTGTTGTTAGGGGAGCCCAACAATGCCCCACTGCCCCGCACGCTCCGCCCATGGCAGCCTGCCCATGGCCTGGGTGGACTTCACGGTCCACCCCTCCCCTATAGTAGCACTTATGAAAATTTCCAAAGTGTCAGGACTGGACATCAAGGTTGCTTGAGGAGTCATAACGTAGCCCCACTGAAACTACTAGTTTTGGCCAGCGCCCAGATTTGCCGCACGCCGCGCCCAACTGCCGCACGCTGCGCCTCACTGCCGCACAATGCGCCTAGCTGCGCTTAGCTGCTGCACAATCTGAGTCTTAGTCTGCCTTGCCCCATTTTGACTGAGTGTCAAGGCCATCAACTTGGCATGCTGTCTGGCCATCCCGCACGCCAAGTCTATGTCAACCCACTAAGGGGCTAACAGAACCTAACAAGACCATGGCTTCTTTGACTTTAATTTTCTCTCTCCTCCTCATCCTCACCGCCTCCGCATCGTAACCTGCCGCCGCCGCAAACACCAATCACACCGTCGGTGGCTCCGCCAGGTGGTTCTTCAGCACCAAAACCATCATTTCCTTCACCGATTACTCTGCTTGGGCCGCTAATCAAACTTTCAATCTCGGTGACTTTCTCAGTAAGTTAAAATCAAATCCCAACTTCTCCCTATTGCTCTATTCTCTGTTTTCTGTTTTTCTCTCTCCTATTTTTTACAGATAAAATTGAGCTGATTTCAATTTCTTCATCATTCTAATTACATGCTGTTGATTGAGTTGATTCCATTTCCCTGGAAAATGTTGATGTATGATAGAAATAGATAAAAACAAAAATTCTTAAAATTATAAGAATTTAAGATATTTTTAAATTTAAAAGATCAACTTTCAAAAAGTGAATTTAAGATATTTTTAAATTTAAAATTAATATAATTGATTTAAATTTTGATCTTAATAAAATTTATAATTAGCAATTTTTAGAAAATTTATGATATTGACATCGACTAAATAAATTTATTTTAATTTTAAATTTAGAAATATTTAAAATTAATTTTTCAAAAATCTATAATTTGGAATGGAAAATTTGGAATAGAGGTTGTATTAATTTAGAAACCTCGGTTGTTGTTGTTGTTGTTTTTTGGAAGTTGACTTGAGATTTTTTTAAATTTAAAACAGATATGATTTATTTAAGAATTGTAGAATAATACATCTTAATATAATTATTGTCGTTGCCTTCGAAATCAAGTTTTAGCATGTTTTTAGATTTGTCATTTTTCAAAATTTGATTTACAATATTAGAAATTGATAGTGTTTTTAATTTGTGTAGTATTTAATACGAGCACGAATCAAAGTGTGATCCAAACTTCAACGAAACAACCTACCGCAACTGCACCTTTGATGAATCTGAAGATGACGACACCTTCTCATTCTCTTCCGGCAGCAACCAATTCGGCCAGTCGTTGACTGTCCCCGTCCGGTTGACCATGGAGGGACTGAACCACTACTTCTCTGATGCCGACAACGAAATGCAATGTCAGCAAGGCATGTCATTTGAGATCAATGTGAAACACGGCAGCGGCCTCCCGCCGAGCCTTAACCAGCCTCCGCCGCCGGCCTACGTGGAGCCTCCATCATCTGGCGATGACAGCCAACCTCCGCCAGTCACAATTGCCGCTAATACGCCGCCGAGTGATAATGAGGCGAGAGCTGCCGGTGCTAACGTGCGCTGAGGTGGTGGCTTATGTTCTATCATGTGGATTGTGGATTGTTGATTGTTATGGGGCACTAGTGCGAGCAATGAGAGTTAAATATCTTTCATTTTAAACTCAGATATATTTTGACATTCGAAATCAATTTGTAAAATTTTAAAATTTAAAATTAATTTTATACTTTTGTTAAGTTTTAAAAATGACAAATGTACGACAAATATAGGGTCACAACTCACAAGAAATACTATCTATCTAACAAAACACAAGTGTTTTTTTTAAAAAAAAAATTCCTGCTCACTCTAATAAAACATCAGGACCATTCAAAATTTGAAATAAATCTCACCCTTCGTCCTTCGTAGTGTCTCTCTGACATTGCGGGTTAACCCTAGTTATTATTAAATGTCTTCATTTCAAAATCACATGAAAGACGGGATTGATGAATGATTAAATGTAATGTCATTTAGCTAATGAAGTGAAGCCTCGACTAATATTTTGTAGTGGCTTTAATGTAATTTTAGTATTATTTTGTATTTTCTTATTTGATCACATATATTGTCATTTAATTTTTTACCCTGTATTTAATTTTTTTTATCAATTATTTTGCAGTAACTAAATTAGAACATTGTCCACCTTTGATAAAATTAGCACCGATTATTGCATGCTATTTATTCACTTATTTATAATTAATTTTATAAATAAATAAAAGTTATATCACAAGTAATAAATGAGGTGAGATCGTGGATATCATAAATTTTCTTTATAAATCATCTATTATATTGGCATGGAAAGAGTATATTATTGTATCTGCTCGTAATATATAAAAGTCGACATATTTTTATTATAATATATAATAGTACTTAACCTATTAATTACCCCAAATCTCCTCATTTAAGAAAAAAGTGAATATTATTCTATTTTCTTTCTTACAAAAAACCCACAAACACAAATTTAAGACAAAATATGTCGACTTTTGTAGTGAGTAAAAATTAATTAATAATTTGTCTATTTATATAAATTCACAAATCATTACATTGTATTTACTCGTAACAATAAATGATATATTTTTATCACAATATGAAAAACTTAATTTATTGTTTTTCTCCTACAAAAAAATAGTTTCCTATTTTATAAATTTAAGATGATACTGTCATGTTAGAGCAAATATCATTTATATTATAAAGGGGGATAGGGAGGGGGTGACTATTTCTTAAAAGTATGTCACATTAATATATCAATAACTACCTTATTTTTTCTACTTCATTTTTTATTTTTATTTTCTCTCTTATCTTTTTTCATCCATATTTTTATATGGCTATATATGTGTGAAAGTGCTGATTTAATTGAACCTCCTGCATTTTTGCATGCTGCTGGTGTCTCATTTTTAATGCACGCGCGTTTTTCGATAAGATTATTCATGTGTTATCCTTTTAAATGAAAAAGAAATGTTGAATAGTCCTCCCTCCGTCCCAAATTAATTGTTTTTCTAAGACTTTTTTAAGTCAAATTGACTATTTTTAAAATTAATAATTAAGCATATATAAATATATTTCTAAAATTATAAAAATTGAAATTAGTAATAAATTGTATATACTTTCTTTTGGTTATAATATATTCACTTATATGTTAGCAAAAATAGTAAAAAGATTAATTTTAAAAATAGTCGATTTGATTTTAAAAAATCCTAAAAATGCAATTAATTTGGGACGGAGGGAATATAAGAGTTTTGCCAATAATCCATTTCATTTATAGTTTCTTGACAGATTGTCAAAGGTTGCCTCTAGAAGGCTAAAACTATATTAACTACGTTAGTACTTTCCTACGTACATGGTAGTAAGGGTAAACTTGCATAGTAAAGTTTCTTAATACATACAAGGAAAGTATTGAAATACTATCTTATTAACCGATAAGCGGCACTCAAATCATTGAGTTTCCTTCCGTCCCTTAATATAAATTATTTAAAAATAATATTTTTATCTCTTAATATATGATGTTTCAGAATTTCAAATAAATATTAATTACTTAGTTTTCAATATTACATTCAAATCATTGAGTTATAACGAGGGACTGGTGGAGTACTCCTTTCGTCCCTTAATATAAGTCATTTTAAAAAAAGTATTTTTATCTTTTAATATATGACGTTTCAAAATTTCAAGTAAGCATTAATTGTTTAGTTTTCAATATTACCTCAAATATTAAATATAATTTTGGTTCTCTCACTATTTTTTTTTTTAATGCAAAAATAATATGGACAATTGATATTATATTTAATGTTATACAATCATTTTTTTAATATACGTGCAAAACTTTAAAACGATTTATATTAAAGGACGGAGAGAGTATTTTAGGAACATAAATTAAGTGATTTTCATACAAGTATGAAGTATTCAATATATTACTCCTACATAATCTTTTTAAACATCCAATAAAACCAAAAAGGTACTCTGGTACAGAGCGGTAACTTAAAGTACCATGCCAATAAGCAAAGCATCGACCTAATAACGAAATCCTGTCCATAAATAGCAAACACACAGGGATTTAGTAAAATTATACTCTTTGTTTCGCAAACCTTTCAAATCAAAGAGAAATTCTTTAGTCCTTTAATTACCATATTCACCATATCCAGTGGAAAATCAAAAGATCTAATATAACCAAACCCCTAAATTATGCTAGTGCAAAATCGAAATAAAATTGCAACACATGGGGAATTTGTACAATTACCCTTTTTGTTTTACTAACCCTTCAAGTCAAAGAGAAATTCTTTAGTTCTTTAATTACCATATCCAGTGAAAAATCAAAAGATCTACTATTACAAAATCCCTAAATTATGCTAGTGCGAATCGGATCTAGAAAAAATAAATGAAACCTACGTGAAAAAAAATTAATGCCTTATATCTATAAATAGAGGAGTACCAACGGAGATTTAGAGGGAATTAGATATTAAGTATTTTATATGTATTAATTTAGGTTAGAAGTAGGAGGTAGGAGTAGGAACAGGAACAAATTATTTTTTTCATTGTACGTTCGTTGGATGATTGTTAATAAAAGAGAGTTTTCTTATTTTATTTTTAATCTTCTACTTCTTATTCTTTATCTTAGTTAATTTATTTATTTTTAATATCTAGCTAATTTCTTTAATCTTGGATGAAGATGACATTAAATAATTATTCATGATAATATTCTTCATCTCTTCTATTATTTATATTTTAATATTTAATTGATTTCACCTTCATGTTTTGTTATTGAAATACCTTTGTTTTATATTTTGTATATGATTTAAAATTAATTAAGAAGTTTTGATAAGTTATTGTTAAGATATAAGATTTTCATAATTCATGTTTGTTCGAAGAAGTTTTGATGAATTATAGTTAATTTTTAAATTTTCATAATCTATATTTGTCCACGTTAATTGTAAAATTACTAAATTAAAGGGAAGGGAGATCAAAATCATAGTTAAGTTATAAAAATAGAAGAGATTGAATTACATGTTATGTTTATTATTTAATGGATTCGAATTCCTAGATTGCTTTCTCATTATTAGTTTTTATATTCTAATTAATTTGATTGTAGTTAATCAATTTTCAATCTTTATTTCTAATTCGTCTGAAATAAAAATTAAGAATGTTTTAAAATTAATCTAGTCTCTGTGAGGTTCGACATGTATTTGTCAGTTTTTCAATTTGACGTTGTGTACTTACAATACATAATTTTATCATCAAAAAGAAAGATAAGAAAAATAGTGTCTTTGAATTATAGTTAGAGAAGAAAAGAAAAGAAAACTAAGAAAAATGAGTGTATTTTGGCTCAAAAATTTTCTTCTCACTTTTGAGAAGAAAGAGAAAAAAAATAAAATTTTCTCTTTTCTTCCCTTCTCTCTTTAACATTATTTTCTTTTCTTTTCTACAACTAAACAACTCTCAAACAAGGTGTTAGACTTAATTGTAACATAAAATGTGTATAACACCTCAGTCTCACATCGAAAAATATGAAAAAAAATTGTATATATATATAAGAAATTAAATTATTAATAATAATACTTTCGGTTATTATCTTTTGAATGAATCTTAAAAATATATTATTAAATTAGTAATTTAAGGTGTTATTCGGTTGAATTTGATTCAACGTGGGATCCACCCATGTGCCCCACAGCCAGGAGAGAGAAGTCAAAAGTGCACAAGAGCACCGCACTTTCCTCTACCCATGTTAAGTCATTCAACTAGCATTTCCTAAAATGCCAAACACACCCTCTCCCTTATAGTATATGTTAATTTATTTATATATATCGACTAAAAAAATCACTCAGATTTGAAAAACCATCCCCTCTCTCCCTCTCTGATTACAACACAGCCATGGAAACCAACAAGACCATGGCTTCTCTGACTTTAATTTTCTCTCTCCTCCTCATCCTCATCGCCTCCGCATCGCAACCTGCCGCCGCCGCATACACCAATCACACCGTTGGTGGCTCCGCCGGGTGGTTCTTCAGCACCAAAACCAACACTTCCTCCACCGATTACTCTGCTTGGGCCGCTAATCAAACTTTCAATCTCGGTGACTTTCTCAGTAAGTTCAAATCAAATCCCAACTTCTCCCTATTGCTCTATTCTCTGTTTTTCTCTCTCCTATTTTTTACAGATAAAATTGAGCTGATTTCAATTTCTTCATCATTCTTATTACATGCTGTTGATTGAGTTGATTCCATTTCCCTAGAAAATGTAGATTTATGATAGAAATAGTTGCTTTGAATATCTACTTTCCCTTCCTGAAACTTTGAAGGCGGAAATAAAAACAAAAATTCTTAAAATTATAAGAATTTAAGATATTTTTAAATTTAAACTATCACCGTTGATTTTCTAAGAGTTAATTTAAAATATTTTTAAATTTAAAATTAATATAATTAATTTAAAATTTAAAAATAATAAAATTTATAACTAGTTATTTTTAAATAATTTATGGTATTGATATAAACTAAATAAATTTATTTTAAATTTAAAAATATTTAAAATTAATTTTTTTTAAATCTATAACTTGGAATGGAAAATTTGGAATATGGGGTGTATTAATTTAGAAATCTCGGTTGTTGTTGTTTTTTGAAAGTTGACTTGAGATTTTTTTAAATTTAAAATAGACGTGATATATTTAAAAATTATAGAATAATAAATTTTAATATAATTATTGTCATTGTTTATAGTTTATAATGTTTATCTTTTTACAAGTTTAATAATTCATGCAAAAAAATTATTGTCGGTAGTTCAAAAGTTTTTGTTCAAATTTTTTTGGTTTTTTTAATAATCTTTGCTCAATTTTTAATAAGAATGGATACATTGTATTGATATTAGATATCTTTCCTCCGTTATTTTTTACATATCGAACTATTTATTTGATTTAAATTCAAAAGTTAACCGAACACACAAATTGACCAAGTTACAAATCGTAGAACATGCAATTATAATTACAAATAGAAACAAAATGAATATATTAAACAAAAAACTTTTTTTGGGTTCTTTTCATAAATATATATATATATATATATATGAAGTGTGAGATGCATTGAAATATAAAAATTAGGAATGCATGACTAAAGAGGTTAGTAAATCAAAAAACTTTTGAGTTGAGTTGTTAAATTTTTTTGAAAATGTCAAAATTTATGATTGGGAAAAATCAGCCAAAAAAAAAAAACTTTTAGATTGTCAAGTCATTAAAGTTAGATTGTTGAGTTAAATCAAGACCAACCAAAATAATTTGATATTTGTCTTGTTATGTTTTGGTATTGATGATTAAAATTAATCAAATTTATAAAAATTTGAATTTAAAAATATTTTAAATTAATTTAAAAAAAAATATTTTGGAACGGTGAAAATATAATAATAGGCTTTTTTGTGATATTTTTATCGCAATGTACAACATAAAATACATAGTAATTACGTTTATACATGGCACTCAAAAAATCAATTAGTGCGCCAAAAATATCCATTATAAACTCTCATTTTATTTATTTTTCTCAATTAGTCGCAAATAATATTCTAAATTTTATAACCCAAATATGGGTTATTCAACGGTAATTATTCTCAATGTGTTCCACAAAAATTTCCATATTTTTTTCCTTAAGAAGAGTCTTTGTTAATTGACAATAATATAATAATATGATACAATATCCTCAGTTTTATCATTATAATTTTATAATTTGTTATCACTAATAAATTAACATCTATCATTTTAAGAATTATAGCATAGAACACCTTAATATTTATAAATTTTGTAAATGGTTTTTTTTTAATACATAAGGATATTATTGAGGAACTGTTAATTTCTAATTTTGGAATTCCATTCAGAACTACTGGCATGACTCAACTTGCATAAAAAACAAACTTTTGGACACAGATACATTAATATGCCAACAACCTGAAAACGATTTTTGAATAGCACCAATTTTTTTGACACAGAGACAGCATTTTGCAAACACCCTTTGAAAATGTTTCTTGAAACACACCAAGCTGAAAACGTTTTATTTTGACAGCTACCAAACTAAATTTTTTGACAGTTACCTATTCTCAATGATATATTTTGCGATTTTATATGTAGATTTTTTTATTGAAAGTTACATGGATAAGTATAGTTGGTAATATTTTATCGATGTGTTTGTCTGTTTGATATGATGGGTCAATCTCATGTATTGATATACGTCGCAATCGTAATTTGATAAAAAACTTTCGTAATATATAGGGGACTCATTTTAGTATTTCCTTTATCCTAAAAAAGTCTCATTTACCAATATCTTTTTTCAAAAAGAGCTTTAATTCTTTTATAATAGAACAAATAAGATTTTCTTTATTTTTTTTAGTGTCAAAAAGGAGTAATATATCTATATTTTTCATTTTTGAATGTCACAATATATTTATTACTTTTATACTTCCTATAAGATTGTACTTAAAACTAACTAGATTAATTTTTCACAAAATTAAGAAAAAATAATTTAAGGTATTGTCTTAGTCAAGCTTGACTAAGATTATTTAATAAAATGATGTAATTTTGTATTAAATGAATAATTGATAATTTTTGTTTTATATAAAACCCTAAAATAGCAAATTTAATCATTGGGGATAAAACTATCGTCGTTTTGTTAAGTAATCTTACCCAAACTTAATTAAGTAGATAACATTTTTCCTTTCTATTATACTATCTAAACATACAAGTTTTCTATTTCATTTATGTTTCATATTATTATTTAGGTATTAATATTTCTATATGTATTTTTGATACCTTTCTCATAAAGGTAAGACCCAATTTTTATTTACATGAGAGAGTATCACGTAGAAATATCAGTTCCAAAATACAATATTATTTTTAAAATGACATTAACAATCCAGTCTCAAACTCTAAATATGTAAGAGCCATCATTAGTATTATCATAAATTCAAACCTAATCAAGTTTTAGCTTAGCAATGTTTTTAGATTTGTCATTTTCCATAAATTAATTTACAATATTAGAAATTGATAGTGTTTTTAATTTGCGTAGTATTCAATACGAGCACGAATCAAAGTGTGATCCAAACTTACAACGAAACAACCTACCGCAGCTGCTCCTTTGATGACTCTGAAAATGACGACACCTTCTCATTCTCCGCCGGCAGCAACCAATTCGGCCAGTTGCTGACTGTCGCCGTCCCGTTGACCATCGACGGACCGAACTATTACTTCTCTGATGCCGACGACGGAATTCAATGTCAGCAAGGCATGGCATTTGAGATCAATGTGAAACACGGTAGCGGCCTCCCGCCTAGCCTTAACCAGCCTCCGCCGCCGCCGTACGTGGAGCCTCCATCATCTGGCGATGACAGCCAGTCTCCGCCAGTCACAATTGCCGCTAATACGCCGCCGAGTGATAATGGGGTGATGAGAGCTGCCGGTGCTAACGTGCGCTGGGTGGTGGCTTATGTTCTATCATGTGGATTGTTGATTGTTATGGGGTGAGTGTTTGGTCAAAATTAAGTAGTTTTGGATGAAGGAATTTAGATACTAGTGCGAGCAAGGAGAGTTACATTTCTTTCATTTTAAACTCGGATATATTTTGACATTCTGAAGTTAATTTGTAAAATTTTAAATTTTAAAATTAATATTATACTTTTGTTAAGTTTTAAAAATGACAAATATACGACAAATATAAGGTCACAACTCACAAGAAATACTATTATTATTAAAAGTCTTCATTTCAAAATCACATGGAAGACGGGATTGATGAAAAAACCTCGACTAATATTTTGTAGTGGGTTTAATGTAATTTTACTATTACTTTGTAATTTCTAATTTGATCATATATATTGTCATTTAATTTTTTACCCTGTATTTACTTTTTTTTATCAATTATTTTGCAGTAATTAAATTAGAACATTGTCCACCTTTGATAAAATTAGTCACCGATTATCACATGCTATTTATTCACTTATTTATAATTAATTTTATAAATAAATAAAAATTATATCACAAGTAATAAATGAGGTGAGATCGTGGATAGCATAAATTTTCTTCCTAAAACATCTATTATATTGGCATGGAAGGAGTATATTATTGTATCTACTCGCAATAAAAATCGACATATTTTTATTACAATATATAAAAGTACTTAACCTATTACCCTAAATCTTCTCAATAGTGAAGAAAAATGTGAATATTATTCTATTTTCTCTCTTACAAAAAACTCACAAATACATATTTAAGACAAAATATGTCAATTTTTGTTATGAGTATAAATTAATTAATAATTTGTTTATTTGTATAAATTCACAATCATTACATTGTATTTACTCGTAACAATAAATGACATGTTTTTGTCACAATATGAAAAAACTTAATTTATTATTTTTCTCCTACAAAAAAATATTTTCCTAATTTATAAATTTAGGATGATATTGTCATGTTAGAGCAAATATCATTTATATTATAAAGGGGGAGAGAGAGGGGTGGTTATTTTTTTTTTTAATTGCACACACATAGTACATAAACTAGTAGATATAATGACACTTGTGCAATTATTTTAATTGTACATAATACAATAAGTAACTGCTATGTATTACAATAAATTTACGTATAATTACAATTGTAAAATTTATCAATACATGTGATTGGTAGAAATTATAGGAGACTCCAACTTATTACACATCTTTCAAAAAATATTACCACTAATACTTATCGTAAAATGATATATATGAGTCCTGCTATGTATTACGATAAGTTTATGATTATGAAACTTATCAATACACGAGATTGATAAAATTATAGAAAGACTCACTTTTTACGCATCTCTCTAAATAAGTTATCCAAATAATTGACAATCAAATAGTCAAAATAAAATATTCGTAATATATATCATTATCATATTAAAAAATGATATATATTACAAAATTTTAATAAATAAATTTTTTTTATAATTTTTATTAATCTCATGTATTAATAAATTTTATAATTCTAATTCGACGTATATTTATCCTAATACTAAACCATAATACTAAACCATACTCATACTTATCATGTAAAGGTCGACAATATACGTCATTTTCCATACAATAACCGACACTTCTTAAGATGAGAACCTAAATTTTAACCGACAGACGAAAGGGGACAAATCTGGAAATTGAATGCGAGTGAACGTGAGAAAATGCCTATCGTGGAGGGTCCAAGCGTTGGTCGACGTTACCTTACAAGATTAATAATGGTATCATTTCCTTTGTAACTCTCTTCTAATCCACACGGAGGGAATGCCAAGAAAAACACGAAAACAGCAAAGCAATTTGATATTTTTAGAGAGAGAAAACTCCAAACACAAAAGATAAAACCTTGTTTCTAGAGAGAGAAATCGATAGTTCTAAGCGCGCAACAGATATTTTCAGACCAAGTGAGAGTCTGATAACGGAGACGAGTGGTGTATTTCATCATCATTTCACTCAATTCAGTGTAAGTTTGTATGTTTGTATGTTGAATTGATGATTTGGATGATCTTTTTTAAGTTGAGTATTTATTCTATTGCAGTTGATTTTGTCAGAAAATGGGGTTGATTTCTGGGGTTCTGATGGGGATGATCTGCGGGATCGCAATGATGGCCGGTTGGCGTCATATGATGAGGCACCGAAGCAACAAACGTATTGCCAAGGTACAATTGACATTTACTGAATTTTGCCTTTTGATTAAATGGGTTCTTTATTATAATTTTTTTCTATGTCAATTTTAATTTAGAATTAGGGTTTAGTTAGTGAGAATTTTTGACTGTTTAACGAATTGTACCTAAATTGATGGTCAAGTGTGGATAAAAGAGTGCTGTAGTGTTTATTATGTGGTTTCTGCAACTTTGTACACCCCTATTACTTATTAAGAGAAATAAAAAGTTATGGGGATGTGTAAAGTTTCAGGAGTTATAGGGAATTTAATCTAAGGAGTGATATATTGAAATTTTTGAGTAATTGAGGAGCGATTCAAGCATTCACCACCAGCCATGTAGGGATGAAATTGGGAGTCAAGGAGGACGGAGAGAAAGATGTCAATGTGTTAACCAATAGTGAATATTGATTTTTTTCGGAGTAGATGCTAGCTTTGGTACAGCAATATTGGTGTTTTAAACTAAATGTACATGAGCGTCTAAAGATTTTGATTGACAAGGAAACCATTTACTTTGAGGAGTATAGTTACGAGTAGCATAAATTATTGTTTTACAAAATCATGTTTTTGGGAACTTTTGGTGGACTTGGAAGGTTCACAAGTCTATGGGACATCCCTTGAAGTCTTCTGTAAATTGTCTGAGGATTATAGTGGGTCTCTTAGTAGTTAGTTCACACATAGATTGGACTTGTAATCAACAGAGAGGAGATTTCATGATAGGAGAGCAAAAAATCAACTTAGGTGGGGTTACAAAGCCTAAAATACTCAGATCGTTTGAGGCTTGGAAGCCAACTGCTGCAGCAATGGTTATTACTACTGGTCTAACTTGTAAAGTATCCATTTGTGAATAGGATTTATCTCACATGTCTAGCATATTCCCTTAATGTGCAAATAAAAGCTAAGGGAATTTTTCATCATAGCTGTGAGTAGATTGTCTTGTTCTACAGTTCATTAACTTTGGATGAGTTATTAACGATGGAAATTTGACATCGAGTATACTTATTTTGTAGTTTTGGACAATACACATGATTGGCTGATTGCAGTTTCTTTCCAAATTCAAGATACTGTTTGACAAAACATTGATGGTCATGTTAATTGCGACTTGGTGGACAAATACTTAATGATATAACTTTGTTGTGGAAAATTCCTCTCTTATTAAACTTTCTCTTTGTTATGCACTACTGACCTTGTTTCTTGAAATCCGGGTAGTTCATAATTAATATGATTGACCTCATTTTTTCTCAACACGTCTTCTTACTAGAATTGTCTTAAGTGCTTCAGATTTATCATAATTGTAATGCATAATTGGGAAATAATATACTTGTAAAGAAAGGAACAAACAAGAAGAAAAAGGGGTTCAATTGGTTAGGTTGAAATATTTTGGAAATTGATTATGTTGCAGCAATTTGAGAGCAAGGGAGTTTTTGAAAGGTTAATAAATGAGTCTAGAATAATAACCTTGTGGGACTTGGGACTAATTCAAGCAATATTTGGGTTAAAAATAACATAAGATTATGGACTAATACTTTACCACAATATAAAAATAGGAACCGATTGGGTTATCGTGCAGTTCATCGTTTTCCTCTAGCCTCTTATATTTGGAAAGTAAAGGCTTCCTCAAAAAAATTAAGGCTTTTATGTGGTCCTTAACTCTTGGTCGGCTTAATACTAATCATATGCGTCAAAGGCATAGGCCTTACAAATCTTTATCCTCAAATGTGTGTGTAATGTGTTTGAAGGATAATGAGTCTCATTCTCATTTGTTTTTTAATTGTTCGATGGCTTGGCGGTTGTGGTGCTGTTTATTTAGTGGGATGGGAGAAAGTTGGATATGTCCCTCTTCGGTGGAAGATCTTTTACTATGCAAATTCAAGGGTTTTGGTCATACAAGCAATAGGAGGATCCTTCGGAGATGTATTTGTTTTGCTTTATGGGGGATTTGGATGGAGAGGAATGTTAGAATTTTTTGCAATTGGAGTACAAATATTGAGTTACTTTGGGATAAAATATCTTTCTTTGCCTCTCTTTGGGCTCATGCAATTTCTTTATCCGATATATCTTCAAAGAGAATGGCGGGCGGTTCTTCATTAATATTAAGTTTTTCTCATTTTTGTTTTCTTTATTTTCTGTTGGGAGGACTTCTTGTTCTTGTTATGAGTTGTAATTTTCTCTTCTAATCGATAAAGTATTCTTCTTTTATCAAAAAAATAAAATAAAATGGAAACTGAGGTTGGGATACACAAGTGAGTTTGGATTCCAGATAAGAGAAATAATAAAAGATAGAAAGATTAAATATACATAAATGGGCTCAAGACTAAATGACTTAAATTTTTGGGTCAAGTTGGGTTCCAACCATTTGTATTGGGGCCTAAGGTGTGCGCATGCAATCATGGGCTTCCCGTTATCTCCCAACAATTGGTATTGGAACTATGAATCAAAAGACATGCGATAATGATTGAATTTTTGATGGAGGGCACCTAAAAGACTATGATGATAATTGAATTATCGATGAGTTTGGCAAAATAGTGGTTCTAAGAGTGGTTAATCAAGAATCGGTGTTTTGCGGTGGTTGGAAGAGAAGTGTTCAAGTGGGAGCTCTTTATGTGATGACCTCATTTTGAGGGGTCAGGGGGAGATTGTGGGGGTTACACATGGGAGTTAGAGTCTCACACATGAGAAATAATAAAAGCGAGAAAGAATAATATACATGAATGGGTAGAAGACCTACTGGCTTAAGCTTTTGGGTGAAGTTGGGTTCCAAACATGTGTGTGCATGCATTGAACGAGCTCTCTCGTTCTTCCCAACAGATGTGAGAGTCGAGCAATGCTTGAAATTGTTAAAATGGAAATGAGGAGGGATGGGAATGTGGCTAGATCTTCATGTGTGATCGTTTTACTTCTTTCTTTTTTAATTGTTCTTTTTCTCCTAGGAGGACTTTGATGGGGACGGGGGTTTGGGACAAAGGGTTAAATCTCACAAAGATAATCTTCAACAAAACTCAAACAATTATAATCATTCAATGTATCAAAATAATGAAATACATCACTATTTATAATGCTTCTAGACAACTTTCCTAACCTAACTTGGACTCTAATAAGATAACTACAAATCAAATAAGATAGCTACAAATTAATTAAAGAAATTAAACAACTTCTAATTCTAATTCATGAGCTTCCAAAGCCTCTTATATTGTTCTAAAAAGTGAATAAGATTGGCCTATATCTATTAAGAAACGTGCTTGTATTTAAATACGTAAAAAATGTTGTAAAGTTTTGTTTTTGTTCTCCCTAATAGCTGTACAGGTTGAAAATGTTGTGGGAAAATATATTTAGTTATAAATTTGATTTTCTGAACCGTTTTTTTAATTAACTTGGCTCTCTAGTAGTGGCTTTTAGTCTTGCCATTACATGTATTTGTTCAAAGTCTTAGCCTACTTCTTTGAATTCCTGGGTAACATTAGCAAGATTAAATTAGCTTCATGGTTGTACTTCTGCCATCTTACTTTCTGATTTTGCAACTGGAAGACATGTTTAATTTTGGAAGATGGATTAGAGTGTCACTTATTGTATATTTTTCTCCCTCAGGCAGTTGACATAAAGCTCCTTGGGACCCTTAACAGAGATGATTTGAAGAAAATATGCGGTGACAACTTTCCTGAATGGATATCTTTTCCTGTTTTTGAACAGGTTAGTGTATTTACTTATTATTCAGTTGGTACGTTGCTTTTGATGTAAGCCTCTTTTCTCATATACCATTCTCTTGTTTTGCTATTATCTTAGTGAATTTAGTAGATCAGGATCTAGTGGTTACTGAACCATTGATGGCTAAGAATAGTTTACTGAACTGGTGATCTTCCTCATGGAACTTAAGTTATGGGCCTTTTGGCCCATTTAACATCATGGAGGCACAATATTTATAATATATTTAGAAGAATATCTTGCTCAAGGATTCCGTATGATAGTAATCTGGTTTCTGACTTTCTCTTTTATTTTCGTGTATTTCCAAATGCAGTTATCTTCATAATTTGTCTGAAATACACTCTTACTGTATCCACTTTACTCAATCACTTGTTACTGAATGTAATTATGTATAATATGAAACCTTTTGAATATGCAGCGTCAAATTAATTGCTGGCATATATAGTTTAATAAAGAATATTGGATAGATGGAAAAGATGATTCCATGTAAGATGACATGGAATTGCAAAGAAATATTATTGTTTTAGTATTTTTTAATAAATATTTTTTTATTGGTAAAGTTGTGTTATTAGTTTAGTTACAAATCCATTTTTCTTGGTTTGCATTTTCAGGTGAAATGGCTGAACAAACAACTGAGCAAACTTTGGCCATTTGTTGCAGATGTAAGCTATCTCCTTTCCTGTCTTTTTAGTCCATAATATTAAGGTAAAATAAGATACATTTTATTCATAAGTTATTTCCAAAGGTTATTTCTTCGAGGAATTTGTGCCTTGCAGTCCTTTGGAAACTGGTATCTTTTTAGTAGACTTTCTTGACTGATCCCAGGAATTTTAATGCAATGACACCTAAGTACCTAATATACTGGAATATGATACAACTTTAATAATATATTAGAGTTTATCCTGATGATACACATGAATACGGGGTGTGTGATTCGTTAACATGCATTAGGACCAATCTTCTTTATCAGTTTTGGACTGCAAGATGTTAAATGTGTTGTTGATTGCTTACACCATATTTATCTTTCCCCTTCATAAAGATGGGTATTAGATATTTAAAAGAAACATATCACAAAAGTTTGGATATCCTTTCTTATAATGTTTGCATTGTACTGAGTAAATTGTGCTAAACATTTGGGTTTGTTTGTTTTTAGTTTTGATGTGCTCTCTCTCTCTCTCTCATCCAGCACCCTTCCACCCAAACAAACAAATAAATAAAATCACAATCTAAAACATAATTTGCAGCAAGTCAGATTACTTAGATTTCTTTCTCAGTGATATGTCATCATTAATAGTTTCTCACTAATTTCATTTATTTGTTTATCATTGCTTTCAGTGGAAGCTCTTAACTTGAATGGTATGATGGTATCTCGACTATCTCCTGGTATCCCAGAGGGATAGGTACAGGGTTAAGGTCCTGGTTGGAACATGTGTTTCTGTATGATACTTCCGAAGTAAAAGTTTCGGTGCCAATTTTACTATTTTTAGGTTTATGTTGCTCAAATTATTAGATTGCATTGTGCTTCTACTTTCCATGGCATTGCCTTTCTGCTATCTATAATCTGCTTTCTATGTTGAAACAATCTCTCTCTCTCCCCCGAGTAAGTTATGTATAAGTGTCAGGAAAGATGTTTATTGTATTGAATAAGCTATGTGAAAGTTGCTGTGAAAGATCTGTTACTTGCTGCTCTTTAGCTCCCTTTCCATCCTTTTTTTTCTCCTGATGTTAAATTAATTTACACTGAATGAGAATGCTAGATTTGTGAAATGATCGATTCCAAGTTAATGCCCTCCACTGAATGCAACCCCATGCTATAGGAGATCTATACTTTTGCATGTACGTTGAACCTTCAAATTCAATCAGAATAATGCAATTCATCAGTTGTGCGGACCTCTCTAACATCTTGTGATGTCATTTTTTATAAGTAATCTATGTTGGCATCATGCTGCCATTTTTTTTATCTAGTTTGCCAGCAGTCCTCCAGTTTCTTGTTTATAACTTTCCAGACTGTAAATCTGTTGGATGTGATTATTTTCAGGCAGCGACGGCAATAATAAAGGAATCTGTTGAACCTCTATTGGAGGAATATCGACCTCCAGGAATTACGTCGTTGAAGTTCAGCAAATTGTCTCTGGGAAATGTGCCTCCTAAGATTGAAGGTATCAATCACATGTAGTCACTACATATTTGCTTTTCAAGTTTTTATGCTTGTTGCTCCAATTGCTCCTGCAGAAGTAATCATGATTTAATCATTTACGAAAACTAGTTTCTCAATTATTTATGCTTATATTTTTGTGAAGGAATAATTTAAGCTGGTTGTTCAATAATAATTGATGTCATATAAGATGAACCTAATAGTTCAGAGGTTGTAATTGTGTTTGTGTTAACTCATCCATATATGGCCATTCTAGTTGCTAACATTGGGACATTTCTCTATACGAATCACCATGTCTGTACTTTAGCTTTTGTGCATGCATAATTACTTAACCGGTGCAGGTATCCGTGTTCAGAGCCTTAAAGAAGGTCAAATTACAATGGATATTGATTTCCGGTGGGGTGGTGATCCAAGCATCATTTTAGCTATTGAAGCTGCATTAGTTGCCTCTATACCAATTCAGGTTAGTACATCATACATCTTTACTGAATCTGCTTTAAATTGTTAGCCATTCCTATGAAATTCTTTATCTTTAACGTTGGATTTCATGTGTATCCACCTTTCTACTCAATCTTGTGGCTGCCTGCTTATTGGCTACAGTTGAAGGATCTCCAAGTTTTCACTGTTATTCGTGTTATCTTCCAACTTACTGAGGAAATTCCTTGCATCTCTGCAGTCGTTGTTGCTTTACTTTCTGAGGTATATTCAGACCCAGTTTGTTATTTATCCTCATTTTATCCCTTTTTTTGGGATAGGTGGAGAAGGGTTGTTCAGTTACTGTTTTATGTGTAACTTCAACTAGTAAAATCAAATTGAAAATGAGAGTGAAAAATCGTCATTATGGCAGGTGAAATAAGAAGAATACCATGAGAAGTGTTATAATGTAAAAGTTCCGTTAGGTATAAACTCTGTTGCATGAGATTAGCAAACTTAGGAGTTTTGTTGTCTCCCCCCCCCCCCCCCCCCCCCCCAAACCCCCCTCCCCCCCAAACCCCCCTCCCCCCCAAACCCCCCTCCCTCTCTTAGAATGCTATATTTTACTTGTTAGTTTTCATTATTCTCATGGGTTTAGTCAAGTACTTGAGTTTCTTATGTGCTGATTGAAATTATTCTTGGATTAATATTCTCATATTATGTTGTCTCCACTTAAATATTTGATGTGATTAGTACATTTGCCCACCCCCTAATTGGTTTGTAATATTTGAACTGTTAGTGCTTACACCCAATAAGGAAATCACTTGTACTTCTATGTGTTTAAACAGCCAAAGCCAAGAATTGATTATACTCTCAAGGCTGTTGGAGGAAGTTTAACAGCTATTCCTGGACTTTCAGATATGATAGACGTGAGTTGAGTTATAATACCATGGTTATGTACTTGTACTACTTTACTGAATTACTTTTATTATTTTATGGACTTATTGTGCGTGTTTGTCATGGGTAGGATACTGTACATACAATTGTCACAGACATGCTCCAGTGGCCGCATAGGATTGTTGTTCCAATTGGTGGTGTACCTGTGGATACAAGGTAACTATCTTTACTTTTTTTGTTGCTGTTACTTACCCGAGCAACAGATACTGGGTAAGTTTCCCAAATACTTGTTGTTGTCGGATCAACCCAGGCCCAAAGTATCTAAGTGGCCCAATTACTTGTTGGGCCCCATATTATTCAAAATGCTCCAGTCCAATTAGTAATCCGCCATTTACCTGTCAAGTAATTCACCACTTAAGTCCTTGCATACATTTCATATCTCTCAGCTGCCACCTATGTGGGACATTGCAGAGGTAGAATCTTTTAGGGCAGTAATGGCTTGCAAAACGTGATGCAAATTAGGGAGATAGAGAAGGAATAATTGAAGTAGAGACTTCTTGGCATTTTGTTTCTACGTTAAATATTAATTCTTTTGTTAATTTCATTTATTCTTTCGAATATTAAGGTTTACGTATTATGTATTTCAATATAATTTTCTTGATGATCTGTTCACAATGTTAAATGTTTAAGACTAAAATTTATCATTATATATAAACTATTGAAAATTTATCTTGAATTGTGTTTTATGCAAACCTTAATATTCCCCAAAAAAAAAGAGCAAACAGAAAAAGTAGGGACTCTTTTTCTAGGACGGAGGGAGTACTTAGCTTGTATGCTTGCTCATACTGGGCTTCCAATTTACTCTTGGGGTTCTCTAGTGTCTTGTCATCCAAGTCTATTGTTTAGGTAGACGAACAGGATAGCTGTCCTGCACAATAGAAATATCTTGCTCAAGGTTCTCTGAACATGCACAAAACCTTTAAATCTCAAATGTTTTTGTTTACCACACGAGTCTGTTAACTGTTAAGTCTACATATTTCTGTTCTGTAATGCAGTGAGTTGGAGCTTAAACCACAAGGGACGGTCACTTTGACTGTTGTGAAGGCAAATGATTTAAAGAACATGGAAATGATTGGAAAATCTGATCCCTATGTGGTTGTGTACATTCGGCCATTATTTAAGGTCAAGACAAAGGTCGTTCAAAACAATTTGAATCCTGTTTGGGATCAAACGTTTGAGCTTATTGCAGAAGACAAGGAAACACAGTCTATTATTTTTGAGGTTCTTATCTCTATGCCCTTTCTCCATGTTGGTTGGTTGCGACTCTACTCTTTTTCTAAATTCATATGGTGCTTCTCATTCACATTAACATATTAGAGAATTACCATGTCTACGTATTTGATATATATTTCATAATTTTACCTTTTTCACAGTGGTCAACGTTGTGTTTATTAGTTGTACAAGATATAGACTATATAATCTTGTCCACTTATTATTAATATTAAGGTCCCAGTGCAGGAAATTCCTGTGTCAGCCACTAGCTTTTTAACTTTGATTCTTGCGTATCCAAAATGGGTTGAGAATAGTTTCCTTTGGGAACTGAAATAGTTTTTACCCTAATGGTGGTGTGATGTGTAAAGATATTTTCCTGGGTTTATAGAACTTGTGATCTGGGCTACATTCTATCTGCTCAGAGTTATCTGGTACATGCAGCATGTTACTGAATGGGAGAGACTAAGATGTGGACTCTTACAAAATAGTAAAAGATAATGGGAAAAAAGGAGCAGAAAAACGGTGGAATTTTTTACCAGTTTCAAAATTTCTGTTATTGTGAACTTGAACTATATTCCGTGCAAAGGTCTAGTTTGTTGATGTAATGCTGCTGGAATTGCTAAACTTTTTAATCCTGTCCTTAGTTCCATCTTATGTTACTCGGACTCGGATGGAGTGTCTGGTTGGACACGGTATCCGACACGGGTACTTCTCAATTTTGCCAATTTTTTACACTAAAGTGAAGTATCTTGTCCAAGTGTCGGGTTTCGGACACGGGTGTCGGACACGGGTACTTTAGGGCAAAATGAAGAGTCCGAGTAACACTGGTTCCATCTAAGATCAATATAGTTTTATTTCTGTTATGCCAACATATTTACAAGTTCTTTGTACAGGTTTATGATGAAGACATTGGGCAAGACAAGCGACTGGGTATTGCTAAGTTACCGTTACTTGAGCTGGAACCTGAGACCACAAAAGAGATTCAATTGAGACTGCAACCATCACTTGATATGCTTAAGATAAAGGATAAGAAGGACAGGGGAACTCTTACGGTTAAGGTACATATCAAAATTACTTTGCTCAACTTTCATATATAATAAAAATACTCTTTTTGTTTTTATACATTTTTAGGGGTCATTAATATATTTTCTCACTAATTACTCCCTCTGTTCTTAATCATGTCAGGTTGCTTTTAGTGTTTTATCACAGACTTTAACAAGTTGATAAATTGTATTCTAAATATATTTTAACATGCACAATATACTTGTATTTTATTTTCAATCTACGTCAAAGGTAATTGAAAAATATGTGTTTTCATGATAAATCCGTGCCAAATACACTTGCGGCACGAAGGAAGTACATGTTCCATGTTCTGTGGTGAATCTATCACTTCCCTTTTCATTGACATGTATATTCAATATTTTGGAATCTAGAAAGATTTTAAATATGCAGATTGCAGACTACTGAATGACTTTTTGAAATTTTAGGTGTTGTATCATGAATTCGACAAGGAAGAGCAACTGGCAGCTCTGGAAGAAGAGAAGAGGATCCTAGAAGAGCGAAAGAAACTAAAAGAAGCAGGGGTTATTGGGAGCACAATGGATGCAGTTGGTTCGGGTGTCGGGTTGGTGGGTACCGGACTCGGTGCTGGGGTCGGGATCGTCGGGAGCGGCTTCGGAGCTGTCGGAAGCGGCTTTGCGAAAGCCGGAAAGTTCATGGGCAGGAGCATCACAGGGCATTCCAGTAGTTCCAAGAAGAGTGGTGCAAGCACCCCAGTCAACTCTGCTCAAGAAAATGGTGGCGCCAAGCCACTTTAGTGTCCTGTTTATTAATTATGTGAATTATAGATCTTATTGTGGATGATATACGTATGAGTAGATGATTGGTGCAACTTTTTTACATTTTTTTCTTTTGTGCTAGTGTGGAAATTGAAATCATAAATATTAGCTGCTTTATTGCTTTGTTTAATTTGTAATTCGTGAATAAAAGAGCTTGTAATTTGTGGTTATGTTCGATATGTCTTTCGATTCTAAAATGCAAATGCAGTATTGACTGTTTAAAGTCAAAAATGATATGAAAAAAAATTATAAACTAGGAACAAAATTTATTCTTATGAGTCAAATGAGTGCATTAGTTTTAAATTCAAAATTATTTTTATATTAATTTAAAATTTTGAAGTCTATATATTATTATATTTTACAAACAAATATTTTGTTGAGGTAATATGTCAGCCAAGCATTTGTTTTAATTTAACATTCTTTTATCTTGTTGTCTCGAGTCAGCCACCGACAACCGTGCGTGGGTGTGATATTTTTATAGAGGGAGAAAGTAGGAGAGAGAGAGAGAGAGAGAAAAGTTTTTGGAGTATTGAGGAGAGAGGGAGAGAGAGAGAGAAAGAGACAGAAAAGTGGGACAGTGTGGGACTCACGTGATCTCACTTTTGCGTTGATTTCTACCATTTTTACCCCATTTATTTATTCTCTAACATATCTGTAACTGTAAGCAAGGCAGCATAAAACTAAATAAATAAGAAGTCAAAAGACAACTTGATATTGGTGTAAGAAGATCTCTAACGTATCCTTTTTCATGTGATGTGATCAGTTTATTTAGTTTATTTTATTTGGGACCTCCAAATCAAGGTTTTTATTTTTTAACATTATTACCACCGCAACAGAATATTTCATCTTTGAGACCATAAACTTAATGCGTTAATCTCTTGTATTCGTGTATAATTTCATATACTTGTATATAGATTGAATATTCTTAACAACTAATATCAGAGCTATATACAAACTTAGTTCATGAATATGATAATTGATATGGACTACACATGATATTAAAGAAGGTGACTGTAACACTCTAATCGCACATCGAAAGAGATGGTATTAAAATCAATTCTCGAAAACTCAGATAGGATTATTCGATAAAAAAATTATCTGTGTATAACGAATTAAGTTATTAACAATAGTACCCTCGGTCATGACCTTTTAAGTGAGTTTGTAGTGGATTAAAATGACCCAAGACAGTATTATTTTACTAGTGGTTTAAGGCTTTATTTGAATTTGATTCGATTCAGATTTGAAATTTGATTTAAGATTTGTTTTGAACTCTAAATTTGACCCGAATTATTTAGTGACAAAGTAGAAGTGATTGACTAATGTTCAAAAGAATATATGATTAAAGAGCTCTTCTAGGGCGACCCTTTTTAGTGACCCTTTCTAGCGACCTTTTTTTTTTTTTTTTTTTTTTTGGTATGACTTCCAAATAATTTATATGATTTATTGGAACAAAATTTTAAAAAAAACAGTGATTTAGGTATAATTTGGATACATATGCAAAACAGTGTTGTACAAAAAAAAAAAAAAAAAAAAAAAAAAAGGTCGCTAGAAAGGGTCACTAAAAAGGGTCGCCCTAGAATTTCTGATGATTAAAAGTTTAAGTGGAAACTCAATGTCCATGTGGATGGAGGGGGATTAATGGCCATGGTGGTGTTAATGGTGGCTGGTGATTGCATTATTTTGTGGTTTTTATGGGGCGTGGTGCAGTAGCGATGAGTGACGATGATTGGTGGCTCTTCTCTCTCTTCCTTTAATTGATCAGTGGCAGATGGTGGTGTGTTGATGTTCAAAAAAAATAAAATAAAATAAAATGGGCGACGGCGATGCATAGTGATGACTGACTGGCGGTAGTGTTAGGAAAGGGCAAGTAACAAAACAAATAAAAAAAAAAAGAATAAAAGTTAAAATGATGTCGTGCTAATAACCAGCGCATCCAATAAGGTGTGGAATCCCGCACCTCTCGTGTGTCCCTTTTTATTTATATTTATTTTTAAAATTGTTGAACTTTAAATTAAGAATGTTTTTGTAAAAAAATAAAAATAAATTACGATATATATTAATAAATCAAGTTAAATAAAATTGATTAACTAAAACAAATACTCCCTCGGTTCCATATTAATTATCGTTTTAGTTCATGCACATGAATTAATAAAGTTATTTAATACTATCATTTAATAATTAAAATTTATATGAAATTCCATCACTACCCCTTTATGGGAAATTGAAAACTATTAATATAATAGAGAAAATTTCTTGGGACAATGAGAGAAATTATGGGTGATATGAGAAAGTAAATAATTTATTATCCTAGAAAGTTGTAAACGATAAATAAATTAGAACAAATTTTTTCTTTTAAAAAGTCACTTATTATGGAATGGAGATAATATATTGTAAAAATATTATCAACAATAATTATTATCTTAATTTGTAACAATAAAGTCTGACATATAAAATTTTAAAATATATTATTTTCGTTAAATTAATAGTGACAGTGTATAACCAACTAAGTTATGTATTAAATAAGATACCTTTTTGAAGATTTTGAGATAGCCAAGAAGTTAAACCAAGTTATGTATTAAATAAGATACCTTTTGGAAGATTTTGAGATAGCCAAGAAGTGAATCGTGAACGTAGTTTAAAATAAAATAGTCAATAGCCTGAAAAGTCGATAAATATATATCCGTAAATATTTGACGAAATTAAATTATGATTAACATAAAAATTTTAAAAATATAAGTAATAAAATTGAATAAATTAAAATAATTTTTTTTAATTTCTAAATATTTCATGTGCGTGACAATTATAATTTAAATAAAAAATTTCGTAACATATAACAAGACTTTCAAACAATCACACCCAAACAAGCTGTTAAATTTTTATACTCCACTTGTCAACCCTTTGACTTGCGAGGATAACCAGGTACCAGTACACTTACGCAACCGTTAGAGCGCGTGAGATTTATGTCAGGTAAGTTTTAATTTTGCGAACCCACCGGTGTGGGTAGTGATGTCACGTGTCAGAACCGATTCGCACGTGATGACTCACTTTTGCACGCGCATTTAAGGTGCGTGGTTTGACATTCTCAACTTGTACCCAAAACATTTTGTTTTATAGTCTTTTTTTACCGCTTAAAAGTGCTGGAGTGACTGGTCAAATTTTAGTCCACGAATCATGGTAACAGCCCGGAAGAAATGGTCAACACTTTTTTCTATGTTTTTTAATTCTCATATATATATATATATTTATATATATATAAAGACTTTTGATCGGTATTTTTATATAGAAAATTAATATATATTACGAATACTTATATTAAATTTTTAATTATTAATTACGTAGATAAATATTAATCATAATTTTTTTAAAAAGATATATAAATTTCATGTATTGATAAGTTTTATAATTGTAATTCAACTTAAAACAGAATTCAAAAAAATAAAATAAAATTTGATCAATTGGTAGAGTATTATTATATATGATGACACATACATGCTGATATTGAATACAAAGATGACTTTTTAATTGTTTACGTGAATAATTCATACAATTTTCATATATTGGTAAACTTTGTAAATGTAATTCAACGTAAATTTATCGCAATACATAACAATACTCTAAAATAAAAAGGTATAAAAAAAGACCCACATATTATTTTCTATTTTATCGTTTAAAATTTTATGATATTTTACAATTTATATTCGACATAAAATTAGTTGATATATAAATTTTTTATTAGTTAATATTATGATATCAATAATATTATTATCAAAATAATAAATAAATATCGTTTGAATAATTATAAAATTATTCTCTCTCTCTATATATATATATATATACTCTAATAATATTATTTTGTTCTGATAATATTAACGTACTTGGTCATTATCTAAATCTATAATCATTTCACTCATTTATTTTCAAATAAAACTAATTGCCATTATTAAAATGGAGGAGCATTCATTATTTTAATTTTGTTTGGAGTTGTGTTTGCAATAAATTTGCGTCTAATTATAATTATAAAATATATTATTAAATGAAATTAAATAAATTATAACAGAATTCTATTTATTATATATATTTCTAAAAAAAATTACTGTTAATACTTGTTTATTCAATTGTCATTCTCTTTCTGTTAGAATGAGGTGGACCCCGGGGCAGAATATTCCATCACTCAAGATAAAATCGAGCATAGCATACCCCGTTAGTAACATAACTATAGGATAAGGATAACAGACATGTGATTTTAGCATTTTGACTCGCACCAGTAATTCAGTAAAAAACGGCTCACTCAATTAAGCAAGTCCAGCTGAAAAAATTGAAGAAGACGACACCATGAGAGAAAAGAATAGAGAGAGAAGAAACAAGCACACAGTTGTGTGTTTCTAGTCTCTTTCCACCTAACAAAATCTCTCTCTCCCTGCAAATGCCATTTCTAACACTGACCCTTCATTTTCAATCTCACGATTATAATACCCACAATGTCCTCTCCTCTACCACCACCATACACTGATTTTCCGGCCACTTTTCCTCCGCCGGAGCCACCCAATCACCACCACCATCACCACTCTCCCATCGTCCCACCAATTGAAGCAGCCATCATATCCTTTGTATTTCTCATACTGTTTGCCATCCTTTATCGGAAACTATCTCGAAAAAGGACAGCACCAGCAGATCTAAAAACCCCGCACCGCTTTTCTTACACCGCCCTCCGCCGGGCCACCTCATCATTTTCTGCATCTAATCGGCTCGGACAGGGAGGGTTTGGTTCGGTTTTTAAAGGAACCCTCCCTTCTGGGCTGGAGATAGCCGTGAAGCAGATGGATGCTTCCGGTTCTCTGCAAGGCGAGCGAGAGTTTTATAATGAGCTCTCGCTCGCCTCAAGAATTGATACTTCGTGCTGTCCGCACGTAGTATCAATTCTTGGATTCTCTTCTGATCAACGGAGTCGCCGTTGTCAAAAGAGAAAATTATTGCTGGTTTATGAGTATATGCAGAATGGTAGTTTGCAGGATGCGTTGCTTTATCGCAAGTGTGTTGAGCTAATGGATTGGAATAAAAGGTTTAGAATTATAATAGCTATAGCTAAAGGAATTGAGTATCTTCATTGTTCTTGTGAGCCGCCTATAGTTCATGGTGATATTAAACCGTCTAATATACTGTTAGATTGTGATTTTAATGCCAAGATTGGTGATTTTGGGTTGGCAAAAGTTTTGGGTCAAGATGAGATTGTGGAAACTTTTATTGAATGTGGTGAAGATGAGGAGAAATTAGATAAGGGGAAAAAGAGGGAGAATGGTGGTGGAAATGGGGAAGATAACGGATCGATTATTGAGGAAACAGAGAGTGTGATGACTGAGGAAGTGGTTGTGAATGTGGAGCAGTCACCAGAGAGTGTTGTAAGGGTTTTGGATGTGGAGGCATCGCCATCTGATGGTATGGAGAAGGGGAGTGTATCAGAGGGTTGTTTGGACAGAATTAGTGTTGACAGTGGTAATAGAAGGGCGATTGGGAGGAAGAAGAGTGGTTCAGGGAGGGATTGGTGGTGGAAACAGGACAATGTTGGTGGAGGGTCAGAATCCGGGAGGGTGAAGGATTATGTGATGGAATGGATTGGGAGTGAGATAAAGAAAGAGAGACCCAAGAAGGATTGGATTGCAACACCAAGCTCGGTTGAGGATAGTGCTAAAATGGAGCAAAAGAAGAATGGGAAGAAATTGGAATGGTGGGTTTCATTAGATGAAGAGAGAATTCAAAGTGAGAGGAAGAATAGGAAGCCAAGGGAATGGTGGAAAGAGGAATTTTGTGAGGAATTAACTATGAAGAAGAAGAAGAAGTTAAAGAAGAAAAGGGGGCTTAGTTCGGGTTGTGGAGGAGAATTGTGGTGGCAGAAAGATGAGGATTTTGTGCCAGAGAAAAAGAAGAGGAAGAACAGGGGTAGTAGAGGTAGCATTGATTGGTGGTTAGATGGATTTAGTGGGGAGTTTCGAAATGGCAGGAGAAATAGCCAAGATTTTGCTAGTGGAGATATCCCCAAGAGTGGAGGAATTAGTAGTACTCCTAGTATGAGAGGAACTGTTTGTTACATTGCCCCTGAATATGGTGGTGGTGGGCAGCTCTCGGAGAAATGTGATGTGTATAGTTTCGGGGTCCTGCTATTGGTTTTGGTTTCAGGCCGGAGGCCACTTCAAGTAACTGCCTCACCAATGTCAGAATTTGAAAGGGCAAATCTTATATCATGGGCTCGTCAACTTGCACATAATGGGAAGTTATTGGATCTGGTTGATTCTAATATTCAGTCATTAGATAGGGAGCAGGCACTACTCTGCATCACAATTGGACTTCTCTGCTTGCAAAGATCTCCTAGCAAGCGTCCAACCATGAAGGAAATTGTTGGGATGCTTATCGGTGAGGCCGAGGCGCCTCACTTGCCATTTGAATTTTCACCATCACCACCATCTAATTTCCCTTTCAAGTCCCGGAAAAAGGCCCGGTGAGTTCATCAGATGTTTGTACAAATTTTATTAACAGTAGATTGTACTCCTTCAGTCCATTTCTGTATCACATCTTTTTGTAGGAAAAGCTAAAAGAAAAGGAAAAAAAAAGTACTTGAATTCAGCTTTCACTTGATTGTTTGCAGTTTTGATACACTCTTTAAGAGTTCTACTTTAGTTGACCTTTTGACTGTGAACAAGCTTCTCTGTGCTTGTGCTCACAATTTGTTGAAATTTAGGAATCCCAAGCATAAAGGTAACTGCTTATGTAGTAACAACTGCACTCACTTTCTAAGTGGTGAGGCTACCTACCTTCATCAACAAATTTAGTGCCGTTGGACTTTCATGAGTTTACGTTTTATGTCTTTAGGAAAGGGCCCAAGTAATTATTTTGCCTGTTCCCTGCTGCTATACAAAAGTAGTCTGAGGTTTGTTGTAAAGTAATAATAATTTGAGTCACACCACCTCCCCACCCCCCACCACCACCAAAAAAAATTAAAAATAAAATAAAAATTATAAATGAGGTAGGCAATCTTGGTCATGGCCTCATGGGGCCTTCTTTTGCAAAATGTCTGCAATAAGATATGTACATGCTGGGTGTTTTGGCTATCTGTTGACACTTTAAATACTTCTACATCTGTTAATTGTTCTGATTTTTGCCATTTTATTTGTGTACCTCTTGCTCCATATATATATATATATTATAGATTATAGATTTGAAAATTCATGTCTTCAACAAAATGTTTCTAAATTTAACAAAGCCATGTCCAGCTAATCTAATCAGATCTGCAATAATGTATATGAAAAACCAAGAGGAGATGAGAAAATTTTATGAATTTTATGGCTGATGAAATCTATTGTGATTCTAGTTACCGGCTTAGTCCTTTGCGTTCATCACTCGAACCTTCGGTTATTCTGTTAGAACAAAATTTCTTTTCAGCAAGTTTATGTATCATTCTCTTTAAGCTTCCATATGGGAGTCAATTACAGCCACCCCAATTAGTTTAAATAGAAGTTCAGTAAGTTAGTGAATCATACTACATTGGCCATCTTTATACTGGTTACCATTATAGTATTACTGTTCCAAGGAAGGCAATCCATGTTGTGCTATCAAGCATAATGATAATGCCATGGCAGCTTATGATTTACCCTTTCTATCACACCTAGAACTCATTGTTTACTCATGGAAATTAATATTTTACCTCTATATTAAACAATTATGCAGTCAATGCCCTAAATTTATTGCATATGTGAATACATTGCTCTGTAGTTTGTATGAGGATGCTTAGTAAGATTCCCAAGCCTAAGAAAGTTGTATGATAATCTACCTCCACATTTTCTTTTTGCTTGGAAATATGATATTTAGCAGTTACACTTCTGATTATATGTGTCTGGATGAGAACACTCGGAGGAGAATACTCGAGATAGAAGCACGTATTTTTCTTGTTTTGAGTTGACAAAAGGAAGAAGCTAATGCAGTTAATTTGCTGGAAAGAATATTTTAGTTCTCTACTCTTATTAGTCCTTTAATGTGGAATGTTATTCATATGCTTGAACTTTATTAAATTGAATATGATTCTGCACAAGGTGATTGTTCTGGTATGGAATATAGGAAAATCTAACATTTCTAAATTGCTTCGGCATCAACTTTATGACTTTAAGCTTTTCGTTGTACATTGACATTTTCTTTTCTAGCTGAGCAATTTGAATTCTAATCTAGGGAGTATGATTAACTTGGTTCAACCAAGTTAATAAATTTTTTAACTGTTCAATAATGGAGTTTATTGAAACTTTTGGGATGTTGGCATTGGTTATATGGATAGATTGTGGATCAGGATAATAAAAGAGAGAAAATTGGAGGGGAGACCTACCATTGGATGTTTTATACATTTTCATTGATATGCAATACATGAGTCCTATTCTTAGTGTACAACTTTTTGTGTGTAGTTTGTGCATATAGTATTATTCTATTTAAAACATCAATTTACTTCGAGTATTAATGTTATCAGTCATTTTTACAAAGGAATTTGATTCTGGAGCTATATGGTGTGCATATCTCCCATTGTGTCAATATTGTATTACTCTTTTAACTTTTAGATGATTCATTTATGCTTTATCTACTTTACTTGTTTGGTAATCATGAGAAAATAGGTGTCTGTTTGGCAAAGCCAGAAGGTTTCCTTCTTGTTACATACCTTTTGGTATTACCTGGCGACATTTCTACTGTAAATAAATTCAATATATATCCAAAATAGATTGGTGTAAATATTTTCAATTAATCAACTTAATATTTTATTAGCTTGACCTTACATAGTGCTTTGATGAATGAAGTAATGATATATTATGGTTCTCATCTTTCATCTGGGTAAAAAAGAGAGAAAGAAAAAGTTATGGATATTGCTTTTCTTCAAGAATTTGGAAGTAGTGGATTGTATTGAGATGTATTATGGTCTTCTCAATCTTTAAAGAAAAGGGAAATGATTTATATGTGGACTAATTTATGTCAAAGTTGAATTGCGATTTATTTAACGATACGTAAAATAGATTATGGTGGGTGTTATTCTTAATTATCTTCTGGTCCATGTATCGTAAATTGACATAAATTTGCAAGTACGTACTTAGAATTGGCATGAGTTTGTCGTCATCTGTAACAAGACTTCATAAAGAAAATATGGCCATAACCAACTAAGTTCATTAAGTAATTACTCCCTTCTCCCAAATTAATTGTTCAGTTTTGACTTTTTTAAGTCAAATTGACTATTTTTAGAATTAATAATTAAGCATATATAAATATATTTCTAAAATTATAAAAATTGAGGTTAGTAATAAATTGTATATACTTTTTTTTGGTTATAATCTTTATACCTATATTTTAGCAAAAATAGTAAAAAGATTAGTTTTAAAAATGGTTAATTTGATTTTAATAAATTAAAACTGAACAATTAATTTGGGACGGAGGGAATATCAAATAATTGCTTTTAAACGTGGACATTGGCTGGACTTTCTGGGCATATTATGGGCATACATACAACCCAGGAAGGTACATTCTTGTTCTGGACAGGCCTCAGAACTCTAATTATGCTAGGTACTTCTGAAAACTACTTCAGTTCACAGAGTTTGTCTAAATTACTCTTTTTGGTATTTATTCAAAAGTACTTTATCTTTTAGATTATAAAAATATTATTGATTTTTTAAAATTAACTATAAATATTTTTAAATTTAAAATTAAAACAATTTATTAAAAATATTTTTATATTTAAAATTGAAATAATTCGTAACTATCAGAACATTAGTTTCGTAAGGCCTTGGGTAAAGAATACGTGCATGCGGTTTTTTGCCCGCTTAAATTTTTTTTGTTTATGTAATATGCATGCGTGTGACTTTACGCATCAGCTATTGTTCATTTTTTTTTGCTTTATTTTGTCAAGATATATATGTATTTTACGGATTCAATTAGTTACGGTGAAGTTGACACTAACTTTACCTTAATAAGTTTATATAATTTTTCATTGTATAAATTATATAAAATGTAGCATTAACTAATACAATAAAAAGTTATAGAATTTATCAATACAACATTTTCTATAACCTATGCGAAATTAATGCTAACTTCATCTTAACCGGATAGTTTTTTTTACCATAAAACTGCATCATTTAATAATAAAACAGTGGAAAATTATATTTAATGAAATTGGATTGATAGAATAAATTAAAGTGAAATACTTTTTAATTTTTATCTATCTCATATCTCATGTATACACACATACGTAATAATCATAATTTAATTAAAAATTTTCCCCATGTATACTAGAAGATCAAATGTAAATTAATTTAACTATAAATTTTTTAACCTTTTACAGACATCCACTTAAAAATGAAAAGGAAATAGTCAATCCACTAAAAAACCAGTAAAATGAGATTTGAAATATTCCAATTATAGCGACTAGTAAATGCACCTACTAGGCTACCAGACAACCACTAATTTACTCTTCCAATTATAGCAATTCTGGTAGTCTAGTAGGTGAATTTACTAGTTGCTATAATTGGAATTATTATGAACCAGAGCAATTAGTTAACAGAGAGACAAGCCCAGAGAAACAACAATGGCGGACCAAGAATCCACCCCAACCCCCTCCATTATCGACCCTTACAAGCTCCTCAACATTGTTCAAAACCCAGATGGCTCACTAACTCGACACGAACCGTTCCCGTCGGTTCCACCAAACCCCGAACCCAGTCAACTCACCGATTCCAACTCGCCCCTTTCTCTCTCCAAAGACATTCCTCTCAATCCCACCAACAAAACATTCATTCGCCTCTTCCGCCCCCTTTCTCTCTCTCCTCCGGCCACAAAAATCCCCATCATCATCGATTTCCATGGCGGCGGATTCATACTATTCAGCTCTACATCGGCTCCTTTTCATAAATCATGCGCCCGCATGGCTGCTCAATTCCCGGCTTTAATCGTGGCTGTTGAATACCGTCTTGCGCCCGAACACCGCCTTCCTGCAGCGTACGATGATGCCACGGAGGCAATCGCGTGGGTCCGGGATCAGGCGAAAGAGATCAACGGTTGTGATCCGTGGTTGAAGGAGCTAGCTGATTTTTCTCAAGTTTACTTGTTTGGAAGTAGCGCGGGGGCTACTATAACGTACTACGCGGGTCTACGTGCAGTTGATGCTGATCTTTCACCGATTAAGATCGTGGGGCTGATGATGAATCAGCCTTTTTTTAGTGGGGTCGAGAGAACACCATCCGAGTTAAGATTAGTTAATGATAAGATTGTGCCATTGGTGGCCAGTGATCTGATGTGGTCGTTAGCATTGCCCAAAGGTAGTGATCGCGATCACGAGTATTCTAACCCGTTTGATAGGGATAATGCAGATAAGATCAAACGGCTGCCAAGGTGTTTGGTAAGAGGGTATGGTGGGGACCCACTGGTTGATAGGCAAAAGAATTTTGCAAAAATGTTGGAGGCACGTGGAGCGCACGTGGTGGCTAGTTTTGAGGAGGAAGGATCCCATGCTGCGGAGCTGTTTGATCCACGGAAGGCCAAGGCATTGTATGATTCGATCAAGAATTTCATTAATGTTTGTGGTGTGAAGAAGTCTACATTGTAATTTATGGCACCTTTGTTGGTGGTTGGGACCGGTATATTTATCATAATGATCATTTGATTTATCGGTAAGTTTAGGCGGACCGGCCAATTGGACTGAAAAATTGGACCGGTCTCCCAGTTTACCCATGTTCCCTTATTTTTTTTTGTTTTTTTTTTGGTATATATCTAAACATATTTATACTCTAGATTTATAAAAAAAAAATTAAAAAAAAAAAAAATAGATGTAATTTGGATATATATCAAAAAAATGGTTGTATGGGCCCATAAAACCATTTTTTTGATATATATCCAAATTACACCTATTTTTTTTGTTTTTTTTTTAATTTTTTTTATAAATCCATAGTATAAATATGTTTGGATATATACCAAAAAAAAAACAAAAAAAACAAGGGAACATGGAAATGTCCAATTTCCATGTACAAAAAACATGTTCATGTAGAAGCACTCTTGATTTATTGTGTTTGTTTTTTGTTCTCTGTAAGTTTAGTTTTATTATTGTCTCAAATTAATAAAATTAAATAAATTTTTCATTGTAAATTAAATTGTCCATTTATTGCAAATTTAGATAAATTTATAACTTATCAAGACCATGCTATTGATGATCACTTGCGATTGGTATAATTTATTTTTGTCAATATAGAAGTCGAGAGTTCGAATCTTGTTGACAACCGACAACAACACGATTTGCTCAACTTTATGATTTTATGATTTTCTAATTTTTCTTGGACGACTGTATTATTAATACCAATATACAATAATTTAAGAGGAGATAAATTAATTTAGTTAGTCATTTCAAGAATAATTTGATCAATAATACATGTTTAAATATAATGAATATACTTATAATTAGTTCTCCGTATCTTAATAATATATGTTTAAATATAATGAATATACTTAATAATTAGTTCTGAGTATTTTTCCAGTTTCTCATGAAAGAGAACCATTTGTGTTAAAGTTAGGGAGGAAGCATGCATGCATGGCCATTCACAAAAGGCAAAATAGGAAATGTCCAATAAATTTACAGATAAAATTATTTTTTGGAGTAGTAGAATAACATATATAGCCAATCTCTATATCACAAAATATCACATGACACTTCAATTACTATATTTAAAAGTACGACATCTAATTAAAATTTAATTTAAAAATTCGGTGAATCGGCTCGATTGGTAAATGATTCATTAACAATTTTTAAAACTAAGTTGACTAGCTAAGTTGGTACATGGTTCATTCATTAATTTCTTCTCCCGATATATGTAAAATTCATTGGTTTTTTCAATATTAGCTGATAATGTAAATGTGTAAGCATTTTTTGTATTTGATTATACATCTTTGTTTTGTTCTCCCACGAGATGTAAAATTCATTATTTTTCTAGATATTAGTAGGTAATTTAAATGTATAAATGTTATCTTAATTTGAGTATACGTGTGTAATTCGAGATAAAGAATGAATTGTACATGAGAAGAAAAAACTTCTAACTTAAGGAAAGAAATGATTAGTTAGTTAGTTGGTTAGAGTCTTGGGGACAAAGCATTCTACAAGCACAATCAAACTCTCCGTCTCTCTCTGTATGCACTCATTAAATAATGTAAATTATCATTCTATTTGATAAATTATGGGGTATAATAAAGGATTTAGTGGAGGAAAAATGTTCAAATCTATATGACATTAAATCCCTTGTAGGATTTGTAATACGAATACTTTTACACTTTATAGAGATATAAGGGGCCATTTTAGGATTCTATTTTTTAGTATCGTGTCCAAAATGAACTCTGAAGCTCAAATCGAGTAATTATATTGTTACCAAGACATCTAATTAAATTTTAATATGAAACCTCGGTGGGTTGACGTAGTTGATATTTTGATTCATTCATTAATATTTTTTAAAACTTGGTTGGTACATGATTTGTTCATTAATTTATTCTCTCAAGATATGTAAAATCTATTGGAACATAACAAAAAATTAAAATTATTATTTCAATTGTGATAAGTTTCTGTCGTATCTAAATTCGCAAAGAATAAATTTTTTTTTATTCGTTAAAATTTAGGAAAAGAATACATCGTATATTTAAAATAAAAAAAATCATGTTTTTTAAGAATTTTTTTTACACAAGTATTCTTTATTAGTTAAATAATATATATTTTAGAAGAAAATATTTTTCTAAATAAGAATTATCATGCACAATATTAATTAGTTAATTATTATTATAATTAATATATTAGTATAGTATAATATCAAAAATACAAATAATATAATAATTTCATATATAATATGATGAACTAATAGTATATAGAAAAAGAAATAATACACTTAAATGCCCACCTACTAGGATGCCACACAACCACTTATTTACTCCTTTCATCCATAAATTTATTTCTTTATATACAATTATATATTATGAACAAGAGCAATCAGTGTATACACAGAAAGATATACAGGCAAAAACAACGACAATGGCAGAGCAAGAATCCACCCCAACTCCCTCCAATATCGACCCCTACAAGATCCTCAACATCGTCCAAAACCCAGATGGCTCACTAACTAGGCACGTATCGCCCCCCTCCGTTCCTCCAAACCCCGAACCCAGTCAACTCACTGATTCCAACTCGCCCACTTCTCTCTCCAAAGACATTCCTCTCAATCCCACCAACAAAACCTTCATTCGCGTCTTCCGCCCCATTTCTCTCTCTCCTCCGGCCACCAAAATCCCCGTCATCGTCTATTTCCACGGCGGCGGATTTATATTTTTCAGTGCTACATCGGCTCCTTTTCATAAATCATGCGCCCGCATGGCTTCTCATTTCCCTGCTTTAATCCTGTCCGTTGAATACCGTCTCGCGCCAGAACACCGCCTTCCTGCAGCGTACGATGATGCCATGGAGGCAATCGCGTGGGTCCGGGATCAGGCTATGGAGATCAACGGTTGTGATCCGTGGTTGAAGGAGATGGCTGATTTTTCTAATGTTTACTTGATGGGAAGTAGCGCGGGGGCAACTATAACCTATTACGCGGGTGTACATGCACTTGATACTGATCTTGGACCGATTAAGATCGTAGGGCTGATAATGAATCAGCCTTTTTTCAGTGGGGTTGAGAGAACCCCATCGGAATTAACATTCGTTAATGATAAGATTGTGTCATTGGTGGCTACTGATCTGATGTGGTCATTAGCATTGCCCAAAGGTAGTGATCGCGATCACGAGTATTCTAACCCGTTTGATCGTGAGGATGCAGATAAGATCAAACGGCTGCCGAGGTGTTTGGTAAGAGGGTACGATGAGGACCCATTGGTTGATAGGCAGAAGAGAATTGCCAAAATGTTGGAGGCACGTGGAGTGCACGTGGTGGCTAGTTTTGAGGAGGAAGGATCCCATGGTGCGGAGCTGTTTGATCCAAAAAAGGCCGAGGCATTATATGATTTGATCAAGAATTTCATTTCCTCTTCTACATGATATTTCTAGTGTGAACAAGTCTATATTGTAATTTATGGCCCCTTTATTGGCAGTTGGGAGTAGTATATCCAATGATAATATTACGATAAGATGTGTCGAAATATAATTATTAATCGATATTTTACGATAAATAAATGAGTCAAATGATTATAAATATTATTATAATATTATCAATCTGAGTGTCTGTTTTTATTATTCGTTATTTCTAAGTTTAATTTTATTATTGTCTAAAATTAATAAAATCAAGAAATTATTATTGCATGCGTTGTCGAATTGAGATAAAATTTAGTGACCTTACAAGTACTTGTCTACTTCATGATTTTCTATTTGAATTAATCATGCAAAGACAATGATCTCAGTTGCGATCACCCAAATACAATTTACTACAATTCAAATAAACAAAATCGTTTTATTTTGAGTTACTAATCGTATTATATGTGTGCAGCAAATTTTAATGCACACTGGTTTATGATGCTTATGGAAAGCTTACGTTGACGTGATGGCTATGAGTTCCAGTGTCATAAATATTTTTTATTTTTGTAACAATTGGTAATACTAGAGCAATTAATATCTATGTTGTAATATTGATTTTAATGATCATTTTGATTTTTCAGCTATAGTTATTGTTCCGTCAACATAATTATTAATATTCTGACATTATTATTGTCTTTTTTCTTTCAAAGAAAATAATAGTTTGTATTTCAAAATTTTGATGGGATGGATTATATTATTCGAGTCTTTCCCTTAATTTGATGAGAAAATGAGAAATTAATATTTCATATATTAAAAAAGAGCTAGCTGAATTACGTTGTACATTGTTAATATCAAGAAATAAAATAATTGAGAATTTCGGGTATCTGGTCGAATCGTTAAAGTAGGTAAAATGGTGATGAATCTGGTTAGTAAAATGAGTCCTTCAAGATGGCTATGTGGTGCTAAAAAGTAGAAACTGATTTTCAGCAATAGTTTTAGCTCAAGTGTTTTTTTTTGTTGAACGATAAATGTATTTTCGGGCTAGTTTACGCATTAATCGAGACTAAATTCTTTCTCGGTCGGTCAATCTTAAGGATGCATCCCCACATCAGCCTGATACATTTAAGAGATTTTCTCTTAAGTGCCGACTCAAAGATTTAAACGTGAGCTCAAGTTTACTTCCCATAAAGAAGGTATTAACAAAAATTTGATTCATAATTCTTTTATGAAAGAAATTTATTAATTAGCAGTTGACTATGATTTGGCTACTGACCTAAGAGGGCCATGCATGTCTAAATTCTGTCAATTCCTTTTGTTGGGCTAGCATTTTCTTAGTTTTTTTCTGTTAATCTTTCCACGAATATAAGGACTTTCTTAGATTATAAAACAATTAAAAATACTTTTATTAAATAATTTAAATTTAAGATCATAATTTAAAAAAAATATCATGTATAAACTTCAATATTCATGAAAACACTCACAATAAGACTGTTCTTTTTATTTTTAGAGACGAATCGAAAAGAGTATCCTAATTAATTACCTGAGTTACGATTTTAGAAATACAATTGCAAAAACATATTTAATGTGAATGCATTAAAATCATTTCAATACTACATACATATATATTAATGAAAATTTTCTTTATCATGTAAAAGCATCAATTAAAATAATTAAAACAAAATCCAGATCCACCACAAGTTTGGTAAAACTAACTCTCCTTTTACACCGGATTAGGAGAATAAATCTATGCTAAAGAAATAGTAAAACCTAGTTAACTAACAAGATAAGCTCAAATAATGCTAGCACCCGACCTTTATGTCTAGCCAGTCATATTCTAACCTTAATTTACAAGACATGGTACATAAATAGAAATTACACCACTTCAAAATGTCATTGTGCATGGTAAAAAAAATATACACAACCCTAATTACCAAACCCTAACTATATAATTATCTCTTCTTGTCCAGATTTCTGGTTAGGTAAATATTTCAAGCTTAGTTATAATCATACACAATCATGTCAAAATTTGACCCTTATGAACACCTTAACGTCGTTCTCAATGAAGATGGTACCCTCACGCGATATCTCAACATTCCTAAACTTCCGGCAACCGGCGATGAACAAATTTTGCCCGGTCAAACCGTCGTATCCAAGGACGTCACTCTCGACGCCACCAAAAAAACCTGGATGCGTATTTTCCGCCCAAATAAATTACCCTCGAATGACAAATCCGTCGCTAAACTCCCTATCATAATTTTCCTCCACGCCGGAGGGTGGATTGATTTAAGTGTTGCCAATGCCTTTTGCCACGAGACATGTAACAAAATGTCCCATGAGATCCCGGCCATCGTCATCGGCCTCGAGTTCCGGCTAGCACCAGAACACCGACTTCCGGCACAGTACGATGACGCCGTGGATGCTATTAATTGGGTAAAAAATCAAGCATTGGACCCCACAGGTGACCAATGGCTAAAAGACTACGCGGATTATTCAAGATGTTACCTATATGGGGCTAGTTGTGGTGCAAATATTGCATATAACGCCGCGTTACGCCTACTAGAGACAAACCTAGAGCCCCTAAAAATTGTCGGGCTAATTATGAACCAGCCCTTTATAGGTGGAAAACAAAGAACAAAATCTGAGCTTAAGCTTGCGACGGATCAATATTTTCCTTTACCGGTTATTGATCTCTTGTGGGAGCTTTCATTGCCGGTGGGAACGGATCGGGACCATAGATTTTGTAACCCTTTGACAGAAACAAACAAAGAGAAGCTCAAATCGATTGGAAAGTGTTTGGTAATCGGATTTGGTGGCGATCCGTTGATCGATCGCCAACAAGAATTTGTGAAAATGTTGGTGATGAGAGGGGTTTTAGTGGAGGCTAAATTTGATGATGTTGGATTTCATAATATCGATATGATTGATCCTCGAAGGGCTTCAGCTATCTTGAGTTTTATCAAAGATTTCGTTTGATAGATCATTAATTCATTCATAATTTCGTTTGATAGATCATATCAAATCTGGCCTCCTGGGAATTAAGTGTTTGGTACATGCATGCATGCCATGCATGCACGCACTAGGGCTCATAGATTTGATCAATTAGGGTAGGTATTGCAAAATAAATAGTTGCAAATATTAATTTATTGTTATCACTGCTGTATGTTGCATTTTCAATTTGTATTCAGTCATGAGTTGAGGCGGTGAATATCATTAATCTTGATCACTTGATCATGTATTTTTATTTAATTCAATTTATCAGAATTCCTAGAAACATATGTATTTTCTTTGATTTTCCTCTCTTCAGTATATTTCTTTTGAGTTGGTTTGTTTCAATTGAGCGACGAAATTGATTTTAGCAGTTTTTTTTATTCGGGTTTTAGGATGTGAGACTTCTTTTCACACATTGTATTCTCTCTTCGTAATTTGTTTCGATTTGAATTTTTCACGTAAATATTGTATTCATATTTTTAAATTCCCATTTTGTGTTTAACAATGTATGTAATAGTTTATGAACTGTTGCATTAGTCTCGTTGCACTCCCAAATGATTGTGGCTTTCAAATCCAGTCAAAGAATAGCGAATATATAATTTGATATGTTAATTAAAGATAAAAATATATAATTTGGTTTTGCGTAAGAGAAGTTACTATATATATAAACAAAATAAGATACAAATAGTACCCAACTTATCATTTCAAATTATTATGACAAACTATGACTTGTTAGAAAAATATATTTTTAAATTAGTTATTAAGCACATATATACAATATATAAATTTTTTATTTATGCTTTGAGTATAAAATTTTGAGAAGTTTAACATTTTCATCTTCAAGTTAAATTTTTTTATTAATATACAATTAATTAGATTTCACAATTGTTCATGTTAATCGAGTGGAAAATAATACATATATATATATATATATATATTTAGAATGATAATAATAATAATAATAATAATAATAATAATAATAATAATAATAATAATAATAATAATAATAATCATTACTCCTATAACATACTACATAAGACTAACTTCGACATGCAAAATGGTTTTAATTTTTGAACTAAAATACAGATTGACAAAAGCTCGACACCAAACAGACATTCTAACCCAGTCACAAAGTTGGATAAACTGATCAAGCAGTCACAATATTTTTATAAAATTTAATAAGAGTTGTTTCATATAATAATAATTTTAATAGACTATTTATACTACTTAAACCTTAAAAATAAATAAAAATTAATAAACTTAAAAATAAAGCCCAAAACATAAACGGGCTCAAAATAATTAAATCTACTAGGCTATCCTATTAATAAATAAAAACACATCAAATACTTATATAAATTGTCCATAAATACCAAAATACAAATTATAACGAATCTTGGCGGATAGCTCTTCTTGTGTCATTCCCCCATTCTTGGAGAAAATTTGTCCTCGAATTTTGAAATGAAGTAATATCAAGCACCAATAGTTAGTTTCTAATTTCTTTTGAACAAATTTTGTACAATGTTGCAGCTCCAAGATTTTTTTTGGAAATAACTTTGAAATAATTAGCGCCTTCATATTAATCTGCACTTTCAACAAATAATTAGACACAACGAAATCAAAATATTCTAAGTTGACGAACACATGATTATGAACAATCTCATAATCAATTTCAATTTTTATGATATCCGCATCTTTATGTCGCGTTGACTTCAAATCATGATCCTCCTCAACTACTAAGTTTGGTTCGTCTTTAACTATAACCATTTCTTCAATCTTCTCTTTCGTGTCCTCCACACTCTCTACTAGAAGGATCGACTCACATAACTGAGAAGTAGGATTGATGGCACTACAACTTTCTTGAACATTTTTCGTGCAGGTTAAGAAATTCTTACAACACATACCAACTTCATCAATTAGAGAAACAATCTCCTTTGACACTCTTCTCTATCTCTTCTTTTCTCAACTTGATACCGACGTTTTAAATTGTGAAGTTTATAATATGCTTCTTCTAATTCCTCTAAGAGATCATCATATTCGGCAACAAGTTTTTACGATGACGCACATAAATTTCATGGTCCAACAAATCACATTCATTCGTAAGAAAACAAATATTTTCCTTTTCAAGTGCAATCCTTGCTTTGGTAATTCTAGACATTTTAAATCACAAGATACAAGTATCAAATTGTCAAAACCAATTACTCTTGGGATCTCTTAAGAAAAGAATCAAAAGTTTAGTATCAAACTTGTAAATTGCTCCAAAATGGGGGAGTGACTTAGAGATATCTATTGAGGTAAATGGCCAAATTGAAAATGTTCCAAGACTTGAGGTACCCAAATAGAATAAGTAGCTAGCTAAACAGGAGGGCCAAAGTATTGTTATGGCAATAAGAAATCAAACCTAGATTATACCTTCCTCTTATGTTAGCATAATCAGTAGAATCGTTCTTGTCGTGAACTAACTCTTAAGCTCTAAATTGAATTTATGTAACTTTGTAATCACATAAATTCATAAAGTTGGACACAATAATTAAACAACCACAATATTTTTATAAAATTTGAATAATAAAAATTGTTGCATAATAATAATAATTTTAAGAGACTATTTATATTACTTAAATCCTAAAAATAAATAAAATTCAATAAACTTAAAAATTAAGCCCAAAACATAAACGGATTCAAAATAATTAAATCTACTAGGATTTTTAATTAATAAATAAAAATAAATCAAATACTTAAATTGTTCATAAATATCAATACATGAATTATAATGAATCTTGACCGATAATTTTTCCTGTGTCACAATCTAAACTTATAAAGTTTCTCTCTAAATCTTAAGGTTTTTTTTTTCTTCTTGTTTTTAGAAATCACACTAGAGGTTCAATCAGTCATGACTCACGAGAGCTCTAGTCGTACATTAATTTTAAGGGTAAAATATATAAATAACACTTTTACTATACGTAATGATGTTTTGCAATGATTTGTACAATGACCTTTGTAAAATTGTGGTGGGCCCCACAAAAAATGATGGAACCCACCATAATTTTACAAAAGTCATTGCACAGATCATTACATATAGCAAAACTCTATAAATAATTTGGACCTAGTTAAATAATATAAAAACTATAAAAAAAAAAGAGAGTAACCAAATGAAGGATTAGTCAAATAAAAAAGCAAACTCCAAGGTTTCACAACGTTACCTCATTCTGGGGAGATGCCTTAACTAAAGAATAAAGATCGATAGATGCAATTGACAAACAAAATATTTCAATGATTATACGGGTAATGTTTGGTTATTGAGGCTTATAATAGTTGTAGTGTGAACATAGAGTTTTAATATGATTGTAGTTATATTTGTGAATCAAATAAATTATATTTAAGATAAATTAATTTTAGATGGTTAACATTCTCTTTTAAGTACGTTTGTACTTGAAAACGTATAAAATCCACAAATTGATATATGAATTAACATACACTATGAATTTGTACCGTTTTGCCCCATTTGACTCCAACCCTAGGTTATATTATTCTCGAAAATATCGTTCATTAAGTTATCTATATTACCCTTTTAAGGACAATGATTTGGAGATTTTGAGTCACTTTTTGACAAACTGAGAATCCAAGGTGAGGTTTTCAAAGAAAAAGGAAAAAAGAACATTACTGTGCAGGGAGAAAATTCTAAACTTTGGGATGCCATATTGATGCAGGGTGCAAACAAGGGGAAGTAATTTGCAATTTTGTACAAATAGTTAAGAAAATGCTCACACCAGACTTGGAGTGTAATCTACCGCACCAGACATATTCCCTCAATACTTCAGCACAAGGGAAAGGAGTAGTGATATTCACAGATGCCTCGTAAAATGTAAACTTCTTCGATCCATCCCCCCAAAACTCCTTTCTCTCTCTAAAACAGGCTCCATCTATAAATTCCATACATTAGTCGCCTTACTTCTCAACCAGTCCCCTTTTCCCATTACTTCAAATCTTTGTAAAACCTCCCTCACAATGTCAGGCGGTGGAGGCGACGCTCCGCCGCCGTCATCGTCGGTGAATAGCGGCGAATTTATCCTCCGGTTGCTGCGAAATCCGCCGCAACAACCCCGTCAGCAAGCACAACAACGACCGGCTCAAAATCTGCCTCACGATCCCGCCGTTGCCGCCGTGGGACCCAGCATCTCCTTCCCGCCGCCATTGTACCAATCCAATGTTCCTAGTGGTCACGAGCATCTCTCCCATCGATCGCCTTGGTCTCAGTCTCCTACCCATTTCGCTCCTCATAACTTTTTCCTCCAAAACCCTAACCCTAATTTGAACTCTGCATCGCCACCACGACCTGGATTTGATCAGACCTACCAGCAGAATTATCAACTCAATCAGAGTAACTTATTTGGTGGAGACGATGTTAAAAAGGTAGGCTCTTTTGGTACGAATCCCAAATTAAACTCAGCTCATCAGCAGGTACAGACCAATTTTATGTTTGGCTCATTGCCTTTTGATATCCACAACAATGTCGCTGTATCCAGTTCAAATGATAATCAATTACGACGTGATGATAGAGTGGGTTTATTAGGGAACAGAATCCAGAATGGTTTGGAAAAGGAGTTTCAAAAATCTCTTGAATTAAATCAAAATAAGGAACTAAATGCGCATGCATTTGGGGATCATGGTGGTGGTGGTGGTAGTAACAGGTGGGTGGAAACACCTGTGAGGTGCCCGCCACCAGGGTTTTCTAGCAACCCTAGCGTGGGGAATAAAAGTGGTAGTTTTGCGCAGAATAGGAGTAAGGGAAAGGGTAAATTTGGTGAATTGAATCATAGGAATGTCACTTCAGTTACCGAGGAGGAGAAAGGAAGAGCAATGAGTGGCAGGATGTCTGGTGAACGATCGCTTATTGGCCAGCTTTATCGCCCTGGTCTGCCTGCAGGAAGTAATCTGCATTCAGTTACTACACCGGAGTTTGAAGAGTCTCTGTTGGAACTGCATGGTGAGGTTAGAGGGGATCTGATGAGGAGAGAAGGTGATCAAGTTCAGACAGAATTGGAAGATTTAGATGAACGGGTTATGGGCACATTAGATCTTGTAGATGAATCTGCTGAGAAAAGTGTAAAAAAGAAGCGTGATAAGGTAAATGGCTTTGCTCATACAATCTTTGCTTACTGAACCGATGGTACTACTTAAATCATTTTTCCTTTTCCTTTATTGATATTTGTAAGTAAAGCTGTGTTTGAAATGAAAACAGTGATTAATTGTAGCATCCTTTTATCACAAGCTCGAAATTCAGCCCAAGGGGCACGTCATCAAAATTTTTTAGTTCATGCAAAACCATTAATATGTACTGGCTGATGGAGTTTACTAGTTTCATAGCAAAGATTAGAACTGTACTAATCAATACCAAGTAAAATTAATAGAGGTATGTGTATACATATGATTGTATTACACTACTGTTATTGTTTAGAATTTTTTGTGTGGCTCATTCTTACGTATTCATTGCTTGTTTGGAATTTTTAAGTTCATGCTCCACCTGAGGTCTACTAGTTGGCTATCATGTCACATGACATGCTCCTAATGAAGGCAATTTCTTGTCTCACCTATTTATGTAGCACTTCATAATGGAAACACTTGTTAAGTCATGTATAGATTTGCAAAAAGCATCCCAATGCTGGTGAGTCATGGCCGCATTTGATTTCACGAGCAGTAAAGTAGTTGCGTGCTAAATCTTTTATGAGCATCACCGTTAGGATGTTTTCTATAGTTTCTATATAAATTCTCTCTGATTATGTGCCTAAACAAAATGAGTTGAGAAGGTTTTCCATCTAATCTTGTGTCTATTAGAAACAACTAGAATGAAGAAAAGAACTCATTGAGGAATGCTTATTGCTAATTGTATACTTCTAAAATGCACCTCCCAGTTGCTGAAAGCGAAGGTGCTTGTTGAAATGATCAACTAAGGTAAGTGAAGCATATGCAACACATGGGAGTAATCAGCATATAACTCAAACTCCCTTACCCTTCTCTCCACCAAATAAAGAACAAGGGTATCTTTATTTGTTTTATTTTCCTAAAGCATATGTGGTGAGAGTGAGCCCATAGTTATCAAGGGCGCACCTAGGCTCGAGCACAGGCAAGGTAAAACTTTTGTGCTACACTTTACTGAGGCCTATTATCGAAGGTAGATAAGTTGTGGACTTTCACGCTTAAGCCCAAGGCGCAAGGCTAGTTAAGGTGTGCCTAGGCAAACAATCTGACTTGTTATTATCTTTAGAAAACCAAACCTGAAAAAATAAAAATCAATCAACAAATCCAATAAGAAACCTAATTGACAAACCCAAAAAGATATTAGAAACCCAAATTCCAAAAGAAAGCCTCACAAGAAATTACAAACAGCCAGTTGCATGCTTTCTTCGTAGTCTCACAAGAAAGTCTTTTTTTTTTATTCCTCTTTACTTCTTTTTTATTGGAGGACATGAGTTTTCTGATTATATTGAACTCGTTTTTAATAGCTTATTATTTATTACTTTTTGGTTGTTAATGTTCTTTTGCATATTTCTTTTTCTATTTTTATAGAACTTTTAATATACTACATAACAACGACTCATTATATTATTACCCAAACCCATCAAAGTTGGGTGAAACTTGGAATTAGATAAAGGGAAGAGCCTGTGGGTGAATCTGCTAAAAATAGCATCTAAATTTTAAAGGGAGGTTCTTCTATATAATATCTTGTTTGTGCTTGTTATTAGTTAAGTAGCCATATAGGTAAAAGCAATTTTTGCGTTTATGTTTTGATACTCAAAATGTCAAAGGAATTATAGAATGCCATTGAATTATATATAGTTATTGAATTTCATTCATTTTACGCAATTTCAAAAAGGTTTGCGCCTCACGCCTTACACAATTTCATACGTTTTTTGTTCTTCCTAGAAACTTTCTTTGTGCATTGTGTGCATGCGCTTAGAATAACTTTTTTCTTGATTGAGGATCACTTATTTAGTTGACTTTAATAATTAATATATTATAAGTTAATAATCTCTAATAATTAATATAACTTTATAAACCAACTTCATTTTTTATTTTTTTATAATTTTTGTGGAAAATAGAACAATATTTTATTGTTTAGAGGAGGAAATTACAAAGCATGAGGAGGACAAGAAGTCCTCTCAAAAGAAATTAGTGAAAACAAGAGGAGAGAAACATAAATTAATTAAGCACTGTCCGCCAATCGCTTTGAGGATCAGACTAAGAAATTTCTCCAAAAGCGCCCATTGCATGAAGGCAAAGAGAAAGATATTCTATCCCAAAGCAAATCAATATTTATAGTCCGATCGCAAAAAATTCTAGCATTCCTCTCGATCCAAATTCCACACAAAATAGCAAAACAATCACATATCCAACGAATCCTCCTATCATTCATATGACCAAAAGGCCCAAAACCTCTTTCATTAAAGAGGGACATATTCACCTTTCACCCATCACACTAAACAAACAATACCACAACCGCCAACCCGTCAAACAAGCTTCATTTTATTGCTTATAATTAATTCTTTGAATATTTAATAGAATAATACTCCTTCGGTTTCAAAATTAGAGTTGCATCTTGACTTTTAAAGTAATTTGCGATATCCTTAAACTCAAAATCAATAAGAATTTATTTGTTTTTTGTTCAAACAAATATAACTCTCATAAACTAACTAAAAAGTACTATTAATTACCGTATTTGTTGCTTTCAAAATTAAATGAATTCATATCAATTTTGACCTTTTAGATTTTAGCAAATTGACTTAGAAAATTGAAATGTATCTTCAATTTTGGAATGGAGGGATACATTTTAGGTAATAGTCTTTCGTACTATTAATCATTAGATTGGAAATATAGTTACATATAGGCATTTTATTTATATATATAGACACACATTAGTATAACTTTATAACTATATATTTGATCTAAAAAGTATTAAGTATATTATAATATAGATCATTTAAATAAGAAGTTTATCTTCACTAAAAGTTAAAAGACAATGCTTCTACAAAATATGACTTCCTTGTTCATGAAAATATTACAATGGAAATTAATACATGAACATGTAAAGCAACCTTCTCTAACTCAAACAGATATTAAGAGTTTCTTTATGTATTAAGCTGATGCTAAATGCCTAAATGTACTTTTTTACAAAGTAGATGACAATGTAGTTAAAAAAATTGTACGTAAGGTCTTAGTTTCGTACCTACCACCATACATGTGAAACTGTGAAAGGATGTATTTTGGTTAATGAAAGTAGATGTAAACTTAATAATCTATAATTTCTTGCGATCAGGATTACAGATCTGATAAGAGAGGGCAATGGATACTTCCCCAACGCATGAGGAGATTCAGAAGACAGATTGAATGCCGCAGTGATATAAACCAGCTAAATACTGCTTTCCTTACAATTTATGAGTCACTAATACCATCTAAGGAAGAAGAGGCGATGCAGAAGCAATTATTTGCGTTACTGGAGAAACATGTTACCAAAGAATGGCCTAAGGCTCGGTTGTATCTTTATGGATCATGTGCTAACTCATTTGGGTTTAGAAAAAGTGACATTGATGTATGCCTTCTAATTGAGGACGCAGATGTTAACAAGTCTGAGGTCTTGTTGAAACTGGCTGACATTTTGCAGTCAGATAATTTCCAGAATGTGCAGGTGAAGATTTCACTTGTTAACTTGTGCATGATTGTTTCCTCCATAATATAATGCTAGGATGTAGTGAATGTGTGCCATTGACCTTTTTCTTTTTTCTTTCATTGAATTTTGGGTGATGGAGTTGACTTGTGTCTTACATATGCTTAATAGAGTTGATGCTAACATGTTGAAGATTGTTAACAATTTAAATGTATTCTGCCATTTATTTCTTATGAAGTTTTATCTCATACTCAGGTAAGTTTCTAACGCACACTTTAGTAATATAGTGATGTTGTATTCATATATCTTTCCATTTGAAGGACAGAACCCAGATATATTAAATTGCCTTAATCACTTATTCTTTAATAATCTTGTAGAAGCATTTACACTTTCTATATTCTTTTTGTTAAATAATATGTTCAAAATCTTCCTTTCAAAGTATGTGCACATTCTGTTGAATGAGTAGAATTATGGCAGAGATGAGAGATTATACATGTGTACATTTATTATTGGCAATTTTGGAAACTAAATGGTGCATTTTGGTAGAGATGGTTAGAAAAGTGTTTTGTTTTAGTAAAACCCATGAATTCCCATTGAAGTGTACCTCACATCAGTGGCAGAAAAAACTGAAGTGAATGTCAGTTGAGGATGAATTCGTACAATGCTGGTAATGCATGCAGCAAGCGTAATATTAAACTCCAAGGATGGGTATGCTATCATAATCATTTAATTCCGAGTAGTAATCTTTTTACTACTTGAGATGTTAGAGGTCTTGATTCTCAGAATTCTTACTTTTACAGTAATGCCATTATTGTTCTGTTTTTTTAGAGAATTTGCATAAACTATTGTACCACCTTCATCTCATATTAGGTATTCTCCTGAAAATAATGTATTTGCCAAGGATTTTAAGATGTGGATGACATTTAAGAATAATATTATTTAATATATATCTGAAATAATTCTTGAGATCTAAATGAAAATTTGAATAATAAAATATTGTAGACTGTATCTGTAAATGCTTCAACGAGCCCCTTATAATCCACACCTGTTGCACTGTTTTGAAACATCGCACTAATTGAATCGGTGTGTATGTCTGAACAGATTATTTCCTTTGCTAGTAGTTGTTTTGAAGACTTGGATAGACTAACCTTTTCCTCTTGGGGTTGCATTCAGACCTTGCAGATGGTGTATTAATTGAGATTGTGAACGGCCTTATTCTTTGTTTATTATCATGACTTTTTCAGCGAGTTATCATATCTGCATTTGCTCCATTTGTGTAGTAAATGCTATTCGGGGACTTTTCTTAATACTCAACAAAATTGTCGATTAGTTTCATCATCAATTGTAAGTTTCAATTAATCGTTGGTCCTAATTTAATTATGTCTATAGGCGCTGACGCGTGCTAGGGTGCCCATAGTGAAGCTTATGGATCCAGTGACTGGAATCTCCTGTGACATATGTGTTAACAACTTTTTGGCTGTTATAAATACAATGTTGCTTCGAGATTATGCACAAATAGATGCAAGACTACGGCAGTTGGCATTCATTGTGAAACACTGGGCGAAGTTGAGAGGAGTCAATGACACTTACCAGGGGACCCTGTCTAGCTATGCGTGAGTTGGTTTGAGCAATCGAATGGCAGATAATTATGTTCTTTACTTATCTCAGTTGTTAGCTAATTATTTTGATCCTTTTGCAGATATGTCTTAATGTGCATTCATTTCTTACAACAGCGTAGACCTGCTATACTTCCATGCTTACAGGTGTGTTATTTTATTGCCTTTCAAACTTCCAGCATGCATTTGAGGGTAGTTGTTTGCATTGGATTTTGGTCTGCCATTATCTAGATAATACGTGTTCTGTCGTGCTGTCTAAAAATGTACTTAATTTCCATAATCTTCATGGACTGGATGTGCTTCTTGGCTGTATTCTATTGAATGTGTCTCCTATTTACTCATTTTTGCTGCTGACCAAGTGGCATTCTTGGGAAGGGTACTCAACATAAAATGTCTTACTTTGATTTGGTACCCAAGAATGTCCAAAACTAATACTGCCCATTTGGATCTAATGACTGTCAGATGTTCTGAATCAAGAGCTTACCAAAAAACTTAAGTGCTGCTCTATCATCCTTTTGTTTCAACTTATTTAGTTGCACACTTCTGAATTACTTTTTTTTTTTTTTTTTTCCATTTTGCGTGGTCGAAAAGAGACTAATGATCTTCTAAGGAGTTTGTCTTTCTATTTTATCTTTACAGGTATTATTGTGTGAGACCTTATAGATCGAATTTTACATCCTTGTGATGCCATTTTTTTTAATTGCGGTGTTTCGACCTACTAATATTATATATGGCATTCTAGCTTTAAAACCTGTTTTATAAGGTGTAGGGTGGGAAATCCTTGTATTGCATTATGGGAATCTATTTGCAGCTTGCTCTCTGATTAAAATACTAATTGTTTTTTGAAAATTTTTATGGTCCCTGGAATTCTTTGGTGAATGGTACTTAACTATCAAAAGAGAAACATGCAGGATAAGCTTATTTTAAACTTTTTTGTTGTCTTCCACTTATTTTCTTTTGGGTTTTATCTTTGTAGTAATTTTTCTGATGCCTAACAGAACATGACATCTGCAATACTTTGCCGTTGTGGACCCGTGGTTAATAAATTTTAGGTTTTAAAGAATTAGATCATATTATTCTAACTTTCCAGAGTGTACCACAATGAACTCCAAATTTGCTCGACCCTTGCACATTAACCATTTGTGTCTAATGTTTCCAAAACTGCATTTTATTTAGCGTTTCCCTGGTACTTGCATCAAGCTTAGTTCGGTCACATATATATATAACTTTAGAACGCCTTTTCTACCTGTAACTATTTTTTGGTGTATGATCTTGGTTAGAGTTATATTAAAACTTGTCCAGAACAGGTGGCCAACGTCCATGTACTCACATGTACAGTATACATCAAATAACATAGTAAAAGGACTGGTGCTATAAAACAACCCCCAATTCAGAAAACTTGGTAAATTTGCAAAAGCCACATCGGAGCCCATAAACACCTAATGAAGCAAAAGATTCTACATTTAATGCCGCAAGTGAATCTCTGTACTCACAAAGACTGGCTTAACTCACTGCATCCCCAGAACAGAAAGCATCTTGGGCGCCAAAGATCTCTCCACCACACAATGTGAAAGAATACAATCTTTTTTTCCTCTGCTTTTAATTATATACTACAGCAATTCACCAGTACTTTCTTTTTGCTGGTAATTTTACTTGAACTTGGTTGTATGTAACATCCAACGAAGTGTGATCTTGCTCACTCTTTAGATACTATTGCAACTTGCAAGGGTAGATTTAGGAAAATTAGCTTTGGTGTTTCACGAACATAGGTTTACTGACTAGCAACTGCTGACATAACTAGGATAGTATTTGTTTTTTCTAAAACAAGATAGTACTATGGACAAACACATACTTGTACATTGTTTAATTCATTCTTTCTTGTTTGTTTGTCAGGGAATGGAGAGAACTTTTGCAACAAATGTAGACAATACTGAATGTGCTTATTTTAATCAAGTAGATAAACTTAGTGGTTTTGGATCCCGTAATAAGGAAAGTATTGCTCAACTGGTCTGGGCATTTTTCAGTTATTGGGCATATTATCACGATTATCCAAATGAAGTGATATCGGTGCGTACAGGATGCAAATTGAGGTGAGATAATTCTATATATAAAGTATAACTTTTGTTCTCTATGTATATGTATGTATGTATATACATAAGTACACACACACACACACTAATTGAATTTATAAAAGAATAGTATCTCATTTTATGTTGCACATAATGTCATAAGCTTCTGCACGTCTATGCTGCTTGTTAAACGTTTCGCTCTCAACCTTGCTGACATAGAAGTAGCATAGTCAAGGCTATTGTGGTGTTAGAGGCTTCCCTTCTTTTGATGTCAATTTGTGCATTCATTCTCAAGTGATTATATATAAGTGAGTATAAGCAATTAGACTTACCTGAGGTTTTAGCTCTTGAATCATGAATTATTTTCAACCTTTTATGTCCTTAAAAATTGTCAACAGTTTGAAATTTGTCCCAACCTGAAAACCTGGAGATTTTATATACCTGTTTGAGGGCAATTTGCAAAACCGTCCCACATGTTTACCCGCTTTTGAAATGTGTTCCATGATGTTTTGATTTTTGTTTATGTCTACCATTTGCCAATTTTTTTGAATGGAAACATTTGAGAAACATCCAACCCAAATGGAATGGCTTTTTCGGCCGAAAAATTAAATGACACTATTCCTTAAAAAGTCAAATTAATGGGCAGAGGTGACACAGTTGCAAAAATTTGGTAAAATGGTGGAGGACATTGCAAATTCAGAACATCATGTAGCACATTGCAAAATTGGGTAAACATGAGGGGACAGTTTTGCAGATTGCTCAGAGTATACATCTTATTGGCTAACCCATAGCCACCTTACTGTGTTGAAATTTACAGCAAGCATGAGAAAGATTGGACTAGGAGGATTGGGAATGATCGTCATCTTATATGCATAGAGGATCCATTTGAGATATCACATGATCTGGGTCGTGTGGTGGACAAGTATAGCATCCGAGTCCTGAGGGAGGAGTTTGAACGTGCTGCAGACATTATGCAGAATGATTCTGATCCTTGTGTAACGCTCTTCAAGCCGTATGTTCCGAGCTGACTTCTGTATTCTTGTTTATCAAGGGATGGCTGTAATTATGATAATCTAGTCCGGCTTGTAAATCTTAATAGTGTCATCGCACGCTCTCCTTTTGGCTATGCATGTATTCTAGTTGCCATCCACTCTGAACTCAGCTTGTAAAGAACCGTTCTCTATTTATTGTCTATTTTGGGGGTTACCATCTTGACTAAAGGTGAGCGAGAAACTCTTGATGTGGATAATTTGATTATCAATTTGATTTAGTTACAACTCTCTACTCCCCATCAGTCCAGTTTATTTTGGTGAGGGGCGACGAACTTGAGCCCATTTATATACACCCATTTATATGCAATTGAAAGCTGTTATTTCAGTTTCATTTTAGTTTCTTTAATTAGAGGGAAAGAGTTTAGGGGTTTCTTGTAAATGCCCTACACACTATTTTATTTATGTTTTGCCATTTGTATACTGGTTGAAGTGTATAATATGTATGAAGTCATACTTTACTAGTGTGTGTTTATACACACACACACACACACACAAAACTAGGCCAAATAGTACACTACTGTAGTGATCATACTTATGAATTTATATTTATACAAGTAGGCCAATCGAATCTCCCTACTTCCCATCTAACAACAACATTATGGATCATGGTGTGATAGTTGAAGATCAATTGGCTGCATCACAATCACATTGCCTCCTGAAGCATTTCTTATTATCACAGTTTGTGCCTCTTCGGCTCGGTCACGTGCTCGTTCATTAGGATATAGTATAAGTTGACACATTATAACAATCTTGAACCATACCTATAAATAGTCACTGGTTACCTATATCCCAGTCATAGCAATCATATGATAATGTACATTATTTTTTTCAATTTAAAAAAAATAAAATACAGATTGTCTTGTACAGCTTCATTTGATTGTCTTCTTCTCCAAGAGCTAGGGAATCATCATTAATTAAGTATTAATTGTGGTTAATCGAGTAGATGACATAGCTATGAAATATACCAAATAGTGATTAGAGTGATTCAAAGGTCACTTAGGTAATGTATTTTTATAGTAAGAACATGATAAGAGGGACGTCTGGTTCATTTTGTTACTTGGTTGTTTCTTTTGTTCTTTACTTGCTTCTTTTGAATTTTATACAGAATATGTATATAATATAAACCTTAGCTTCTTTGTCCCACTTTGAAAAATTAGCTAAGGGAGAGGTTAAGACCTATATCAATCCACACCAAGTTGCATTTGCAACCGATGTTGGACTATTCCTTACGGTCTAGTATGTAATTCACATCAATACACTCACTTTACAAAACCAACGTCTACATCGGCCCATATATATATATATATATATTGAGACTCTCCTTTCAAAATCATGAATATATGTTTGTTCCTTTTTAGTAATGCAATTTTATATAATGTTTACATTCATTTTACATGCATCAGACATTCAGACTTCTAAAACATACTTCTTGAGGAGTTATATAAGGTTTTTATTTGCCTTTTCCCCAAAATTTTGCATTGGTCATTATCAATACAATCATTGCATTGCTGGCTTAATTCGGACACAATAAACAGTATTTGCTAAGCTGAATGATAGAGACGCGTTGAAGTTAGACTTAATGGTCTGCATTTTTAGCATAGAAATGAGTTTTAACTCAAAGAGTTATGCTACGTAAAATATCATCAACTATAATTATCCATGTAACTCGCAACTAAAAGTTCGACATATAAAGTCGCAAGATATATAACTAAACACTAGTTCCATTACATACTCGATAAATCTTAGGATAAAGAAGACATTAGAGTGCCTTTGGTCTGTTCTTTCAGTAAGAATCAGTTTACTTGAAACTTAAAAGAGATGGGCAATCTCTCTTATGTGGATCGCCTGATTTAATTTTGTTTCTGGGTTAATCTTGCTGGAGTTTAAAATAAGATTACAGCTCATTATCGTGTCGTTATTTCTAGGATCAATTAGTGGTTGCTTATTACTTTACTCGCACATCATTTTCTTTAATTCTTTTTTTGTTGGAGAGGAAGAAGTTGAAGGAGGTAGTTGGTGGGGGAAGAAACAAGGTTGGTTCGAGAGTTAGTACAATATAAACTATAAAGTAGATATACAAACATATGTTGGTCCCCATCCTTAGCCTGCCTTAGAGGTTTGTGTTGGACTGCAGTTTTTCAATCCAATGGAGTATATATTTATTTATCTCCATTATTTTCTAAACTATACAATCTATGCTCTTAGGATCCAAAGCAAATGACATTTTAAGTTTGGAAAATGATTGCGACTAACTTGGATCCCTAAACGATAAGATAGAATAATAATGTACGAGTCTCTTTTTTATTCTCTCCTATCCTTTGCATTCACATAAGTTAAGTATTTAATATCGACATAAATTTGTTTCATATATAGCAACACTCTTAAGTTTTAACTCTATTTGTTCATCAAGTTAATGTCCTTTTTGGGCGATAGGCAATTAGATTCTTACCAAAAGGAGATTCCTTGACAATGAACCTGTTATCAATCTTCCCAAAAGGTTAAAGGGGACCAAATTAAGTAACTGTTAGTTATATGTGAGTCATCATGTTGCATCTTATCTCTAATTTGGGATAATTTCATGATTTGGATAAAGTTTGAGCATACGTGTTGACCGAATAAATTCTCAGTTTTTGTTACTTGACATCGACAGAATAGCAATGAGCAACTTTCTTAGCCAGTATCTTGCTGAAGCGCACAATTAAAAACAACAATTACTAAGAGCTTTATAGATTTACTTTAGTTTACATTTATAAATTATGAGCCCAGATTGTTACGCTTTTTGTGCGGATCGGAACTTAACCAATAAAGAATTTCGTTAACTTTTCTTTACCGTCAATAATGACCAACCTGGCTACCCTTTTTTTTTGATAGTTGCTTAACCTGGCTACCTTCTCAATAACTGATAACTGATTTATCTTAGAAATATGTTGTAACCCGCTTTGTTATTTGATATAGAACAATAGTATTATCGTCTGAATCGAATGGTTGACCACTCTTTTCTTAAGACTATATTCGCCCCTTACTTTTGCTACACAGGGTTACTACGAATTAGTCTCCCAAGATAAGACATACCCAGATTTTATTCTGTACTAGAATTTGTTGTGTAGTAACAAATCTAGTGCAAAACTATAAATGATAGAGAAGAAATTATAACAAGAAATATTAGAATAATATTTCTTTAAGAACTTGAAAAAGATTGATTTGATTTGAAGTGATTGTTTTAGGTAGACTTGGAACCTATTTATAGGTTTCCTAACACCTCTTTGAAGAGGTTCCAATTTCCTGAAGAGTTTCAATTACTGCAATCAAAGGGGTTCCAAGTCATGACTTGAACCCAAGTTCTTAATATTAAGACCTTTTATTTTATCAAACTGAAACAATTCATTTATTTGCTATATAGACATCATATAATATATTTATTATATACTTTCTAGATTTGAAAATATCCAACAATCCTCCCCTATTTTCATAATCCTTTTCCTTTGACATTCTTCTTTCTCTTATTAGATATAGCATACATAAGTAATAGGTGTCTTTCGACTTGAACCTTTACATAGTCTATATCACAAAATATCAGAATTCTTAGTAGCGTTAGCTTTGAACTAAGAAATCTTAAAGTGATATCTTGCTTAATAGACATATACTATATCCCTTATAGTTTAAGGAAATCCAACACATTTATGGCCTTATGTTTACCTCTTGGGTTTCGTAAGTGACTTAGAGACAAGCCTTAAGTCTCGCAGAAGCGGCCCCACTTCCTTCACTTACATAGGTGAATCTAATTAAATGCACTTGTATGACTTGCATCCTCCAAATCGAACATAAATTCATTAAAGGTTTACCCTACCCTCTTTGTTCTCCATACAAGCATACACTAACTTTGAGATGGTTATGAAGAATTTATTCTTCATACTTGTCTAGCGTATAACTGATTATTACTATAAGTATTTTTCCATTAAACTAATATACTAGTTGTTACTCTAGTATGGGTTCCACTTATAGGTTACCTCTCATTTAAAGGCTTTAAACCCATTTCTCTGGAAGTCTTACATATTATATCCTTGCCTAGGCCTTTTGTAAAAGGTTCTGCCAAATTTTTCTTTGACTTGACATAGTTAAAGGTAACAACCCCTTTATTGATTTGCTCCCTAACATAACTATGTCTTAAACTTATATGTTTAGACTTCCCGTTATAAACCTTATTATAAGACCGTAACAATGTTGCCTCATTATCACAATATATTGAGATAGCTGTCATTGGCTTGGGCCAAAGTGGAATCTCAAATAATAAATCCTTAAGCCATTCGGCTTCTTTTACAGCAGCTAATAATGCAACAAACTCGGATTCCATAGTTGAATGTGTTATCAAGGTTTGTTTCTTGGAACCCCAAGAAATTGCCCCTCCTCCTAAAGTGAATATCCATCCACTTGTAGACTTTATTTCATCCGAATTCGTTATCCAGTTTGCATCCGTGTACCCTTCTACCACAGCTGGGTATCCTGTATAGCATAATGCACAGTTCATTGTGCCTTTAAGATATTTAAGTATCCTTGATACCGCGTCCCAATGAACTTGACCTGGATTATGAGTAAACCTACTCAATACTTCAACCATAAATGCTATATCAGGTCTAGTACACTGCATTGCATACATTAGACTACCGATTATACTTGCATACTCTAACTGAGATATGTTATTCCCTTTATTTGGAAATAACTTAACAGAATGATCATATGGAGTAGAGGCTATCTTGCAATTCTCGTGATTAAACTTCTTTAACAACTTCTCAATATAATGAGACTGAGTTAAAGAAATGGTATCTTGAGACCGCACAATTTTAATACCTAAAATTATATTAGCCTCCCCCATATCTTTCATATCAAAAGTAGCAGACAAGAATGCTTTAGTTTCTAATACTACTTTTTCACTAGTACCAAAAATAAGCATATCATCAACATATAAACAAATTATAACACCAAAACTTTTACTAAACTTAGAATAAACACATTTATCCGATTCGTTTATTTTAAATCCATTGGAAACAATCATTTGGTCAAATTTTTCATGCCACTGCTTGGGTGCTTGTTTTAGGCCATATAACGATTTAACAAGTTTACAAACTTTTCTTTCTTGGCCTTTCAAAACAAACCCTTCTGGTTGTTCCATATAAACTTTCTCTTCTAAATCACCATTTAGAAAAGCAGTTTTAACATCTATTTGGTGTATAACAAGTTTATGAATTGATGCTAATGCAATTAATAACCTAATGATACTAATTCTTGCTACTGGAACATATGTATCAAAGTAATCAATTTCTTCCTTTTGTTTAAAACCTTTGGCTACCAATCTAGCTTTATACTTATCTATGGATCCATCTAATTTTCTTTTCCTTTTAAATATCCATTTACAGCCAATGGGTTTACAACCAGGAGGTAAATCCACCAAGACCCAAGTCTTGTTACCTATGATAGAATCCATTTCATCATTAATGACTTCTTGCCAAAAACCTGAATCTTGAGAGGACATAGCTTCTCCAAAAGTCAACGGATCTCTATCACTAGAATCATGCTCAGTCACAAAGACACTAGAAGAAACAATATTATTTCTGTTTCCTTCAACTAGATACATGTAGAAATCAGGACCATAGAATTTTTCTATCCATGCTCTTTTACTTCTTCTTGGTTCTATTTCTTCAGTAGATATAGTAAGTTCTATTTCATCATTTGTTTCATAATGAACTGTTCCTTGATCCTTTTTATCAGTGTCTTCTCTTGACCCTTCCTAAAGAAAGAATTCTCAAAGAACTCAACATCTCTAGACTCCAAAATTATATTTTGGCTAACAGAATCTGTGAATTCCATGGTTAAGAATTTATAGACTTTGCTATTTTGTGCATAGCCTATAAAAGCACACTCGATTGCTTTAGCTCCAAACTTAAGTCTTTTAGGATTAGTTAACCTTACTAATGCCATACATCCCCACACCCTTAAATGGACAAGAGAAGGTTTTCTCTTTTTTCACAATTCATAAGGTGTAATGTGAGTTTTCTTATGGAAAATACGATTAAGTATATAACAAGTAATCATTAAAGCTTCCCCCCATAAATTTTTAGGCAAACCAGAAGTAAGAAGTAATGTATTAATCATTTCTTCAAATGTCCTATTTTTTCGTTCCGCCACTCCAATTTGTTGAGGACTATAAGGGGATGTAGTTTGATGAATTATACCATGATTCTCACAAAAATCATTATAAGAGAAGTATTCCTCTCCTCTATCCGATCTAAGAATTTTAATTCTTCGATCTAATTGATTTTCAACTTCAGCCTTGTAGATTTTAAATTTTTCTAAAGCCTCATCTTTAGTCCTTAACAAATAAACTTGAGTGTATCTTGACCAATCATCTATAAATGTTATAAAATATCTTTTACCTCCCCTAGTTAATATGCCCTCAAATTCATAAATATCGGAATGAATTAATTCTAATAATTGTGAGTTTCTTTCTATTTTTTTAAAAGACTTCCTGACAATTTTAGACTTAACACATATAGCACATTTTTCTAAATCAGAAAAATTAATCTTAGGAATTAAACTAAGATTACTCATGCTACGCATACTTTTATAATTTACATGTCCTAATCTAGCATGCCAAACATCAAAAGTAGAAACCATATAAGCAAAAGATGAATTTTCATTAATAATATTTAGTTTGTACATGCCATTAGATTCATATCCTTTCCCGACATACATGCCACCCTTAGACAATACAATACAATTAGCGTCAAACAAGACTTTTATGCCATGTTTATTTAAAAGACTAACAGATACAAGATTTTTCCTAATTTCTGGAACATGAAGAACATCATTAAGAGTGATTGTCTTCCCGGATGATAACTTCAGAACCACTTTGCCTTTGCCCATCACTTTTGCAGTTGATGAATTTCCCATGAATAGTTCTTGACTATCCTTCATAGGTTCATAGGCTTTAAACATTGCTTTATTTTTGACAATATGTTTGGTTGCTCCAGAGTCGATCCACCATTCCATATCATTTCCAATCATGTTAGTCTCCATAATCATAGCATCAATATCTTTATTGCCTACCACATTTACTTGGTCATTCTTTTGTTGCCTTTGCTTCAAGTACAAATTACATTGTTTCTTGAAATGTCCTAGCTTACCACACTTCCAACAAGTACCTTTCGGTTTTTTATTTCCGGAAGTATTATCTTGACCACCACGCTTCCTTTTGTTCTTGCCCTTTGGTTTAGATGCATTTTCTATGACAAGTGCTTTAACACTTTTATTTTCTATTTCCAATTTATCCAAGTTCCGAGAATTCTCTTCAACTTGGAGAAATTTAATAAGCTCTTGCATAGTCGTTGCATCTTTCTTTTGTTTCAATTTCTTTCGACAATCTTTCCACGAAAATGGTAACTTTGAAATAATTGTCGATACTTGAAACCTTTCGTCAAGGCTATGGCCTTCCGACACAATTTGATTCATAATAATTTGAAGTTCATGTACTTGCAGCATAATAGATTTGTTATCTATCATTTGATAATCAAATAATGAACTTACTAGAAACTTTTTATTTTCGACGTCCTCGATTTTGTACTTGTTGTCAAGATCCTCCCATAATTCTCTTGCCGTCTTTTCCATGAACTTGGCTTCATATACATCGTACAATGAATTGGATAATGCATTTAGAATGTGCCCTTTACACATGAAATCATCTTGTTCCTATTTAATTCGACTCTTCATTTCTACCGGTGTCTCATTTTCTTTTTCTTCCATTTTCTCTTTATTTAGCACATGAGAGAGTTTTAATGCAGTTAAGCAAAAATACATTTTGCTTTTCCAATATCTGAAGAAGAATCCATCAAATTTCTCGAGTTTGTTAATTTGATTCAAGCTGTTTTTTGAATTGTTGTCCTCCATTGTTGCATAGTCTTAAGATTGTTGTAACCCGCTTTGTTATTTGATATAGAACAACAATATTACCGCCTGAATCGAATGGTTGACCACTCTTTCCTTAAGACTATATTCACCCTTTACTTTTGCTACACAGGGTTACTACGAATTAGTCTCCCAAGATAAGACAGACCCAGATTTTATTCTGTACTAGAATTTGTTGTGTAGTAACAAATCTAGTGCAAAACTATAAATGATAGAGAAGAAATTATAACAAGAAATATTAGAATAATATTTCCTCAAGAACTTGAAAAAGATTGATTTGATTTGAAGTGATTGTTTTGGGTAGACTTGGAACCTATTTATAGGTTTCCTAATACCCCTTTGAAGAGGTTTTAATTTCCTGAAGAGTTTCAATTGCTGCAATCAAAGGGGTTCCAATTTCCTAAAAAGTTTCAATTGCTGCAACTTTGTTTGTCGAACTCTGTATTGGCTTGCCGAACTCTGTCTTGGTATTTTACCGTTGGTAAAAAGTTTCAATTGCTGCAACTTTGTTTGTCGAACTCTGTATTGGCTTGCCGAACTCTGTCTTGGTATTTTACCGTTGGCCCAATTAATTAATTAATTAATTAAATATTCTAATTAATTAAAATAATTAATTAAAAAATTGTAAGAATGATATTGCCATGACTTGAACCCAAGTTCTTAATATTAAGACCTTTTATTTTATCCAACTGAAACAATTCATTTGTTAGCTATATAGACATCATATAATATATTTATTATATACTTTCTAAATTTGAAAATATCCAACAAAATGCTCAAAAATATTGCGGCAACCTCAAATAGAATAAGCTGCTAGAATTTTCTCCGTAAGACACTGTCGAAATTTTGAAAAAAAAAATAATAATACTGCCTGAATCGAATGGAAGTCTACTTTCTCCGTAAGACAATATTCGCCTTCTATATAAATTGCATAGGATTACAACGAATTTGTCTCCCAAGATAAGACAGACCCATAAATTAATTTGTATTAAATACTATGTGCATGATAGTATTTAATTCAAAAGTATAATTTGAGAGAAAAGAAAATAATAACTCCAAAATTCTTTTAAAAGAATTATGCATTCATTTCTTGTGAATGAATTGTTATCTCAAAGGAGAGTTTTCTAAACACCCATTTGAAAATGTACATTTTTAATTTGAAAAGATATGAACCACACACCATTTCTAATAGTCACACCAGTTCAAACTAGTGACGCAAATCAAACCATTGTACCGGTTCAATATTATATTCGTTCAAATTAGCAGTCACACCGGTTTAAACTAGTGACCCAAATTGAACCATTGTACCGATTCAATGTTATACCAGTTCAAACTAGCAATCACACCGGTTCAAATTAGTGACCCAAGTTGAACTATTGTACCGGTTCAACGTTACACATGTTCAAACTAGTAATCACACTTTTACCATTGAACCAATGCATCTGTTAGTTATTAAAACAATATAATATATTTATTATATAATAATAAAATTTGAAAATATCCAACAATCTCTCCCCATTTTTAAAATTCTGTAACTTTATTTTGTCAATCTTCTTCTCTCTCTTTAGGCACAACATACATAAGTAAGAGGTGTCTTTCGACTTGAACCTTTACATAGTCTATATCACAAAATATCAGAATGCTTAGTAGCGTTAGCTTTGAACTAGAAAATCTTAAAGTGATATACTGTTTAATAGACATATACTATACCCCTTATAGTTTAAGGAAACCCAACACATTTACGACTTTGTATTTACCTCTTGAGTTTCATGAGTGACTTAGAGACAAGCCTTAAGTCTCGTAGAAGCGGCCCCACTTCCTTCACTTACATAGGTGAATCTAATCAGATGCACTTGTATGACTTGCATTTTCTAAACCGGACATAGATTCATTAAATGTTTACCCTACCCTCTTTGTTCTCCATAAAAGCATACACTAACTTTAAGATGGTTTTGAAGAATTTCTTCTTCATATTTGTCTAGTACTGGTTGTTACTATAAATATTTTTTTCATTGAACTAATATACTAGATGTTACTCTAGTATTTAGTTGGGTTTCACTTATAGGTTCCCTCTCATTCAAAGACTTTAAACATATCTCCATGAAAATACTCTATAACAATCCCTTCTGATGAGGACATCCATGATCCAGAAAACCGTGACACAACCCGAGAAGACCCATTGCAATTGCCACTTGGACCCATTACTAGAGCTCGAGCTAAAACCTTCAAAGACGGACTTAACGGAATGATCCATGAACTATGGAACGAGGTTGGATCAAGTATAGAAGTTATGGAGATGGAGTCCAAGCGTATGAAGCCCGTGAACATGTTGCGAACGGACGTAGCAATCAAAACGACGAAAGGGGACAGTTTGCTTGGAACAGGCTATCTCGCCCCGACGAGCTTTTTATAGGCCTTTTCTCTCGCCCCGGCGAGAGCTCGCCCCGGCGAGGTTTTCCAGAACAATTTTCTCGCCCCGGCGAGAGGCTCGCCCCGACGAGGAATTTTCAGTTCAAATCTCTCGCCCCGGCGAGAACCTCCTGGATGCAATTTGTTATTTTTTGACTTTCTTGATTTTCGAACCTTCTTTCATCTAAAACATGATATCAGTATTTAGGATCAATTACATGTGTTCTGATTACAACATTTCCATATTTGTGTGCTTGTATTTCAAAGAGTGTGTGCTTTTAGAAGCTTCTAGTTTGTTTCTAAAACTAGTATAAATAGGTGCTATTGTAAACTTGAATTCATTCATTAATATTCAGATTATCATCATTATTGTGAGATTGTTCTTTTCTTGTGGTTCTTGAGAATTCCTAAGTATTCTTTAGTTTTCTTTGAGATTCATTTTCGACTTATCATACAACCAATCATAGTTGTGTGTGGCGTCTTCTACCGCATCAATCGTCGATTGTACCAAGATTACCGCTTCAACATAAGCGAGGGGTCGAGGTGTCGTTGGTGTCCATCCTACGCAAACTTCATTTGCAAGCAATTATACCAAGATTACCGTCTACATATAGGCGAGGGGTTAAGGTGTTGCAAGCTATCCATCCTATCAACTTGTTAGAAACGATCCGAGCGACGACCACCTCACGCAAGCGTGCCGTGGAGTCTATCATTTGGTATCAAAGCTAAGTTTCCTATCAAGTTACTTATCTTTACTTTTATTGTTGAATTATAGTCAAAAAAAAAAACTGCATTAAAAAAAAAAATATAGCAGAAAATTTGTATTGTGAATTGTTACCATTGGGATTTTCATTTATAAGAATTATATTTGACGATTGGAAGTCTTGTGGAGAGTCGTACTTTCTATATTGTGTTCTTGATAAGTTATTTTTGGATTGTAATTAGAGGATTGAGGTAATATTTGTGAGAATTCAAAAGAACCTATTAGAGAGAACTACGAGCGGAAAAAGGCAAGAGTAGTAAGTCTAATTGAGGGTAAAAGCCTAATTGTGTGATACACGAGCGTTTCCTATTTGTGTGATATATTGTTTGAGTGAAACACGTAAGGGAGTGGTGAGGAACTTGTTTCCTACTAATCTTTGTTTTGCAGGAAATATGTCTAACACAAGAGATAAGACAATTGAAAATGAACCTTCTACATCGAATTTTGACCCTAAACTCATTATGGAGGCTATGATGAAAGAATTTTCTAGACAATTGGGAATGGCTATGGAGCAAGTGCATGATCGCATCGATCAATTGAGTGACACTCGAGGGGAACGAACTCAAATCCCTCCGGGTGGGCGCCCAAAAGGAAAGACCTAACAAAAGGAAGCAAGGCTAGAGGAGACAAATTACTATGATGAAAGGTTTAGTGAGGAAGAGGATCGAGAAACTGACTTTATCCCTAGGAGACATTTTGCAAAGGATAGAGGCGGCCGAAATCGAGAGGACAACAATCTTGATAACATCAAAATGAAAATTCCCACATTCCAAGGCAGAAGTGATCCCGAGGCATATTTAGAATGGGAGAGAAAAATGGAGTGGATCTTTGACTGTCACAACTACTCGGATCTCAAGAAAGTTAGAATTGCAGCTACCGAATTTTCAGACTATGCAGTTACTTGGTGGGATCAATTGATGATCAGCCGAAGGAGGTGCAGAGAACGTCCAATCGAGGACTTGGGCAGAAATGAAAGCTGTAATGAAAAAGAGGTTTGTCCCAAGCCACTATTATCGAGATCTGTTTCGAAACTTACAAAATTTGAGACAGGGAAGCAAGAGTGTGGAGGACTACTTCAAGGAGATGGAGATGCTAATGTCTAGAGCTGACATCGACGAGGATAATGAGGCAACCATGGCCCGATTTTCAGCAGGTTTAAATTGGGACATTGCAGATTTGGTGGAGCGTCAACATTATGTGGTATTGGAAGATATGGTGCACATGGCTATCAAAATAGAGAAGCAACTTAAGAGGAGAGGTGGCCAGCGAACAAATCCAACCACAAGTACATCATGGAAAGCCAATAATGTGAAGCGTGCGGAAAAGCCAACTATTTTCAAACCAAAGCCAGAAATCAAGCAAGGAGCGGCTACTCAAGTAGTGCAAGGTAAAACTAATACACCTTCTACTAGTCGTAATCGAGATATTGTATGCTTTAAATGTCAAGGCAGGGGACATATTGCAAATCAATGCCCAAATCAAAGAACTATGGTATTGCTTGATAATGGGGATTTGGAGACCGAGGAAGAAGATAGTGACAATGACTCTATGCCACCATTGGAGGAAGATAGAGAGGTTGCTATGCATGGCGAAGTGTTGGTTACACGGAGAATGCTTAGTACACAGGCAAAAGAAGAAAGCAACGAGCAAAGAGAGAATCTATTTCATACTAGATGCATGGTAAATGGTAAGATTTGTTGTGTTGTAATTGATGGTGGGAGCTGTACAAATGTGGCAAGCATCACAATGGTAGAGAAATTGGGACTTACAACATCCAAACATCCTCACCCATACCGATTGCAGTGGCTCAATGACAGCGGCGACATTAAAGTTACCAAGCAAGTATCAGTGTCGTTTACAATTGGAAAGTATGTTGATGAGATCCTTTGTGATGTAGTTCCTATGCAGGCAGGTCATTTACTACTTGGGAGACCTTGGCAGTTCGATCGGCGAGTAAAACACGATGGTTTTACTAATGAGTACTCTTTTGTTCACAATCAAAGAAAAGTTACCTTGTGTCCTATGTCACCAAAACAAGTGCATGAGGATCAAATACACTTACAGAGAGATCATGAAAAGAAAACAAAAGAGAGAGAAAAAAAGAAAGAAGAGAGAAAAACAAACATTTTTGCAAAAAGGAGTGATGTAAGGCGAGCTTTGGATTCTAAAAAGTCAATGATTATACTTCGGTATAAGGAGACACTTTTAAATACTAACGCTAATAATCCTTCTTTGCCTAGTGTTGTTTCTGCTCTTTTACAGGATTATCAGGATGTATTTCCCGAGGAACTTCCACAAGGATTACCACCAATTCGGGGAATTGAGCATCAAATTGACTTTGTCCCAGGCGCGACCATTCCAAATCGCCCGGCATACCGAAGCAATCCTGAGGAAACAAAGGAATTGCAAAGGCAAGTTGACGAGCTAATGGACAAAGGTTTTGTGAGGGAAAGCATGAGTCCATGTGCGGTTCCTGTTATTTTAGTACCTAAAAAAGATGGGAAGTGGCGTATGTGCATTGATTGTCGAGCGGTAAATAACATCACGGTAAAATATCGGCATCCCATTCCAAGGTTAGATGACATGTTAGATGAATTGCATGGATCTTGTGTGTTTTCTAAAATAGATTTAAAGAGTGGTTATCATCAAATTAGGATACATGAGGGAGATGAATGGAAAACTGCTTTTAAAACAAAATATGGGTTATATGAGTGGTTAGTCTTACCTTTTGGTTTAACTAATGCTCCTAGCACGTTCATGAGACTAATGAACCATGTTTTGCGTTCCTTCATTGGAAAGTTTGTAGTCGTCTACTTTGATGATATTTTGATCTACAACAAGGATTTAGATGAGCATGCATTGCATATAAAATCTGTCCTAGATGTGCTTCGAAAAGAAAAATTGTATGCTAATATGGACAAATGCACATTTTGTACAGATCGAGTTGTATTTCTTGGTTTTGTTGTTAGTACACAGGGAGTACAGGTTGACGAAGAAAAGGTACGTGCAATCCAAGAATGGCCAACTCCTACGAATGTCAGTCAAGTTCGTAGCTTTCATGGACTCGCGAGTTTCTATAGACGGTTTGTAAGGAATTTCAGCGAAGTCACAGCACCACTCACCGAAGTAATCAAAAAGAGTGTAGGATTCCAGTGGGGTGATGCACAGAAAAAAGCGTTTAATTTGATTAAAGAAAAATTAACTAACGCTCCTTTACTTGTATTGCCTAATTTCACTAAAACCTTTGAAATTGAATGTGATGCTTCAGGTTTAGGCATTGGAGTTGTGTTGATGCAAGAAGGAAAACCCGTTGCATATTTCAGTGAAAAATTGAGTGGAGCAGCCTTAAACTATCCTACCTATGACAAGGAGTTATATGCCTTAGTTCGATCTTTGGAGACTTGGCAACATTACCTGTGGCCTAAGGAATTTGTGATTCACACGGATCATGAATCATTGAAATATTTGAAAGGCCAACACAAGTTGAACAAGAGACATGCACGATGGATGGAGTTCATCGAGACATTCCCGTATGTCATTCGGTATAAGCAAGGCAAGGAGAATGTCGTTGCCGACGCTCTCTCAAGAAGGTATGTGTTGTTAAATACTCTCGACACAAAATTACTTGGTTTTGAACAAATCAAAGAATTGTATGTTAATGACCATGATTTTTGTGAAGAGTTTAAAATTTGTGAAAAGAATGTTGTAGGTAAGTACTTCAAGATGGATGGGTTCTTGTTTCGTGAGAATCGATTGTGTATACCTGCAAGTTCTTTACGTGAACTATTGGTTCGTGAATCACATGGAGGTGGTTTGATGAGACATTTTGGTGTTGATAAGACTTTATCTGTATTAAAAGAACATTTCTATTGGCCCCATATGAAACGAGATGTGGAACGAATTTGTGATAGGTGCATTACCTGTCGTCAAGCTAAATCTCGTGTTCAACCCCATGAGTTATACACACCATTGCCTATTTCGAGTGAACCTTGAATTGATTTGTCTATGGATTTTGTATTGGGATTACCGAGATCTAAGTATGGTCATGATTCTATATTTGTGGTCGTAGATAGATTTTCAAAAATGGCACACTTCATTCCATGTCATAAAATTGATGATGCATCCCATATTGCTAATTTATTCTTTAGAGATATTGTGCGTCTGCATGGCATGCCCCGAACAATTATTTCGGATAGAGATGCTAAGTTCTTGAGCTACTTTTGGAAAACTTTGTGGTGTAAACTAGGAACTAAACTGTTGTTTTCTACTACTTGTCATCCACAAACTGACGGTCAAACGGAAGTAGTAAATAGGACTCTATCTGCATTATTAAGGGCTATCATTAATAAGAATATTAAGCTTTGGGAAGAATGTTTACCCCATGTTGAGTTTGCTTATAATAGGTCCGTCCACTCGGCTACTAAATTCTCACCTTTTGAAATTGTGTATGGTTTTAATCCTTTAACACCATTGGATTTAGCACCTTTACCTATTTCTGAGTATACTAACATGGATGGCAAAAACAAGGCTGATTTTGTTAAGCAGATACATGAGAAGACAAGGCTTAACATTGAGAAGAAGACGGATCAATATGCTCGACAGGCCAATAAGGGTCGGCGTCAAGTAATCTTCGAACCCGGGGATTGGGTATGGCTACACATGCATAAGGAAAGATTTCCTGCTCAAAGGCGTTCGAAACTACTCCCGAGAGGAGATGGACCATTTCAAGTGCTTGAACGCATTAACAACAATGCTTACAAATTGGATTTACCCGGTGAGTATACTGTTAGTGCAACTTTCAATGTTTCTGATCTAAGCCCGTTTGATGTAGGTGAAGATTTGAGGACAAATCCTTTTCAAGAGGAGAGGTATGATGAGGACATCCATGATCCAGAAAATCGTGACACAACCCGAGAAGACCCATTGCAATTGCCACTTGGACCCATTACTAGAGCTCGAGCTAAAACCTTCAAAGATGGACTTAACGGAATGATCCATGAACTATGGAACGAGGTTGGATCAAGTATAGAAGTTATGGAGATGGAGTCCAAGCGTATGAAGCCCGTGAACATGTTGCGAACGGACGTAGCAATCAAAACGACGAAAGGGGACAGTTTGCTTGGAACAGGCTATCTCGCCCCGGCGAGCTTTTTATAGGCCTTTTCTCTCGCCCCGGCGAGAGCTCGCCCCGGCAAGGAATTTTCAGTTCAAATCTCTCGCCCCGGCGAGAACCTCCTGGATGCAATTTGTTATTTTTTGATTTTCTTGATTTTCGAACCTTCTTTCATCCAAATCATGATATCAGTATTTAGGATCAATTACATGTGTTCTGATTACAACATTTCCATATTTGTGTGCTTGTATTTCAAAGAGTGTGTGCTTCTAGAAGCTTCTAGTTTGTTTCTAAAACTAGTATAAATAGGTGCTATTGTAAACTTGAATTCATTCATTAATATTCAGATTATCATCATTATTGTGAGATTGTTCTTTTCTTGTGGTTCTTGAGAATTCCTAAGTATTCCTTAGTTTTCTTTGAGATTCATTTTCGACTTATCATACAACCAATCATAGTTGTGTGTGGCGTCTTCTACCGCATCAATCGTCGATTGTACCAAGATTACCGCTTCAACATAAGCGAGGGGTCGAGGTGTCGTTGGTGTCCATCCTACGCAAACTTCATTTGCAAGCAATTGTACCAAGATTACTGTCTACATATAGGCGAGGGGTTAAGGTGTTGCAAGCTATCCATCCTATCAACTTGTTAGAAACGATCCGGGCGACGACCACCTCACGCAAGCGTGCCGTGGAGTCTATCACCTTCTTAGGACTTTTGTAACCGGGATCCACCAAATTACTTTGGTTTTAACAAATATAATGACTATATTACTTTATTAGTATTGAGCGCTCATTCACATTAAGGGCGTGCATTGGTAATTTATCGTACCGAATCAGTTACCGTTTTTATTCAAAATGGGTACCGATACCGGTACCGAATTACCGATATCCCAGATCGGTTAGGACCGGTTCGGTACCGATAAAAATTGATTTTGTACTGAAATGCCACTTGTTTGTTGTTTCTGGTGTTATGGATCTTTACGATCTCCTTAATCCAGAGCTTTTTATTTGGGCTATTTTCTACCAATATCTTATAAGGCTGAATTGGCCCATGATTTAGTTAGATATAAAGGAAATAAAGAAATTAAAAAATAATAATAAAAAGATTACTTATAAGTTAGAATACCTATAATAAAAAAGAGTACCTATAGTTTTACTTGAGACTCTTACTTATCCATTTACCTCATCCATCTCATCATCATCATCATAATAATTAGAGAAGTGAAATGAATGATACAATAAAGAGTGAGAAGAAAAGAAAAAAATAAGTCTTAGAGAGAAAGTGTGGGTGGGTGAGTGAGAGGTAGATAGTTAAGCTAAATTTCCATTCTTCTTATTTTTCCTCCTCTTGGCTCTCCTCTACCGTTTAATCTATGGCTTCTTACATAGCTGTTGCTGCTGCAACAACCACCCTTCTCTCAAACCCTAAAACCATGGACCCCAATGAGTCGTCAACTTATAAATCAATGAATGAAGATGAATTTGTGAAAGCAGTAAACCACGCTTTAGATAATGGATATGGACCCAGACCAAATTCATCCGGTACAACTGGTTCAGTATGGTATGTATCGAACTTCTAAAATACCTTCCCGAACCCGGTACCAAATAACCGGTATATACCGGTTACTTGTATCGATACCGAACTGGTTTCGTTTTGTCCCGAACCGGTCGGTTCGAACCGATTCGGTTAGCCCAAAAAATGAAAAAATCGAAAAAATGTCCACCCCTAATTCATATAATCATGTCTTATATCGATATGCCTTGACTTTCTTAACACGTCACCGCATTATCATAACTATCAATTAACTTATGTCATAGAGATATCTCTAATACTAGACACTTAAGCTAATCACTTCCATTATCATAAAATGATAAAATTTAAACTTCATTATTGAATTCCATATATAGTATATCTCAAAATTAATTTAACATACACATAATTCAACCTTTTTGCCTAGGGCCCTTAATGCAAGGACTTGGTCAAATTTACATTGACTTGACATAATTAAATATCACAAATCATGTGTACAATTGTTCATTTATATATCACTATCTCAAATCGAGATATGTTGACAATAACTTCATAAATTGATCGGTCTTAACATGAAGTTTTAAACCATATTATCTTTAATACCAAGATAATGCTTAATCTATATATAAATAAGTTTATATATGTTGTCCCATATATATCTCATATTACAATAGTACTTTGGACCATCACTAATTTTGAAAGTGTACCGTACGCATTAATCCTGACTTGGTACAATTTAAACAGTAATCTAAAACTAGGCATTATCGCATTTTCCTTTTGAGAGAAATTTTTATTGCCTTGATAAACTTGAAATCGACCATATTCCATGATCATAACATATGGTTATTGATCATAATAAAAGTTATTTATATTTAAACATCATACCAAAGACTACATATGAGCAAAATTTAATATTCATAAATTTTAAAACACATAACCCAGTATAAAATTTCTTAGTATAATTAATCTAAAATATACATATATGCAAGTTATTCTTACGCAACAATTTCAAGAATAAATTAACAAGCGTATACTATATTTTCAATCCTTTATTAAATTATGAACTCAACTTCCCACATATAATAATCAATATTTATTACTTTATTTTCCTCCTAAATAATATAATCACATATATTATACTCGGAAGAAAATAAATATGCATTTTTTAGCCACATATAGTATTATCAAATAATAAATATTTATATTATCATGCCACAATTAAATTAATTCACTTACAGTGATTTCGCATTTTATTCTTTGAAATTTTTTTGATTAGGAAACTTCCTCCTAGATAATAATAATTTTCGCGATCGTAGTTATAATAAGAAAATATCATTTTTTGATGTAGTATCACCATCCTTCCATATTCAGACTAACATCATTTTTCAGAATGTCCTTCATAGAATACTGTCTTAAGATTGTTAGAACTTTTGCCGCAGGACATTATCGAAATTCTTAAAAAAAATAATAATAGTATCGTTTGAATCGAATGAAAGTTCACTCTCTTCTTAAGACAATATTTGCCCCCCTATATAAACTGCACAGGGTTACAACGAATTTGTCTCCCAAGATAAGACGAACCCAAAAATTAATATGTATTAAATACTATATATATGCATGATTGTATTTAATTAAAAACTATAATTTGAGAAAGAAGAAAATAATAACACTAAAATTCTTTTAAAAGAATTATGCATTCATTTCTTGTGAATGAATTGTTATCTCAAAGGAGAGTTTTCTAATCTATTTATAGGATGTTAAACACCCCTTTGAAAAGACACCTTTTCAATTTGAAAGGATACATTTTCAATTTGAAAAGATATGAACCAAACACACAATTTCTAAGGATCATATCGGTTCAAACGTACTAGTGACTCAAATTGAACCATTAAACTGATTCAATGTTACACCCGTTCAAACTAACAATTACACTGGTTCAAACTAGTGACCCAAGTTCAACCATTGAACCAGTTCAACGTTACACATGTTCAAACTAGTAATCACACTTTTATCATTAAACTAATGCATCTGTTAGTTATTAAAATAATATAATATATTTATTATATAACAACAAATTTTGAAAATATCCCTAACATATCACTAACTAGTTATCACTTATCAAATAATCATGCACATTATTAGTCATATAGCCATTTAAAGCATCATATGTTATTTTTCAAGTTAATCATCACTTGGTCTTGGTTTTTATCTTAATTTTTTTGACAGTGTCAATTTCATACGAGATCATTTCAAATTGATATTAACACCCTTCTTTAAAACAGATGCAACTTGGTACGTACCATGTTTTTGTTACGACATTTTTTACCAAATGGCATCAATGTGAAAGAAAAGTGACAAATTAAATGCATCATCATCAATAAGAAGTTACAGAAAGAGGTAATTGTTCTTCCATCATCATTATATCTTTTTGGCCTTTGTTCGAGTATCTAATGCCAAACTATTTTGTTCCGGATATTTTCTCTGTCCCGTATCTAATACTTGCTTTATACTATTATAAACTTTTTTGATATTTCACTTTGTCTGATTTGTTGAATTATAACTTGTCTTAGTGTCATTGTTCCTCATATATATATATATATATATATATATATATATATATATTCTCATCACCCCTCCCTTTCTAATGTCAATATCATACTACCACCACTGTGTTCTTGAACTCTTGTGTTTAGAATATTTTTCAATGCTGATGCACTGTTTGTGAATCTTAATTCCAATATACTTGTCTATTAGCCTTTAGGATTTTTTATTTTAACCCTAACCCTGTACTTTCACCCAACATAATTACCAAAGAAATTTCTATGAACTCTCTATTTTCCAAGGCATACAAAACATAATAACAAAATGTTGGATGATGTAATCAATTCATTACAAATGATGCGTATACTTGTATAAATTGACCCAACAAGCATGTTGAATCACCTCACCTGCTTGTTCAAAAAGGTTAACCTATTAGGTTAAGGCTCCACTATACTTATTAACCCATCTAAACTTTTGAATTTATCCGAAATGGATTCATGTGAAACATCCGAACAGATGACTTTATAAAAAGATAAAATATCTACATTTAGGATGAGTATTAATAAAATGACTTTGTATAAACAAGAGAATAAACTTCAGTAACAAGCTGTGCCAACCAACTTGACTATTTGTTTACAATAAGTTTTGTACCTTGAGAAGAATCTCAACTAGTATCCCCACTAGATGGCTTTGTTGAATTGTGCTATACTTTTAATCGACCATTCAATCCATGTAAATCATTCTTTTCCAGAATGCACTACAATATGTTGGAAGATAAATAACTTTTCCGTACATCATTTTAAGTAGTGCGAAAACTCCATCGTAGTTAATCTGGGGCCAGGGGTTTGAAGTGCACACCAAAAGAGAGTAGTTGATAAGAACTCTCTCCCCCACGAAAATAAAAATAAAAATTAAATAAATTAAAAAGAATTAAAAGAAGAAGAAGTGCTTGAATTCCAAACCATTTGTAATCAATGTTTAAGTTGCTTGAAATGTGATGTTCCGTATCAATCAGCATCACAGATGAAATTGCTTCAATTGTATAAGTTCTCAATGGTTTGTTCACATGAAAAAAAGTTAGTTCAATAATTTTTCCCATTTCATGTCTCAACAGTTGCAACTTGAACATGATAATATTGTCACTGCCATTCTCACATGAAATGCCACCTTTATACTAAGTTCGCTGTTGTGTGTTCATCTTGTAGTTTCCATATATCAAATATTTGTGAGATGTTCTTTTTACAAGGCAGATGCAGAAGAGAAGACTATATATGTTATATATGTATATATGGAATCTCTTTTGTTTTTTTTAAAAACTTGAAATACCAGCACCAATGCATTTTGCGGTGCTGTACGTACTCTTCTAGATGCTCAGTGCTCCTCAAATTCTTTAAAAATCTTGGATATCTGTGTGTATATGTGTATGTTGTATTGGTCTGCGTGTGTGTGTGTGTGAGAGAGAGAGCTAGCTTTGTGGGTATTTTTTTTCAAGAAAACTTATTATACTTCTGTCTCGATGGGACATAGATATTATCAACTAAACTTATAGCTCAATTTATTTAATTGAACATCTCATCTAAAATCTGTGTAAAGTTGAATGTTAAAAAATTCATCAATCATGTCTACCTTTTTACATGTCGTGCAGTAACTTAGATCCACAAATAATAGAGTTTATTTCATTATATGTCAGAAAGGCTTGATATGATGGAAATTTGCATGAACTGCTCAAGTCAAAACCAGAAACTTGGAGATAGTAACAAAGAGAACATAAGTGAAACAAAATGATCTTCCATATTAAACAAAATATAAATGAGGACCAAGTTCAGTAAGTCTCTTTATTAGTATGATTTGCCTCTTAATTACTCCGTAGATATTTATGATTCCCTTCATCGATCACTAGGACTGTAATAGTCAAATCAAAGCTCTAGCCGTTTCCTTTTTGTTGTCCAAACCCACCAATTTGCTAACTCGTAATGTGAAGGTCAGATATATCATTTTCATATAGCATCTTACTCATTTCTAACTTGAAGCCAATTTGTAAAGGCATCAAGAGTTTTCATGTCAGCCCTATAATGCTTCTGTGTAAATTCAAGAAAAGTTGACCACGTGAAATCTGGAAAAACCCTTTCGCTGCCGTTCTTAATCAGTGCTTTTGGCGGCCTTACCACCTTGTCCATCTTGGGGGAAAGAAAAAATGCAAGAGATTTTCTTGGAGTTTGATTGTTTACCACAGCTCTGTGCAAGCAACTCTTATAAATTCCATTGGACAGAGCCTGAAAAAAAGAAGCCTGGGCTACATTAATGTATGTTCCAGTAATTACTTTACTTGGATATCTTTTGTAAGAGTAGGAGAGAACAAGAATGGAATAATACCATTGATGAACTTACCATAAAGGTATCACCAATATTTACTACAAAAGCTTCCTTATTGGGAAGGATAGAGTGCCATTTTTCATCGACGTACACTTCAAGACCACCAACATCATCTTGATGAAGAATGGTTAAGGACGTAGGATCGCAGTGAGGTCCAGTTCCTAGAGTTTGATCCGGTTTTTGGCAAGGAGGGTAGTAGTTTAATCTCATTATCGAGTCGTTTCCTTCAAAGAAATCCCTAAGATATGATGGATCGATACCAAGGCTCATCCCCAAAAGCTCCATGATACAAAGTGAGAGATTGCTCATAGCTTCACAATATTCTTGACATACCCTCCTAAGAAAAGAAAATAACAATATATCAACAAACATAGAAGGATGATCACATATCTAGCTATACATGGAATGATATGTTTTGTGGCACTAATTTCCCTACCCAAATTGTCTGAAATCTTCGCCCATCACATTCAAGAAATAGTCTTCAACTTTATAGGAAGATTGTTGATCAGCAGAATATCGAAAAGAAAGTGTTTCTTTCCATGGAAGCTTGGAGGAGAACCTACTAGTAAAGCTACTAGCATATCCACAATAATCACCAACCTTTTTCTCCGCTCTTTGCTTTTCTGAGAGTGGCATTCCAAAGAAGCTGCTGATGTTCTTGTGAGCTTCATTTATCAGTTTCGAATCAATCCCATGATTTACAACTAAAAAGAAACCGTGCTTTTGACAGGCCTCATTGATAAGCTGCGTGGCATTTGAGATGGCAAGGGGTTCACCAGCTAGGAAGCCTTTTAAGTCGATGGGAGGAACAACAAGGGGTGGTGGCGGCTGATCACGGGAAGGCATTTCGTGGTCAGGCCATATGAATTGTGCAGGTATGTTGGTTTCATATTGAAGAAGGGATGCATCAAATACTAGTGGTTTTTCTTCTTTTTTTGTTTCTTTTGCCGGTGGAGGCCTGGATGTGAGTGGACTAGGAGGAATAGGCATTGGCAGGTTTAAATGATGATCATATATATAATCAGCTATATATTGTGTTTATATAGAATGAGTAGTAGTTCCTATATATATATGTGTATATGTATATATATATATATATATATATATATACACACACACACACACATCCAAATATGTATGTAATATTGTGGTTTATATATAGAAATAGAAAGATGGTTGGTGACAACGAAAGAAGCTAGAGAGAGTTCTAATTAATAATAAGAGAGTGGGAATTAAGTGACGAGAAAAGCCAAGGCCGTTCATTGGGGAACAAAAGCAGGAATCTTATATAGAATTCACTGTTGCGTCATTCCTCTCCCTCCCACTTAATTTTAGTCCTGCATTGCGTCCTCTGCGTCTGTCTGTTTTCTTGTTTAGAGGGTAATACATACACGGATCATGGATGGTAATAATAAAAGGAATGTATACGTACGTATGATGATGATGGTGTGTGTGTGTGTGTATATATATATATGTGCATACGGAGAGAGAAGGTTCTTTTCCCACCAACAGGATTTTGGTGAGACATGTTGGAGTCTTGTTTCTACTTCACTTCTTCATATATGTATTCTTCTGTTTGTTAGTGTATGTATCTAGTATATCTCAACAATTAATACACATCTTCTTGAAACATACTTTTCATTTCTTAATGTGCTTTACACTGTTCAAAATGTTATATATCTTAATTCTTGAAAACATATGTTGTTAATTACCCAAGGAAATCTTAATTAATTTCTAAAACTGTTGCCTTCTGGGAAGGCAAGAAAATTTTTCTTTAGTTTTAAGAGCTTGTACTATGCATTGGTTTATATACTCAAATATTTGTAAGTAATGTTAGATAACTAGACACAATGTAGACAGAGGCTTTACAAAATTGTACTGTACATAGTAAAACTTTGAACTAGACAACTTGTGTGTAGGTAAGGGAGTACCTAGCAACACCTTCATCCTCCTAATAATAGTGTTCATAATGAACACTTGTCCAACTATAAAGTGCAACTTTATGTGAAGCAAACTAATTGAACAAGCTCTCGGTGGGTTGTGTGGTGTGGGGTTTAGAGTGTGGGGGTGGGGTGTGGTGGGGGTGGGGGCGGGGGGATAAGGAAGTACTATTTGATTGAAAAGTCATAAAGGTTAGAAGTCATTTCTGAGATAGAAGTTCAGCTTTGATATAATAGAACAAAAGAAAAGTTATGCTACTTTTGACAAACTTTTGAAATCATTAAAAATTGATCCTAATTGTGTAAACATTTTTGATTTTTATTTTTAAGCAAGAAATTGTAATATTTATTGAAGTAGTTAATTAATCATAATAAATTTACCCTCTTTTAACTTTACCCCATCATTAACTTGGTCCTCTTTTAAAATTATAATTATCTTATATATATATATATATATATCCACTCTTTCGCCAAGTGCCAATACACCTTAAAACGATGGATTCTTTTCATCTTTCACCGTACAAACAATAAGAAAAAGATGCTGAAAAAACAAAAAACACAAAGGCAGAAATAAACAACTTGTGAACTCTTTTCACTAAAGTTCTTGGGGGACACAAAAACAAGCAGACTCTATTTATTTACAAAAACATAGTTGAATCAAAACAAAAATTTGAATATATCAGAGCAATTTTAAATCCACGGAAAGGGCATCATAATTCCAATATATATATATATAATATGTGTGTGTATAGTTTAAAAAGTATATGTTATACTAATTACATTGTGGTTAAGGATTGACATGACAGGAACTTGTACATTCCAAGTCTTCTATATGAAAAAAATGAAAATGTTCTAGTGTAAAATAAGATGCTTTTTTTTGGAGAAACTTATATTATTACATTTCATTCAATCCTCGGGAGGGGCTTGATGGGAAACTTGGGAGAGGAGAGGGGCTGTGAGGAAAATTAGTAGAAAACTTAGGGATAAATTTAGTACTTGTGCGGACTTTTCTGTGTGATAGAGTCAAAATTAAAAGTAAAGACCTTACCATTAGATTATCATCGCTCAATGCCTTATACGGGAGGATTTGTAAATTGAAAAGTGTTGTACTCTATTTGTTCCAAATTATAAGATTAATATTGACTTTTGAAAAATCAATTTCAAACATATTTAAACTTAAAATTGAGATGAAATTATTTAATTTATGTCAATATAATTATGAATATCATAAACTACTTAAAAAGTACTACTAGATTTATTATTTTGAAAATTTAAATGAATTATGTTAATTTTAAATTTGAAAATGTTTCGAATTAACTTTTAGAAAATTGATCAATAGTGATCTTATAATTCAAAATGGAGGGAGTATTTTATTGAAAATACGAAGATGTCTTAGTTTAACAAATACACTTATTTATGGATGATTACATGATTTGCATGTATGATATACTCTCAAGGGTATTAGTCTTGCTCTATAAAAGGGGCTGGTAATTACCCTACGCAACGAAAGAAAGAAAAGTTACCTAACTAATCGCTCTCAAAGGGGATGGTACCTTACGCAACAAAAGAAAGAAAGGTAGTTATTGTCAACAAAAAAAAATTAAAAAATTAAAAAATAAGAAATGTGGGATTATGGGAAATGTCACATGCTTAAATACTCTTACCAGCAGGACAAAATGAAGTGATTCATTGTCAACCAGTGACCAACTTACCATATATATAAGTACAGGGTTGCTCTTGAGATTTTGGTTGCTCTTGAGATTTTGGTGGCTCAAGACGAAAAATGAAAACGAGGTGCTTTTCGAAATATTGTCTTCACAAAAAAAAAAAGTAAAAATAAAAAGTACAAGTTGTATCTAAAAAAGTGTTTTTCCGGAGTTTAAAACATAATAGTTCAACTACAACAAAATATATGAGAATTTCGACTACGACAAAATATACGAGAAACTCGACTAAATAGTTCAATTACAATAAAATATATGAGAATACATTCATTGAAAGATACTTTTTCTATATATTTATTTTTTTATTTTCACACACACACACACACACACACACACACACACATATATATATATATATATATATATATATATATATACTATATATATATATATATACGGTCTGGATCTTAAGCTCACCCTTTATCCGACTCACCCAAGCTCACCTCCCTTTAGCGACGGACCCGACGACGGTTCGGTCATACAACCGTCGTCTATACTTTTAAAGACGCTATATGTTGTTCGTCGCTAAAAGTATACACGACGGTTGTATGATCGAACTGTCGCCGGGTCCGTCGCTAAAGGAAGAATGAGCTTGAGTGAGTCGGATAAGGGGTGAACTTAAGATTCAGACTCTCTCTATATATATACTATATATATAAAATAAATTTGAGACCTTCCTGATCGGGGGTCAGGACGGTCGACCATCTCGTCCGTGCTCAGGAAAAGCCCTGTATGAGTGATATTTAAGCTTCAAATTTCTCTATGTACGCTCCATTATAAAACAAAATTTGCATTGATTTAACTTGCAGTGAAGTATAAATGGAGAAATTATAGTACAAATAAATATTTTATCGATATATAATGCGAGCACTCCCACATGTTTTGTCAAATCAGGTGGTTTCACCAAATTTATTTACTAAATTTAACCCTCAACTTCATATTTTACCCTCCAAATTTGATAATATTTCTATTTTATCTTTCAAGTTAAAATTTGTAATCCCTAGCTCCTTAGCCAAAGTTTCCTTTCTCAATGTAGCTCATTCCTATCAAGAGTCCGGTACAATTTTTTGTTTTAGATTGTACCCAAGTGAAAGGTTGTCCATACTTCATAATATAAATAAGTATAATCCTAATTGCATCAATTTTGTTGAGGCAATTTTTATTTGTTCATTGGCATTTTCATATTTTACCCTCCAAATTAATAATATTCTCATTTTACCCTTGAAATTAAAGTTTTATTGCTATAACTATTAATATATATAATATAAATTACACGGACAACACACGTGTAACTCAAACCCTTAGTATATGTAATTGTATATGGCTAAGCTGAAATTGGAAGTCCTATGGCAGAATTTACCTATCTTCTGTCAACAAACAAAACAAAACAAAAGCCCTATGAGTTATATTCCAATATAGGATATCTTAAAAAGTGCAACCTGCAAACTTCACAAGTACCATAAAAAGCAACTAACAAGGTGGTGGTTTATCAAAAAAATTCAGGCTTGGAGCCCAAAGGTTCCCAAATAGTAAAAATGCAACATATTCATGGACAGTTGGACACAACAAGACAATCTTGGAGCATTAAAAGATATATTTGTACAACAAGAATATCACTCGACAGAAACTAGTTAATGTTCTCTCATTTCTTTCTTTGTGTAATCACCTCAGTAAAAGGTGAGCTAGCAAGCAAGGCAATCCCAAAGCATTTTGGCAAGTGTGATGGAGACTTTAGTACCTGAGATATGAGGAACAAGATTTCCCAATTTGTTAAGTGAAAAAAAGGTAGGTTGGGTGGTGGTGGATTGAAAAAGGGTGTTTTGTTCAAGATTGATTGATAAAAAAGAATTTTAATAATTGTGCTTTATAGAATCATATCACATCCAAACCATGAGGTTAGTTCAATGACACGTAGTTTCTTTTTAATGGTCTATCGTATGTGGTAGAAGATGATTCAGGTTCAACCTTTTGTTGTAATTGTCTGATATGTGTGATACAAACTATACATAACCGAAATTTATGGTGTAAATCATGAGTACGATTGTGTTGGTTCCTCATCAGGAAAAAGAAGAAAAAAAGAAAAGTGAAAAAATCACATCATATGCCTAATTTGTCAGATAGTTATTGGGTGCCGCACCCTGAGGTAACTTCTTGATGATGGAGTAGTTAAAATTGATTGATGAACCCCACAAGTGGGGTTTTTTGGTTAGGGTTTGCACTACTATTTGTTTAATGGTCACATTAAAGAATAGGCAGTGGCCAGGTATCAAATAATGATGGCTCATGGGGTTGGGGAAGAGTTGGGTTGTTGTTGTTGTTTTCCATTTGTGTGTGTGTGTGTGTGTGGGGGGGGGGGGGGGTGGTGTTTTTAAGGGTTTGGGTGACAAATTTAATGAACCAAAAAAAAAAAAGAGAAAAGAAGAATAGGCAATGGATAAGTGAAGTAGAGGAAGAAATTGAAAATTACGATTTAAGTTCTACACTATTTGACAGAGAGCTGTACATATAAATTATAAACACTCAATTCCTAATTGTGCAATTAAACCACAAATATTGATTTAAAACCAACACAATTAGGCATCATAAAGCTACTCCATGTCATATTATTTTTAATGAGTTAGCTACATTGACCAAAGTAATATTTTAAAAAATAGCGTAGATAAATTTTTGAAAAAAAAGAATGTACAGGGACTAAAATGAAACCAAACCAAGAATACCCATTACATAAATATAATTCCAGTATTGCTGAAGCTTATTTCAACTTGCACAATTATGCAAATGCAGCAACTTAAGTCCATATATCACCTCCCTTATCTAAGGACCTTGAATCTCAAATAAAGCAAAAAAACGGAGAAGTGAAGTATAATCTGTTGTTAAGACTATTAGATCCATTCAAATTGAACTCTAGAAAATAAGTGAGCGAAATGTTAAAAGAATACATCATATTAACATTTTCATTCTCAGAAACTATAAGTTTACAGATTAATGTGGCTCAATCCTAACATAGCTCCACAAAGGCTAGTTCTTACAGATTAATGTGGCCACGCGACTTTGAATACTATATCCAGAGGGCCAGGAGTTCACGGCAATGAACAAATTTGAATATCAAAGAAGAATAAACAATGTGGGAAAAAAGGAATGGGAAGGGAGACCAGCTAAAATTTCTCCCTTCTCAAACTAGTGAAAGCAATTGTAGCCACAACTGAACAGAGAGGGAACGAAAGCCAGAGGCAACACAACACACTTTATCATCAGTTCATTCACTAAGGTTGCATCTGCGAATGTAGGGATGGTCAAACTTAATATACTTGGTCCATAATGATCGATATTTTGTCATTGCCAGTTCTAGCCAGGGTTTCATGTTTCCGTTATAGTGAACAACAGCTGCATTGTCGATTTCTGTCCTATCAACGCTTGGATTATAACCCAGACCAAGCACATGCCATGATTTCTCAAGTGGATGTGTAAGCCCATAAAATGTCATAAGTCCAGGAGGCAAAGTCCCAAGCTTCCATAGAACCCTGTCTTCATTCTAATATGAATGCAAACAGGAGCAGAGAAACCCAAAATTAAAGAGAACTCAAGGGGGTGCGGGAGGAGACAACAAAAATTTTAATATTGTATTTCCTTTTGTTACTGATTTTGTGAAAGGGATAAGGCAGACTAAGCTCGTTTCACACCCAGTAGAAACATAAACATGAAAGCAGTTAAAAGGTATCCAACACCACAAATTTATTTATGACAGTACTACAAAATTCTATTGCTAAGTGGTTGATTGGTTTTTTCTAGATATCTTGCTGACCTCTACAGAAGTTTAATTAACGAGGCACATGCATGAGATTCTTTGCAAGCGATGTAGATATAAATGAAGGTTGAGAACAACTTACCATATTCTGCCACTTGTGATATATGCCAGTTATATCCTTCTTTTTCCACTCCTTAAGATCGAAGATGTTCATGCCATATGCCCAACCGCATGCATTTGGATCAAAATTTCGTGCAATATGAGGATTTGAGAAATTTAGATACTTGTCAAAACGGTGAAAGCTCTCGCCACAGGTTTCAACTGCACCATTAACTTTTCCATGGAGATTTACTGACCACAGTCCGGTCAAGTCCTTCTGAACAACAATGTCATCATCAAGAAAAAGGATCTTGTCCAACTTAGGATAAACCTGTGGAAGATAAAACCGAAGGTGATTAAGCATAGACAGATACTTTGGGTTCCTGTACTTCAGATTAGAAGAGCCAGCAGTGGTGGGATGATCTGCCCTGAAATAGTACTCCTTCATGGCAGAGGACTCCAGCTGCCGCAGAACTGGACAGTAAGATGAATTAAGCCACTCAAATTCATCAACGTTTTCAACATGTATGGTAGCTTTCCCAGGAGGATTCAAAAGAAACCACATATTCATAGCTCCAAAGTTCAACTTATCAGTAACAAGATGAAATACGTGTTTCTCTGGTTCCTGCGATCCAGACAGGTAGCATATTTAGTCTACAGGGTAGAAAGAAAAAAACAGAATCAGGTGTTTCTGTGATGTGGGGCGAGTTCATTATTTTATTTTTTTATGTTTAATGAGTTAAGTTGAATACAAGTATATATACATGTATATATGTACACACTAGTGAGAGTTTTACATTTTCAAGCCACATATACCAGTATAATGATCTTAAGCTTCAAATTAACAGTTTCCTCAACGGAAAATTTAATAGGATTAATGGCATTAAAGGAAACTCGGAGTTCCCTTTTTTAATGAGTTACGACTAACAGAGACATTGTCAGAGATAGATACCTTCGCATTCATGATGGTTGAGTTTACGACGACTGATGCAGCCAAGACATTGTCAGAGAAGAGAGCATAATGATAAAGATTTGGATTCTCCCGATTCTCACTTCTAGGGAACTTTCTTTTCTCTGGTGAAAGGAGGTAGTATTCTATGGTTAGGCGCATGGATAGACAATGGATTCCATTTGGAATTGTCTTGGCTGCTAACTGGCTCAGGAAAGTGCTCTGTTTTTTCAAGCTCCGAACTTGCTCATCAGCGGTTTGGAGCATTGCTCTCAGCTTCCCAGTAACGAGCTTGCAGTCATATAGTTTCTCTTTAGCTTTTGACAGCACTTGGCCCATAGCTTTAATTTTCTTAGGGGCACTGCAAACATAACGTATTTGGAATCAAATAAATTGTGCCAGAATTGTCAATATGTAGAACAGAAAAATATATAAAAGATAATACATGCACAAGAGTAACATGTCTACTACCTGCGATTCAGATCAGAATCTGAAGTTGCATCTCCTAAAGCACGCTGACTTTCTTTAAGTTGATTCTGCAATTCACGGGCCAAGTCAGTATTGTTCTTCATTGTCGCAATATTTATAAACACCCTTGCCATAATTATTTGATCTCGAATCAAGCGTACAGTCGAGTCAGAATTCTCATTATCAATCTCTTTCCTCCATAGACTGTACTTTCCCAAGATTGCAGAGTCAACTGATTTGGAACGTTCAATGGCAGCATTTTCAAGCTTCACAATAACTTCATCGTCTTGTTTTACCAAATCAGCAGCACGTTTTTCACGATTTTTTTCTCTCAATTGCTGCAAAAAGTTTACAAAGAAAAATTATAGCTCAAAATGGTATATGAACTAAAACGAGAGGGTAAGATCTGCAGATGTATATTAACAACAACCTAGCTATTTTCAAAATGCAAAGAAACTAAGTTAACAAAAACGCAATGGATACAAAGATGAAATATACCCTTCTAGCTAGTTTTGCAGGTGTATCAACAAATTGAGAGTGATCATCTGCAAGTGAAAATGGAATCTGTTAAATTCATATCCCCGTTGAGTGAAGTTCTTAATCAACATTAAAAGAAAGATTATTACCATCTAAAGAATCATCTTGATTGCCTCTAGGGGTTTCTTGTTTAGTTTTTGCAGCTATTCGTTTTGCCTTTTAGCACAGTAAGAAAATGTATCAGCAAATTTATGTTGACACGGAATTTGCATTATATATGGTAACAAACAGCAATGAGCATGAAATACATGCTCAAGTCTAGCAGTAATCCTTACCTCAGCAGAAGTAGAAATCTTCTCAACTGGAATCTCTTGTCCAACAAACTTCCACGAAGCAGATAGATTGTTTTTCCTAAAAGAATCAAGACTCAGTGGCCCTAAATCATTTGTGTTGGCCTTGATAACATCAATAACCTAGAGCAGATGCTTAAAGTAGTGAGCAAACTAACTGAGAACATGCAAACTGTAAGAAACTATAACAAAAGAAGCTGAGACTTTTGGAGCACAATAGCTGAATAAACTAGTACGAAAATTTTAACTGGTTCAAACTTACCTCCCTTGAGAAGAGGGATTTAACATGTTGCAGCGCCAACCTTTCTCTCCAATCTATGTCCTGCACTTTCCAATATGTTCTATTCAGCAAAGACAAGTGTACTATAAGTGCTGCCCAAAGCATGTCAAATTAAAAGAAGGTTACCTGCTTACTAGAACTGGTTGAGATATCAGTTTCATCTGCAGAAAAATAAAAGGTTGCTTAACAATGAATGGCATATGGAAACAACCAGACAAACTGCATAAACTGCATTTTGAAACCTAATACGTTAATGATTTAATAAGTTCTGTTAATTAATGGGAAACCATTCATTAACATAAGAGAGACCAGTAGAAGGTCACACATCAGTTTCCTATTACCATATATCCACTCATTATTAGATAGAAATTGGAAGTTTTAATTAAGACCTAAATGGTAAGGCATCAAACTGGGTAAGCAGCAGATCTTGCATAAAATTATGTAAGGAATAACTAGTACCAGAAGTACTCCAACTTCCCAAAATGTTAACAGAAAGTTAAACCCACCTAAGTGCTAAATTTTCAAGGTCAACATGAGGTTAAGTTGATACTAAAATTCAAAGTGAAACAAACTTTCGAAACGTTATTCTTGGACCTTTGAACACATCACTTATCATTCTCTTCAACTCCTTCACAGTGCTTGATATATGCAAGAATGGCCACCGGTCAAAACCAAATTCTCTGCTCATACTAGGCATGAAATTTTTTGAACTTTAACGAGTCTAGAAACCACCACTATGTAATCCAGATACTGAAAAGGGGAAAAACAACAATCTACAACCTAGCTAATAATAAACTACGTAAACTTAATTGCCACGTCTTTGACGCACAAAAAGAGGCTATCTCACAAAACCATGGTCCTTGACACCTCCATCTCTTAAAATTGTGAGCCATCTCATTTGAAGCATACATCTTTGGATAAAATAAGATTTTAGTTATAGATAGAATAGAGAGTACAGAAAGGGAGGACTAGGAATCCTCCTAAGAAATACAAGTGGAAGAATAAAGAGAAACTAATGAAGCACTGCCAGAGAATCTCTATGAACATTTGGATAGCAACTACTCTAAAAGCTCTTGAAGCCAAAGCGCACAACAATGCTAGAAATGAGACCCTAAAAAACCAACTAAGACAATGCCAGATATGAAATAGTATTTTCTGAAGAACTATTTTTCCATTAGTTTCCCCAACTGAATCCAAGGAAAATTGACTTTGATATTAACCAAAGACCAAGAAGAATATCACTTAAATATCACGAGCTACTAAATTGATTCACTAAAAATCTTTTCTTTAAGATGAACAGAGATAATATGTAAGAAAATAATACTCCCTCAAGTAATAGTACTACTCAATTAAAAACTTTAATCAATCGATTTGACATCGACAAAATGCTTCTCCTCCATTCCAAAATATAAGATCAATTTTGGACTTTTTAGAGTAAAAAAAATTACATTTTCAAATTTTACATTGGTTTTTCAAGATTTGAAAATAAATAATCTTGCATTTAGTAGTGCTTTCTCGATAGTTTACATTATTCATAATTGTATTGACTAAAACCAAAATGAATAGAATTTGAAAATACCTCAAAATTGACTATTAAAAGTCAAATTGGTCTAATATTTTAAAAAAGAAGGGAGCATTTACTTATAAACTGAGCAATACAAATCAATTGAACTCAAAGTAAGAAAGTTTCTCTTCAGTGAGTTTGGACATTAGAATCATGTACTCACCAATTGAAGTCGTGGTACTGTAGAATCCACCTCTAGCGAAGAAAACCAAAGGAGCTAGAATTGAAAAGAAGATAATAATGGCAATCGGGAATCGAGATCCACCGCCTCTGTTCCTGTGGATTCCCGTACCTGAAAACCCCCTTTTAATCGCCATCACCAATCAACACCCTTCAAATTAACACAAATTCCCGGTAAGAAACTGATAATTGCTAGTTGAACTTCATCTTTGAGCATCTCAAGATCAACATTATGAAGATGGAGGAGGATAATGCTGATGCAGAGAGAGAGAGAATATAGTGTGAAATTTGATGGGAATGGAGGAATCAGAGAGGTGTTGAGTGTGATAAAGAGGGATATAGCGTGTGAAAAAAAAGAAGCCCTAATGTTAGAAAGAAGAGAAAGATGATGAAGAGTTGATTAGGAACAAGCGATCTGAAATTTAGGATTTGGGCGCTCTTTCTCTCTATTCTCTCTCCTCTCCTCTCCTCTCCTCTCCTCAATCAAGTTTTGTTTTTAGACATAATTTTAGACATAATAAAGAGAATAAGAGATTCAATTCAATTATATTAACAAATATACTGTACCACACATTAATATTAAGATATAATAAAAAATATTATTAAATATAAAAAATATTATTAAAATATATTAAAAAAATCAAAAGTCTAAGATTATCAAAATTTTCAAAATAAAAGAAAATAAATTAATATTTTTCTTGAGGTTCTATCCCAAGTCCTCTTTCTCTATAATATTAGATAATTTAAATTTCTCTTTTTTTCGTGGTAGGACACTCAAATACAATTTTTAATCTTGGTCTTGAATTTAATAATCTCTCTCCCTTCTAAAAAAAGTTCATTTATAAAATTTATAAACTTTAAAAATATATTTTATTTTATATTTAGTTTTATATTAAAATAGTTAATATTACAAGATCAATAAGTATCATTAAAATAATTACAAACAGTGTTATTAAATAAATATTTATTCTTGTAATATTTTGTTAATAAAGCGGGAGAAAATTAAACAATTATTTTTATTATTAATATCAAAAGTGAAGTCTTTTTGTTTCTATGTTTTTTATCTTCATTAAGTCTCTTACACATAATTATTTTTATACACGTAATATGTCAGAAAACTAATTACTACTAAACATCGTTAAAATAATTATATTACAAATGTGTTGTTAAACGGATATTTATTTTTGTAACATTAGTTTGTTTTAATAAAATATCACTTGACTAAATTAAATTATTTATCACACGCATTAAAAATTCATAATACATAAACGTTGGGCTGAAAAAAGACTTGTTGAGCTAAACTTATCTTTGTTTCAAAATTATCAAAAACACATTAAAAAGTTTAGTAGTAAAATACAGAAAATTATGTCGGTGGCAAATTGTCGGATGTTGATATTATTAGAGTTGCTTGCGTAACAAAATCTATGGCACTAGTTTCAAATAAAAAAACTTGGTGGGACATTGTTAGCCGTTATTCATAGCAGCTTAAATTTAAATATATCAATATCTCATGATCAACTTTAACTTAGGTATTCTTTCGGAGGGAGGGCCGGCCCTGAGAGGGTGCAGAAGGGGAAATCACGCAAGGTCGAGAGCCTTCAAAATTTTTTGTTTATACATATAGGTCAAATTAGTGTTGCACAAATGGCCTACAACTTGAGTCTATAGGCCAAATTAGGAAGCCCCATTTTAAGACTTCACTTGCTAGTCTTTTTATAAAGAAAAAATCCTTGGACTTTTATCTTGTAACCAATGTGGGACTCAGATATTTAAAAAATATAATGGGACTTGAGGATTGCTGTTATAGTGCGAAGTATAATGTTCAACTCAAGTTTAATTTGACGCGGGACTTTGAGATTATAGACATAATATAGGCCCCTAGATAATCTTAGAAAGAATGTCTTTAGTTGCATGCAGTCGAGATATTGAGACATTAAGCCAGCCCAGCACAGAATGTGAATTGCGAGAATTAGAAGTATAAAGGAACCCAATGGACAGGTAGTTGAGGTAAGTAATTGCAGTTTTTATCCATTTAAGATGCTTCACTGATATAAAAACTAAATGCTGGACAATCACATGCAATGTATAGGCAAAAGAAACATTCATGATACACTACTCCATATGTTCATTGAATTATAAGAGTAATGGAGTGCTATAGCTGTTTGGACTGATAACTCAGTATCCCCACTTCTATCATAAGTTTGCTCCACTAGATTCTTAAGGCCCTCACCCCACTGATATCTTTTTTTTGCTCCTCAGTTAATATTCCTCCAATATCTAAAATCCTGCAACCTAAAGTTCCAATTAAGTTTGAAATATTCCACGGAGGAAACATCAAACTTACTTAGAAGTGAGATTAAATCAAATATGTTACTGTTTGGATGAAATTAAATCATGGTTAGGTGAAATATTTAACTCCCAAGTTTTTGGTAATCTGTTGACTTTGCTTATTTAAAACATGGTAATTTATGTAAAGGGTTACAAGCTTAGGCTAGTCCGTCCTCAAGCATGTGAAGTTGTTGATAGGCTTAGTTAACAGTTGATTTGGCTAGTTATAACAGGTTGTAGCATGAATATGTAATTCACATGTTGTACTTTTGAATGTATTAACATAGTCTGATGGGATGTGGGAAATATTCAAAGTTCAGAGTCCTACATCGTCTACTATGTTTCTCTGCTCCTACCTTTATTTTATAAATAGAGGAGAGTAAGATTAATTTTGTAAGTAAAGTATGGAAGAGTCTCACATCCTCTACTGTACTTCTTATCTCCTATCCTTGTTATATAAATAAAGGAGAGTAAGATTAATTTTATAAGTAAAGTATGGAAGAGTCCCACATCGTTTACTATTGTGCTTTATATATTGGTGCTGATAAAAAAATTAGTATTTTTATATGTGAGAGGGCCTTTATTTTTTATATATATATAATAAGTGAGAAAAGATATATCTTAAGTAGTATATCCTATAGGGTTAATACATCCATTTTTTAGGTTTTTTTTTAGATAAATCTAACCGTATAGATTTAAAGAACATAAAAGTATTTTAACATATGAATTTTCATATGATTTGGTGATATCTATTATTGACTTTATGGTAATGAAAGTTCAATTATCTTAGTCGTCAAAAAATATACTTATTTTACAATGTTATAATAATGGTGCTATACAATTTTAAATTAAATAAAAATTTAAGTTTACTCGTACAAATCCGTAAAGTTAAATTTTACTAAAAAAACTTAATTAACTCATTTTAAAAAATAAGTATATAACTTATATATCCTAGATGTTATCTCCGCGAGCCCATAAATATGTATGGTTGTGGACTTGTCATAAAGAAAATTAAGAGTGAAATACTGCATTTTACTCTGATATTTGTCACTATAATCTACTCATTAAGATATATCCAGCTATGTTAAAACATCTATAAACATAGCAATGTGAGAAAATGCAGGAAAACTATTAAGAGAAGGCTTAGGATCATGCTCCATTGAAGAACTTCAACAAATAGAACAGGAGCTGGAGAAGAGTGTGCACCATACGAGCAAGAAAGGTATCCTTTTGATAAAAAAATAAATAAAAAATGAATTAGGCAACTAAAGGAGAACGTAAACTGTTCTACATTTAATTTTGGAGGTCATAATAACTATTTTGCACTGAATTGCTTAAGAATTTGAAACAGAAAATGACTGCTTGGAGTTGAATGTTTTGATGTAAGACTCAAAATTCAGTCTTTATGGTTTGAAGACAAAATATAAGAAAAGAACTAGAGGTTTCTGATGGCAAAACATTCATGCACAAAAGATCATGAAGAAGTTGTTCATTTCATTTTTTATTTTTTTGGCATATGTGGATTGATTCAGTATCATAACCGAATTCTCATGTATCATTCCGTTAAGTTTTAAGTATGAAATTCAATCACGAAAAGGATCAACTGAGGAACGAGAAATCTTGACATCCACAGATAACAGTGAAAATTCGGATGTGAAGACTGAACTGTTCAAGAAACTTCCAGAAAAGTGATTCGGCCACAACTAGAGCAACGCCTTGCAAGTTACTACATTTTAGAACGAATAGGGATATATGAAGTCTCTATCAAATGTCCAGTGAGGAGACTAAACTATTTATTGGACCTCTTCACAAGTGATGCTGTATCGAGTTAGTTTTCTAATTAGTACGTGTATGCCCTTTTCTCCATAAGGAAATTATGCATCTCTAGTGTCATAAATTTACTTGTAACATAATATAAGAAAAGCATATATCTAAGCAAAAACAAACCAGAGCATACCATAAAATAAATCTACAGAACAGCATGCTTAATCTTGTAGTAAACCAGATTACTACTTTGAGACGATCTTAATTAAAAAGTCGTATTGAAGTGATCAAATTACAATTTAAAAGCAATTAATGAAGTCATCAAGACGGATGTAGAGTTCATCAACTAGTATTAGATACTGTCCAAAAACAATACAAAACCAATGGAAGCAAAATCAGAATGGAGTAATGAATCATTCTTATGAATTGGCAGTACAATCCCTGCAAACAAACTACTATGGTGCGAAAAATTGACTGAAGCATTTCTTCCCCTCCTCCATTTCAAGGTGTCCTAATGGATCATTTTCAAGAATTTGCATTTTAGTGTAGGCATGATTTGGTTTTGTTGAGTATAGAGTTCCCGAATAAATTTGATCTTCATATCTTAGAGTCAGTTGGATTTCTTGTATGTTTCTCTGTTCAACGAGTCAGTTTGATTTCTCATATCATGCCATTGCTAAAACAGATCTTTTCTATGAGCAGAGTAATAATTTTGTAAGACTATTTCTGTAAGGATATTTCTTTCAACTTAACTGATGTCCTATGATCAGGATCAGAATTATCATCCGCTAATGAACCAACACAAGTAAATTATACTGATAGCTCAAATCCAAATCCAACAATTGCATTCCTATATAAGCAATCAAACATCCAAATACACGAAATAGTATTTCATAAAAGCTATTCTTCCTCTTCCAAAAATTACATGTTTTTAAGCCAAAAAACACTGAAAATATGAAAAATACAAAAGATCAGATCAATTTTGAAGTACTGACTGAAGCAATCAGTTAGCACATGGGGTTCCACATAACTTCTTTGCACATGGGGTTTCAACTTCCTCGAGCAATTTCCTTTTCCCCAGCACTTGGTCTTCCCATAACAATGGCTCTGAAACTTCATCCATGCTAATACCATCCAGGACTCTGAAGCCCAATGTATCATCAACCATGCTAATAGGCATAGCATCAAATATATCATCACCCCAAAGACCTTCACCCTGATTTTGGAGATTATTAACAGCTAAATCTCCCAACTGCCCTGCCCGTAGCCCATCATTGCTGATCCTTGAAATTTGCCCGAATTCTCAAAGCCATTGTACTCAAACATTGTTGATCCAGCTTGAAACTCACCCGGATTCTCAAAGCCATTATACTCGATCATTGTTGATCCAGCTTGAAACTCATCCGGATTCTCATTCTCAAAACCATTATACTTGATCATTGTTGATCCAGCTTCAAACCCATCTGGATACTCAAAACCATTATACTCAATCATTGTTGATCCAGCTTGAAAGGCGTTGCACTGATCAAGTACTTCAATAACTTTGGATCAAGTTCCACTTGCAATTGTTCTTCACCATTAGTCCTCTGAACCATGTCCACTAATGACGTGTTTCTTGATGCAATTCCTGAACCACGTCCACTAATGACGTATTTCTTGATGCAATTCCTTTACTATCCCCATGGATCTCTGTGGGGTCCATACTTACAAAATTAATCTTACACTCCTAAAACAAAAGTAGGAGATAAGAATCATAATAGATGATCTGGAACTCTTTCATACTTTACTTACAAAATTAATCTTATTCTCTTCTATTTATAAAACAAAGGCAGGAGATAAGAAGCATAATTCTTCTATACTCTACTTACAAAATTAATCTTACTCTCAAAGTCCCACATCGAATTAAACTTGAGTTGAACATTATACTTCATACTATAACAGCAATCCTCAAGTCCCATTATATTTTCTAAATGTCTTAGTCCTACTAGCAAGTCAAGCCTTAAGACTCAAGTTACAAGCAATTTGTGCAACATTAATTTTGACATTTTCTCTGTTCCAAAATATATAAGATCACTATTGTTGAGAAGGAATCCATTAATATTCATATATTAACAAACAATCAAACAAAATAGTCTTTCATAAAAGCTATTCTTCCTCTTCCAAATATTCCAAGTTCTTAAGCCTAATAAATACAGAAAATGAGAAATACAAATGATCAAGCAACCATCTACATATGAGTTCCACATAGCTTCTTTCCACATGGGTTTTTAGCTTCTTCAAGGAATTTCCTTTTCCCCAACACTTGGTTTTCCCACAACAATGGCTCTGGAACTTCATCCAAGAGGAAACTTGAGTCAAATATATTATTATCCCAATAACCTTCACCATGACTTTGGAGATAATTATTAGCAGTGAAATCTCCCAGCTGCCCGTAGTCCGTCATTGTAGGTCCTTGAAATTCACTCAGATTCTCAAAACCATTATACTCGAACATTGTTGATCTGTGAAACTCACCCGGATTCTCAAAGCCATCATTCTCAGTCATTGTTGATCCTTGAATCTCATCCGGATTCTCAAAGCCAATATAGTCGATCATAGTTGATCCAGCTTGAAACTCACCCGGATTCCCAAATCCCTCATACTCTATCATTAATGTTGATCCTTGAAACTCATCCGGACGGATTGTCATCTGAACCACGTCGACTTCCTTTACAATTCTCTTGGAATCATCCCTTGTTATGGCACAAAGCACATAATCACCACCCGCAGAAACCGAAAACTCATTCATGCTCCAGTGACCATAATTCTTAATGTAATCGTTACCATATTTTCTGGACTCAAAACTAAAGTACTTTCTGGACCCAATAATCTTACCATGACCATCCTTGATCATTCTTGGGGCAGTCTGCCCGTCCCAAGTGCCACAACCGGCAGTTCTTTCCATTTGCTTCTTTCCCTTGCCCTTCTTCTTCAACTTGGTGAAGACATAGATAGTTTTCTTGTTCTTGCACTTTGGTGATTGAATCCAAGGGTCCTTTTGATCGTCAAATATCTCCCATGGCGTGGAATTTTGGCCATAAACAACCTTGTCGGTGACAATGCCGCAAGGCAGGGGCATTCCATGGATCTTTGGAATTAGGTAACAAACAATCAGCTGTTCGTCTGAGGGTAAGAATTTGAAACCAATTGGAATATCCATATTTTACTTACAAAATAACTCTTACTCTCCTCTATTTATAATACAAAAGTAAGAGATAACAAGTATAGTAAACGATGTGGGACTCTTCCATACTTTACTTACAAAATTAATCTTACTCTCCTCTATTTATAAAACAAAGGTAGGAGATAAGAAGCATAGCAGACGATGTGGGACTCTCTATACTTTACTTACAAAATTAATCTTACTCTCAAAGTCTCGCATCGAATTAAACTTGAGTTGAACATTGTACTTCACGCTATAACAACAATCCTCAAGTCTCATTTCATTTTCAAAATGTCCGAGTCCTACTAGCAACTGAAGCCGTTAGATTCAAGTTGAAGTTGCCTTCCTAATTTGACCTATAGCCTCAAGTCACATGCCATTTGTGCATCATTAATTTTGACATTTTCTGCGTTCCAGAATATATAAGATCACTATTGATAAGACATTTTCAACCTCAAAATTGAATTGAGATGCGTTTTATAAACTACCAAAAAAGAGATTTAATTTTTCATAATTTTTAATGAATCATCTCAATTTTGAGTTCGACAATATCGTCTTAATAAATTAAGACAATCATGTTACTTTGTTGTTCTGAAATAGAAATATATCACTAATATTGGATCGAATAAAAAAGAAAATTATATCTGTAAAATATCCAATATAAAGTGACTGTGAAATGTTATTTTAATTATTATTTATTAAAATAGTTATACATATAATCTTACCCAACGATAGTATTCATTTCCATTTTTAGTGTTCAAGTAAAACACATTTGCTCATCAAGACAAAAAAAAAACAAAACGAAGGGAAGAAGACTAATTAAAAAAGGATTCTAAATGAATGTATAATAAATTTTTCTTTTACCTAAATTACCCTTTTAATTACTTATTAGTTTGAAGTATTTCTCCACTTTTAATTTCTATGACCAACAATTACTCTTTCCACGTGAATCAATTCTCTAAATATATTCTTTTTGTATCTCTCACATTCTCAATAATTGTAGTAAATAGAAAGAGAGTTTAAATAGCTATTAAATAGAAAGAGATGTTGTAGTGAAAGTGGGATAGCAGTACACCAGTTTTCAATGTAGATATTTTCTCATTTCTTCAATTTCCAATATAAGTGGAGTAAAATGATTATGAGAGTTTAAGTGGAAAAATAGGATAAAAATAGTTACTAATACAGAAATAGGACATTTATGTTAAGACATCCAAAAAAGGAAATTAGGACATTTAATGCAGGACGGAGGGAGTATGAATGAGTTGCCTACGAAAAGAGGGAATAAAAGAAGAAATACCAAATAATTAATAATTCAAGTATAGTTTCACAAGTCAACTCAGTTCAAGACCAACCAAAACATCCCAATTAGTTCATACAATAAAACGTTGTTTGAACTATTATAATAAGTAATAGATATATGCAGTATATCACCATCTTCAACTTGGCGATCATTAATTTAAGATGCTTTTCAGCCAAAAAAAAATGAACCGGGAAGAGTTATCCGTAACTATAATTTATGTTTTAATATTTATGGACAATTTAAATATTAGATGTATTCTTATTTATTAATTAGAATAGCCTAGTAGGTTTAATTATTTTTAGACCCATTTATGCTTTGGACTTACTATTTAAGTTTATTGGATTTTTATATCTTTTTAAGTTTAGGTAATATAAATAGAATCTTAGGCTTATTATTATGAGACAACTCTTATAGATTTTATTAAATCATTGTGGTTTATTAGTCAAATTTATCTTACTTTGTGAATTCGTGTTATTGTAAAGTTTCATAGATTCAATTCTTATTTCTATTCTCTTACTCGTCTTTCAATGTGTCAGTTGGCATTACAGCCGAGGAATTTGCCCAAGATAAGGACGATTCTATTTATTAAGCTAGAGAACCCACTTCGATGCCAATGTGAAGGAGAATGATGTCAATCGAAGCTACTTAGCCAGAAATTACAATCTTCCTCTAGCAAAAACCCTAGCAGCTATTACCATCGGAGGTTTTATCCCCCGTCGTCATTCCAACAAATACAGCCATCAGGGTTTGAAAGAGGGAAAAATCTTGTTGCTGTTTGGATTTGGGAAGGAAAAGAATTGAAATCTTGCCATTTACTGTAGTAATCTCCATCCTAACTTGTGAGTAGGGTTGTAAATGAGCAGAGTTGTGTTTTGGCTTACCGAGCTCGTCTAAAAGTTAAATGAGCCGAGCTGGGCCAGGTTTTAAACGAGCCTAAAATCTTTTGTACAAACTAGACTTGTTTAGAAATGAGCCAAACTCAAGTTCAAGCTAGGCTTAAGTGAGTCAAGTCGAGCCGAGTCGAGTCGAGCTCGAGCTTAAGCCCAACCCGTTTAATTTATTTGTTTTTCATTTTTCATTTTTTTAAAAAAAATTAAATAAATTCAATTATGCCCATCTACAATCATAATTTAGCAATAGTCATATACTTATGATAAATTTTTAAATAAACTAATATATATACTAGATACATATATTGATTGGACTATATTTGTTTAATTTTCAATTTAGTAGTAATGAAATGATACTTGATTATGATAAGACATGTGAAAATATTCATATACTATGTTCCCCAACACTAATTATATACGATTAATTTTAAAATTACTACAATTAACTTTAAAAAGTTAAAAACTTATATGAGACAATAAATTTTTTCCATTTCAACTATTTATATATATATGGGAGGGGGTGTGTGTGTGTGTGGGTATAGGCATGTAACATTATTAGAATAAAACATATCATACACAAACATAACTAGGAACTTAGTTCTAATTATTTTTATTTTTGTATTATATGATTTATATAATAAAATAAATTTTTAATTAAATAATTGTTAAACGAGTCAGGCCTAAATAAACCAGGCTCAAGTCAAACAACACATTGTTCGAGCTCAATTCATTTAACTAAACGGGCTAAATGTCTTGTTCGAACTCCGCTCGTTAACAAGCTAGAGTCCAACTTGAGCCGGCTTAGTCGAGCCAAGTCGGGTCGGGCTCGCGGGCAATAATATAAAGTGACTGTGAAATGTTATTTTAATTATTATTTATTAAAATAGTTATACATATAATCTTACCCAACGATAATATTCATATTCATTTTTAGTGTTTAATAAAATACATTAGCTCATCAAGACAAAAAAAACAAAAAAAAATAACAAAAGGAAGAAGAATAATTAAAAAAGGATTCTAAATAAATGTATAATACATTTCAGGTTTCCTACAAAGAGAGAATTTGATATAATTTGATATTCGATTGTATATAATATTCCCCCCGTCTCGAAATAAAGTCCTAATTGGTTTTAGCATGTTGTTTAATAAATTTTTCTTTGACCTAAATTAGCCTTTTAATTACTTATTAGTTGAAGTATTTCTCAACTTTTTGGTTTTGGCATGTTGTTTAATAAATTTTTCTTTAACCTAAATTAGCCTTTTAATTACTTATTAATCGAAGTATTTCTCCACTTTTCTATGACCCCAACAATTACTCATTCCACATGAATCAATTCTCTAGATATATTCTTTTTGTATCTCTCACATTCCCAATAAGTATAGTAAATAGAAAGAGAGTTTAAAGAGCTATTAAATAGAAACAGATGTTATAGTGAAAGTGGTATAGTAGTACACCAGCTTTCAATGTAGATATTTTCCCATTTCTTCAATTTCCAATATAAGTGGAGTAAAATGATTACAAGGGCATAAGAGGAAGAATAGGATAAAAATAGTTATTAATATAGAATTTGGACATTTATTTCGGGACATCTTAAAAAGAAAATTATGACATTTAATACGGGATGGAGAGAGTGAAAGAGTTGCCTACAAAGAGAGGGAATAAAAGAAGAAATACCAACCAATTAATAATTCAAGAATAGTTTCACAAGTCAACTCAGTTCAAGACCAACCAAAACATCCCCTTAGTTCATACAATAAAACGTTGTCTGTACTATTATAATAAGTAATAGATATATGCAGTATATCACTACCTTCAACTTGGCAATCATTATTTTAAGATGCTTTTCAGCCCAAAAAAAAAATGAACCAGGAAGAGTTATCCGTCACTATAATTTATGGTTTGGTATTTATGGACAATTTAAATATTTGATGTATTCTTATTTATTAATTAGAATAGCCTAGTAGGTTTAATTAATTTTATGCCCGTTTATGTTTTGGGCTTACGTTTTAAGTTTATTGGATTTTTATATCTTTTTAGGTTTAGGTAATATAAATAGTCTCTTAAGCTTATTATTATGGGATAACTCTTATAGATTTTATTAATACATTGTGGTTTATTAGTCAGATTTATCTTATTTTGCGAATTCGTGTGATTGTAAAGTGTCATAGATTCAATTTGTGATTGTTTCTATTTATTTACTCGTCTTTGGTTGTGTCAGTTGGAATTAGAGTCAAAGAATTAGCCCACAATAAGGACGATACTATTTATTAAGCTAGAGAACCCACTTCGATGCCAATGTGAAGGAGAGTGATGTCAATCGAAGCTACTTAACCGGAAATTGCAAGCTTCCTTTAGCTAATGAAATGATACTTGATTATGATAAGACATGTGAAAATATTCATATACTATGTTCCCCAACACTAATTATATACGATTAATTTTAAAATTACTACAATTAACTTTAAAAAGTTAAAAACTTATATGAGACAATAAATTTTTTCCATTTCAACTATTTATATATATATGGGAGGGGGGGTGTGTGTGTGGGTATAGGCATGTAACATAATTAGAATAAAACATATCATACACAAACATAACTAGGAACTTAGTTCTAATTATTTTTATTTTTGTATTATATGATTTATATAATAAAATAAATTTTTAATTAAATATATAATTGTTAAACGAGTCAGGCCTAAATAAACTAGGCTCAAGTCAAACAACACACTGTTCGAGCTCGATTCATTTAACTAAACGGGCTAAATGTCTTGTTCGAACTCCGCTCGTTAACAAGCTAGAGTCCAACTTGAGCCAGCTTAGTCGAGCCAAGTCGGGTCGGGCTCGCGGGCAATAATATAAAGTGACTGTGAAATGTTATTTTAATTATTATTTAATAAAATAGTTATACATATAATCTTACCCAACGATAATATTCATATTCATTTTTAGTGTTTAATAAAACACATTAGCTCATCAAGACAAAAAAAACAAAAAAAAATAACAAAAGGAAGAAGAATAATTAAAAAAGGATTCTAAATAAATGTATAATACATTTCAGGTTTCCTACAAAGAGAGAATTTGATATAATTTGATATTCGAATGTATATAATATTCCCCCCGTCTCGAAATAAAGTCCTAATTGGTTTTAGCATGTTGTTTAATAAATTTTTCTTTGACCTAAATTAGCCTTTTAATTACTTATTAGTTGAAGTCTTTCTCAACTTTTTGGTTTTGGCATGTTGTTTAATAAATTTTTCTTTAACCTAAATTAGCCTTTTAATTACTTATTAATCGAAGTATTTCTCCACTTTTCTATGACCCCAACAATTACTCATTCCACATGAATCAATTCTCTAGATATATTCTTTTTGTATCTCTCACATTCCCAATAAGTATAGTAAATAGAAAGAGAGTTTAAAGAGCTATTAAATAGAAACAGATGTTATAGTGAAAGTGGTATAGTAGTACACCAGCTTTCAATGTAGATATTTTCCCATTTCTTCAATTTCCAATATAAGTGGAGTAAAATGATTACAAGGGCATAAGAGGAAGAATAGGATAAAAATAGTTATTAATATAGAATTTGGACATTTATTTCGGGACATCTTAAAAAGAAAATTATGACATTTAATACGGGATGGAGAGAGTGAAAGAGTTGCCTACAAAGAGAGGGAATAAAAGAAGAAATACCAACCAATTAATAATTCAAGAATAGTTTCACAAGTCAACTCAGTTCAAGACCAACCAAAACATCCCCTTAGTTCATACAATAAAACGTTGTCTGTACTATTATAATAAGTAATAGATATATGCAGTATATCACTACCTTCAACTTGGCAATCATTATTTTAAGATGCTTTTCAGCCCAAAAAAAAAATGAACCAGGAAGAGTTATCCGTCACTATAATTTATGGTTTGGTATTTATGGACAATTTAAATATTTGATGTATTCTTATTTATTAATTAGAATAGCCTAGTAGGTTTAATTAATTTTATGCCCGTTTATGTTTTGGGCTTACGTTTTAAGTTTATTGGATTTTTATATCTTTTTAGGTTTAGGTAATATAAATAGTCTCTTAAGCTTATTATTATGGGATAACTCTTATAGATTTTAGGCCTAAATATAATTTACTATCCTAAACTATAGGCCATATTCCACTTTGGTGATCGACCTTTAAAACTTTTCAATTAGATGAGTGAACTATTTATTTTTTCCAATTGGTTTCAATTGAGTCTGCCACGTCAGAAATTGCTGACGTGACTGTCTTGGTGGGGCTTGCAAAAGCTGATGTGGTGAAAATAATAGTAAAAAAAATTGTGATTAAACAATTTTTATATTTTAAAGGGTAAAAGGGTCACACCACATGCAAACATTAATACCGATCAAAAAAACCAAAAATCATGTTGAAACCATCGATTCAGTCAAAGAGAGGAGAGTCTCAGTGAAAGGCCCAAAATCATTCCAAATAAACCCTAGGTCTGAGAATGAAAAATTGCTCAACGAAGAGTGCGAAGAGTCTCGGAATCAAAAATTTTCTCATCGACTATGTGCTGAAGCGACATTGATACTGTGCATTTGTCCTCAGTTCGAAGCTTCGACGAAGTAAGTGTCTGTACCAGTCCTCTATGTCTATAGTTTGAATATGTGTGATGTTTCTGTGTTTGATGTTTGTGTTTTATGTTTGTATTGATGAGAAAATTTAGTCCCACTTCGATGTAAAGTATTATTCCCCCACAGTTGCCCATAGTTTTGTGTCCTCATGTGAGGTCCCCATTTGTCGAACTAATGTGAATCAATAAATGAAAAATAGTGTTGTCTCCTTTGATTATATGTAATTATATGTATTCCTTTGAATGCAGAAATGGATGTCATTACTTTAAGATTTCATCATGGTGGTAAACTAGTAAATAATGGTGATATAGTTGATTATGTTGGAGGCACTGTTAGTGAATTGTGTAAATATGATCCTGATTATATAACTGGGCCTGGGATTATTGATTATGTTGAAACAATACTTGGAAGTAAGAATGTGAAGAATGTATATTTTCTTATCCCTGGACTAAGTTTAACAGAAGGGCTTAGGGCAGTAGGTCATGATAAAGGAGTTATTGACATGTGTGAGTATGGTAAGAAGAACCCTGTTATTGAGATCTACTCAGACCATGACCATGATCAAATAGTAAGTACTGATGAGAACATAGATGATGAAAGTGAGGGATTTGTTGACATTTTAAAAGATGTTAACATTGAAGGACATTCATATAATGAGGGAGTAACAGAGGTTGAGGTTGATGTGCTTCAAACTGATATTGAGGAAGATACAGAGTATGAAGGAAATGGAGATACAGACTCTGATTCAATTAGTAATTGTGACTGGTTAGTTGAGAGTGATGAAGAGTTACTTGCTGCTAGGGAAAATGTTAGAGCAGCAAAAGAGAGGGAAAAAAGTGAGAAAAAGAGGGACAAAAGAAGAAAGAATGAAGAAGAAAATGAAGAAGGAGAAAATGAAGAAGGAGAAAATGAAGAAGGAAATGATGTTGATGAAGGTGGGCAGGGACAAGGACCTATTGATGAAGGGGGGCAAAGAGCACCAACTGAAGCTTGGGAGGAAATTGATTTGGAATCTGATGAACTGCACACACCTGAAACAAGTGAGAATGAAGATGATGATGTGAGACCAACCAATTTAAAAAAGAGAAAATATCTTGAGTTTAATCCAAAGACTGACATTAAAAATGTTGAATTTAGTGTTGGAATGAAATTTGCTAACCATAAAGAATTTAAAGAGGCAGTTAAACAATATGCAGTTGGAAAAAAATACAATGTATGGTTTCCAAAAAATGCAAGGGATAAGGTACAAGTGAAGTGTGCACAGGGTTGTCCTTGGAATTTATGGGCAAGTGTGTTGAGACATGAGAACAGTTTTACTGTGAAAAGGTATAACAATGTTCACAAGTGTACAAATAAACACAAAAATAGACAAGTAAATGCAAGGTTTTTGGCCAACCACTATTATGATAAAATAAAATCATGTCCATTTTGGAAACTCTCAGAATTTCAATGGGAGGTGAAGAAGAATTTAAACGTTAGAGTGTCAATCAGCCAATGCTACAGAGCTAGAGAAATAGCACTTAAGCGTGCTTATGCAACAGTTGATGATATATATGGACAGTTATGGGATTATGAGAAGGAATTGATCAGGGCTAACAAAGGTTCAACATTTGAAATTAAAGTGGATAGGCAGTCCCCAATGGAACCAGGGAGATTTCAGAGGTTCTATATAGGATTTGATGCTTTGAAAAAGGGATGGTTAGCAGGTTGTAGGCCAATAATTGGGCTTGATGGATGTTTCCTCAAAGGAATATGCAAGGGTGAATTGTTATGTGCAGTCGGGAGGGATGCAAATGATCAAATGTATCCCATTGCTTGGGCAGTAGTAGAGGTGGAGAACACAGACAGCTGGACTTGGTTTTTAAATATTCTAATGGATGATCTAGGTTATCTTGGTGGAGGATATGGTCTCACAGTGATAACAGACCAACAAAAGGTATGAAATGTAATTTTTTTCATATACTATATTATAAATGTTTGTTATATGAATTCATATAAAGCTAATGTCATCATGTTTTTATGTAGGGTTTAGATAATGCAATCAGGACAATTATTCCTCTAGCTGAGCATAGATGTTGTGCTAGACACATCTACGCAAACTGGAGGAAAAAGAACAAAGGATTTGAGTTGAAGACTGTATTCTGGAAAATAGCTAAAAGCACTACTAGGAAGCATTACATGGATGAAATGGATGCACTGAAAAAATTAAGTCCAGATGCACATGAGCAGTTGTCAAAACAAGATGCAAAGCAGTGGTGCAAAGCTTTCTTCAGTGACATGTGCAAGTGTGCTATCACCACCAACAACTTGTCAGAAACCTTCAATGGTTGGATAGTTGCTGCAAGAAGTAAGCCCATAATTGAGATGCTTGAGGATATGAGAGAGCATATTATGGAGAGATTGGTAAGAAAGAGGACAATGATGTTGAATAGTGATGATGTACTGCCTCCTAGAATTAGGAAAAAATTAGAGAATGCAAAGAATGATAGTTTCCTGTATGAAGCTAAGTGGGATGGTTTTGAGGGGTATGAAGTGAAAAGGGATGGTGGACTTGAAGGTAGGATAGTAAGTTTAGTTAACAAAACTTGTGCTTGCAGAGCTTGGGATCTGGATGGTGTACCTTGTAGCCATGCAGTTGCTGCCATTTATGAACAAAGGGAGGAGCCAGAGGCATATGTCTCTCCAATGCTTAAGAGAGATGCTTACTTGGCAGCTTACCAGTTTCCATTGAGAGGAATAAATGGACCAGATCTGTGGGAACCTTCAGGCAAGGAGAAGTTATTATCCCCAAAGATTAAAGTGCTTCCTGGAAGGCCAAAGAAACAAAGGATTAGAGATCCACATGAGGAACATAAGTTAGGTGTAAGTGGAAGACTGTCAAAAAAAGGAATACTGATGACATGTCGGAGGTGCAATCAGCATGGTCATAACATGAGAACTTGCAAGAACACACCAGTTCAAAGGACTCAAAAGGAGAAAGGTAACTACAACTAATAGTACAGATTATGTTTTTATTTTACTTGATTTACAAAGCAACTAACATTACATATTTAATTCGTACAGCTGCAGAAGGTGGATCAGGTACAGTAGCATCAAGTGGTGCAGGGAGAGGTGGGGAGGTTACAGCAGGAGAAGGTGGATTAGGTAGAGGAACATCAAGTAGCACAGGGAGAGGGAGAGGTAGAGGAAGAGGTAGGCCCCCAGGCACTGGAGGTCAAGGAAGAGGAAGAGGTAGGCCACCAGGTAGAGGGAGAGGGAGAAATGGAGGTCGAACTGGCTTTGGAATCTATGTATCTGCAAGTGGGGATTCTTACATATCAAGTGGGGCACAACATACTAGGGTAACATGTTTACTTTATTAAAGCATACATTACATATTCTTTTGTTTACTGCTTTATAGATATCTGAGGCACCACTAACCACTAATTTCTTTTGTTTACTGCTTTCTAGATATCTGAGGCACCCACTAGTTCTAATGTAAGTCAAGGAAATCCTCAAAGCCAAGGAAATACTCAAGGTTCAACAACATCCATGTCAGCCATGAGGCCATCTTCATTCCAATCTAGGGGAAGAAATTGGATTTCTGCAAATCAACTAATTAATGGAAGGAATGCAAAGCAAGATGCAAAGGCAAAAGGGAAAGTTGTGGATATTTAATTACAATTGTGCATGCTGGGAATTATTGTGTATGAGTTTAACTAAGTAATTGTTATGTGGTCACTGCTGACAAATTATGTAATATTTTTGATTAATGTTTTGGAAAACTGTTGGCAAACTATGACAATTGGGTTTCTTTATGTGAGTGGTGGACATTATGTATGACAGCTATGTGACAATTCCTGTAAATGGTGAACAGAGTGCTTTAATGCAAAAGTCCTTATTTTTGGCAATATTATTGTATTTGTATGCATCTGTTTGGTGTATTGTCTGCCAATATTGACAGTTGTGTGACCTTGATGGTGATTTTAATATTATGCATCGGTTTGGTGTCTTGTGCTATATATCACTGCAAAGTGCAGCAGTGAATATTAAAGGTGCCACAATGCATACATTACATTTTTTTTTATCGGTTAAAATTGACTGGAACAAAATTTACTATTCATTGCAGACTCACATATACCATTCATTGCAAAACAACTTTTGCCATCAATGACTTTTAAGAGGCACAACAACTTACAAATAAATTGAACAAAATTTATCAAAATCTAAACAATTGCAAACTTACAAACAACTTTGCTAATTTCATAGGTTAAAACTAAATTGAACAAAATTTCCCAATCCAAAAATTGCAAACTTGTTCCTTTATACATCATTCAAACTATAAATTACAATTATTGACCACTATCATTCACATGCAGTTGTCCTAACATGAATACAAATATCATGGCTAACAACATGACTTTCATTGAAGCAGTACACATTTTATCCTTCCTTCTCAACAATGCAATCACCTCTGTCAGTCTTCCAACCTCTTCACTTTGCTTTGCACATTCAATTTGAAGCTTTTCATTGCTTTTTTCCAATTCAATTATTTTTTCAGTGCCTCTCTCAATTTCATAATTCTTCCTTTCTATTTCCAAATTCAGATCACTTATCATAAGTTTCAACTCAGGTAAAACTTCTTTAGACCTTTTACAAATCTCTTGGTCATACCAGCAAAAGAAGTTGCAGTGTTTGCTTGTCAATTTGTCCTGCATGTTGTTTGATAAAAACCAATCCAAAACATCAAAAATTAACACAATTCCAACACAAGTGTATTTCTAATGTTTTCAGAAAATAAGAGAAAACTCAGCCAACCAAAAAACTATAGAACTAGTACCTTGCTCCATTTAGGACAACCAAAGAACCTTCTTCCTGGATTACTCTTAGTCCAAGATATCTTCATTCGAGCTCTATACCCACAATAACACCTTGGAGAATCACCCATCGAACACAGAGGCTCGCCCAACTCCAGTTCATCTTCCATACCAGTAAATTCCATTTTCACTGAGAAATTTTTTTGGGGGGAGGGCAGATGAATGAAACCCTAGCTCGCTTGATTTCGTTAATTTTTTTCAGTCGAACGATGATGCTAGGACTTTTTTGGGGGATCTGAGTAGGCTTTATACTTTTGGGGTAGCAACAGAGAAGAGCTAAATCAAATACTTACTCCATCGAAGCATAGTATCAACGCCGATTGAGCACACAATTTTTGATTCTTCGCACTCTTCGCACTCATCGTTGAGCAATTTTTGATTCTCAGGCCTAGGGTTTATTTGGAATGATTTTGGGCCTTTCACTGAGACTCTCCTCTCTTTGACTGAATCGATGGTTTCAACATGATTTTTGGTTTTTTTGATCGGTATTAATGTTTGCATGTGGTGTGACCCTTTTACCCTTTAAAATATAAAAATTGTTTAATCACAAATTTTTTTACTATTATTTTAACCACATCAGCTCTTGCAAGCCCCACCAAGACAGCCACGTCAGCAATTTCTGACGTGGCAGACTCAATTGAAACCAATTGGAAAAAATTAATAGTTCAATCATCTAATTGAAAAGTTTTAAAGGTGGATCATCAAAGTGGAATATTCTTATAGTTTAGGATAGTAAATTATATTTAACCCTAGATTTTATTAATACATTGTGGTTTATTAGTCAGATTTATCTTATTTTGCGAATTCGCGTGATTGTAAAGTGTCATAGATTCAATTTGTGATTGTTTCTATTTATTTACTCGTCTTTGGTTGTGTCAGTTGGAATTAGAGTCAAAGAATTAGCCCACAATAAGGACGATACTATTTATTAAGCTAGAGAACCCACTTCGATGCCAATGTGAAGGAGAGTGATGTCAATCGAAGCTACTTAACCGGAAATTGCAAGCTTCCTTTAGCTAAAACCATAGCAGCTATTACCATCGAGGATTTTATCCCACGTGGTCATTCCAACAAATAAAACTATCGGTGTTTGAAAGCGGGAAAAATCTTGCTGTTGTTTGGATTTGGGAAGGAAAAGAATTGAAATCTTGCCATTGACTGTAGTAATCTCAGTCCTAACTTGTGAGTAGGGTTGTAAATGAGCTAAGCCAGGCTTTGGCTTACTGAACTCGTCTAAAAGTTAAACGAGCCGAGCTGGGCCAGGCTTTAAACGAGCCTAAAAACTTTTGTACAAACTCGACTTGTTTAAAAACGAGTCGAGCTCAAGTTCGAGCTAGGCTTAAGTGAGTTGAGTCGAGCCGAACTAAGTCGAGCTCGAGCTTAAGCCCGACCCGTTTAATTTTTTTATTTTTATTTTTTTTGAAAAAAATAAATAAATTCAATTATGCCATCTACAATCATAATTTAGCAATAGTCATATACTTATGATACATTTTTAAATAAACTAATAATAATACTAGATATATATTGATATGACTATATTTGTTTAATTTTTAATTTAGTAGTAATGAAATGACAATTGATTATGATAAATAAAAATATTCATATACTATGTTCTCCAACACTAATTATATACGATTAATTTTAAAATTACTACAATTAACTTTTAAAAGTTAAAAACTCATATAACTCATATGAGAATAAATTTTTTTCATTTCAACTATATATATATATACATATATATATATATATATATATACATGTATGCATATGTGTGTGGGGGTGTAGATAAGGCATGTAACATAATTAGAATAAAACATATCATACACAAACATAACTAGGAACTTAGTTTTAATTATTTTTATTTTTATATTAAATTTTTATATAATAAAATAAATTTTTAATTAAATAATTGTTAAACAAGTCGAGCCTAAATAAACCGGGCTCAAGTCAAACTCAACACTGTTTGAGCTCGACTCATTTAACTAAACGAGGTAAATGTCTTGTTCGACTTCCAGTTGTGAACAAGCTCGAGCCGACTTAGTCGAACCAAGTCAGGTCGGGCTCGTGGGCAGCCCAGTTCGTTCACACCCTACTTGTGAGACATAAAAAAAGGCTACAAGTAACATAGTAATGTGACCTGATTATGGTATATTTTGAGTAAATTACAATTTGGTTTTTCTACTTTAATTGTTTCTCCAGTTTGGGTCCTCAAATATTCATGTTGTTATACATCATTCAATTCTATCACTCCATTTTAGAGCCTAAAGTTTTGATATTGACAAATGCCTCGAGCTATTAAAGTAAACATTTCACAAATAGAGAATAAAAATTTATTATCTTAAAGATAGATTTGACTTGATGGAATATGAAATCTATGTGTGTCATCGTAAATCATTGTTGCTCGAATTTGATGATCTTTCGGAGGAATTTGGAGGAAACACACATTATTGACTTGACAAGTTGAAACATTGTATCAAGTTAAGAAAAGAAAGGTTAGAGAATAGCGCCAAAAGGAGAAAACTTTTCTAATTGATGAAGTTAATAGGTGTCAGAACAAACCAGAGCAAAAACTACAACTCAAATCAAAAGGACAAAAAATTGTTATTTTTCGGGCTGTTAGAAAGGTTCATCCTTTTGAACATTTTCAGCATGCATGAGAGTATATAACACTATCGCAAACACACTAAAGTTGTTCAAAGTAACAACACACGAGTGGTACAGAACATGCAGGCTATCCCTCCCATTTTTATCACAATTTTTCAATAATAATAATAAAAAAAAAAGATTGAGCAATTTTTATCACAATTTTTCAAATAACTTAGAATCGAACATCTTCTATATATATATATATATATATATATATATATATATATATATATATTTCTAGACAAGTCTTCAGGGAACAGATTGAGCAACTAAATAAAAAGGTAAACTGTTCTAAATTCAAATTTAGAAGTCCTAATAACTATTTTGCACTGAATTGCTTAAGAATTGGAAAGAGAAAATGACTGTTTGCATTCATGCATTCTATAGAGTCCCTTAAAATGGTGCACATAATCTGATGCAAGCAAAAAATACTTGCAATGCATTGCAATAATCAGTTTCCTAAGAAGGGAATTGTCTCAGAAATACATAATAATAAGAGTAGTACTCATCATATAGATACTGTCCAAAAACAATGGATGCAAATCAGAATTATCATCCGACGACAATGAACCAACAAGATTAAATTATGTAAATATCTCAAATCTAACAACTGCATTCCTATATGATTTTATTCAAGTACAAGCTTACACAATTTCAATTTTAGTTGTACGTGATGTATTGGGAAATGGATTACATTCTTTATGAATTGAAAATCTGAATTGCGATTGATATACGAATACAAATATAGGGCTAATGTACTAGTATCAGGATTTTTTCAATACAAATCAAAATATTGTTGGGGGGGAATAGCAGTAGTGTAGTGTAGGGGCCTAGGGGGAGAGTGTATTTGCATGCCTCCTTCCTTGAGCTGAAGGAATCCATTAATATTTATTTGGGTTTAGGAATTTAACTATAAAAATTTTGAGAAGGAATCCATTAATATTCATATATTAACAAACAATCAAACAAAATAGTCTTTCATAAAAGCTATTATTAATTCCTCTTCCGAATATTCCAAAGTTCTTAAGCCTAATAAATGCATGCAGAAAAATGAGAAATACAAAAGATCAAGCAACCATCTACATATGAGTTCCACATAGCTTCTTTCCACATGGGTTTTCAGCTTCTTCAAGGAATTTCCTTTTCCCCAACACTTGGTTTTCCCACAACAATGGCTCTGGAACTTCATCCAAGAGGAAACTTGAGTCAAATATATTATTATCCCAATAACCTTCACCATGACTTTGGAGATAATTATTAGCAGTGAAATCTCCCAGCTGCCCGTAGTCCGTCATTGTAGGTCCTTGAAATTCACTCAGATTCTCAAAACCATTATACTCGAACATTGTTGATCTGTGAAACTCACCCGGATTCTCAAAGCCATCATTCTCAGTCATTGTTGATCCTTGAATCTCATCCGGATTCTCAAAGCCATTATAGTCGATCATAGTTGATCCAGCTTGAAACTCACCCGGATTCCCAAATCCCTCATACTCTATCATTAATGTTGATCCTTGAAACTCATCCGGACGGATTGTCATCTGAACCACGTCGACTTCCTTTACAATTCTCTTGGAATCATCCCTTGTTATGGCACAAAGCACATAATCACCACCCGCAGAAACCGAAAACTCATTCATGCTCCAGTGACCATAATTCTTAATGTAATCGTTACCATATTTTCTGGACTCAAAACTAAAGTACTTTCTGGACCCAATAATCTTACCATGACCATTCTTGATCATTCTTGGGGCAGTCTGCCCGTCCCAAGTGCCACAACCGGCAGTTCTCTCCATTTGCTTCTTTCCCTTGCCCTTCTTCTTCAACTTGGTGAAGACATAGATAGTTTTCTTGTTCTTGCACTTTGGTGATTGAATCCAAGGGTCCTTTTGATCGTCAAATATCTCCCATGGCGTGGAGTTTTGGCCATAAACAACCTTGTCGGTGACAATGCCGCAAGGCAGGGGCATTCCATGGATCTTTGGAATTAGGTAACAAACAATCAACTGTTCGTCTGAGGGGGCGAATTTGAAACCAATTGGAATATCCATATTTTACTTACAAAATTAATCTTACTCTCCTCTATTTATAAAACAAAAGTAAGAGATAAGAAGCATGTTAGACGATGTGGGACTCTTCCATACTTTACTTACAAAATTAATCTTACTCTCCTCTATTTATAAAACAAAGGTAGGAGATAAGAAGCATAGCAGACGATGTGGGACTCTCTATACTTTACTTACAAAATTAATCTTACTCTCAAAGTCCCGCATCGAATTAAACTTGAGTTGAACATTGTACTTCACGCTATAACAACAATCCTGAAGTCTCATTTCATTTTCAAAATGTCTGAGTCCTACTAGCAAGTGAAGCCTTTAGATTCAAGTTGAAGTTGGCTTCCTAATTTGACCTATAGCCTCAAGTCACATGCCATTTGTGCATCATTAATTTTGACATTTTCTGCGTTCCAGAATATATAAGATCACTATTGATAAGACATTTTCAACCTCAAAATTGAGATGAATTTTTTTAATTCTAAAATACAATGATGCGTATTATAAACTACCAAAAAAGAGATTTAGTTTTTCATAATTTTTAATGAATCATCTTAATTTTGAGTTCGACAATATCGTCTTAATAAATTAAGACAATCATGTTACTTTGTTTTTCTGAAATAGAAATATATCACTAATATTGGATCGAATAAAAAAGAAAATTATATCTGTAAAATATCCAATATAAAGTGACTGTGAAATGTTATTTTAATTATTATTTATTAAAATAGTTATACATATAATCTTACCCAACGATAGTATTCATTTCCATTTTTAGTGTTTAAGTAAAACACATTTGCTCATCAAGACAAAAAAAAAACGAAGGGAAGACTAATTAAAAAAGGATTCTAAATGAATGTATAATAAAATTTTCTTTTACCTAAATTACCCTTTTAATTACTTATTAGTTTGAAGTATTTCTCCACTTTTAATTTCTATGACCAACAATTACTCTTTCCACGTGAATCAATTCTCTAAATATATTCTTTTTGTATCTCTCACATTCTCAATAATTGTAGTAAATAGAAAGAGAGTTTAAAGAGCTATTAAATAGAAAGAGATGTTGTAGTGAAAGTGGGATAGCAGTACACCAGTTTTCAATGTAGATATTTTCTCATTTCTTCAATTTCCAATATAAGTGGAGTAAAATGATTATGAGAGTTTAAGTGGAAAAATAGGATAAAAATAGTTACTAATACAGAAATAGGACATTTATGTTGAGACATCCAAAAAAAGAAATTAGGACATTTAATGCGGGACGGAGGGAGTATGAATGAGTTGCCTACGAAAAGAGGGAATAAAAGAAGAAATACCAAATAATTAATAATTCAAGTATAGTTTCACAAGTTAACTCAGTTCAAGACCAACCAAAACATCCCAATTAGTTCATACAATAAAACGTTGTATGAACTATTATAATAAGTAATAGATATATGCAGTATATCACCATCTTCAACTTGGCGATCATTAATTTAAGATGTTTTTCAGCCAAAAAAAATGAACCGGGAAGAGTTATCCGTCACTATAATTTATGTTTTGGTATTTATGGACAATTTAAACATTTGATGTATTCTTATTTATTAATTAGAATAGCCTAGTAGGTTTAATTATTTTTAGACCCATTTATGCTTTGGACTTACTGTTTAAGTTTATTGGATTTTTATATCTTTTTAAGTTTAGGTAATATAAATAGAATCTTAGGCTTATTATTATGGGACAACTCTTATAGATTTTATTAAATCATTGTGGTTTATTAGTCAAATTTATCTTACTTTGTGAATTCGTGTGATTGTAAAGTTTCATAGATTCAATTCTTGTTTCTATTCTCTTACTCGTCTTTCAATGTGTCAGTTGGCATTACAGCCGAGGAATTTGCCCAAGATAAGGACGATTCTATTTATTAAGCTAGAGAACCCACTTCGATGCCAATGTGAAGGAGAATGATGTCAATCGAAGCTACTTAGCCGGAAATTATAATCTTCCTCTAGCTAAAACCCTAGCAGCTATTACCATCGAAGGTTTTATCCCCCGTCGTCATTCCAACAAATACAACCATCAGGGTTTGAAAGAGGGAAAAAGCTTGCTGCTGTTTGGATTTGAGAAGGAAAAAAATTGAAATCTTGCCATTTACTGTAGTAATCTCCATCCTAACTTGTGAGTAGGGTTGTAAATGAGCAGAGTTGTGTTTTGGCTTACCGAGCTCGTCTAAAAGTTAAATGAGCGGAGCTGGACTAGGTTTTAAACGAGCCTAAAATCTTTTGTACAAACTAGACTTGTTTAGAAATGAGCCAAACTCAAGTTCGAGCTAGGCTTAAGTGAGTCAAGTCGAGCCGAGTCGAGCTTGAGCTTAAGCCCAACCCGTTTAATTTTTTTGTTTTCTCATTTTTCATTTTTTTTAAAAAAATTAAATAAATTCAATTATGCCCATCTCCAATCATAATTTAGAAATAGTCATATACTTACGATAAATTTTTAAATAAATAAATATATATACTAGATACATATATTGATTGGACTATATTTGTTTAATTTTCAATTTAGTAGTAATGAAATGATACTTGATTATGATAAGACATGTGAAAATATTCATATACTGTGTTCCCCAACACTAATTATATACGATTAATTTTAAAATTACTACAATTAACTTTAAAAAGTTAAAACTTATATGAGACACTAAATGTTTTCCATTTCAACTATTTATATATATATATGGGAGGGGTGTGTGTGTGGGTATAGGCATGTAACATAATTAGAATAAAACATATCATACACAAACATAACTAAGAACTTAGTTCTAATTATTTTTATTTTTGTATTATATGATTTATATAATAAAATATTTTTTTAATTAAATAATTGTTAAAGAAGTCAGGCCTAAATAGACCAGGCTCAAGTCAAACAACACACTGTTCGAGCTCGATTTATTTAACTAAACGAGCTAAATGTCTTGTTCGAACTCCGCTCGTTAACAAGCTAGAGTCCAACTTGAGCCGCCTTAGTCGAGCCAAGTCGGGTCGGGTTCGCGGGCAATAATATAAAGTGACTGTGAAATGTTATTTTAATTATTATTTATTAAAATAGTTATACATATAATCTTACCCAACGATAATATTCATATTCTTTTTAGTGTTTAATAAAACACATTAGCTCATCAAGACAAAAAAAAATAACAAAAGCAAGAAGAATAATTAAAACAGGATTCTAAATAAATGTATAATACATTTCAGGTTTGCTACAAAGAGAGAATTTGATATAATTTGATATTCGATTGTATATAATATTCCCTCCGTCTCGAAATAAAGTCCTAATTGGTTTTAGCATGTTGTTTAATAAATTTTTCTTTGACCTAAATTAGCCTTTTAATTACTTATTAGTTGAAGTATTTCTCAACTTTTTGGTTTTGGCATGTTGTTTAATAAATTTTTCTTTAACCTAAATTAGCCTTTTAATTACTTATTAATCGAAGTATTTCTCCACTTTTCTATGACCCCAACAATTACTCATTCCACATGAATCAATTCTCTAGATATATTCTTTTTGTATCTCTCACATTCCCAATAAGTATAGTAAATAGAAAGAGAGTTTAAAGAGCTATTAAATAGAAACAGATGTTATAGTGAAAGTGGTATAGTAGTACACCAGCTTTCAATGTAGATATTTTCCCATTTCTTCAATTTTCAATATAAGTGGAGTAAAATGATTACGAGGGTATAAGAGGAAGAATAAGATAAAAATAGTTATTAATATAGAATTTGGACATTTATTTTGGGACATCTTAAAAAGAAAATTATGACATTTAATACGGGATGGAGAGAGTGAAAGAGTTGCCTACAAAGAGAGGGAATAAAAGAAGAAATACCAACCAATTAATAATTCAAGAATAGTTTCACAAGTCAACTCAGTTCAAGACCAACCAAAACATCCCCTTAGTTCATACAATAAAACGTTGTTTGTACTATTATAATAAGTAATAGATATATGCAGTATATCACTACCTTCAACTTGGCAATCATTATTTTAAGATGCTTTTCAGCCCCAAAAAAAAATGAACCGGGAAGAGTTATCCGTCACTATAATTTATGTTTTGGTATTTATGGACAATTTAAATATTTGATGTATTCTTATTTATTAATTAGAATAGCCTAGTAGGTTTAATTAATTTTATGTCCGTTTATGTTTTGGGCTTACGTTTTAAGTTTATTGGATTTTTATATCTTTTTAGGTTTAGGTAATATAAATAGTCTCTTAAGCTTATTATTATGGGATAACTCTTATAGATTTTATTAATACATTGTGGTTTATTAGTCAGATTTATCTTACTTTGCGAATTCGCGTGATTGTAAAGTGTCATAGATTCAATTTGTGATTGTTTCTATTTATTTACCCGTCTTTGGTTGTGTCAGTTGGAATTAGAGTCAAGGAATTAGCCCACAATAAGGACGATTCTATTTATTAAGCTAGAGAACCCACTTCGATGCCAATGTGAAGGAGAGTGATGTCAATCGAAGCTACTTAGCCGGAAATTGCAAGCTTCCTTTAGCTAAAACCCTAGCAGCTATTACCATCGAGGATTTTATCCCCCGTGGTCATTCCAACAAATAAAACTATCGGTGTTTGAAAGCGGGAAAAATCTTGCTGTTGTTTGGATTTGGGAAGGAAAAGAATTGAAATCTTGCCATTGACTGTAGTAATCTCTGTCCTAACTTGTGAGTAGGGTTGTAAATGAGCTAAGCCAGGCTTTGGCATACTGAGCTCGTCTAAAAGTTAAACGAGCCGAGCTGGGCCAGACTTTAAACGAGCCTAAAAACTTTTGTACAAACTCGACTTGTTTAAAAACGAGTCGAGCTCAAGTTCGAGCTAGGCTTAAGTGAGTTGAGTCGAGCCGAACTGAGTCGAGCTCGAGCTTAAGCCCGACCCGTTTAATTTTTTTATTTTTATTTTTTTTAAAAAAAAATAAATAAATTCAATTATGCCATCTACAATCATAATTTAGCAATAGTCATATACTTATGATACATTTTTAAATAAACTAATAATAATACTAGATATATATTGATATGACTATATTTGTTTAATTTTCAATTTAGTAGTAATGAAATGACAATTGATTATGATAAGACAATTGAAACTATTCATATACTATGTTCTCCAACACTAATTATATACGATTAATTTTAAAATTACTACAATTAACTTTTAAAAGTTAAAAACTCATATAACTCATATGAGAATAAATTTTTTTCATTTCAACTATATATATATATACATATATATATATATATACACATATATATATATATATATATACATGTATGCATATGTGTGTGGGGGTGTAGATAAGGCATGTAACATAATTAGAATAAAACATATCATACACAAACATAACTAGGAACTTAGTTCTAATTATTTTTATTTTTGTATTAAATTTTTATATAATAAAATAAATTTTTAATTAAATAATTGTTAAACAAGTCGAGCCTAAATAAACCGGGCTCAAGTCAAACTCAACACTGTTTGAGCTCGACTCATTTAACTAAACGAGCTAAATGTCTTGTTCGAGCTCCAGTTGTCAACAAGCTCGATCCGGCTTAGTCGAACCAAGTCAGGTCGGGCTCGTGGGCAGCCCAGTTCGTTCACACCCTACTTGTGAGACATAAAAAAAGGCTACAAGTAACATAGTAATGTGACCTGATTATGGTATATTTTGAGTAAATTACAATTTGGTTTCTCTACTTTAATTGTTTCTTCAGTTTGGGTCCTCAAATATTCATCTTGTTATACATCATTCAATTCTATCACTCCATTTTAGAGCCTAAAGTTTTGATATTGACAAATGCCTCGAGCTATTAAAGTAAACATTTCACAAATAGAGAATAAAATTTATTATCTTAAAGATAGATTTGACTTGATGGAATATGAAATCTATGTGCGTCATCGTAAATCATTGTTGCTCGAATTTGATGATCTTTCGGAGGAATTTGGAGGAAACACACATTATTGACTTGACAAGTTGAAACATTGTATCAAGTTAAGAAAAGAAAGGTTAGAGAATAGCGCCAAAAGGAGAAAACTTTTCTAATTGATGAAGTTAATAGGTGTCAGAACAAACCAGAGCAAAAACTACAACTCAAATCAAAAGGACAAAAAATTGTTATTTTTCGGGCTGTTAGAAAGGTTCATCCTTTTGAACATTTTCAGCATGCATGAGAGTATAGAACACTATCGCAAACACACTAAAGTTGTTCAAAGTAACAACACACGAGTGGTACAGAACATGCAGGTTATCCCTCCCATTTTTATCACAATTTTTCAATAATTAAAAAAAAAAAAAAGATTGAGCAATTTTTATCACAATTTTTCAAATAACTTAGAATCGAACATCTTCTATATATATATATATATATATTTTTTTTTTCTAGACAAGTCTTCAGGGAACAGATTGAGCAACTAAATAAAAAGGTAAACTGTTCTAAATTCAAATTTAGAAGTCCTAATAACTATTTTGCACTGAATTGCTTAAGAATTGGAAAGAGAAAATGACTGTTTGCATTCATGCATTCTATAGAGTCCCTTAAAATGGTGCACATAATCTGATGCAAGCAAAAAATACTTGCAATGCATTGCAATAATCAGTTTCCTAAGAAGGGAATTGTCTCAGAAATACATAATAATAAGAGTAGTACTCATCATATAGATACTGTCCAAAAACAATGGATGCAAATCAGAATTATCATCCGACGACAATGAACCAACAAGATTAAATTATGTAAATATCTCAAATCTAACAACTGCATTCCTATATGATTTTATTCAAGTACAAGCTTACACAATTTCAATTTTAGTTGTATGTGACTTATTGGGAAATGGATTACATTCTTTATGAATTGAAAATCTGAATTGCAATACAAATATAGGACTAATGTACTAGTATCAGGATTTTTTCAATACAAATCAAAATATTGTTGGGGGAATAGCAGTAGTGTAGTGTAGGGGCCTAGGGGGAGAGTGTATTTGCGTGCCTCCTTCCTTGAGCAGAAGGAATCCATTAATATTTATTTGGGTTTAGGAATTTAACTATAAAAATTTTGAGAAGGAATCCATTAATATTCATATATTAACAAACAATCAGACAAAATAGTCTTTCATAAAAGCTATTATTAATTCCTCTTCCAAATATTCCAAAGTTCTTAAGCCTAATAAATGCATGCAGAAAAATGAGAAATACAAAAGATCAAGCAACCATCTACTGATCTACATATGAGTTCCACATAGCTTCTTTCCACATGGGTTTTCAGCTTCTTCAAGGAATTTCCTTTTCCCCAACACTTGGTTTTCCCACAACAATGGCTCTGGAACTTCATCCAAGAGGAAACTTGAGTCAAATATATTATTATCCCAATAACCTTCACCATGACTTTGGAGATAATTATTAGCAGTGAAATCTCCCAGCTGCCCGTAGTCCGTCATTGTAGGTCCTTGAAATTCACTCAGATTCTCAAAACCATTATACTCGAACATTGTTGATCTGTGAAACTCACCCGGATTCTCAAAGCCATCATTCTCAGTCATTGTTGATCCTTGAATCTCATCCGGATTCTCAAAGCCATTATAGTCGATCATAGTTGATCCAGCTTGAAACTCACCCGGATTCCCAAATCCCTCATACTCTATCATTAATGTTGATCCTTGAAACTCATCCGGACGGATTGTCACCTGAACCACGTCGACTTCCTTTACAATTCTCTTGGAATCATCCCTTGTTATGGCACAAAGCACATAATCACCACCCGCAGAAACCGAAAACTCATTCATGCTCCAGTGACCATAATTCTTAATGTAATCGTTACCATATTTTCTGGACTCAAAACTAAAGTACTTTCTGGACCCAATAATCTTACCATGACCATCCTTGATCATTCTTGGGGCAGTCTGCCCGTCCCAAGTGCCACAACCGGCAGTTCTTTCCATTTGCTTCTTTCCCTTGCCCTTCTTCAACTTGGTGAAGACATAGATAGTTTTCTTGTTCTTGCACTTTGGTGATTGAATCCAAGGGTCCTTTTGATCGTCAAATATCTCCCATGGCGTGGAATTTTGGCCATAAACAACCTTGTCGGTGACAATGCCGCAAGGCAGGGGCATTCCATGGATCTTTGGAATTAGGTAACAAACAATCAGCTGTTCGTCTGAGGGTAAGAATTTGAAACCAATTGGAATATCCATATTTTACTTACAAAATAACTCTTACTCTCCTCTATTTATAATACAAAAGTAAGAGATAACAAGTATAGTAAACGATGTGGGACTCTTCCATACTTTACTTACAAAATTAATCTTACTCTCCTCTATTTATAAAACAAAGGTAGGAGATAAGAAGCACAGCAGACGATGTGGGACTCTCTATACTTTACTTACAAAATTAATCTTACTCTCAAAGTCCCGCATCGAATTAAACTTGAGTTGAACATTGTACTTCACGCTATAACAACAATCCTCAAGTCTCATTTCATTTTCAAAATGTCCGAGTCCTACTAGCAACTGAAGCCGTTAGATTCAAGTTGAAGTTGGCTTCCTAATTTGACCTATAGCCTCAAGTCACATGCCATTTGTGCATCATTAATTTTGACATTTTCTGCGTTCCAGAATATATAAGATCACTATTGATAAGACATTTTCAACCTCAAAATTGAGATGCGTATTATAAACTACCAAAAAAGAGATTTAATTTTTCATAATTTTTAATGAATCATCTCAATTTTGAGTTCGACAATATCGTCTTAATAAATTAAGACAATCATGTTACTTTGTTGTTCTGAAATAGAAATATATCACTAATATTGGATCGAATAAAAAAGAAAATTATATCTGTAAAATATCCAATATAAAGTGACTGTGAAATGTTATTTTAATTATTATTTATTAAAATAGTTATACATATAATCTTACCCAACGATAGTATTCATTTTCATTTTTAGTGTTTAAGTAAAACACATTTGCTCATCAAGACAAAAAAAAAACGAAGGGAAGAAGACTAATTAAAAAAGGATTCTAAATGTATAATCCGTAGTAAACAATGCTAAGTTTTTCAATTTTCAAAATGATATATTAATTTTCTGCTTTATTTCTTAATGATACATTGTTACAGTGATAACCTATTTTATATTACACAAAAAGCTCATTTACCAAGCATTTGAGTTATGTAGTGTCCATTCATTTTCAGCGTATCTTTGGTATAAATAAACCAGTATGCAAATTGGTTTATATTTATTTACAGATACTTGAATACATAAAAGTTTTTGTCCATCTGGGTTTGTAATGATGTGGTCTTTCTCACAATTATGTATACAAATGCAGACAGTTCTATCAGTAGAAGAATATAATCTCTTTCGCTTATATTCTTGAACTTTTTATACATGCTGAAATTTTTATGATTTCATACAAAATAGGGCCAAGTAACTTTTGCTAATACCTTCCAAAACTACAGGAACATCAACAAGCATACATAAATTTAAGCTGAGAAAAGTAGACAAAGAACCCTTTCATTAACTCTGTCATATTACAAAAATGAAAGTCGGGAGAAGTACAAAAGGAAGTTTACTACTATTACTTTAATTTAACCCAAGTACCCGACTGACTCGACTCTTTTAAGTTACAATATAGAAGACCAGCACGATACTAAACTTCTTATCCAAGAGAACTTTATGGACAAGCAAAATGAGAACAAACTTGCTCATTTTTCGCTGAAGATACAGAATCTAATTTACAACAGAGAACTCGAAAACAAAAATAACCTTTCAATTGATGCAGAACTGCACATCTAGCCTCCAGTCTCAATTAACCTTCAGTGCAGTGTGCATATCATACTATGTACAGAGTCTAACACCACAAACCTCATGTACAGTGTGCATATCATACTTCAACTCAAATCGTTAACCTTTTCAATTGCATCCTCCACGTTCCCTGATTGTACTGCTTTCTTAACTGCCATTCGGTCCGTTATTGTTGCAAGATCAATGTCTGCTATATGTCAACAAGGAAAATCATATATTTTTGAAAATGAACATGCCACCATTTCATAAAAATCAGTCACAAACATCAATGAGATATCTTAAAAACAAAAGGATACTTTCTGTTCCAGATTCCATTCTGAATTTTTCCGCGACATCAACATAACCCTCGGTAACAAGAAAGTTCATTACCAACTTATTCATATCTTCTTTTCTGATCTTTACATCATTGAGCTTTTTTTCCCACTCCTCCCTTGTGATCAACTTCTTCGAAGTAGCTTTAAAAAAAATGCAATTTATCAGTGTAAGAACACATGTACCATCAACGTTAGTGCCATGTTTGCACATTGAATATTGAGTGGAAGTGCCAGATTCAGCTATTAAACACAACTCTCCATTATTATTTTTTATTTTTTTTTAGATACATCGCATAATTCTCTATAAAATATTCATTTCAGAAAAGCAGGATGCCAGATTATCCATATTTTACTTACAAAATTAAATTATCTCCCATGGCCTGGAGTTTTGGCCATAAACAACCTTGTCGGTGACAATCTGAGGGGACGAATTTGAAACCAATTGGAATATCCATAATTTACTTACAAAATTAATTTTACTCTCCTCTATTTATAAAACAAAAGTAAGAGATAAGAAGCATAGTACACGATGTGGGACTCTTTTATACTTACTTACAAAATTAATCTTACTTTCAAAGTCCCGCATCGAATTAAACTTGAGTTGAACATTATACTTCACACTATAACAACAATCCTCAAGTCTCATTTCATTTTCAAAATGTCTGAGTCCTACTAGCAAGTGAAGCCTTTAGACTCAAGTTGAAGTGGGCTTCCTAATTTGACCAATAGCCTCAAGTCCCATGCCATTTGTTCAACATTAATTTTGACATTTTCTCCGTTCCAAAATATATAAGATCACTGTTGATAAGACATTTTCAACCTCAAAATTGAGATGAATTCCTTTAATTCTAAAATACAATATAGTGAACATAAGTTTTGCATATTAACTAAATAACTATATGATTATGTTACCTACTGTGTTATATATTTACACATTTGGCGAACCTTTGTTAACACAGGAGATATATATATATATATATACACACATATATACGGAAGGGATCAGGGGCATACCCCCTGATCTAGCATACCTGGCTTAACGAGCATACCTATTTAAAACCCATCATTTAGTTCTTCTCTCTCCTCACGCCTTATACCCATCTCTTTATTTCTTCTCTCTCCTCACATCTTCTCAGACAAAACTCGACCAAAACCCTTCATCCGATTTCGAAAATATCACAGGAATCACATCCCAACAAATCGAAATCGAAAAATTCGTCCGGACATACAGTTCGATGGATAGGTAATCTACAGATCGACACCTCTGCAGCTTCGCCGATGCAACTCCAGGTCATTTAATCATTCGTCCATCAGTTCGCCTCGCTCATCGAAGTATTACCTGAATTGGTGGCGGAGGCCTCACAGGATCTTCGCCTATCCGATTGGTCAGTTTTGCCCTAATTTTTCTCTGTATATCTCTCTCACTCTATATACTACACATATATGTCGTTGAAGCTTTATGGTTACAATTACTAAAGGAGCATAATTTGGCTGAGATACAGGTAGACATGTAAGTATCTAATTTAAGGTGAGTACAATTTTAAAAAAACCATGAATTTGAAGAAAAATTCAATTTCCCATTAACCTCCTAACTCAATCTAAATGATAATATTGATATTAACTTGAAGCTAGGTTTAACAATTCAACAGAAAGCAAGAGAGCATGGTTGGATATTGCATCTCTTCTTGGTCTATTTTAGACGGAAAAATTCTCAGCCTCTTAATAAATTAATCATAATTACTGATCCTGCTTGACCAATCTCCTGTTGAAATCATTCAGATGCATGTAGTTGCAAAGGAGTTTCTCAAGTATCATGGCAGGTGATGATGCAAGACATAACTGACTATGAAGAATTGAAGGAAAAGGAAATTGCAGATCAGGTGGAGATAGAGGAGGCTGAATTAGAGGACTTGCTCACATTAAACAAGCTTAGGAGGGAAATCAGAGAACCCACTTGGATGAAAGGAAATTAATTATTGCACTTGTTTGTTCTTGGTTATTATTTTTAATCATGTTATTGTAAATTGGAAGTGGATGATTTTTGGTTGCTTGCATAGAGTAATGAAAGTTGTTAGGTGTAATAAAAACTTTTGATGTTTGCCCAAGTTTATTTTTAATGGAATTTTTGTTGCCCTTGTTTTGTCAATTTCTTTGATGTTGGGTGTAATGAAAATTTTGGAATTGTTGCACTAGTATGAAAGTCGTTGTGTCAATTTTTTGCAAATCAGTATTGAAATGATATGTGTTTTGACAGGGAGTTTAAAGTAGCAAATTCTGGATACTAATGTTCAATTGCAAATTTGATCAACCACAGCTTTGTGAAGGAAAACCTCAAGATCACTGCTCTTCAAGACATTCATTCATGAAAATTGACCAAAATAAATAAATTATAACAAACTAAATAAGATTGTCCATTCAGTCTGAAGCAAACAAATGTAGCAACTTGAATCAATTAAATTGGACATCTCACGTCACAGTAAAAACAGGAGTTGTTCTGTGTCATTACATAAACTGCCAGTGTTCCAGGCCACCAATATCTAGTGACCTTAATACTTATAATCTAACAAGGACTTCTTTGACCCCATGGAAACGGATCATACAAACATTGTGCAATTCAAAAACGTACACTGAAATACACAAAAAGACTCAATACAGAGGAGAAACGAAATGAGAATTTTATCCACAGACACGTGTAAGCATCCCTCGAGTCCAAGTTGCAGTCTCCTTCAGCTGTTAACATCTTCACATTTGAACCAAGTGCATATTCACATTGCAATTGCTGCTTTGGTTACACTTTCGTCCCTACATATAGGGCAATGGTAAGTAGAGCAAACACTTGGTATTTAAATATAACAAAAGAAATAGAAGTAAAAATGAAAAATGAGCAAAATGTAGAGTTCTATTTGAACACGTATGGAAAACCTAAAAATTAAAAATTAAAAAAAGAAAAGAAGAAGAACAAAAATGGGAACTTATGAATAATAACTGTTCCATACTTGAGCAAAAAAATAAATATAATGCTTACAGCTATTTCATTTTTAATTACAGATTGTGTATCTTTTTGATCATCCAAAAGCCACAAAGGAAAAAACATTTAGAATAAAAAAATATAATTTCAAAACAATAATCCAATCTTACAAAAAACAAAATATAACACATGGGTTACAAACATCCATGTAGCCTACCCCAATAACTGGTATACAAGGTTTAAGTAGTCTTAGCATATATGTTGTCTATAACTAACATGTTAGAATGAGACATGGCTTAATTCCTCTCGCATAGTACCATAACATTCACCAAGTATAAATAAGATTTTTGTCACCCAAACCTAAAACTTCTGTGGAACAAATCGAAAGTTGAGAAACTGGAAAAGCCATGATTTCTCAAGTTTGAGTTCATGCTCTGCCAGTATTAGGTATTATAAGAGAGGCCATCTCAATCATGTAATACTTTCATATATAATGATGCTCTTAAGGGAATGTATTAGGAAAATTTATTTCTAATAGTGATGCATTCACGATTCTAATAGAAGTTAGAAGAAGATGAATACATGAAGAAAACAAATTGGGGAAAAACAGCAGTTCAATAAACTTCAAAACAAAACATTTACTGTTAACATAAACTTTATACATCCACGACCAATAAATCTCAGCCAAATTATACTCCTTCTGTGGAACAAATCGAAAGTTGAGAAACTGGAAAGGCCATGATTTCTCAAGTTTGAGTTCATGCTCTGCCAGTATTAGGTATTATAAGAGAGGCCATCTCAATCATGTAATGCTTTCATATATAATGATGCTCTTAAGGGAATGTATTAGGAAAATTTATTTCTAATAGTGATGCATTCACGATTCTAGTAGAAGTTAGAATAAGATGAATACATGAAGAAAACAAATTGGGGAAAAACAGCAGTTCAATAAACTTCAAAACAAAACATTTACTGTTAACATAAACTTTATACATCCACGACCAATAAATCTCAGCCAAATTATACTCCTTCTGTGGAACAAATCGAAAGTTGAGAAACTGGAAAGGCCATGATTTCTCAAGTTTGAGTTCATGCTCTGCCAGTATTAGGTATTATAAGAGAGGCCATCTCAATCATGTAATGCTTTCATATATAATGATGCTCTTAAGGGAATGTATTAGGAAAATTTATTTCTAATAGTGATGCATTCACGATTCTAGTAGAAGTTAGAATAAGATGAATACATGAAGAAAACAAATTGGGGAAAAACAGCAGTTCAATAAACTTCAAAACAAAACATTTACTGTTAACATAAACTTTATACATCCACGACCAATAAATCTCAGCCAAATTATACTCCTTCAGTAATTGTAACCATAAAGCTTCAACGACATATATGTGTAGTATATAGAGTGAGAGAGATATACAGAGAAAAATTAGGGCAAAACTGACCAATCCGATAGGCGAAGATCCTGTGAGGCCTCCGCCACCAATTCAGGTAATACTCCGATGAGCGAGGCGAACTGATGGAAGAATGATTAAATGACCTGGAGTTGCATCGGCGGAGCTGCAGAGGTGTCGATCCGTAGATTACCTATCCCTCGAACTGTATGGCCGGAAGAATTTTTCGATTTCGATTTGTTGGGGATGTGATTCCTGTGATTTTTTCGAAATCGGATGAAGGGTTTTGGTCGAGTTTTGTCTGAGAAGGTGTGAGGAGAGAGAAGAAATAAAGAGATGGGTATACGGTATGGGGAGAGAGAAGAAATAAATGATGGTTTTAAATAAGTATGCTCGTTAAGCTAGGTACGTTAGTTTAGAGGGTATGTCCCTGATCTCTTCCGTGTATATATATATATATATATATATATATATATATACGGATTGTCTCTCCAACGGACCATATGTTGCGAACCAAAGACGGACTTAATCAAAAAAATGCGTGGGTTGCCAGATGGTTCGGGTTGTTAATATATATATATATATATATATATATATATTAACAATGTAGCAATTATCTAATCTAGAATACATTATTCAAATTCCTTAATATCTTTTGTTAGACATGATAATAATGTTCTTATATTAATTAGAACAATGCATGGTTTCGAAGGACGTTGAAATAGAATCGTAAAGTGATTAATTACATTTTTTGGCTTAATTTTCTTAATACACATTTAATGACACAAATATAATTTTTAGTGACGACATCAATCATATGATTACTTGTAAAGTATATTATCATATTATTAAATTAATATTTTTGTTATTGAATGTGTACCAAATAAAATTGAGGGAAAAATATAATAGAAAGGAGACTAATTTAAATATAATATAAAGAAATTATATAGGCTTTGAAAATTATATAGGAAGTTCTGTTTCTCTCACACCCTTTTTAATCAGCAAAAAGAAAAGTTCTGTAATCAATTAATGAAATTTAAAACTCTTATTATTTACTCTTATATTTCATTATATGTACTACTATGTATTAGTGAAATTTAATTTTAAAAAAGAAAAAAAAAACGCGTTCTAGACACCATAAAAATCAAAGACGGAAGAGTAGTCACTAGGGGTGTAAACGGATATATACGGATCTGGATACAGTAGTATCTGTATCCATATTCGGAAAATTAATTCTCTATCCGTATTTGTATCTGGTATCCGATGGATTTTAAAAATATTATTCGTATTAGGTATTCAGAAAAATCCGAATACGGATAATATCCGTTTTTGTTTAATTTATCTGAATAAACATATAATTCGAATATGTGGGTATCCGAATTCGTTCATTAGTCACCTAATATAAAATTCATTTAAATTATTTACAAAAAAATAAAGAAAAAAAATTTAATAATTAATCATCAGTCATCACCAATCACAATATAAAGTTTAAATCATACATATTAATTAAACATCCTAATCATAAAGGGGAGGAAAATGTCAACACATTATCATACATCATTGATCATAAAAATCAAAATTTAAACATCTTAGACAAAGTATTAAATTAACATCATTGAAAAGATGGTAAATTTCTTTAAGAAATGCATTTTCCATCTAGCTTCTATTCTCCTAATTTGTTGAATACAAACCCTAGTCATAAGAAGCCCCCCACCCTAACCCCCACACTAACAAAACCACTCACTCCTAAAATTGTTCCGACTGCTGCAGGAACTTAACAGTCAAAGACCACTAACTCATACTAGAGGTCGCCCACAACCTAAACTTGATAGGAATTCACTCGCATATATATGACCTCAGTTAATTTGCTTGCATCTGTCAATGTTTTAATGTGGAAATCCCTAGCCTTTAGATTGCACCATAGTTCAGTTCGTTGACAATCAGAAGAATCAGCCATCTGTCACATTACATAGAACCCCATTGTTGTACTTCACAGGTTAAGTTCAAGAGAATCTTATTTTCTTTATACGAGATTGTTAGAAAATGTTAGCTGTTTGAGGTGTGTGGTGACCATTCTTTGTTGTATCGCTTATGAACTATGAAGTACTTGTAAAATCAGGCAAATGGTTGTGATGGGGAAGAGTCAGTTTGCTGATGGATGTTCTGTAATATAAATGAGGAATAATTTATATTTAATATCTCCATAAAGTTGTGAATGATATCATTTTGATAGCAAGAATGAGATATACCCAGATTTCTCTTTGTTGGAATTTCTATATTGAAGTCCTCTTTACAAACTTGAGAAACTAAACGGACCCAAGAACCATGTATGACAATTCAATAGTACTTCAAACTTGAAAAGATTGATGATCAAACATACACCATGATGAGCTCAAAATGTGCAATATTATAACTATTGGTCTTCATGTTGTAAAGAATACAACAAAGCAACAACCTGAAGAAGAAGAAGAATAGTTAAACCATTGGAGGGAAAATGCGTGAGTGGGTAGATAAAACAGCCTCCTTCACATATTTGTTGGAGTTATTTGGATCGGGAACCCAACGAATCTCACTCATGTTTGGTGTCTCAACAAAAGCCATGGTGAATTCCCCCACCTTCTCTGTCTTTCCTCTTCTCCCTGCTCTTAACACGAGATTGTTACGATTGTAAGAGAATATGCCATTAGCCAAACGTTTAATGTCACCCGGATGAAAGGTCTCACACTCGTCTCCCCAGAACTGATAATGAACTGCAGCAGTCTCATCAGCCACTAGTGATAGGCATGTTTTATGTTGCCCTTCTAATGTTATCCTTCCTTTGTCCAATAGTAAGAACTGCGTGTTTATATTGTTCTGCGCTGCTGGTACTATATCTTTCAAAGAAAGCATCGTTGTTAAATCAATTCTACAACCTAAACAAATGAAGTGTAGATATCAATCAGTAAACATTAAAGCTAAATTTTATGCAAGTGATTGAAATCTAGTATGAAAAGAATGCATATAGATATAGGGAATGTAAAAAGACCATGGAAAAAGTTGAACCATACTATTTTGCGTGAAGCAGGGTTAGTTCATAGGCCTAGGATCACCAACGAATCGTTGCAACTCAATAACACTGACTAAAAACTTAAATGGCTTGCGAATGTCTCCATAACAAAATAAACTTAACAAAAAGATTACAATGGCTCATAGTTTCGATTTTTGTTGGACGAAAATGGCAGCATAAGCATTAGGCGGGCGTGTTAAGAGATACAAGTAGTCAGTCATTTTCACAAACACCTCACATGCATGTGACTAATGAATCGTTATTTTTATCTTGCCCACTACTGAAAATAATAATTAAATAATGCAATATATAGATTTGGAAAAGATAGTTTTAAAACGGAAAACAAAAGGAGAAAACATTAAAAATAAAAATAATAAATTAAAGGCTGAAACTTGAGATAAGAAGATACATATACCAGTAGTTCCGAATTCACTTCTCCCTCGTCCTTCCTTTCCAACTTCATGCATTGCGGACCGGAAGTCAACAAATCAAGTTTATATATTTATATAAACTAGGGTTTAGAAATCAATTTACTACCTCTGTGGTTTTACTTTCAACTTTTTGTATATCCCTAGCATTACATACCATAATGCATTGTCATTACTTGCAACCTGATCGCATCACAGACTTCTGTGAGAAAAACACGTTACAACTAATAATAAGAGCCCATGAACGTGTTATGGATGGATTTGAACATTTTGCTCAAGGGCAATTGATCACTCTTTTCTCTGCAACGAACTTTTGTGGTAAGTGTTGATATATTTGGTATTTAGGGCTAATGTTTTAGTCTAATTAAAAAAATATGCATTCAAGGACGGCCAACAATGCTGGAGAAATACTGGTAGTTGGTAGAGGGCTTGTGATTGTGCCAAAATTGATTCATCCCTTGCCACCTCCCATGCATTCACTAGAGACATCTCAAGAACAGGTAACTGAAGATACGTGGATGCAGGTAAATTTCTTTAAGAAATGCATTTTCCATCTAGCTTCTATTCTCCTAATTTGTTGAATACAAACCCTAGTCATAAGAAGCCCCGACCCCCACACTAACAAAACCACTCACTCCTAAAAAATTTCTGACTGCTGCAGGAACTTAACATTCAAAGACCACCAACTCCTACCAGAGGTCGTCCACAGCCTGAACTTGATAGGAATTCACTCGCATATATATGACCTTAGTTAATTTGCTTGCATCTGTCATACTACTTGACCAATCAAATGTCTAACCCACATACACTTTACAGCTAATGTAACAATGGGTCTCACAAACAATTATTATTCGATTATTTCCACACGAGTTCCTATATCTTCAAAGCACCGGTACCTTACAGCTTGTTCTACTGTGAAGTTATTTTGTTCTTATATGTAATTGTATCAAAATGCACTAAAAGGGGCAAATCAGCTACAGAACCACTTTACCCCTAAGAAAAAACTATCCAAAAATTTATATCAAAATAATATTGGACAAAACAAGGCCCAGATAAGAGCAATCAGTCCAGATACAAAAAGCATGCAGCAGCAGCAGCACCTTCAATCTAACTATAGCCAAGCCAACTCTACATTTACAAATTACAAAAGCTCTACCGTTTCCTAGCACAAATATTCCAATATAAGACATAGCGCCCCATGGCTCCTTTACCCCTCTCATATACAAATACTAGCTGGACCCATTTTTAGCAGAACTAGGCCTAAGCCAAACAAATTCCAAATAATGGTAACATATATTTCAAAATTACTCAGCAATGGAAGAATGGAGCAACAGATGCTCCACACTCTCGTCTCTCTCCAAATTAGACGTTCCTCAACTCTTCAAGTACTTGACTAAATAAATTAAAACTTACTAAAAACCTTTAGATGTTGGAGCATAAATATACATTCCGTTCACGTCAAATTAAGATGGACAAAAAGCTCAGAGGCATCATCTAAATTAGAATCACACCTATATATCTTTTCAAAAAACATCACAACTCAAACATATTGTGACAGCTATAGAAAGAGGTCTTACTGCTCCTCGTGACGAAGCCCCAAATACTCTCTCTAATTCTTCAATCTCAGCATTATTCCTCTTTTCATTTTCTGCGTTGTTCATTTCCTCTTCATCCCCTTCATCATCATCATTATCACCATCATCTTCTCCTTGTCCAGCCTCATTACTCTCATCATCAAATCCATACCCTTCTCCCTCATTTCCCTCCTATATCATTAAAACCCTCAATCAAACAATATAAATATAACAAGAACAGGAATAATAAAGGAATTAAAGAGCCGATATTGCTCATACTAAAATACAACCCCCCCCCCCCCACCCTCCCCCACCACAAAAAAAAAATTAAAAAAAAATTTAACTTTTCTATGGCAATATGCTGTGAGCAATAACACTAATTGAGGAAAAAAATTATAGCTTTGACTTACATAATTAAGCATTTCTGAGTCTTCTTCCATAAAGAGATCGTCTTCAGAGCCAGTGTCACTCTCTTGTACCTTTTTCATTCTCTTTGAAGAAGATTTCTTCACCATTACTAAACCCCAAAATTTGATTAAACTTTAATAGCTCAAAATTTCTGTTCAATTTTGCACTAAAACCCTAACTACTGCACCGTCCGTCTATATATATGTCTTAGGGTTTTAGGTTCGTCTGAAAGCGAACTTGCAGAGGTTTTAGAGCCCATTCAGCAACGACTTATTTTAAAATGACTTAAAGTTAAAATTTAAGTTGACTTATAAGTCATTTTAAGCTGTTACTTATAAGTAAAAGCGTTCGGCACCAGTTTGACTTATAAGTCAAAAATTAAGTTAAAACAAGTTGTGACAATGTTCGACTGATAATAACTTATAAGTTAAAATAAAATTTAAATATTACTAAACAGGACATTAATAAAAAAAAAAAAGATACATCGATACTTAACAATAGATCCTCTACTGTTAAGGGTGTTCCACTAACAGTAACTTGATTCTTTTGTGAGTTTTGGGTTACTATGGGATAGAGGAAAGCATGTGTGGAGGGCCTAGAGGCTGGAGCTACCTCTATATTGGGGGATATCGATCCACTAGACTACCGTAGAAAGAAAAGAAATTACAATGTCAATCACATACACACATACAGTATAGAAATGACCACAATTCAGTAATTCTAGACAATTAGCCAATAGAGAAATTAATTTGCTAAAAATTCACCAATACAGAGAAATTAACTAATTTGAGTGCAAAGTATAGATAATTAATAGTAGAAAAAATGAGAGGGAAGTTGGTGACTTACAACCCAGTAAGGCAAGGATTGAACAATCTGTCTAACAGCAAGTCAAAGAAAATCATAACCCAAGAAAGAAGCAAATACACCAACCAGTATGGTGAGATGTTGTTGAATACAAAGGGAAATTATAGGCATTCACTTCCCCTGCTGTTTCACCAGTTAGCTGCAAAAGATGCCAAAATCTAGAGAGACTAAGTCCTAAAATCTTTAAATTCAGCAGTTAGAGACTACACGTTGATATACCAAGAGATGCATACATTCATATGTATAAAGAGAATTTACACATAAGAAAAAGCCAAAGAAGAAAACACAAAGCGGAAGTATTCGTACTGATAAGAGTGGCAAAGGCAATCAGAAGCCTTTGCAATTACATTCATAGTATAAATATTACAATCTCTTCAGGAAATATAATCTTAATAGTTCAATCCAAAGAGACAAGTCTTCCGAATTTAATAAAACATCTCATTACAACAAGAAATAAAATATTCAAACGAAACAGAAAAGGGTTAAAACAAGAATATAACATGAGACATGATACTCACACTACCAAAATGCATAGTATAACATTAACAACCATTAACAAACAAAAAAATGCTTAACATATATTTGCACTAACTATGCTTAAAAAGATGCAACCTTATCCCTCAAGGACCAAACACTTTAATCAATATATATTTGCTACCTGTTATTATAGTTGGTAGGCAGGAAAAAATGATGGAATTAAATAACAATACATTTTGCATTTTATAACTCCTTAAGGTCTAGGCTGCCTTAAGTAAAACTCCCTTGAGTAATGTGTTTGATTTAACTTGAAAGTTGTTGTAGACGCAAGTGGAGGATCCATTATAATTGCTGGGACTACAGAGGTATTTTTGAATCATTTCACCAAGGGAATGGATCCTTTCTCTTCTGTCATGGCTCCAAGAGTTTATCATCAGGTAATTCTCAAAGCCATTTCTATCATTTATATCTAATTTCTTATCCATTTTGTGAAATTTATCGACGCTGAAAAATGCTGATCTTGTTCAGTAGCTCTAGTCTGAGTATTACAAGTGAATTTATAAAAGGAGGTAAAAATTACAAATGTTTGTGCAGTTGATTCCAAATGTGCTGCAGTATGAGAACTGGACAATTGTGGTTGGTGATCACTTTGAAATTGGCAGCCCCACAAAAGAAGGGCCATGTCCTACAAAGTCTTGCTGGTGGGACAATTTGCCAATTTGTTGTTCATGAGTTAGAGGGTTCAAAGTTAGGGGCACTTGTTGCAGTGAATGACCCTAGAAAGGGTGGATTTCCAGCTGGTTTCTAAATTTTGCTAAGAACTTTAGGAAGTTAAGCTGAATTATCCCTCTGTTCTAAGATTCAAGCAATCAACTAAAAGAGAATTAAAATAAGAATTATCCCTCTGTTCTGTTCCGAAACAAGACCATCAATAACTCTTTTGGAATCACTCTCCATCACAACTCTAAGAAATTGAGAATCTAATGACCATTTTTCCTTTTCTTCTTGTATGGTAATAATTCAATGAGCATGTTGCAATAATAGAATTCATAAATCATTCAATCTTTTACATTTCTCTTTTCTTGGCATGGAAAGCCAACATTAAATTTTAATGCTACCAGCTACATTATTAAGAGAAGGAAAAAAAAATACATGAGTCAGTCCTCATGAACCAGTTAATTAAACAAGAATGCTACATGTGGATATAATTATGTAAAACAATATTAACCGGAAAAAAATTTAATAATCAATACAACAGAAAATATTATAAAATATCCAGCTGCAGAAATAGTACATGTTTATGGTTGACTAGTAGTGAAACATTAAATAATTATGAATGTGCAATAACTGAAGACAAGAAAGACAAAGTGAAACCAAGAAGAATGATTTCCAAACTAACACTCCAGAATAGTCTTATTTCACCGAGGCGAAAACAAGTAAATATGCATAATAAAAGAACCCCAACCTTAAATGTGAAGTGTGTGTCTATCTATCTCATCACGTGATGAGATGGGAACAAAAGTCACGTGATGAGAGAGATTAACACACATCTACATTAAGGTTGGTTGTAGCCATTGAACTGGCGAAAACATTCAAATGCAAAATCATTTAACGGGCAAGTATGTAGAAGCAGTATACATATAAGAATTGAAAATCGGAGTAAATGAAGATGAATTACATAGAGCACGTGTAAGGTGCGAAGTCGATTCTGGATTCTTCATTTACTTGAGAAATTAAAAATGAAGTTAAAAACATAAATAACCAAACATAAAAAAAAAGGGAATAGTTACAGAGCATGGGCCAAGGCCACAAAGACTCCCACAGGCCACAACCCTGATGAAGGCAAGGTTTGATTAACCTATTACTAGCTAGGATACCATGACTGTCACCAATTCAATGACGAAACTTGAAAAAGCTTATATGGGGCCTTGTACTTGATATCAAAACCTATTGCAATATTTTTAAATCTTCTTCAAAGTACCCAAAAGAAAAATTAAAACTAAAGCACCATTCTCCCAACATTAATATTTTGAAACCAAAACAATGAAAAACCATAAAGTGCGAGACTAGTACAACCAACTGATAAACAAGTCCAATACTTGACCTTGTTCTCTGATAAGGTCAGCCTCCAATAAAGAAAATTAAGCTCATTTACAGCAAAATTGAACATGAAACTACTTCATACAACAACCCGCAAAGGAAAAAGTAACAAAATAAATTAAAGAGCAATCAATTACGTGAAGATGGAACCCAAATTAGGCTGTGCAAAGGATGAATATCAAAATTTCATAGTATACCCATCTAGAGTTAGCTCCCACACTCCCCAACTAAAACAAATCTTTAAATTTAAAAAGGGGATAATTTTTATTCTCTTCAAGAAAGTAGTCTTTGACAGCCTTGAACATATATCACACTGAAGATTCAACTAATTTAAACCTAATAATTAAAATGAATTTATATAATCAAATAAAACCTAATAATTAAAATGAAAACACCAAAAGGGCCATCAGAAGCCATCAAAATCTGATTAATAGGAAAACACGAGATCTCAATAAACTGTGATCTGAGAAAAACATTCTCTTTTACCTGATTCAGGTGACTAGAATTAGAGACAACTCGATCTTAAATTGTAATATTGATGGGTCAAATCGAAAATTTCAAAACCATAAACAGAATGATCGCAGAATGAATTGTGTATTTACATATCACAAATCGTACCGTACTGCGATCCGGGAGGAATTGTAAGCCGAAAGAGAGAGTAACCCAGTCGAGCGAGAGAGAGTGAGCCCGGTCGGCGAGGACTTATTTTAAAATGACTTAAACTTAAAATATAAGTTGATTGATACGTTCAGTACTAATTTGACTTATAAGTCATAAATTAAATTAAAATAAGTTATAAAAGTGTTCGGTTGATAATGACTTAAAAGTTAAAATCAAATGTAAAGATTATAAAAAAGACATTCATAAAAAGATATATTGATTCAATATCATATCATAACAATCATCCACAAATTCATTAAATAAAATACTAAATAAATTTTCTAAACATATCAATTATAATCTCATTCCAAGTTTAGTTGTAGTGAGATCCGAAAAAATGAAATCTAGAGGTGAAGGAAGATTTTCTGTCTAATTGCTTCTACCACATTGAAGTTTTTTCGTAGTTTATTCAGGTGCTAATATTTCACTTCTAAAACCAAATGAGAAGTTGTTTTAAAACCAGTCGAGCTCAAGTTCGAGCTAGGCTTGAGTCAAGTCGAGCCGAGTCGAGCTCGAATTTAAGCCCGACCCGTTTAATTTTATTTTTTGTTTTTTCATTTTTCATTGTTTTTTTGAAAAAATAAATAAATTCAATTATGTCATCTACAATCATAATTTAGCAATAGTCATACACTTATGATACATTTTTAAATAAACTAATATATATACTAGATACATATATTGATATGACTATATTTGTTTAATTTTCAATTTAGTAGTAATGAAACGATATTGATTATGATAAGACAATTGAAAATATTCATATACTATGTTTTCCAACACTAATTATATATGATTAATTTTAAAATCACTACAATTGACTTTAAAAAGTTAAAAAAACTCATATGAGACAATGAAAAAATTTCATTTCAACTATATATATATATATATGTTTATATGTGTGTGGGTGTAGATACAAGCATGTAACATAATTAGAATAAAACATATCATACACAAACATAATAGGAACTTAGTTCTAATTATTTTTATTTTTGTATTATATGGTTTGTATAATAAAATAAATTTAAAATTAAATAATTGTTAAACGAGTCGTATTCGAGTTGGGCCTAAATAAACCGGGCTAGAGTCGAACATTACACTGTTCGAACTCGACTCGTTTAACTAAACATGCTAAATGTCTTGTTTGAACTCCGCTCGTTAGCAAGCTCGAGTCGGCTTAGTCCAGCCAAGTCGGAATGTGATAATAGCATATATTACTCGGAATGTCAATCTCAAACATAATCAAATGCTAGATTTATGATCCTTTAATTCTGCACTGCAATTTAGCACACTAGCTTGGTAATCCGTGCTAAGCACGAGATTTACGATTGTATTTTATTTACTAATTATAACTTATATTAGCTAAGGTTGTGTTTGATAAAAATGATAATTAAGATCTGAATGATTATGATGTCTTAATAAATTAGATCATCTAAATTGTTATGAGGTCTGAATCTAAAAAACTGTTTGATAACTAAAAAGTAAGTTGTCTCTTAATGATACTATTTTACCATTTTAAAGGGTAAAATTTTATTTAATAATTTTAAATATTCAATTTAATAAAAATGAGTGAATAATATTGTCGAATATATTTATATAAAAAAAATTATTTAAAAAATTTCATTAAGAGGTACCTCTTAATTATTAAGATTTCATTTTCTGTCTTATCGATTAAGAGGCATTCAGAGGAAACAAAAAAACAAACAAACATCATCATACCTCTTAGCGAATAAGAGGCAGTCCATTAAGAGGAAATCATATGTAAACAAACAACACCTAAGTAATGGTAGTGTGATGCTATAAATGATAATAAGAAATAACACTTTTTTCGTTTCAAAATATAAGATCACTATTGATTTTTTGAAGTCAACATAAGATATTTTCAACCTCAAAATTGACATGAATTCAACGTAAGTCAACATAAGACATTTTCAACCTCAAAATTTTTCATAATTTTTAATGAATCATCTCAATTTTGAGTTCGAAAATATCTTAAATTGATTTTGAAAAGTCAATAATGGTCTAATAATTTAGAACGGAGAGAGTAATAAATTAAAACTGTCATGTTACTTTGTTGTTCTGAAATAGAAATATCTCTAATATTGGACCGAATAAAAAAGAAAATCATATCTGTAAAATATCCTATATAAAGTGACTATTAAATGTTATTTTAATTATTATTTATTAAAATAGTTATACATATAATGTTACCCAACGATAATATTCATATTCATTTTTAGTGTTTAATAAAACACATTGGCTCATCAAGACAAAAAAAAACAAAAAAAAATAACAAAAGGAAGAAGAATAATTAAAAAAGGATTCTAAATGAATGTATAATACATTTCAAGTTTCCTACAAAGAGAGAATTTGATATTCTATTATATATAATATTCCCTTAGTCCAGAAATAAAGTCCTAATTGGTTTGGGCATGTTGTGTAATAAATCTTTCTTTTACCTAAATTACCCTTTTAATTACTTATTAGTTGAAGTATTTTTCTACTTTTCTATAACCCCAACAATTACTCTTTCCACGTGAATCAATTCTCTAGATATATTCATGTTGTATCTCTCACATTCCCAAGGTATAGTAAATACAAAGAGAGTTTAGAGAGCTATTAAATAAAAAGAGATGTTATAGGAAAAATTGTACAACAGTACACCAGTTTTCAATGTAGATATTTTCCCATTTCTTCAATTTCCAATATAAGTGGAGTAAAATAATTATGAGGGTATAAGAGGAAAAATAGGATAAAAATAATTACTAATATAGAAATAGGACATTTATTTTGGAACATTCTAAATAGGAAATTATGACATTTAATACGGGAGAGAGGGATTCCATAATAGTCACTTGGATTTCTTGTATGTTTCTCTTTTCAACTAGTCACTTGGATTTCTCATATCATGCCATTGTTGCCATTGTTGGATTTCTTGTATGTTTCTCTTTTTGCTTTTTCATGACTATTGTGCAAGACTAGACCTGGCAAACGGGCCGGACCAAAACGACCCGGATTTTGGCGGGCTAAAAATATGAGGCCCGTGGCTCGGGTTGGGCCGGCCCGGCCCGCGTGCTTTTTTTTTTTGCAAAATAATAAGGTTGCCAAGGTTTGAACTCAAGACCTCCCTATTTTTTGAAGCAGATGTTAAACCAACTTTGCTACATTAACTTGTTTGTCTAAATTCAAACAATTAAATGGTAGAGAAACAAATCTTTTGTTTTCACTAAAAAGATTTATTATATGAAAATATAGATACACTTTTATATTACTTATATATATAATTATATATATATATATATACTGTTATATATACCTTGTTAATTTGTTATATATATATATATAACAATAACGTATATATATAACAAATATTGTTATATATACATTAATAATATATATATACACATTATATAATGTCAATAATATATATACACATATATATATAACAATAACATATATATATAACAATTTTTGTAAAACTTAGAGAGAAAGGAAAATGTAACTTAGAGAGAGGAAAATAAATAATAACAAATATTGTTATATATGTATACATTAATAATAATATATAATGTCAATAATATATATACATATATATATATATATATATCTAACAATAACATAATATAACAATTTTTTTTAAAACTTTTAGAAATTTTGAGAAAGGAAAATGTAACTTAGAGAGAGGAAAATAAATATTAACAAATATTGTTATATATGTATACATTAATAATATATATAATGTCAATAAACATATATACATATATATATAAACAATAACATATATATATATATATAACAATTTTTGTAAAACTTTTGGAAATTTTGAGAAAGGAAAGTGTAACTTAGAGAGAGGAAAATAAATAATAACAAATATTATTATTATATATATATATATATACATTAATAATATATATAATGTCAATAATATATATATATATATAACAATAACATATATATATATAACAATTTTTGTAAAACTTTTGAAAATTTTGAGAAAGGAAAATGTAACTTAGAGATAGGAAAATAAATAATAACAAATATTGTTATATATATATATATAGACATTAATAATATATATATATATAACGTTAATAATATATATATATATACACACACATTAATAATATATATATATATATACACACGTTAATAATATATATATAGACCTATATATAACACATATGTAACAATAATTATTGTAGCTTAGTTGGTCTAAATACTTATTTATAAAGTTGGAGAGGTCTTGGGTTCAAGTCTTCTCGGAAGCATTGTCATTAGATTTTTAAAAAATAACATGCGGGGCGGGCCAAATCCGGTCGGGCCAAGACGGCCCAACTTTTCATGGGCCAAAAATCTTAAGCCTGTAGCCCAATTTTTACGGGCCAGCCCGGCCCGACTATCTGTATGACCGTATGGATATCTCTTTTAACTTAAAACATTCCTAGAACTGATGTTTACCCTTCATGTTCCTTATCCTTTGCACTAATAAGATGCCTCTATCCTTGGAAGATTCTTTAAGAAATCATCTTTTCCGGAAAGCTAGTACCGATCAAACTTTTAAAATCTTTCATTGGAAAGTTCTTATGCCCAATGAATGCAGAAAATGATGCACAAAAGATCACATCTGAAGCACTAACTCAAGCAATCATCTAAAGTACTAAATAAGACTTCCACACAACTTCTTCGCACTTGGGTTTTCAGATTCCTCTAGAAATTCCTTTTCCCCAACCCTTGTTCCCAAAACAGTGGTTCTGAAAGTTCATCTTTGCTAATACCATCCAGGAAACTTAAGTCAAAGATATCATCATCCATGCCAATAGGCATAGCATCCAGAAACTTAAGTCAAAGATACCATCAACCTGAAAACCTTCACCCTGATTTTGGAGATTATTAACAGTTAAATCTCCCAACTGCTGCCCATAGCCCATCATTGCTGATCCTTGAAATCCACCCGCATTCTCAAAGCCATTATACTCAAACATTGTTGATCCAACTTGACAACTCTGACCCCCCTACATGACAAAGAAGTTCATTGCATGACAAATGTGAAACCCTCCCCCCCTCCTACATGGTTGACAAGCTCTGAATTAAACAGAGAACATAAAATTTGATGAAAATCCAGCTATACATGTTAACACTAATCGTTTCAGATTTGTTTCAACACTCAAATTTTTGTATCTAATAATGAACAATATACCTTAATAATGTCAGCTTGATTCCATATGCTCATGATGCCTGCTCAAGCAGCCTCCTCTGGAGGCCAGTGATAGAATGCAGCAACAATACCAAACTCAATATGCAAAACAAACCAGAGCAAAAACTATGACTCAGATCAAAAGGACAAAAAATTGTGATTTTTCGGGCAGTTAGGAAGGTTCATCCTTTTGAACATTTTCAGCATGCATGATACTATAGAACGCTGTCGCAAACACACTAAAGTTGTGCAAAGTAACAACACGCCAGTGGTATAGACCATGCAGGTTATCCCTCCCATATTTATCACAATTTTTCAATAATTAAATAAATAAAAAAAACTTAACTGAGATTTATATCAAATGTTAATCCCATCTAATTGGTGTAAAACACTTTTGCTGCATTTAAAATAATTTTTGTCATTATGGTTCAACTCAAATGGCAGCATTTGAAGCATGAAACTGTGAAGAATCAAGGATAAGGTTGATTCAAAATTTAAAACTAAACTGATTTAATTCTATCATTCAGATAGAAAGATTTTATTCAAAAATAACTAACAGTTGAAAACTAGGAACCGAAAATCTGGTTGAGTTTGAATTAACATCCAACAATCCAGACGGATGTAGAGTTCATCAACTGGTATTAGATACTGTCCAAAACCAATACAAAACCAATGGAAGCAAAATCAGAATGGAGTAATGAATCATACTTATGAATTGGCAGTACAATCCCTGCAAACAAACTACTATGGTGCGAAAAATTGACTGAAACATTTCTTCCACTCCTCCAATTAGGAGTTTTAAGAAACACCATCTTTCAAGGTTTCCTAATGGATCATTTCCAAGAATTTGCATTTTAGTGTAGGCATGATTTGGTTTTGTTGAATATAGAGTTCCGAATAAATTTGATCTTCATATCTTATTTCAGAACATATCGAATGTGTGGGCTAAAGGAGTACTAGGTGATGCTGATAACCTTACAGAAGATAAACTAGATGAGGTACTGAATGAGTTTCTGAAGGAGATTTTCAAGAAATCTACAGACAAAGGAGTGCTATTTTCGAAAGAAATTACAAAGGAAATAGGACTCCTTTTCCGAACAAAGATAAATAGAGTTTATTGGGGAATAAAATCAATAACCAATATTGACAACTTTGATGATTCCATAATAGAGTCAGTTGGATGTCTTGTATGTTTCTCTTTTCAACAAGTCAATTGGATTTCTCATATCATGCCATTGCTGAAACAGATCTTTCCTATGAACAGAGTAATACTTTTGTAAGACTATGTCTGTAAGGATATTTCTTTCAACTTAACTGATGTCCTATGATCAGAATTATCATCCGCTAATGAACCAACACAAGTAAATCAAACAATTGCATTCCTATATAAGCAATCAAACCCAAATATACGAAATAGTATTGCATAAAAGCTATTCTTCCTCTTCCAAAAATTACATGTTTTTAAGCCCAAAAAACACTGAAAATATGAAAAATACAAAAGATCAGATCAAATTTGAAGTACTAACTGTAAGTATGCAAAATCACAATCTAATTGAGATGCGCAACGGAAAATGGAAATTAAAATTTTTGCAACTTAACCATGAATCACCTTATGCATAGCTATTAATTGAAGAAGAATAACAAGAGATAATACCTTTGATGATTCAACTCTTGAACCGCTACAAGATCTACTCCTCTCTTGATTTCTTCAAGCTCTTCCAATCTACAATCCTTTGTTGATTTCTTCAAGCTCCTCCAATCTTTGTTCCTTGAATTAAACACTAGCTACAAAGTGTATGTAGCACTCTAGAGGTAATCCACCAAGAATGATTATACAAGAAACAATATTTGATTTCCTAGAAATCTTGGATGGCAAATCCAATTAAATTTTTTATTCCTAACTCTTAAGAATAATAAGAACCCTTCATCAAGAACTCTTTCATTAGATGGAGGCTAGCACTTCTCTAAGTGCAATAAATGCTAGGGTTAGATGAATTAGGAAAACCCTAATTCAATTAGTATACTACCAAGAATAATACTTACATAATATGTAAGTAACATTATTCTCCTAACCCACATGTTTTGCATTTAAGCAACTAACACATGTTATTAGCTTAGCCCACCTTTTGCATTTAATTTAAATGATATTTACATTTCATTTAAATTAATTCTTAATCTAATCAAGAATTAAAATATAATAATAATAATAAGATTTCTCTTATTAATTTATAATTCAATATTTCTCCAAATATATCATTATAAATATTAAGCATTTCAATTTATTCAACTAATAAATTAAATACTTAATTTATTATCATTAAGCCAATTTCTTCTAATATAATATTATTCTTTTTGCGGTGTGACCCTTTAGGTTCAATATTATGTCGGTAGTAGAATAAATAAATTAGAACAATTCTAATATTATTTATAATGAATTAAACTCCTTTAATTCAAACATAAATAAATAATATTTATTTTACATCATGAGGGACACCTTACGATAATGTATCATGACTATCCGAATAATATGAAATCAATGTTTAATCACATAGAACCTATTCAGTAGTAGTTACCGTACAATTCAATCCTTCTACCATACAATGTCCCGATTAAATATAAGACATGGATTTACTGACAAGTCTTATTTTATTTAATCATATGCATTTCGATTTAAGAATGCACAACTCCGATTAATGTAAATTAGAAACTCCTTTCTAATTTTCATTCAACCCTGGCCAGGGATTTTTGAGCTGTCATTTATCAAATCGCATAGGACATTCTCTCCCTTTATCAGAAGTGGTAGATCCTTTGTCGATCATTCACCTACCTCCGTGTATACTTTATTATACCCGTACATACCCTATGACATACCCTAAGGTATTAAGGAATATGACAAAGTATAACTTAACATACACAAGGTACTATGATGATCTCAAGTCCAAGGATCACTTGTACAACTATCACTTAAGAACTTCCCTATTGACAGGTGAATAAAACTCCATTAGGGTTCTTTAAGCGAGTCACGTTCAGTGAACTTATTCTCTAATAAGCACCTACATACTTGCTTTAGTGTCTTCACACAAATGATTATGAGATCAATCATTATCTTCTAAAGATCAAGCATAGTATGTACTAATCTATCCAGATCAGTAATCCCAATATTAGTGATCCAACGATTAGGAACATTTTAGTTTTGAGCTTTCTTGAATTTAGATCTCACTAGCATGATCTCATCATGATTCTAAAAGCATTGCTCGAAAACTACGGGTTCATCACATTTATTAATTCAACCAATTAACATGGATAAAATATGTCTTTTATTCTATTATTAATATTTGAATAAGATTACAAAGTAAATGCTTATTACATCAAATATAATTGGCTTGAGGGCATATTACTTTCAATCTCCCACTTGCACTCAAGCCAATCACCTTGGTATCTAATACCCATTTTATCGAAATGACGATTGAATTGATCTTGCGATAATGCTTTAGTAAATGGATCTGCAATGTTGTTCTGGGAGTCCACTCTTTCTAAGGTGACATCTCCTCTTTCAATTATTTCTCTAATTAAATGAAATCGCCGTAACACGTGTTTGGATCTCTGATGAGACCTGGGTTCCTTAGCCTGTGCAACAGCTCCAGTGTTGTCACAATGAACCGGAACGGGTCCAGTAATGCTAGGAACTACCCCGAGTTCAGAAACGAACTTCTTCATCCAAACAGCTTCCTTTGCAGCTTCACTTGCAGCTATATACTCTGCCTCTGTCACTGAGTCAGCAACTGTTTGCTGTTTGGAACTCTTCCAACTCACTGCTCCACCGTTCAAGGTAAATACATACCCTGACATGGATTTACTGTCATCTTGGTCAGTTTGAAAACTTGAGTCTGTGAAGCCCTCTAGTTTCAAATCAGACCCACCATATACTAGAAACACATCTTTAGTTCTTCTTAAGTACTTTAAGATATTTTTCACAGCTTTCCAGTGTTCTTCTCCAGGATTAGACTGATATCTACTTGTTACACTAAGTGCATAAGCAACATCTGGTCTGGTACATATCATTCCATACATTATGGATCCTATTGCCGAAGCATAAGGTATTTGATTCATGCGTTCTCTCTCTTCAGGTGTCTTTGGGGATAATTTCTTAGAGAGATTTACTCCATGACTCATCGGTATGAGTCCTCTCTTGGAGTCTTGCATGCTAAACCTCTTTAGCATCAAATCAATGTATGCACCTTGGGTCAAGCCGAGCATCCTCTTTGATCTATCTCTATAGATCTTTATCCTCAATATGTAGGATGCTTCTCCCAAGTCCTTCATGGAGAAGTGTTTAGATAACCAAATTTTAACTGATTGTAGCATCGGTATGTCATTCCCTATAAGTAATATATCATCAACATATAATACCAGGAATGTCACAGCACTCCCACTAACTTTCTTGTACACACATGGTTCATCCTCATTTTTGATAAAATCAAACTCTTTGATTGTCTCATCAAAACGGATGTTCCAACTTCGAGAAGCTTGCTTCAATCCATAAATGGATCTTTGTAACTTACACACTTGATTTGTTCCAACCTTTGAAACAAAACCCTCCGGCTGTATCATATATACATCCTCATCTAGTTTCCCATTGAGGAAGGCCGTTTTCACGTCCATTTGCCAGATTTCGTAGTCATAGTAAGCTGCAATCGCAAGTAAAATCCGGATGGACTTGAGCATGACTACTGGTGAGAAGGTTTCATCATAGTCAACTCCTTGTCTTTGTTTGAAACCTTTTGCAACCAGTCTGGCCTTATAGGTCTCCACCTTGCCATCTGCTCCAGTCTTTTTCTTAAAGACCCATTTACACCCTATAGGCACAATGCCTTCAGGTGGAGTAACCAAAGTCCATACTTGGTTTTCATACATGGAGTCCATTTCGGATTTCATGGCTATTTGCCATTTCTCAGAGTGTTTACTATTCATAGCCTCATCGTATGTTACTGGATCATCATCAGTTATGATGCGTACCTCATCATCATCTTCTATGATGAGTGTATACCTTTTAGGTATTTTCGGCACTCTTCCAGATTTACGACTCGGTTGTGGTACAGAAGTTATATCTACTTGAACATCTTCATCCACTTGATCTGTAGTGATTTGTGGTTCTTGAATTTCTTCAAGATCTATTTTCCTCCCACTAGCCCCTTCAAGGATAAATTCCTTTTCCAAGAAGGTAGCGTGTTTGGCAACAAACACCTTTTGCTCGGTAGGATTATAGAAATAATATCCTAAACTTTCTTTAGGATACCCCACAAATTTGCACTTGTCAGATCTAGCCTCAAGTTTGTCACTTTGTAACTTCTTTACATAAGCGTTACAACCCCAAATCTTAACATGCTTAAGACTGGGTTTCCTCCCTGTCCACATCTCATATGGAGTCTTAGGGACGGATTTTGAGGGAATCTTGTTAAGTAGATATGCAGCCGTTTCTAGGGCATGACCCCAGAATGATATTGGAAGGTCGGTGAAACTCATCATGGACCGCACCATGTCTAACAAGGTACGATTCCTCCTTTCAGATACACCATTTAATTGTGGCGTACCAGGAGGCGTCCATTGAGAGAGAATACCATTTTCTTTGAGATGATTAAGAAACTCATTGCTCAAGTATTCTCCTCCTTGATCTGATCGAAGAATCTTAACACTTTTGCCAGTTTGTTTCTCTACTTCACTTCTGAATTCTTTGAACTTTTCAAATGATTCGGATTTGTATTTCATTAAATACACATATCCAAATCTTGAATGATCATCAATGAATGTAATGAAATACGAATACCCTCCTCTAGCATCTGTTGTCATAGGTCCACATACATCTGTGTGTACCAACTTTAACAACCCTGTAACCCTCTCTCCATGTCCACTAAATGGAGATTTAGTCATTTTACCCATGCGACATGATTCACAAGTTGGATATGATTCAAAATCGAATGGTTCTAAAAGACCATCAATATGCAACTTGTTTAATCTTGTTTCATTGATGTGACCGAGTCCACAGTGCCAAATGAAAGTATGATTTACTTCATCTCTTTTTCTTTTACAAGTTTGTTCAATTTAAAAAATATTTTCATGTAAGTCAAGTAAGTAAAGTCCATCAATTAATCTACCAGTTCCAAACAAAACATTATTATTATAAATAGAACAACCATTGTTCTTAAATATAACATCGAATCCTTCTTTGTCCAACATAGAAATAGATATAATGTTTCTGATGAGAACAGGTACATAATAACAATTTATTAAATTGATAGATTTTCCCGTAGGCAGTGCTAAACAATAAGTCCCCACAGCTAATGCAGCAACCTTTGCTCCATTTCCCACTCGCAGAGTTACTTCTCCCTTGTTTAGCCTTCTACTTCTGCTTATTCCCTGCAATGAATTACATATGTGAGAACCACAACCGGTATCTAATACCCAAGTAGAATTTTGACTTACAAAAAGATTTATTTCAATCATGAATAAACCTGTATCCGTAGCTGAAGCTTCAACAAGCTTTTTCTGCTTTGCCTCTGCAAGGTAATCCTTGCAGTTTCTCTTCCAATGTCCAGGCTTATTGCAGTGGAAGCAAACTCCTTTGCTATCCGCATTTGTTTTGTTCTTATTACCTTTATCAACTGTCTTTCCTTTTGCCTTCTTAGAATTTTTCTTCTTAGCAGAAGCTCCTTTGGGCCACTTCCTTTTCTTGGAAGCGTCACCTATCAGTAAGACTTGGTCTTTCTTGGATGGAAAGTGACTCTCTGCAGTTTTCAACATGTTTAAGCAATTCAGGCAAGCTGACATCAAGCTTGTTCATGTGAAAATTCACAACAAATTGTGAGTAGGAGTCCGGGAGTGACTGCAAGATCAAATCTTGGCTCAACTCTCCATCCATTACAAAACCCAGTTGTCCCAATTGTTCAATCAAATTGATCATTTTGAGGACATGTGCCTGTACTGTAGGGCCATCGGTCATTCTAGATCGGAAGAGCTCCTTAAATATCTCATATCTTGCAGACCTACTTTGTTCACCATACAACTCTTGCAGGTGAAGCAATATAGCAGGTGCATCCATTTTCTCATGTTGACATTGTAACTCGTTACTCATGGATGCGAGCATGATGCATTGAGCTATCATAGCATCATCTTGCCACTTTTTAAAAGTAGCAATCTCTTCCTCAGAGGCAGTTTCTGCAACAGTTGCAGGAACAGGTGAATTAAGAACATAAGATAATTTTTCAGCGGTGAGAACAATTCTCAAATTCCTTAACCAATCCGTGTAGTTCGGTCCGGTTAGTTTATTAGCATCCAATATGCTCCGCAGTGATAGTGAATGGGCCATTTGTAAAAATCTGTAAATGAATTTTTATTTAAACAACATTAGCATATATTCATTTTATTAATCACCAATTTAATATAGGACTTTATTAAAAGGGTGTCTCCCACTATTTTATACAAACTATATGACCCTCCATATATAGTTCGACAAATTTTCAAAAATCTGTTTAGTGAGTAAGGATCCTATTGACATAAATATGCAGCCCTTGTGTGTGTGCACAACAAACCATATATTTATTCAAAGGGTAGACAACTCTTGTCAATTACATCAACTATGTAACTCCTTGTATTTTGCCTCTTAGATTATAATAGTCAAGTGTGTGCACATCCGAACTAAAATAATCCAAGTTAAGTTTCACCTAGCATTTCCATATAAGCGAATAGAAAAATATAGTCCTTGTGTGTGCACAACAAAACTAGTATTGTTCAATTCCTTATAAAACATTTTTAATGTAATAAAGCCAACATCTTAAAAATTTAATATGAGTCTTGTGTGTGCACAACAAACTAATATTAAATAATTAATACTCTATTGCTTTATCATGCTAGAAGGCTACGTTTGATATTTTGAAATACCTTTAAACGTATTCAACTTAATATTTTGTAATGAGGGTTTTGTTATTAATGGTCTCATCTTGTTTAGCGCGCATGCAAGTATATATATATATATATAAATACGCGTTATATTAAACATTCATCAACATGAATAATAATATATATTTAATATATATATTATAAGCATGCATTCATAGAATACTATATTCTATATGGGATGATTATGGACTTAATCTAATTTGATTCACTCGAGCCACCGAGTAAATCAATAGGTCAAACCTAGGGTGCAAGAATAAATTTGAATATAACTATTACATTCAACCCAGGCTTCATTACAAATGAGTCTTCAATGCTCTTGCTCTTCGGTTCCAATTTCTCTAGTAACTCTATTAAATCCTATTACATTCATTTTAACAAAATAGAAACCTTGATCAACAGTCAAGGGGAAGTACATAGGAGAGAGATAGAAATTACATTTAGAAATTTAGATAGGCGAGGTACGCAGACCCCATTATGAATAAAACCATTCATTCAAGCATCCATTCAAATTAAATCCAATCACATTGGTCAATAGTCCTTAATCATCCCCTATATATATATCAACATATATAAATACCATTCATCTCATGAATAATAAACCATTCAATATATATTGATATCATTTAATGGGCAATTGACTAGTAGAAATCCAAAATCCAATTAAAATAAACTCCTTTATTTTAATCTATTCCAAATTAATATAAACTCCTTTATAAAAATTTAGAATCTTTGTTTAAAATTGAAATCCAATATTAATTAAAATAAACTCTTTTATTTTAAACCAATTTCAAGTCTAAAATAAACATCTTTATTTTTCAACATTGAAATTTTAAAATTGGAAAATCAAATTTTTTTTTTGTGAACAGTGCCCGGGCTGCCCGGTGAACAGTGTTCGGGCTGCCCGGTGAATAGTTCCGCTGCCCGCTGCCCGGTGAACAGTTCCCACTGCCCGGTGAACAGTACCGGTGAACAGTTCCCGTCGTGAACAGTGGCCGGCATGAACAGTGCCAGTGAACAGTGTCCGGCAGTGAACAGTTCCCGTCGGTGAACAGTGTCCGGCGGTGAACAGTTCCCGTCGGTGGACAGTGTCCTTTTTTTTTTTTCCTGTTTTTCCAAAAAACATAATTTCATACTAACAATTATACCCAAAAAATTGTTCTAAACACATATCAACATATATATGATTGATACAATTAATAGTACGCATAAGGATGGCTCTTGATACCACTGTAAGTATGCAAAATCACAATCTAATTGAGATGCGCAACGGAAAATAGAAATTAAAATTTTTGCAACTTAACCATGAATCACCTTATGCATAGCTATTAATTGAAGAAGAATAACAAGAGATAATACCTTTGATGATTCAACTCTTGAACCGCTACAAGATCTACTCCTCTCTTGATTTCTTCAAGCTCTTCCAATCTACAATCCTTTGTTGATTTCTTCAAGCTCCTCCAATCTTTGTTCCTTGAATTAAACACTAGCTACAAAGTGTATGTAGCACTCTAGAGGTAATCCACCAAGAATGATTATACAAGAAACAATATTTGATTTCCTAGAAATCTTGGATGACTAATCCAATTAAATCTTTTATTCCTAACTCTTAAGAATAATAAGAACCCTTCATCAAGAACTCTTTCATTAGATGGAGGCTAGCACTTCTCTAAGTGCAATAAATGCTAGGGTTAGATGAATTAGGAAAACCCTAATTCAATTAGTATACTACCAAGAATAATACTTACATAATATGTAAGTAACATTATTCTCCTAACCCACATGTTTTGCATTTAAGCAACTAACACATGTTATTAGCTTAGCCCACCTTTTGCATTTAATTTAAATGATATTTACATTTCATTTAAATTAATTCTTAATCTAATTAAGAATTAAATGATAATAATAATAATAAGATTTCTCTTATTAATTTATAATTCAATATTTCTCCAAATATATCATTATAAATATTAAGCATTTCAATTTATTCAACTAATAAATTAAATACTTAATTTATTATCATTAAGCCAATTTCTTCTAATATAATATTATTCTTTTTGCGGTGTGACCCTTTAGGTTCAATATTATGTCGTTAGTAGAATAAATAAATTAGAACAATTCTAATATTATTTATAATGAATTAAACTCCTTTAATTCAAACATAAATAAATAATATTTATTTTACATCATGAGGGACACCTTACGATAATGTATCATGACTATCCGAATAATATGAAATCAATGTTTAATCACATAGAACCTATTCAGTAGTAGTTACCGTACAATTCAATCCTTCTACCATACAATGTCCCGATTAAATATAAGACATGGATTTACTGACAAGTCTTATTTTATTTAATCATATGCATTTCGATTTAAGAATGCACAACTCCGATTAATGTAAATTAGAAACTCCTTTCTAATTTTCATTCAACCCTGGCCAGGGATTTTTGAGCTGTCATTTATCAAATCGCATAGGACATTCTCTCCCTTTATCAGAAGTGGTAGATCCTTTGTCGATCATTCACCTACCTCCGTGTATACTTTATTATACCCGTACATACCCTATGACATACCCTAAGGTATTAAGGAATATGACAAAGTATAACTTAACATACACAAGGTACTATGATGATCTCAAGTCCAAGGATCACTTGTACAACTATCACTTAAGAACTTCCCTATTGACAGGTGAATAAAACTCCATTAGGGTTCTTTAAGCGAGTCACGTTCAGTGAACTTATTCTCTAATAAGCACCTACATACTTGCTTTAGTGTCTTCACACAAATGATTATGAGATCAATCATTATCTTCTAAAGATCAAGCATAGTATGTACTAATCTATCCGGATCAGTAATCCCAATATTAGTGATCCAACGATTAGGAACATTTTAGTTTTGAGCTTTCTTGAATTTAGATCTCACTAGCATGATCTCATCATGATTCTAAAAGCATTGCTCGAAAACTATGGGTTCATCACATTTATTAATTCAACCAATTAACATGGATAAAATATGTCTTTTATTCTATTATTAATATTTGAATAAGATTACAAAGTAAATGCTTATTACATCAAATATAATTGGCTTGATGGCATATTACTTTCACTAACTGAAGCAATCGTCTACATATGAGTTCCACATAACTTCTTTGCACATGGGGTTTCAACTTTCTCGAGCAATTTTCTTTTCCCGAGCACTTGGTCTTTCCAAAACAATGGCTCTGAAACTTCTCTATCTCTTTAATCCATCCTTATAGAAATCAGGATTTGAAGCCAAACTGTGTAGGATTCCACCAACAAAAGAGTCACCTAAATGCTAACCTTAAGGTGATTTAAAGAAAATAAAAGGTAATAATCTCCAGAAAGGAACTTGAAGTTATTAAATTTTGCTGCACCTTAGAATACTAGTGTGCCTAAATGCCAAACTTAGTCTAGTATCTGCAGTCCTGGTCCTTCAGCAACAATAAAAAAAACAGCTCAAGGTTAAGTTAGGATTTGTTTTCAAAGAATGCAGAGGTTTAATTCAACACTCAAATTTTCGTATCTAATAATGAACAATATACCTTAATAATGTCAGCTTGATTCCATATGCTCATGATGCCTGCTCGAGCAGCCTCCTCTGGAGGCCAGTGATAGAATGCAGCAACGATATCAAACTCAATATGCAGAACAAACCAGAGCAAAACTATAACTCAAATCAAAAGGACAAAAAATTGTGATTTTTTGGGCAGTTAGAAAGGTTCATCCTTTTGAACATTTTCAGCATGCATGAGACTATAGAACGCTATCGCAAACACACTAACGTTGTTCAACGTAACAACACACCAGTGGTACAGAACATGCAGGTTATCCCTCCCATTTTTATCACAATTTTTCAATAATTAAACCAAAAAAACAAAAAACAAAAACTTAACTGAGGTTTATAGCAAATGTTAATCCCATCCAATTGGTGTAAAACACTTCTGCTTCATTTAAGATGATTTTTATCATTATGGTTCAACTGAAATGGCAGCATTGAAGCATTAAACAACAAGTTGGCAAAGAAGATCATTAAGAAGTTGTTCACTTATTCAGTTCTTCTATAGCCTGTGTATATATATTAATCCGGAACCCGTGAGGGCATTAATAGGAAACATCCTCATGATCTTAAATAAATGAGCAGTGTCAAGTGCAGCGCTAAATTTCAGTTCTTTTTTCTTTTTGGCATCTGTGAATTGATTCAGTATCATCAACGATACAAATATAATTTACATGATATAAATATAGGATTAAATTTTGACTTTTCAAAGTTAATTATATTTTTTTAAATAATAATTTTATATTTTAGAACGGGCAAGGTATATAACTTGATTTGGGGAGTTGATTACAATGAAGGAGACAGTGAATTGTTAATACAAATCCTGCTTGGAACATAATGTCAGTTTGTTATTTCAGTAAAGATGATTTGTTTAGCCAAATTCCAAACTATATTAAAGAAGAAGATGCATGAGATTGTGCGCATGTAAACAAAGAGATCATGAGGAGATCATGAGCAAAAAGTGTTGTATACTGGCTAGTTGTCCAAGAAAAGTACTTGAATTTCACCGGGCAATGATACAAATAATATTAAATGACTAGTTTGAATGATTAGTTTGGCCCAAATAAAAGATAAAGTCCAATCAAAATATTTAAAAGATAAAATCCACATAAATTAAATGACTAGTTTAATCCAAATAAAAGATAAAGTCCAATCAAAATATTTAAAATATAAATTTAAATGTTATTTTTTTTCCGGGTATTACAGCATAATCACGTAATCGCACTCAATTTTGTAACATAGATTGGTAATACATTACACTTTGCAACCAGTTTGTTTTTCCTACTACATAAGATGAATGTACTTCAAAAAGTAAAGGTTGAATGACACTTTTATCCCTTCAAGTTGTCACCCACTTTTAAAGTCGTCCATAAAGTTCAATTTTCGCCAATTAGATCCTTAAAGTGACATTTTTTGTCGATTATGTTCATTTTACCCGATTTGACTCTAACCAGACCCATTTTGACCAAATTTTGACCCAACCCGACCTAGTTTGACCCGACCCAAAATTTACCAATTCAATTTTTTTTTAAAAAAAACTAAAAAGTTTTTAAAATTATTTTAAAAATAATTATTACTTTAAAATTATTTTAAAAATAATATTTTATTTTGAAATATTAAAAATAATTATTATTTTAAAAAGTTTTAAAAATAATTATTATTTTTAGGAAAAAATATTAGAAACTTTTATTTTTTTTCAAAAATGAGCAAAGTTTCATAAAATATAGATTCAAAAAATTTAAAGTTTAAAATTTTTAATTCTTAATTATTTTTATGAAAATTAACACATCTTTTAAAAAATAAAAAATTTATAATTTTGTTTTATGAAAATAAAGTTTTTTTATTTACTTTTTTGGAACCTATATTTATGAAACTTTACTCTCTTTTTTTAAAAAATAAAATAAAATATTCTATTTTTTTCTGAATATAAAGTTTTATTTTTTTGAATCTATATTTTATAAAACTTTACTCATTTTTTTAAAAAATGAAAATTTTTGTAATTTTTTTTCTGAAAATAATAATTATTTTTAAAACTCTTTAATTTCTTTTTTTGAAAAATTAAATCAGTTTTTTTATTTATCTTTTTTTGTTTTTTTGCATTTTAATTTCTATTTTTAGTTTTTGTTTTTAAAATTTCTAATATTAAGAATACATAAAATAATGGTAAAACATAAACTTATTTTTTTTTTCTGAAAATAAATTTTTACATAAAAAAAATCTACTTTTTTTGTGAAAATAAAGTTTTATTTTCTTATTTACTTTTTTTGAATCTATATTTTATGAAACTTTACTCATTTATGAAAAATAATATTTTTTCCTGAATATAATAATTATTTTTAATATTTAAATAAAATATTGTTTTTAAAATAATAGTTATTTTTAAAATAATTTTAAAACTGTTTAATTTTTTTAAGAAATTGAATTGCTGAAATTGGGTCGGGTCGAATTGGATTGGGTCAAAATGAGTTGGATTACAGTCAAATCGGATAAGAGGAACGGAATCGATAAAAAATGTCACTTTAAGGACCTAATTGACGAAAAATAAACTTTAGGAACGACTTTAAAAATGGGTGGCAACTTAGAGGGACAAAAATGTTATTAAGCCAAAAGTAAATCTTCCCTTTGTTCGCACATATGATTAACATGTTTGAGCAATCAGTTTGTATTCATGTGCAAAAAAGCACACTCATAGGATGAATATTGATATTAAATCTGTCCTAGTATTTTGCTTATTCTTGTTCTTAATTTTGTCTAATTAAATATCGTACATAATTAATAAAATAGTAACTTTTCAATTGATTTTTGTATTATAATTGTGATACTGAGATGTCGGAGAAAACCAAAATTAAACTTCAATTGAATCCAACTAGGTTAATTAGTTTAGGTGAAAAAACAAATGTTTGTAATTAATTTGTGAGTGTGAATATCTTCTCCTCAATGTATCACAAAGTGTCATCCGTGGTCTCGAACTTAAACCCTGCTCTCGAACTTAAACCCCCTTGGAAGGACTAACATCTCCTCCATAATTCTTAAAGCCTTGATAATAATCTCTCTTTCTTAATTCAGTTTCTAGTCCTATATATATATATATATGATGTGATAAGGACATCTTCCTAATTAAGTGGAGACCAAAACGCATATACTACTTGTTGCCCAAAATAATTATGTTAATTTTGTTTGAGTTTTAATTTAGGTATAACAATTAGTTACTAATGAATCCACTAAAAAATTTCAACTACTTTTATAGTTATTATACAATCCACATACAGTGTTAATATAATTAATCGTGTGATTTGATAAAATTTCAAATTTTAATAAATTAAATTTAGTTAGAACATTAATTTAATAACAAAATTCATGACTAAAAAATATAATCAAATCATGTAATTTGTTAAGAGATTTTTTTTCATTTCTTAATATCTTAGTAAAATTATTGTAATAAAATTTCTTAAGGTATATCGTCTTACTTACATAAAATTGTGATAAAAAAATCTTGTAATAAAATTGGTAGAACCAAAAATAATACTCCATCGGTTCCTTAATATATGATGTTTTACGATAATTTTTTTGTTTCTAAATATCTGTGGTTCTAGAATTTTTAGGAGAATTGGTTATAATTTTTCCCAAATTACCCTTAAAATAAATTATCTACAATTTTCAATAATGAACTCCTTTCTCTTCTTTATGTATATCCGTGCAATACATATATTATCCTCTCTCTCTCCTTTTTCGTCTCTCTCATTCCCTATCTGACTCACTCTATTGCAATCACTCTTTTTAATATAATCATGTTTTGTGTCTTTTTAATTGCTAAATATTTAAATTTATTTCTTTAATTAGTTGCATCTATATATGGGTAATATAGTTTAGTTTGTTCTGTTTTATAAGAACATACATAATCTGAATACTCCATAGAATAACTTTTTAATTATAAAGAAAAATGGTGAAAAACAAAAAAGAGAAAACTAACAAAAATTTTAGGCAAGTAATAAAAAAATAAAATAAAAAATAAGAAAGAAGAGTTAGATAACGTATATAGAGTGGGTAAGAAAAAATAGCTATATGAGAAATCAAGTTTATGGGATAACTATATATTGGTTAAAGATAAGGATAGAGAAAGTAAATGAATAAACAAATGAAAGGGTGTTTTGGACATTTGGTAGCATATTTAATTAACATCAATTAGGTTTCTTAATATATGTGCTCAACTATGAAACGTCAGATATTAAGGAACCCAGCTAGGGAGTAAAAGCAAGGGTTAATGTTAGAGATTTTAAAATTTTAGCCTCAAATGATCTGACATTAAATATTTTAATAATACTTTAGTATAACCCTAAGCAGAAAATAGAATTAAATATGCTTAAACACTACATTAGTAACTCTAAAACTCCACAGTTCCTACTAAAATGATAATCTATTTTTATTTTATTACATGTCCCAAAAATGAAGTTCTTGCTAAAGAATGAGCATAAAAGTAATATAATGTATCAAATTTGCCCCTTAATGAAAACCGGAAAACTTAAACACAACTTATTTTAATTTAGGCGATTGATATTTTCTCAAGTAAAATTGATAATTCTAACAAAATCGTCATCACATGAATAATAAATGGGTCAAACACTTGGGAAATGAGCGATATTGCTCTGCATACATGATTTTTCTAAATTTGGACTCTCATTAATATCAATACACAGACTTGCACATCCTACAATGCTTGGAGCAATTTTAGCATGAGAGAGTGAATGGGCCGATATAGGAATGAAAGCCAGGAGAACATTGTGCTGCTATGTACGCTTTGTGATATTAATTACTGAAGTATGTGAATATAGGATAGGAGGGTGCAGGGGCGGATGTAGTATAAGGGCAGCATAGGCTGCCTATGCTCATTTTTTTTTTTTTTACAGGTAACTTCTTGGGGCAGAAATTGTAAGTTAATAAAACTTAAAGGGCAGATTTAAAACAAAAGTTAAAGTGCGTGGGGGCAAAAAGTAATTTAGATTATAAATTTACAATCTTATTAGTCAGAACTACAGAGCATGTTTAGGGGCTTACAGGGGACTTCGAAGAGGCGAGAGAAAAAAGTCTTCTTCTCCATTTTTGCTTCACAGCTTCACTGCTAGTGCTTGGCCAAACATCCGATCAACGATTTCTCCTCTTTTCAGCCGCAAAGACCGCGACCTCGTCTCCTCTTCTCATTTTATTGTAGACTTTGTAGTCTCTAAATTAGAAGGTAACAAATTAGGGCTTTTTTATTTATTAATTTAAAACTTGTAATTTGTTTGAATTTGTTGTTGGTTGGGGACTTGGGGTTAAACCCAATTCAATTTATTTGATTTATTTGTATTTTGATGTATTGGACTTAAGAGGTAGGTAAATTAGGGCTTTTTTTGGTTTGATAATTTTTTTTGTTTAATAGTTTAAAGTTTATATTTATTTTAATTTGTTGTGGGTTGGGTTTTTGGGGTTAAAACTTAAATGAATATGCTGATAATACTGTTAAGTGTTATGCAATTTAGTTTTTTTGAATTTGTTGTGTACGTGGATTGTGAGTTGATTTTGACTGTTGTGACTTGATTTTCTTTGAATATAGAAGCAAATTTGGTTTGAGGCTTTGTGCATACAGTTGAATTTCAAATTGAACTATGACAAGTAATCGAAGTAAGTTTCTAAATTCTATCTAATTGTTTATTTATTTTGAATTTTTTTATTTTGGGTTATGAATTTATGATTTATGCATATTTATTTGTTGTATATTATATAATTATATTTCTGTTGCATTAAATAATTGTTTGTTTGGGTTTGTTGTGTACTTGTATTTTGATTGATTTAGGCATTCATGACTTGTGGTCAAAATTCAAACGTTCCAAAACGGAATCATCAACATCACAATCTCAAAGTCTCTCAAATGAAACCCATATCCAATCACAATCTCAAAATATCAATTCTCAATCCCAAGTTGAATTCAATTTAGAACAGGAGCTTGTTGCGGATCCGGGACTAAGACCATCTATTCTGGAATATGATGCTAACAAGAGAGATAGTATTCGTCGGGAATATTTGCTTAAGGGTCCTCATCAACCAATGTTTTCCAAATTCCCTCAAACTGTTATTTACGGAGAAAAACGTAGATTTAATCCTGAATGGTACAAAAAATATGCTGGTTGGTTGGAATATAGTGAAAAGAAGGATGCGGTATTTTGCTTATATTGTTATCTATTCAAAGTGGATATTGGTGGTCAAGGGGGTGGGAATACATTTGTCGGTAAGGGATTTAATAATTGGAGGAAAACAGAATACTTATCTGAACATGTTGGAGAGTCACCTAATAGTATTCATAGACAATGCACGCGGGCTTGTCAAGATTTGAGGAACCGAAAACAACACATAGATATCAAACTTGCCAATATATCAGACCAAAAAAAAAGATTACAAGCTTCGCTTGCTCTCATCTATTAAGTGTGTTCGATTGCTTTTAAATGAGGGGTTGCCTTTCCGTGGCCATGATGAATCAGATGCTTCAAAAAGGCAAGGTTTATTTCTTTCGATTCTAAAGTTTTTATCCGAAAACAATGATGATGTGAATAAAGTTGTGCTGAATAATGCTCCTGGGAACCAAAAATTGACAGCACCTTCGATCCAAAAAGACATTTGTAGTGCCGCTGCATTTTTGACCACAAAAGTTATAGTTGCAGAGATTGGGGATAATTTTTTCTCTTTGTTAGTTGACGAGGCTCGTGATTCATCAATTAAAGAACAAATGGCTATTGCTTTACGTTATGTGAACAAACATGGGTGCATTATTGAGTGTTTTCTTGGCATTGTTCATGTTGCCAATACACGTGCTCAAACACTTAAAGAGGCTATTGAGTCACTTTTTGCAACACATGGATTGAGCATGTCACGTGTACGTGGGCAAGGATATGATGGAGCTAGTAACATGCGAGGGGAATTCAATGGTCTTAAGAGCTTGATTTTGTCAGAGAATAAGTCTGCTTTTTATGTTCATTGTTTTGCTCATCAGCTTCAATTGACACTTGTAGCAGTTGCAAAAAAACATAAGAAGCTTAAATCATTCTTTGATTATCTTGCAATTCTTAGTGTTATTAACTTATTTTCTGAAACAATTGAAGTGCTTGAGATAGTAGAAGATGATACATCGGGTGATAAAAGTACAGAAGCAGGTACCTTGTTGCATTTCATGCGAGATTTTGAGTTTGTTTTCTTGTTGCATTTAATGAAAAAGATTTTGGGAATCACGAATACCTTATCACTAGCATTACAAAAGAAAGACCAAAATCTCGTAAATGCAATGACTTTAGTTACTATCTCAAAGCAACAGTTACAAAGTATGAGAGATTCGGGTTGGGAGACTTTGTTGGCAGAAACTACTGAATTTTGTAATGTGCATGGGATAGTCGTTCACAAAATGGAAGATACTTTCTTGGTTAAAGGGAGATCACGTCGGGGTGAAAAGGTCACAAATCTTCACCACTTTCAAGTTGAGTTACTCTATACAGTGATAGATAGTCAACTTCAAGAATTAAATGATCGATTTGACAATGTTAATACAGAGTTGCTCTCATGTATGGCGTGTCTAGAACCAAGTAACTCTTTCTCAGCATTTGACAAGGAACGGTTGATTAAATTTGCAAAGTTTTATCCATTGGAATTTCAAGATAGAGATATTTGGGGGATTGATGATGAACTTGAAACTTACATTCTAGATGTGAAAAATGATTCTGAATTTTCTAATATGAAAGGGATTGATGAACTTGCTCAAAAGTTGGTTAAGAAGAACAAGACTGATTTGTATCCTCGGGTTTATTTGTTGTTGAGATTGGCTTTGACTTTACCGGTTGCTACTGCTACGGTGGAGAGAATATTTTCAGCGATGAATATTATTAAAACCACTCTCCGAAATCAAATGAGCGATAAATGGTTGAGTGATTGTTTGGTTCCGTACATTGAAAATGATGTATTTGAAACTATTGATAATGAAGCTATCGTAGAACATTTTCTAGCTATGAGGCGTAGGAGGATAACATTGTAATTTGTAAACATTATTATGATTAGTTAATATTATTATTAGTTCAAATTTTCTTTATTTAACTTTAACCAAAAAATTAGTAAAATCCGCCCCTGCTGAAACAAATTCCTAGATCCGCCCCTGGGAGGGTGTAAAGTCCATTTTAACGCTTATACTTCACGTTAATCACAATTCATATTCGATTTAAAATTAGTCGACATCTAAATCATTTCCTTTTAAGATAATACTCCCTCCGTCCCAAATTAATTGCTTTTTAAGACTTTTTTAAATCAAATTGACTATTTTTAAAATTAATAATTAAGCATATATAAATATATTTCTAAAATTATAAAAATTGAAATTAGTAATAAATTGTATATACTTTCTTTTGGTTATAATATCTTCACCTATATGTTAGCAAAAATAGTAAAAAGATTAGTTTTAAAAATAGTCAATTTGACTTTAAAAAGTCTTAGAAATGCAATTAATTTGGGACGGAGGGAATACTTTTTTCCTTCTAAAATTAGAGATGCATTTATATGACGACAATTTTTTAAGAAAAAAATTTGGTTTCCCAACATTAACTAGAAACGTATGATATTACTCAATCAACTAAAAATAAAAACAATACATGTTAGTAACTTTATGTTATTTTATAATCTAATTTTGAATCGAAGAAAAAGGAAAATGTGTACTCTATACTAACCTTAGCAAAGAATGGAAGCAGAAATGAGATATCAAACTGAATAATTAATATATAATGGTCGTACAAAAGAAACCCCCACGTTCGTTCTCATGAAAACACATCATTTAATTGCAAAGAAGACTCTAGCTAACATGACATATGTGGAGTTCCACCTAGTGAGCACATATGAGATCAATCTTTTCGAAGATGGTAATTGCAAATTTTTAACAATTTCACCAAATTTCGTCTCCAAAATTCTAAAGACGAGATGGGGACATTTTCAAGTACTTGACAGTCTCACCAATATTTTGAAAAATATTTTGGATAATCCTCAAACCATCTTGCACAATCAAGCTAAGAATTTGAGCACTTAATCTAGCATGAAATATTTTTCTAGCAAAATAAAGGTCACCTTTCAATGTAAAATTATCTCTAAGATGTCGTACAGTAGAATTATTTGAGGATGCATATTGATATTTTATTTTCAATTTTCCATTCAGTTAGACAATGCAAACTAGAATCAAATCACAAGACAGGTGTGTGGAGGTGCCACGTTACAGAAATTGATAACCCTTTTATGCAAGTTCTAATCTGAATTCAAAAAATGAGCAGTGAGACGCATATAACCAATGGTTTGAATTGAAGTCCACAAATTAATTGTTAAACTTATTGTACTAATACCATCAAACAAAGCCTTAATTTTTTGTTTCTTCTCTAAACTATAAAGTTTCATATAGTTATTTCTAACTCACCCTAGAAATGAGATCAAATCTTGAATTCAAAGTTTTTAAAAACAGTATAAGAAATTCATGCTCCACCATACGAAAAGGGTATTCATGCACACATATCATCATAGCCAAAAATTCATTTACTATTTCTTTGTCATATTTGAAGAAATTTAAGTTTTTACCTTACATTTCTAAAGTAAGGTAAGAAAATACCTACTGCTTGAGTTTTGCAAAGCCAAAAATTGACGCTAGCCGAATTGAGCAGGTGTTCATGTACTTATTTAAATGACTTGTAGACCCAATACTCTAAAGAGCAAACCTTGAATGCCAATGCTTGCACTTAACCTTCTTGGTTCTATCTTTCAATGTCACAATAATAAACTTATCCCATGCTTTTGAATATGCACAAGACTACCAAACTTAGCTTCATATAGCAATTGAATAGGCAAATACACCATTGAGTCAAAAAACGATGAAGGGAAGATCATTTTTAACTTGCACATTATTTTCACTATCTGCCTCTCCATTTTATTTATATGTCTGAGTTAGAGCTCGGTCAAGTACAGATCTCTAAAGAAATTGGAAAATTTTGTCAATGCTTCAACCACACGTTTCGACAACAAGCCGATAAATGCAAACATGAATCAATTTTTGCATGAATACATGATAATCATGATTTTTTAGTCTCAAATGAATCTCAAATAATGTAACATTAAATATTTTGTAATACTTTAGCATGACCCTGAGCAGAAAATAGAATTATAAGTACTTAAAATAGTACACTAATGTATATTAATAACTATGAAACTCCTCAGTTCCTATTAAAGTGATAGTCTATTTTCATTTTATTTGCAAGTCCCACAATGAAGTACTTGCTAAAGAATGAGCATAGAAGTATAATATTTCAACTCTGTCCTTAATGAAAACTGGAAAACTTGAACATAACTTTTAATTAATTTATATCACTTATCATAGCTATTAAAAGAGAGAGTAGGAAATTAACAATATTGCCCTGCATGCATGATTTTTCAAAATTGGACTCTCATTTTATTTAGTATATCAATTAATTATACAGATGTCACATCCTACATGATTGGCCCTGTAGGGAGCAGCTTTTGGCCCAATGGGCTGATGTGGGAATAAGAACCATTGTGTTGTTATAAAAGAACTATATGCAGTACTATGACAGCTGAACAAAAAACAAGTGTTAAAATAAATAGAAAGATAAAGATAAAAAGGTGTAATTTTACGATGGTAATAATAAGAGATTCACAAGTAAATATTTCAGTCTAACCCAAAGATATCAAATTAGTAACTATGGATTTAATTTTGAAATGTGTTTCTTTCATTTTAAAATTAAAGTTATAAAGATATATTTGTATAACAGACAACTTTTAAAGAAAATTTTATTTTTCTAAAATCATCTCGAATATTGACTAAAAAAAAAGTAATTATAGCATGTTCATAACTTGGTGCTATTCTTTAATATAAAAATAGAAATATATATATATAGAGAGAGAGAGAGTTCTAATTTTGAAACGGACAAAAATATGTTTCTTTAATTTTGTAACTGAGGGAATAGTAGCTAGGAATAGAATTAATGAGCTATGAGATTACTGAATGAGCAAATATTAAGCAGCACAGGCCATACAAAGAGTTAACTTATGCTAATATGGAACCAGAGTATGCATTCATGCATTTTGTAATTAAGAGGCCATAATCTCATGCAAGCAAAAAATACTTACAATCCATTAATTGTAGTACTCAGTTTCCAAAGAAGGGATATTGTAACACAAATACATGATAAGAGTAGTGCTCATCATATAGAAAGACGCATCAATCTCATCAATATCATTAATCCCAAAATATATGTGCCAATTTTGTTATAACATCTATATATAGAGAGGTAATATCTATAATCCACATATATATATATATATATATATATATATCAAATAACCCAACCATGGGTGATGTTATTTTCAGCAGCCATGCTCCGTGGAACAGACGGTCCTTCTGCTGGAATATAGTGTTGGTACCTGCTTACAAAAACAACTAAAATTCAGAAAATTTTCCTTGCGAGAGACTTTGTTAGAACTTTTAATAAATAATGATAACAAACATGTGGAATTTCCTTACTGTATATGTATGTATGCTCGGATGGATAACTTTTGTTTCAATATATCTTTCTACATACATATATAGACACACGCACACATATCACAAAAAATATGCCCTCCATTTAAGGTTTATTGGATTAGGATCCTCTCCAGTACTACACAGTTCACCCAATACACATTTAGCGACATAAATAATACTTATAACGATAGTACCAATGACACAATTACTACAACAATGCAATAATTACGTTGTTAATCGTGTATTGAGGAAAATTGAATGAAAAGTGTATTGAAGAGGAATCTTAATTCAGGTTTACCTAGGTCGACATACATAAAAAAAATTACGATAAATATCTATTTTATAATAATAAGCTTTAGTCTTATCTATGAAAAAGAGAGTACCCTATTTGCAAGACAGGTTCAGGATCACAGGCCATGGGATTCAACTGAGAAGGGTGCATAGTGAAAGTAGTGTTTCCTGCTGAAGAACTAGAAGTCCATGGGCATGGAAGGGACCTATAACATTGTCCTTCTGATTCAAGCTGCAAATGTTTAAATCAGAAATATATATATATATATATATATAGAGAGAGAGAGAGAGAGAAATGTTAGTTGATCCGTTAGGTCCTTTCTTATCACTAGAAATTAACAGTGCTACAATGTTAAGTTTCATGATCAGTACCGCTGACAATTCAAGTGAAACCTTAATCTTCAGCTGCTTGTTCATGTCTCCAAGATGGCGCTCCTGCACATGTAAGCCATAGGAATTAAGCCACTACTTTAATTATACGATATAGATATTACATGAAAAAATAATTGAAGAAAGAAATAGGTTGAAATATTGTAGTATTATGTGTAATGAATATGGATAAATGTAGTTTAAAATGGACAAGAAAGAGCCTTGAGTGTTTACAGTTTCAATGCATAATATGCATATCATTCCACAACTTGCAATTACACTTAAATTGGTCGAAACAACTTTAGCACCAATGCTAATGTTTTATGGAGGGAGGAATACAACATTAGATAGATGCATCCACATTGACTGATGTTGTGGACTAAATTCGTGGCCATCAGAGCTGGATGACAGGTGTCACCAGGCAGGGTAAAATAGACATTATGCAGAGAGTCCATGACCTAGCTAGTTCAACCTAGGAACATAGTGGTTATTAAACCACCTAATTAATTCTAATGTAATTAGAATTAGTTTAATTTCCTCGTGGTTCATAGAAGGTAGTTTGAGATACATTGATGTTTGGCCAGGTTTTTGTGTAGACTCTAGCTTAGAATAACTTGTAGCTAGCTGTACAAACATTATAGCAGAAAATATGCCAGTTTTATTATACCTTTCTGCGGAGCTCTTCCATTTGTTCAAGCATAATTTGAGACTGCATTTAAACCAAGAACAAAGAGACAAAAAAGAGAAGATTATTGTCAATGCTTATTATTGTGATCATGGCTAATCGTATCATACTAATTTCTAGTTTTTGTAAATTTTACAAGATAAGGAAAAGAAAGCAAAATATTCAATCTTTATATATGTGCGAACAAATCAACTTAGAGCTTGTCTTTGATAGTTTTAATATCTTTTTCCCTGCATTTTTCACTGTAAAATGCTTTCTTATGATTTCATTTTGCATTGGTTAGTCCACAGAAAATCATCCTTTGATAGAACATATAAACATTAAACTAAAAAAATACACAACAGTGCTAATCATCTATCATGCAATTAATCCATATTTGATAGAATATATAAATTTGCAACAAATGCAAATTAAGCACCTTTAAATATGGATAAATGGACACACATGACATATTCATGCATAACTCTGAGTTACTATAATTTCTTTCAAGTACGTACCTTCCTATGCCTTGCTTGTGCAAGAGCTCCTTCTAGCTGTTTTTCAAGATTTTGCAATTCTTTCACACTCAATGGCCCAAGATCTTCTCCAAGCAAATGCCTTCAATATTAAGTCAATCAAATGTTAGCTTAGTAAACTTCACACACTTATACTTGCCAGTGAAATTGAAAATTTTGTTAGTGACATAAAGGAAATTTGTTAGACCATTTGCAATATATATATATATATATATATATATATATATATATATAGCAACAGTAGTAAAGTGCAAGTACAAGATACCCTATAATGACCATGCATGAGAAGAAGAACCTATAAATAAAATTCAAGGTTATGGAGTGATAGAACTGGCTTCACCTTTGAGTGCGTTGAAGGGATTCATACTTTGCCTTCAACTTTGAGACCTCTTGGTACCAGCTCTATTGACATGATAGAAGATACAACATTATAGAGTAATTAAGTCAAATCAATTGCAAATTAACTCAAGTATTATACATGAATAGGCTGCATCTGTACTAGTAGAGCATATCTACTGAAGTAAAAGTTTATTGCCGCGTAATTGAAACTTTTTCAAGATAAAAACACAAACCTGTGTTTCACTTTCAATACTGTTGGCTTGAGGATTGAAGCAGCAACGCTGATACCGCTCAAGGGTTCTAGTCATACTGCAATGAGATCAATATATTGAAAGTGCTGCCTTTACTAATGACCTAATTAAACAATGAATCTTCTCTACTATGATACTGAACATAATGTTAAAAGGAATATCATTGACAAATCTTAAAATAAAAACTCAATAAATAGCTAAATAAAAAAGAGACTTTATAGATAAACCAGAGAAATGATCCAACAAACTTGATGTATGCAAGAAGAACTACAAACTTGCCCTTTTTTTTACTTTTTGCTTATTTTCATCAATAATTTCTAAATGCTGATGTAATAAGTGTTCACAGTTTCCTTTCAGCACTTTCCGGCTATCATCAGACCAAACCCTATATTAATTACAAGTACTTTGGCTGAACCATTCTAGCACCTAATACTTCAGTTTTGTACACAGTTCAAAAGAGTGCATATGTTTGGAATTTGTGTTTTTTCGTGTTTGTAATATGGTAATTGCTTAGAGGAATTATTGAAGATGTAAAGAATATTACTCTTCAACTGACAATTGGACTAATTAGCAGTCATGATGGACATCAATTAACCATGACAGTTAGCCATGAAAGATATGTCAAATTAAGAGAGAGAAGAACCACTCTATGGATGAATTGTTTACAAATTTATACTTGCCACAAAGAATGTGGTACTTCTAGATTTCATCATCATCAACAACAAAAAATATTCAATAGGGATGATATCAAGTTCCATTCAAAAATCAACTAAAATTATTTCGACTAATTTTCAGAATTGATTACCAGATAAAAGTCTAGTACTTACTTTTTGAACTATTATTAATTAATTTCAAATATTGCAATGGCACCATAGAAATGGCACAGCCCCAAACTGCCGAATATAAGTACACACACATTGAGCATTGGAAATATAAATAAGATCTTTAGACAATTATTTCACCTATTTAACTTAGACATAAGAAAACTAGACCTGCTCTTGTAGTAAAATAACAGCATTTGAGAAATAAAAGAGTAAACTTGAATACTCAAATCAAGTCAACTCAACAAACCTGATCACAATTAATCAGTCAGGGTTGATCACATGAATTATAAGTTTTTTTTTTTACTTCTTCCACGTACTTGAGCAAGTAATAAAATTAAAATGGATAAAAAAATTACATTACAAATTCAATGAACTTTGCCCAAAAATGCTCCGGCCAGAATCCTAACAAATTAACCCCATATCAAAGTTCCCAAGAATTAATCTAAACGAGTTTAATTTGGTGTACACATTCAGAGTCTTAGAGGCATTATTGTCATTGGTTTACTAAAGAAATCTCTTGAGTTGAGAAAACTATGGTAGGAAATACAACTAACTCGATCAGATCTTTAATTGATATATTCTTCTATATGTTTGGCAACTCAAATCCAAGTCTTGGAATTGAAATTGAGTGTGAATTTTAGCTATTTTTTAATTTTTTGGAATTCTATATGTGCTTTCAATTCCGATTCTAAAGCTTGGTATTGAGTTGCCAAACATGCATGCATTAATTGAAATTGGTTTGGGAGTTGATTCAAACTTTGATATGTGCCTGTGATGCATATATACGAGTTGAATCAACAAATAGGTCAATGACAGATAAAATCAAGTTGAGAAGTTAAATTTAGACAATAAATTAATGTAATTTTCCCTAAAAAGTATCAAGGAAAATCCTCTCATTTCTTATGTTTTCTCTCACTCTTTGTTTAAGAGCATCTGCAGGCCAAAGACAGTTAATTATAGCTGAAAACTGATTCTTGTTAAGTTCAAAAAACATCAGTTCTGGCAAAGTGACTTAACACAAAGAGCTAGTCCACTATTATAGTCTATACATGCATGACACATACTAGCTCTTTACTCAGTATAACTTATTTATTTGTTGAATAAATTGCACTAATAAATATCTTTCAGATATTCAACCTGCAGTCTTTCACTAAAATAACAAAATATATAGATTTAGACTTGTTAATAAAAATACTATATATATATATATATTACGGCCAACACAAATGATATACATCATATGTTCTGAATTATAAGATAACTATCGACTTTTTAAAAGTCAATTTAAAATATTTTTAAATTTAAAATTGACATGATTCATTTAAGTTTTCAAAATAATAAATCTTGTAATTAGTATTACTTTTTAGGCAGGGAATGATATTTATAATTGTATTGACATAAACTAAATAAATTCATTTCAATTTTGAGTTTAAAAATATTTGAAATTGATTTTTCAAAAGTCAATATTGATCTTAAAATTTGAAACACAGGAAGTATATCAATTGACTTTCTCTATCGTGCATTTTTGGAACATGATGATATACACAATGTAAAAAGCTATATACACAATATTGATCTTATAATTTGATACAGAGTAAGTATATCAATTGACTTTCTCTATCTATATTTTTGGAACATGATGATATACACAATGTAATAAAAAACTATATTTAAATAAAAAGAAAGGTAGAAAGCAAAAATAGAAAAACTCAGCATTCCATTGAGTAAAAGTCTGATCAAATGAGTACTCATTAAGAATATGTTTTGGAATTCTTAAGATGTTTTAGGTTTTCATTTGCTTTATTCAATAGAAATGTAATACAACCTCATGTATATATATGCCACTTTTGTACTTTGGCTTTAATGAAATTCTTTTTGATGATATAAATAAAAAATGAGTACTCACAAACATGATTCTTACCGGAACCCTTGAACGGAGAGAGAGAGAGAAGAAATAAGAAAATCTTGATTTGACAGTCCCAAGCCTCATGAAGCATTAGGAAAACTCAACAAGAGGAAAAGTATCAAACTATTATATGTATATCTATGATTTATTAGTATATATCAAAAAGATCCGACGGGAGATAATGTTAGATACAAGAATTTTTCGGTCAACACATTTATGATTGTCCATATGAAGATGAAATGGTCGCGATTTAAAAATAGACATCTCCATCCTCTATTATTAAAAGAGGACGTACGTTTAAAGGTAAATATATTTGAACGACTATAGATGTGCCGGCTGAGATCAAACATAGTTAATATATAGTACCTTCTTATATATTAGTAATTACTAATAAAAAATAATTAAAAAAAAAGACTAGTGAAATGAAATACATAGGGAAAGGTAATGATTGAAGATGAATTAAAAAGAGTGAAACGTTTAAAGGACCAAAAAAAATAGGGAAGAAATTACAACATCTGGTGAATATTCAAAGACAAACACAAAAAATTAAATAAGAAAGAAGGAAGACTAATTTCATTTCTTCTAGGTTATGGATCCAGGATTTAGGCCTCTCTAAGGCAAAACTAAGTGGTACTTAAATTTTTAATACAAATTCCCCCAAGTCATAGAATTAAATATCAATATTATGCATAACTGTATGCATCCAACAATATATATATATATATATATAGACTTAACTTTGGGTTTTAATAATTATAAAAATAAAAATAAAAAAGAAGAAGTTTGCCGATCAAAAAAATACTATATATATACACACACTAAGATAAATCTAATAGATTTTTGAAAATATTTTGTTGGACAGCTCTCATCATATTTAAAGAAGTTGAAAACTTGGTAGAGGGTTATAGGTGTAAATCCTTCGGTCTCAAGTCTCAAACCATTTCTTAGAAAGAGAACAAAAAGGAAACCCTAATCTTGCACAAAGGTCCATGAGGGGAAACTTCCCTTTATTAATTCTCTGTTTAAACTCAGAGATGCACAAAACGTGTCGATCTCTCATTGGATAAAAACACAACCGCACACATCAATCTTGAATCCACAACCTTACTTTATTAATTTAGAGAGAGAAAAAAAGAAGAAAAATATGAGCAAAAACTAAAAAGCTTGTGAAGCTCGTGACTAGATCATCTGATTCTAGAGAGAGAAAATATAGAGAGATCTTGTAAAAGCAAGGCTAGTTAACAGAATGCAGAACATCCATCTGATACACAACGACCAAGGGAGAGAAAGTGAGAAATTGTTAGAAGGAGAGAGAAAAATGCATCTGTATATATATATATAATATAAAGTGATAACCAAATTGATCAACTAAAACCATGAAGAATATGAAATAACACAAAAATACATGTAAGAGAAATATGAGGGGAGAGAAATACCCGCCAGCACTAGCAAACTCGTATAGCTTGCCGCGGCTGGAGAAGACGATGAGGCCGACTTCGGCATCACACAGAACGGAAAGCTCGTAAGCTTTCTTCAGCAAACCATTCCTTCGTTTCGAGAAAGTCACCTGCCGATTGATCTTGTTCTCTATCCTCTTCAGCTCCACTCTTCCTCTTCCCATTTCTCTCTCTCTCCTCTTTTACTTTCTCTCTCTAAAACTGCAACAACAACAACATATACACATGTATATCATGTATGTGTACATCAGTACATACACATATATATATGTAGTTTTTCTTTTCTTTTCTGGTATGAAAAATGGAGGTAGGAAATTAATATTGAATGGGGAGGGAAAGTACAAGGAGAAATCCTTAATTTTGTGAAGAAGAGGAAGAACAACTTCTACTTACTTGGATTTTCCTTTCTTCTTAGCAAGAAAATGGAAATCTATTATTCACTCTTTCATTGCCTTTTCATTTTCTCTCTTTTGTTTTGGGAATTAGAAATAGAATTAAATTGCTTTGTTTTATTTATTCTCTCAAACTCATTCCTTGTTTGGGTGTGACGCGCCATAGTCACGCGCTCATTTCTCTGTGAAAAAGGGCATCATGAATTGTCCAATCCTTTATTCAAAGTGTCTGTGACTGAAAGTTAAGGTCATGTTCGTTCAATAATATATCCCATGTCGTACAAAAGTAATTGTCACTTGAAAATATATTTTAAAAGGATATAATCCATACTTACAATATATAAATAAATTACTTAACTACATATTTTGTACATGTATGTGTATATAAAGTACTTACTTCGTTAATTTCAAATTATAAGATTACTACTGATCTTTTAAAGTTAATTTAATTTGAGATATTTTTAAACTCGAAATTAAGATGATTGATTAATTAATAATTATGAAATTAAAAATTTTATAATAAATAGTATTTTTTAGATAATTTGAAATAGTAGATCATCATTGTATTAACTAAAATTAATAGATTTCATGTCAATTTTAAATTTTAAAATGTCTTAATTAAGTTCAGTTTAAGAACATATTGGAGAGTGATAAGTTCAAACCCCCTAGTAGTTGTTTGAGTATTCATTTAAGTTTAATTAACCAAAGTAATTAAGAGAAAGAGAAGGGGTATGAATTGATAAATTAATTTAAACTAAAACCTTTTATTTTTTAGGTTAAACGTGTTAAAGAAGAAAAGGGGAATCAACTAATGTTCCCATCATAACCTGAAAAAAAATACTTTATAAAATAAAACAAAAAAAAATATCTTAGTGCTTTTAAAAAAAGGAGTCTTCTCCTTTAATTCTATCATAAATATTTGTTAAAATTGAAAGATTTGCAGAAGCTCAGCAAACCTGACAAAAAAAAATAACTAGTTCTTCTTTAATTTTTACGAGTTATACTTTGTGTATATGTTATTGTACTATTTTATATTGTGTCATACATTTAAAATAATTAGAATGTGCAAGAATGCTAATGCCATAAAAATCAAGGTGCATGTCCTACAATCATCAACATATTAGTTGTGATTCAATAATTATATAAGCTGATGAATTGAAATTCACTAGAATGCATGCTATTGGGTTTTGCTATGATAAAAACCATGACCAAGTGAGATAAATTAGACTGATCAAATTTGTCACTATGTTCTATTTCAACCGAGGCCTAAAAAATAAAGGCATAAATATAAATTATTATCGGAAGACTTTTATCCATTTTGGTAATTGACCTTTTAATTTTTGTAATTTGATAATTAATTTTTCAATTTTTTTCGTATACGTTCAATTGGACATATCTAGTCATAAATTGATGTCGTGATTAAGTCGATCAATGTTTATGTGTAATTATAAAATGTTATTTTAAAGGATTTTTTTTTCATATTTATTAAGCATCGAAGGGTACAAATTCATGAAATTTATGACCATTTATCCTTTGATGTTTAAGAGATGTGAAATTATACATAAGTATTGATTGGTTTAGTCAACATTACACGTCATCAATTTATGACGTAATATGTCTATCTGAATGTAAATAGAAAAAATTAAAAACTTGATCACCTTATTACAAAAATTAAAAAGACGATCATCGAAGTAGATAGTAATTTATATTTAAGTCAAAAAAACAAATGCAAAACACAAACAAAATTAAATGAATCATTGAATCATATTCTTAGCTTTTCTTCATCTTCATTAATTTTTTATACTCTCGTAATATTTTGCTTTATTAAAATGGAAGGAAAGGAAGGTTGTCCACTTTACCACGGTGGAAGTAGGGAGGAGTTAAGAGGCGTGTTTTGGAGAGAAGAGGTGGGGTGGGGTGTCAGGACACGTGTCGAGTAATGCCTGCACAAGTTGTATTCTGCAATGAAAATTACTTTTATTACATGTCAACTTCAACTTTTACATTATCACATGATATGATGATGATATATTCTAAGTTTGACGAGGGCAAAGTAGTAATTTCAAATAGCTTTTCCTTTTTTTCTCTACCCAAAAATCTTCCACTATGTTTTCGTGTTTGGGACGACGAAAAAGAAAATAATAGAAAATTAATATTTTTCACCTTGTTATATAAAGGAAAGGAGAAACAAAAATTAAGTTTCACATTTAAGTTACTAAGTTAACTTTAAATTAATTTTATTATGTTTATAAATCGGAGAGTATATGAGGGATTATAAAAGATAAAGTTATATTATTTAGTTTTCGATCAAAATTCGTTTCTTTTTAGACAAAAAATTTGGCAAGAAAATTAACCAAGTTTTTCAACTATTTCTTTTCTTTTTTGTTCATTAAGAAATTTAATAACAAAAAAATTGGACATAAAACTTAATTTTTTCATCCATTTTTATTTTTCGCCCACTTTAAAACTCAGTAACTGAGTGTTAATCTTCAAAACTTCATACTTAGATTTAAAGACAGTCTTATTTCTCTTTTGAAAAAACTCTTCTTTTAATTTTTTGTTATTGTTAATCTCTTACTTGGTTGTTATTTTATCCTTTTATGTAATTTATTTTTTCAACGAAAGAGATTTTATTTTTTCTAAATTTGGGGTTAGATCACTTGTTCTTTCTTCACTCTTTTGAAAGCCATATTTTTCTCTTTTTGAGACTTTGAATTCTCTCTATGTAGAGATTTTGATTTCGTTTACCATGACTGATGATTGCAGATATACTAATTGGTGAGAGATGCAGTATTCGACATGTCTCTTACTGTTGTTACATTATCACATGATATGATGATGATATATTCTATCTAAGTTTGACGATGGAGTGCAAAGTAGTAATTTCAAATAGCTTTTCTTTTATTCTCTAGCCAAAAATCTTACACTCTATTTTTAAATTTGGAACGGAAAAGAAAAGAATAGAAAAGAAAAAAGAATAAAAAATTAATAAGTTTTCTTTCACCTTGTTATATAAAGGAAAAGAAAAACTTAAGTTTCACATTTAAGTTACTAAGTTGCCCTTAAATTAATTTTATTATCATCATAGATTACAGTGTATAATATGGATTAATAAAAGATGATGTTATGTGTCATTTAGTATTGATCCAAATCCGTTCATTTTTGAACGGAAAAGTTTGGCCAAAAAGTGGCTAAGTTTGCTGTCCATTTCTTTTTTTTTTCATTAAAAAACTCAGTAACAAAAGAATTGAACAGAAAATTTAATTTTTTTCATTCATTTTTTCTTTTTCGTCCATTTTAAAACTCAGGAACTGAGTTTTAATCTTCTAAACTTCAAACTTAGATCTAAAGAGTCTTATTTCTCTTTTGAACAGACTCTTCCTTAAATTTTTTGTTATTGTTAATCTCTTACTTGGTTGTTATTTTCTCTTTTTATGTAATTTGTTTTTCCCAACGAAAGAGAATTTTTTTTTCCTAAATTTGGGGTTAGATCTCTCGTTTTTTTCTCCATTCTTTTGAAAGTCATTTTGAGAGTTTGAATTCTTTCTATGTAAAGAGTTTGATTTCGTTTATCGTGATTGGTAATTATAGATATGCTAATTGGATGAGAGATGCAATATTTAACATGTCTCTAACCATTGTTTTTTGATTGTTTTGGGAATTATTATTTCTATAAGTAAAAATTGATATTTTCACAAGATCTCTCTCACATAAGTGTGAGATTCAATTACTATTCATGTGAGAGGGATATTGTGAGACTATTACTTTTACTTGTGGAAAAATATCATTTTACTTATTTTTTTATTTCTCTAGTTAAATCATGAAAATTTATAATTCTGATTTCATTATTGAATATAGTAAGACAGTAGATATGATCTTTAACTTTATCATATATTTAATTCGTCACCTTCTGATTGAGTGAATGAATCTTCTCCAATATTATTCCTAGAGTTTGTTAAAAAAAAAAAAGTTTGACGAGAGCACTCCAATTTTTCATATTTCTATATAATTTATAATTTTCAAAATAAGTGCATTATTTATTTGTTTTTTGTATAGTGAAGCTCAGCTAGTATTTTATAGTAATAGAGCTTATTTGAAGGATTAGTACCAAAAAGAATGTCTTTGCGTTTAGGGTAATGTCCAAACGCGGCAGTAGAATTAATTGCAAGAAGGCACACACAATAAATGGTGGTGGTCATGAGAAACCTTTGTTCCTTTTGCAGCCTATAAGGTAGCTAGCTGTGGTTACCTCATTTCTCAACAGTTATTGCATATACCATTGGAAACTATTTAAGAAGTATGATTTATTATTTTTAAAATTTAAATAAATTCTGTTAATTTTAAATTTAAAAATGTCTTAAATTAATTTTAAAAAATTAGTATTAATTTTATAATTTAGAATGAATACAATAATTTTTTTATTTTATCTTTCAAATTTTGATAATAATTTTTTTTTAGTATTCTTCACAGTATAATCGCGTGTGTCACGGAATCTAGTCGTTATAAAGATGCGGTCGTCCTAAGAAAATAAAACCATTTATTTTCCTTGATGAGCTAGCAATTAGTAAGAACATACATTCTTGTCACACGGATGAATCACTATTTTTTGAAGCCGTAAATTAGTAATTGTTGATTTTTGTAATAAAAAAACAAAGCTCCGAAACATGGATACACTTTTTAGATAAATAAAATTTTAGCTTCTCTTAAATGATACTCCCTCTATTTCAAAATTAGAGATATAATTTGACTTTTAAAGTCGAGCAACGACATATTAAAATTTAAATTGATGTGGATTTATTTAATTTTAGTTGACACAAGTATTATAATTATAAAGTACAAAACAAAAACTACTAATTACAAAATTTATTTCATTCTAAATTTTTATGAGTCATATAAATTTTAAAGTTTAATACACGGTCATTGTTTGACCTCCCTTATTTTGAAACGGAAGGAATATTTTATATATGTTCAAAATTTCTACTTATACAAGTAATTCTGTTACATTATTAATTAACACACCACACCATTTCGTCAAGGTACTATTTTTTAACCACGGAATATGTATGATTTTATGTTACAACAAATTTTACTGCAGATATACCAAAAGTGTATAACAAGTTCTTAAATTTTTAAGAGCTTGAATGTTGTACTTTGTACTCCTAATTGCACATGCAAACAATATCTAGGAGCCCTACTTCATAAAATATCAACCTACCAAATTGTTCAAGCTCACATAATTAATGTCCAATATCACTCCATCAAAATTAAACTCTCTGTCTCAAATATTAAGAGATATATATATATATAGGGAGCATTTTAAGAGCAGAACTCTTAAAGAGCATAACTAGCAGAACACCTTTTAGTAACGGACCTTGCGACGGTTTGGTCCGTCGCTACAGCCTTTAGCGACGGGTCCGTCGCTATATGTTGTCCGTCGCTAAAGGCTGTAGTGACGGACCGGACCTATGACGACGGACCAAACCGTCGCAAGGTTCGTCGCTAAACGGTGTTCTGCTAGTTATGCTCTTTAAGAGTTGTGCTCTTGATCTTTGCTCTATATATATATATATTTGACTTTCAACTTTATTTTTACGTGTCTTAATATTTGTTAAAACATACCTAACATTTATTACTGAAAAAAGAAATACTGAAAAAATATGTTTAAACGTATAATTTTAACTATAATGTGCATGAAAATATTGAAATTCAAATAAATCTCTCATTTTGAGACCGGCAAATTATATAAACATCTTCTCCAATGCACTCACATGTAGTTTTCAAAGATGGAGAGTATTAAACAGAATTGGCAAGACTATGTATATTGCATATACCCTTGGAAAACTCCATAAACAAACACACCTTATACCTACAAAACTTTTACTACAAAGGGTTGCAAAATAGGAAAAATATATGGTTGAAATGGTAAATTAAGGGGAGAAACAGTAGTTATTTCATTAAAGTGGTACCCCATATATATCATTATTTTCTATGTAGACCATATACTTTTTGTACTAAAACCATAGTGGGCTAATGCTATGCTGTGATGGTGGTTAGGGTTTCCTTTTTTTGGAAAGGTTTTGATGGTGGAGAAGGAAAATTATAAATGGTCCACTTTCTATTTATAGACAATCTCTCTTTATCAACTGAGCTATCAATCTTGAATATTGTGGCATGGCCTATAGCTAGCCATTTGTACCACTTTGTAAATTGTTTTATTTCCGTTCCAAAATTAGATATACAATTTGACTTTTGAGATCTAACGATTACATATTAAACTTCAAATTGATGTGAATTTATTTAATTTTAGTTGATACAATTATTATAATTAATAAAAATTATTAATCACAAAAAACTTTTCATTCTAAACTTTTATGAGTAATACTAATTTTGAAGTTTAATATACCGTCATTTGATCTCAAAAATTAAATTGTATCTCTAATTTTAGAACGGAGAGAAAAATAGATGGACCAAGGATGAGAGCATAGTTAGATGTGACATTTCTTTGGAATAATACTTTGTCTTTTTTCTACAAATGTTACTTTTCATTAAATTGTATTCTTAGAGTTAGATGGTTATGGAAATTAAGGAAGGTTATGATAGTAGTTTGAAGACTAATTTGTGTGGATTGATTGTCCATAGTACCTCAAATCATGTGGGGTTAGGGACCATGGAGTTTAATATATGCTGGGTTGTTGAGTAAATTTTGGAAATTTAGTACTTTCTTTAATTTGATAATTTTTTTTATACTAACTAATTTACATCTAATTTTGTCACTTAGCTTCAGTAAGTTAAGTGTAGTGTAATAAAGTTTGTTTAAACTGCTTTTATTTGGGTTCGCGGGGGTTCAGTAACATCTGATCAAAAAATTGTTTATAATTTTATTATACGGTTTGCATGTTGTTAAGGATGTAAATGAACCGAGTCGAGTCGAGCTGAGTATTGAGTTGTTCAAATTTAGTTCATACAATTTATCAAGTATAAAATAATGTTTGATTGAGACTCGTTTAACTACCGAGTCAAACACGATCTCGAATAGAACCCGAGCAGTTTGAACTTTTCGAACGAATATAATCCAAGTATCAATAGGAAATTACAATTTAAGAAGGTTCGAATAATTTATCGAACTTTAAAATTTGCTCATAATTGAATCATTTATATTTCGAGTCGAGTTCGAATCGAACTTTTAGTCGAGCGAGTACGAATCGATCTCGAACTGTTTGCTCATTTTACAACCTTACATGTTTTATATAAAAGGGAAAAATATATACACAGTTGTGTAGTGTACAGTCGGCTATAGCGACGGTTCACGAATCGCTATAGCCCAGAATATCTATAGCACCGAGTGAACCGTCGCTATAGCCCAAAAAAACCGTCGCTATAGCCCGACTGTGCACTACACAACTGTTTATCTACATATAATCTTATATAAAATGATATATTTGTTGAATATTTTTTTGTCGGGGACTATTGAGCTCCGTTATCTTGTTTTAACTTTTAACTTTTGTGGTTGTTGCTAAAGTATTTATCTAATTGTTTGACTATTTCAAAAGTCCAAAACAAATTCATAATAAGTTGTTAAATTACTCAAAAGCCATAGTTATATTGGGATGTACAAAGTTGGGAGCTTGGCCCATAACTAGAAGTGTTTTTTGGGCTCTTTTGGCTGGTTGTGGATCCAATTTGAGGTCCACATAATAATTAGGTAATTCATAACAAGCATATAAAATCTCTTTAAAAAAAAACAAAAATAGTATTACTACAACTCAACAGCAAAGTAGTGTTATGACATTATTTTAAATGAAATATTATGAATTTCAAAAAATATATTTTGAAGTTCTTGAGTATTTCATAAAACTATTATATATCTATATCGTGAATTATGTATTAATTTGATGGTTATGATTGAGATATATTAAATTTTTATTATGTTATTTTTTTTGTAAGACTCTTTTTTGTATTTATTGCGGGACTTCATTTTTTTAATATATTTTATTTTATTGTAGTATACTCCATATTAAGAAACAAAAAAATTGATAAGATTATTGTGTAATTCTATCATCTCCTAGGTATTACGTATAGGTGGGGTATTAAAAAATAAATCATTTATATTATAGTGAAAATGAGTTTTCTTTTAATTATAAAAAAGCTGAATTATTAACAAACAGCTGATATATATTGTTTTCAAACTATTATTTGAAATATGAAAAAAAAGAAAAGAATATATATATATATATAAACTCTCCATGAAAATATGTGGAATTGAAAAACGAAAATAGAGACTGAGAAGTGAGCAGAGAGGAGAGAGAAATAAGAAGAGTGAAAGGATCGAAGGCAGGCATGGAAGCGCAAAGAAGAGGCGGGAGACCTCATTACTCATCGGGTCGGGGCCCGCCCGGACCTCCTCATCATTATCATCCTCGCCCTCCTGCTAAATCTGCCGCCCGATTCGAACCCGTGGATCGCGAGAAGGTCCCCTTCTCTTCTCTCTATAAAGCTTATTTATGTCTGTGTATGAATGTATTTATCTATATGTATCTGTTACTCTATATCTATACGTATACTTACATACATGTATGAATTTATGTGTTTGATGTTTTGCTTTGTGGGATTGGGGGTTTTACAGGGTTTATTGAGTGTGATTTTAGAAAGTTTTGTTTGTAAATTTTGTTAGAAGTAGTTGGTGAAATTGTTATTTAAAGCAATGTTGCATTTTTGTAGCTATAGTATAATAAGAACACAAATTTTATGGTTCTGTTTTACAATTCAGATTGTTTTGTTGAAAAATTGTAAATAAGGCAAGGAGGTTTAGGTCTTATGCCAAAGCCAAATGCGAAGGAAAATGTAGGCAGACAAAGGATTTTCTTATACTTTTTGTTGGGATTCATTATTTATTGAACGTACATACTTTTATATATCGAAAAAAACCCAAGTTAGGAATTCGATAGGGAAGTAGAAAAAGATAGAATATTAGTAGAAAAATATGGATTAATGGAAGCACTGTGTAGTTTTTGGTGTGCTAACTCTCCTGTTTCAGTCAACTGGGGACTGGGTATTGTGGAAAGAGCGAATGTATGTACAAGTAATGCTGTACTGCTAATTTGGAGCTTGAGGGCACCAATATCTCCTGCTGGGGACTTTTTGTAATCTAAGTTTAGGCAAGAACTTTTGTTTCCCCTTCTTAACATTAGAAACTTATTATAATTGTTAAAAGCAAAGGACAAAAATGAATACGATTGAATGTTTTATCTAGTCTAGTATCCATTATTCTTCTTATTTTATGTTTCTTTTTGGTAAATGGGATTAGATCTAGAAATGTAACTTATAATTTCATTTTGGTTGTTATCATATTGATAAAATTCTTCCTTAATGATATGCAGACATGTCCGTTGTTGCTTCGAGTTTTTACAAAGGTAAGTGCACAATTTCTAAAATCTAAACTGGGATGACCTTGTCGTTCACAAAATTTATTTTACGTTCTTCTCTCTGTCTTCTATGTTATACTGCCACCAGTAAGAGTGCTGTGTTATAGTACTGCCACCAGCAAGAGTCATAAATAAAGTCAATAGACTTGTGCAAGATTTGATTTGCTTTTGAATTTTTGCAGGTTGGAGGTCATCATTCTGATTTGGAGTTTTCAGTAAGAGGGAAGGAGCCCAAAGATGAGGTCCAAATTTATACATGGTTGGACGCTACGCTCCGTGAGCTAACTGATCTGGTATATTCTCCTCTCTCTCTACAGGAGGTCTAGATTTATTTGCTTTAGGAGCATAGTGTAGGTAGCTTTTTGGGAGGCTCTTTGTATTGGGATGGGGCATCGAGTTTGTGGCATAGGTGTGCCTTTATTCCCCCTATGCATTACTATACTCTTAGTTTACTTGGGTTCGCTCCCCTTTTTGGTATTTCTCGTGGATTTATTTTCTTGTCAAAAGAAAAGAAGAAAATAATTCATCTAATAGTTGGAGCACGTAAAGGGGTATAATAGATTTGCTCTGCTTCCCATGTAAAGTAACATGTTGTCATATTGATTCGCTGAGAATGAACCATTTTTAGTGATTTTGCGCAATATGCATATATCTTCTAAAACTGTATCTAGGTTTGTTTATATCCTATTTGATATGTTTGATGATTTTTTTATGCCTTCAGTCGCTCAGTCCCCTACTTTGGTACTTCCGTCATTGATTGTGGTTCTTTTCAGGTTAAAGAGGTTGCTCCAGAGGCTAGAAGTAGAGATGCATCACTTTCCTTTGCTTTCGTATATCCTACTAAAACTGGCCTTTTTGTGGTTAGAGAGGTAACTTACTCTTTCTCTCCATGCGGGTTGTACCATGTATACTGGTTGTTTTAGGTATGCACTGTATTGGCATCTGTTCATATTTGTGTACTATATTGGTCTTTTCAGATGTTTGCAAACAGATATGCATTACTGTCTAACTTCAGTCTCTCAACTGTAATTTTTTAAAAACGAAATGTTAATATTAAGATGTTTGTGATGATAACAATCACAAGACAAAACCTTGGTGGATTATTAATCTTTCAGCATAACAAGCAATTGATTAGCATGAAGATGGTGTAAATGTAGAAGATTGAATTAACTTGATGAAAGTTCTCTTAAAAAACTTATCAAACTAGACACATTTTTGTTACAAGTTGCTGCATGTGCCTTCTTCATCAATTACACTTGTATTTGCGTTGAATGCGATTCATTAATTTCTTTGATTAGCCCAAATGACAAAAAAAATAAACAATAAATAATAAAAAAATTGAAAACCATTCAGATAAGTTACTGTATTATGAAGTGATCACAAAGTGTAGAAAATAATTTAGCAAGTCGAATGCTTGAGAGTTTTCGAAATTCATATTGATACCTTCTTCTGTTAGCATAGAGTGTTTGCTTCTATTCTTTCTATACTCTTTTTGGCTTTTAACCTTTGCCCAAGACTTTTTCATCTTTCTGATCTATCTAATTTGCTAAATTGTCTGAATTTGTTGTTAGATTTTTTCTCATGTGATCACCAACACATTGATTTTTGCATATTTATGATTAAAACACAAATTACTACCCGGGGTTTATGCAGATTCCCACTTTACCACCTGTGGTCCTAAAGCTACAAAAGTCACATGTGTGAGCCAAGTGTTGCAACCAATCAATTAATGACACATTGACACGTGGCAAAACCCCCCTCAATTTTACTGTGTCAACTGCCACATGTCAATTTTTTGTACCATATTTTAGGACAATAGGTGGTTAGGTGGATTTTTGGGTATAACACAAGTGGTAATTTGCATTTTACTTCATATTTGTTTGAATAATTCTGTTAGTTCTCAAGTTCCTGAACTTTCATATGTCAATATGATTATCAACAATCTAGTTGTACTATGTCTCATTTTCTGACATAGCGGAAGACGGGTAAAAGAATAGAAACAATTATAGGAATTGAATATATGATTTATGAAACTTTTGCAATCACGCGAATTCACAAAGCATGATAAACTCACTAAGCAGTCACAATATATTAATAAAATCAATGAGAGTTTTCCCATAGTAATAACCGAAGAGACTATTTATACTACCTAAATCCTAAGAGAAATAAAAATCCAATAAACTTAAATAGTAAGCCCAAAACATAAACGACCCTAAAACTAGTTAGACCTACTAGGCTATCCTAATTAATAAATAAAAATACATCAAATATTTAATTTGTCCTTAAATACCAAAACATAAATTATAGTGAATCTTGATGGATAACTATTCTCGTGTCATTCCCTTTTTCTTGGAGAAAAGTTGACCTCGAATTTTAAAATGAAGTAATATCATGCACCAACAATTAGACGTTTGCCATCTTTTTTGCACCATGTAGTCACGATGTTTCTTCTCAAAGAAAATTTTTGAAAATAATTTTGAAAAAATCAAAGTCTTCATATTAACATGCACTTTGTTTAAACAAATGTTTAGTAACCATGAAATCAAAATTTTCCAAGTCGGCAAACACAGGAATATGAACAATATCATGATTAATCTCAATTTTCACGATATTGATATTTGCATCCTTATGTCAATCTCAATTTCCACAATATCGATATTTGCATCCTTATGTCGCGTTCACTCCAAATCATGATTCTCCTCAACCACTAAGCTTGGTTCGTCTTTAAATATATTCCCTTCTTCAATCTCCTCTTTCGTGTCTTCCATACGCTCTATTAGAAGAGACAAATCACATGACTGAGAAGTAGGATTGATGGCACTACAAGTTTCTTGAAGATTTTTCGTGCAGGATAAGAAATTCGTGCAACACTTATTAACTTCATCAATTATAAAAGTAGACAAATCACATGACTGAGAAGTAGGATTGATGACACTACAAGTTTCTTGAAGATTTTTCGTGCAGGCTAAGAAATTCTTGCAACACCTATTAACTTCATCAATTAGAAAAGTTTTCTCCTTTTGGCGCTCTTCTCTAGCCTTTCTTTTCTTAACTTGATACGATGTTTCCACTTGTCAAGTCTATAATATGTTTCCTCCAAATTCCTCCAAAAGATCATCAAATTCGAGCAACAACGATTTACGATGACGCGCAGAGATTTCATATTCCAACAAGTCAAATCTATCTTTAAGATAATAAATTTTATTCTCTACTTGTGAAATCTTTACTTTTATAGCTCGAGGCATTTTCAATATCAAAACTTTAGGCTCTAAAATGGAGTGATAGAATTGAATGATGTATAACAACATGAATATTTGAGGACCAAAACTGAAGAAACAATTAAACTGGAGAAACCAAATTGTAATTTGCTCAAAATATACCATAATCAGGTCATATTATCATGTTACTTGTAGCTTTTTGTTATGTTTCACAACTAGGGTGTAAACGAATTGGGATGCCCTCGAGCCCGAACCGACTTGGCTCGACTAAGCCGGCTCGAGCTTGTTAACAAGCGGAGTTCGAACAAGACAATTAGCCTGTTTATTTAAACAAGTCGAGCTCGAACAGTGCGGTGTTCGACTCAAGCCCGGTTTATTTACGTCCAACTCGAGCCCGACTCGTTTAACAATTATTTAATTAAAAGTTTATTTTATTATATAAAACATATAATACAAAAATAAAAATAACTAGAACTAAGTTTCTAGTTATGTTTGTGTATGATATGTTTTATTCTAATTATGTTACATGCCTATATCTACACTCACACACACATATATACATATATACATATATATATATACATATATATATATATACATATATATATATACATATATATATATATATATATATATATATATATAGTTGAAATGAAAAAAATTTATTGATTCATATGAGTTTTTAACTTTTTAAAGTCAATGTAGTAATTTTAAAATTAATCATATATAATTAGTGTTGGAGAACATAGTATATGAATGTTTTCAATTGTCTTATCATAATCAATTATCATATCATTACTACTAAATTTAAAATTAAACAAATATAGCCATACCAATATATGTATCTACTATATATATATATTAGTTTATTTAAAGATTTATCATAAGTATATGACTATTGCTAAAACTCGAACCCTACTCACAAGTTAGGACGGAGATTACTACAGTCAATGGCAACATTTCAATTCTTTTCCTTCCCAAATCCAAACAGCAGCAAATTTTTCCCTCTTTCAAACCCCAATGGCTGTATTTGTTGGAATGACGGCGAGGGATAAAACCTCCGATAGTAATAGCTGCTAGGGTTTTAGCTAGAGGAAGCTTGCAATTTTCGATTAAGTAGCTTCGATTGAAATCATTCTTCTTCACATTGACATCGAAGTGAGTTCTCTAGCTTAATATATAAATAGAATCGTCCTTATCGTGGGTTAATTCCTAGGCTCTAATGTCAACTGACACAACGAAAGACGGGTAAAAGAATAGAAACAATCACAAGAATTGAATCTATGAAACTTTATAATCACACGAATTCACAAAGTAAGATAAATCTGACTAGTAAGCCGCAATGTATTAATAAAATCCATAAGAGTTGTCCTATAATAATAAGCCTAAGAGACTATTTATATTACCTAAACCTAAAAAGATATAAAAAACCAATAAACTTAATAAATAAGCCCAAAACATGAACGAGCCTAAAAATAATTAAACTTACTAGGCAATTCTAATTTATAAATGAGAATACATCAAATGTTTAAATTGTCCATAAATACCAAAACATAAATTATAGTGACGGGTAACTTTTTCTGGTTCATTTTTTTAGGGGTTGAAAAGCATCTTAAAATAATGATCGCCAAGTTGAAGGCAGTGATATACTGCATATATGTATTACTTATTATAATAGTACAAACAACGTTTTATTGTATGAACTAAGTGGGATGTTTTGGTTGGTCTTGAACTAAGTTGACTCGTGAAATTATACTTGAATTATTAATTGGTTGGTATTTCTTCTTTTTTTTCCCTCTCCTCGTAGGCAACTCATTTATACTCCCTTTGTCCCGTATTAAATATCCTAGTTTTCTTTTTAGGATGTCCCAAAATATATGTCCTATTTCTATATTAGTAACTATTTTTATCCTGTTTTTCTTCTTATACCCTCATAATCATTTTACTCCACTTATATTGGAAATTGAAGAAATGGGAAAATATCTGCATTGAAAACAGGTGTACTGCTATACCACTTTCAATATAACATCTCTTTCTATTTAATAGCTCTCTAAACTCTCTTTCTATTTACTATACTTATTGGGAATGTGAGAGATACAAAAAGAATATATCTAGAGAATTGATTCACGTGGAAAGAATAATTGTTGGGGTCATAGAAAAGTGGAGAAATACTTAAACTAATAAGTAATTAAAAGGGTAATTTAGGTAAAAGAAAGATTTATTAAACAACATGCCAAAACCAATTAGGACTTTATTTCGGGACGGAGGGAATACTATATATAATAGAATATCAAATTGTATCAAATTCTCTCTTTGTAGGAAACCTGAAATGTATTATACATTCATTTAGAATCTTTTTTTAATTATTCTTCTTCCTTTTGTTATATTTTTTTTTTGTTTTTTTTTTGTCTTGATGAGCCAATGTGTTTTATTAAACACTAAAAATGAATATGAATATTATCGTTGGGTAAGATTATATGTATAACTATTTTAATAAATAATAATTAAAATAACATTTCACAGTCACTTTATATAGGATATTTTACAGATATAATTTTCTTTTTTATTTGGTCCAATATTAGAGATATATTTCTATTTCAGAACAATAAAGTAACATGATGGTCTTAATTTGTTACTCCCTCCGTTCCAAATTATTAGGCCATTATTGACTTTTGAAAGTCAATTTAAGATATTTCCGAACTCAAAATTGAGATGGTTCATTAAAAATTATGAAAAATTATGTCAATTTTGAGGTTGAAAATGTTTTATGTTGACTTCAAAAAGTCAATAATGATCTTATATTTTGGAACGAAGAAAGTGATATTTCTTCACTATCATTTATAGCATCACGTTACCATTACGTAGCTAATATAAGTTATAATTAGTAAATTAAATTCAATCGTAAATGTTGTGCTTGGCACGGGTTACCTAGCTAGTGTACTATATTGCAGTGCAGAATTAAAGGATCATAAATCTATTATTTGATTATGTTTGAGATTGACATTCGGAGTAATATATGCTTACAACATCCCAACTTGAGTTCAAACATCGACCGTCCGTCTGCTTTAATCTTCGATTTCTGGTCGAGGTTTTAGGCAGAAATATAGTCTCCCATACTAGAAAGTTATCTATGGGTGTACTAATATTACACGCTACATTGTTATTGTTATGCTTAATATTTTAACTTCCATTGTGCCGCACAGGTGGGAAGAACTTTCTCTTATCCAAATGCAAGAAGACCAGATGATGGTAGCAAGGCACTGGGTGACCTTAACTTTGAGGTAAATCTTTGCGCCTTCCAGCTTGTCAATATAATCAATAATATGAATTTGTTTCCAACTTCTATCTCGTAATTTGCAGATTGGAGATTACCTGGACGTGGCAATTCTGTAAAAGGGATCTTCCTGTATTCAGTATTTTCTTTTGGGTTGCGTCTTATTTAGTAGATCAGTGAAGGTTTTGTAGCGCAGCGCATGTTAGCTTTTGCTTGTTAATATGATGGCTCTTTTGATGCATTTGGATTTGTTTAAGTTCTGATTATGCACCCAGACGACATTTACAAATTCATAATTCGAAAGACAAACTTAGATTTATGTTTTTGATGCTTGATTTTCTCTTTGCTTCAATAGCAAGTTCTGCAATGATTTAGCCGGTGTTAATTAAATGTTTGGTTCGGCTGCAGCTATTTGCATCTGTTAGTCTCCATTTGAATGCTTCTATGAATTTGAAAGTTTTGGGTTTGGAAAGAACTCACTCTTGTATAACATAGTAAGAATAATCATTAAACAAAAGGGTAATAAGAATAACACCAACACTCGACTACAAAAAGAAAAAAAAAAATCTTACAAGAATATATTACTATCCCACCACAATCAAACTAAACATTAATTATATTTGAGGATAAACTGAACTCAGGAGAAAAATATCCTCGTTTTTCAATTTTACAAATGTGACTGTTTTTATCGATTGGAAGAAGTAATAATACTCCCCTTTATTCTACAATTAGAGATATATTTTTAAAATGACCGTCTTTTAGGGAAATATATATTTTCAAATATACTCTTATTATTAGTAATTTATTATTGTTGGCGAGATGTTAGAAATTATAATAAAAAAGTAGAGAAAATTTATATTTATATTTATTATCATATTGATAGACACATAATTCATATTTATTATCTCTAATTTTGTCTTTTTAATTATATTAGTTTATTTAATTAATATGTTTTATTTTGTTTTGTAGGATTTAATATTTTGTTGCAATAAACTCAAATCTTGGTGATCAAGCAATCTTGATGTGCAAGTCAAATCCAATGAGGAAAAGTATTTAATTTGATCATGATTTCTATTTATCTAGTAATAAATATTGTTAATTATTATATTAATTTTTAGACGTTACTTTTTTTATTTACGACTCTATTTATAATCCCATGCAAGGAGCACCAGGAGTAATCTTGTCATTAAAATAATAATGATTATTGCAAATGTTGGTGTCTTGTGATATTTTCTATTCGTATTGACCCTAATATCATGACAAATCATGCAATTTAATTATTATTATTATTATTATTATTATTATTATTTGTAAGAATTTATATTAGGCGTTTTATAAGCTATAAATATAATTAGGGCATAAGAATTATTAGTTTACTCCGTGGGAATGGATATTCCAGGGTTTAGGTTCGAGCCCAGGGATGAAGAATTAATCATGTCGTATTTGCTTCCAAAGCTCAATGGAATGCCCCTGCCTTGCGGCATTGTCACTGAGAAGGTTGTTTATGGCGAAAACTCCACGCCATGGGAGATATTTGATGATCAAAAGGACCCTTGGATTCAATCACCAAAGTGCAAGAACAAGAAGACTATCTATGTCTTCACCAAGTTGAAGAAGAAGAGCGAGGGAAAGAAGCAAATGGAAAGAACTGCCGGTTGTGGCACTTGGGACGGGCAGACTGCCCCAAGATTCATCAAGAATGGTCAGGGTAAGATTATTGGGTCCAGAAAGTACTTTAGTTTTGAGTCCAGAAAATATGGTAATGATAAGCAAGATTATTACATTAGGACTTATGGACATTGGGGTATGCATGAATTTTCTGTTTCGGATGGTGGTGAGTATGTTCTTTGTGCGATAACAAGGGATGATTCCAAAAGAATATTAAAGTTACTGCATCAAGTAACACCATTAGTTGTCGTCCAGAGTAATAGTGAAGAAGCTGCAGCAAGTGGATCAATTCATCAAGAACCATTGGAAGAATTACAAGTTGCAAGTGAATTTGATCCAAAGTTGTTGAAGGATGATACTGCACCACTTCAAGTACCATTGGAAGAACAAGTTGCAAGTGAATTTGATCCAAAGTTGTTGAAGGATGATACTGCACCACTTCAAGTCCAGGCTGAAGTTCTTGATCAGCGCAACGCCTTTGGTAATTGCATTGAATCTCAAGGATCTACAATGATTTTTGAGTATCAGGGCTTTGGCAATCCGGATGAGTTTCAAGGATCAACAATGATAGAGTATGAGGGCTTTGGGAATCCGGGTGAGTTTCAAGCTGGATCAACTATGATTGACTATAATGGCTTTGAGAATCCGGCTGAGATTCAAGGATCAACAATGACCGACAATGGTGGCTTTGAGAATCCAGATAGTTTTGAGAATCTGGGTGAATTTCAAGGACCTGCAATGATGGACTATGGGCAACAGTTAGGAGATTTCACTGTTAGTAATCTCCAAAATCAGGGTGGTGAAGGTCTTTGGGATGATGACATATTTGACTCAAGTTTCCTGGATGCTATGCCTATTAGCAGGGTTGATGATACATTGGACTTTAGTTTCCTGGATGGTATTAGCATGGATGAAATTCCAGAGCCATTGTTGTGGGAAAACCAAGTGCTGGGAAAAAGGAAATTGCTTGAGGAAGCCGAAAACCCATGTGGAAAGAAGTAATGTGGACCTCATATGTAGATGATTGCTTCAGTTGGTACTTCAGATTTGATCTGATCTTTTTGTATTCTTCATATTTTCAGCATTTGTTGCTTAAAAACTTGTAACTTTTGGAATAGGAAGAATAGCTTTTATCAAAGACGATTTTGTTTGTCTGTTTAATTGTTGATATTGGAATGAATTTGTTGGATTATTCATATTTTCAGCATTTGTTGGACCTGCAATGTTGCATAATTTACTCTTGCTGGTTCATTATCAGATGATATTTCTGATTTGCTTCCATTGTTTATGGACAGTATCTAATACTAGTTAATGAACTCTAATCCATCTAGATGAGTTTAGATTGTAATTAGTACATGTCTATGCCCTTTTATCCTCAAGGAAATTATGTATCTGCAGAACAAACCAGAGCATACTATAAGGGAAATTATGTCAGCAAAAGAGTGTTTCAGAAATGACAGTATGTAGTTGCCATGCCATTATTTGTATCATTGTCTGTTGAATTTCAAATACTTTTCTTGGACAAATAGCCATTATATAACACTAGATATGAAAACGAAAAACAGCAGACATTCTAAAATGTAGTAACTTGCAAGGCGTTGATCTAGTTGTGCTCGAATCACTTTTCTGGAGGTTCCTTGAACAGTTCAGTCTCCACATTCGAATTTTCACTGTTATCTGTAGATGTCAATATTTCTCGTTCCTCAGTTGATCGTTGTCGTGGTTGAATTTCATATTGAAAACTTAATGGAATGGTACATGAGAATTCGATTATGATACTGAATCAATCCACAGATGCCAAAAAAAGAAAAAAAGGAACTGAACAACTTCTTCATGATCAGTGCATAAATGTTTTGCCATCAGAAAACTCTCCTTAGTCCTTTTCTTATATTTTGTCTTCAAACCAAACAAAAAAAAGTGCAAAACGCAACATCTGATCTTTCTCATGTACAAATATACATTTCAAATACAATAGAAGAAAGCAAATGGATTCACCTTTGCATATAAGAGTGCATTGTCCACCCTAGGGCCTTCTCCTGATATTTTTTACAAGATTAAAGAAAATATGGCACCTCAAATTAGTAAGCAATTTTAACCGATATTATATATATAAGCACAATAGCCCTCTCACGTTGATTCCTCGAGAAAAACAAAAAGACTGAACTTTGAGTCTTGCATCAAAAAATTCATCTCCAAGCAGTTATTTTCTCTTTCAAATTCTTTAGCAATTCAGTGCAAACTAGTTATTATGACCTCCAAAATTAGATGTAGAACAGTTTACCTTTTCCTTTAATTGCCTATTTCATTTGTTTTTTTATCAGAAGGATACCTTTCTTTCTCGTATGGTGCACACTCTTCTCTAGCTCCTTTTCTATCTGTTGAAGTTCTTCAGTTGAGCACGATCCTAAGCCTTCTCCCAATAGTTTCCCTTACTCACATTTATGTGTATAAATGTTTTATCATAATGGATCTTAATGAGTAGATTATAGACACAAATATCAGAGTAAGATGCAGATGATCCGTTTTGAAACTTCAAGAAGCTCTATCTTCTTTGCGAAACTTGCTGTTTCATGCATCATGAGAAAAATTATCTTAAATGCATCACAAGTGTTTCACACCAACTATATGGAAATAACATTTGCTATAAACCTGTTCATAAGAAACAGTTTGAGCAATGGCATGATACAAGAAATCCTTTTGGTTATTTATTGAGCTTTAGTAACTACATATTTATACTTTTAGGCTCATCAGTGGGCGGACCTGTTAAGGGGCAACATAGGCACCTGCCTATGCTCAAATTTTTTTTTTTTTTTTTACAGGTATAAAAGTAGGGGCAAATATGTAAGTTACTAAATTTTAGGGGGCAGATTAATAGAAGAATTAAACTCAAGGGGGCAGATTAATAGAAGAATTAAACTTGAAGGGATCAAAACAAAATTCATAAATCAATTTCTAAAGTCTAACAAGCACGCACCGAAGCTCTTGAATCAATTCTAATTTCTAAATCAGCTCTACAGCTTCTCCTTTTGCTTTCATACCCCTCCTTTATTAGATTATATATGTTTTCCCCTTCCTAGCTTTCTGCTTCAGTTTGCAAATTGCAAAGCTCGTTCACCAAAAATTGCTTTGCTTGAATAATAATAACATTAAACGGGCTATTCAACTTTTATTATAGCAATTTTGATATTTGTATTATGATTTATGAATTTGTTTTCCTCCATTGGATTTATGTTTCATTATTTTGTTCATATAATATTTATTGCAGACATTATAGACATTATTTGATAGCTTTTACCTTTTCTAAAAGGAATAATATATTATTATTATTGTTATTGTTATTATTATTATTATTATTATTATTATTATTATTATTATTATTATTATTATATATAGGTATATTAATAAAGGCTTCAAGCATAGGTTACAATTGTTAATTCAAATTTTGTTATGCCTAATATGGAAATTAATTCATGATTTTGTTTGAATATAAAAAGTAAATCTGGTTTAAGGTTTTCATATTACTTCTACTCCTTTATGTATGCATCTTCCGCTAATATTTTTAAAATAAATAATAATCTAATTTAGATTATTTTCATAATATAAGAAATTTAAATATTTATTAACATTGTGATTAGAAAGGAGTATTAGGAATCAATAAGGGATATATATATATATATATATATAAAATGTTAATATTACTTGTAATATTAACAATATTGTAACCAAATACATGTTTTACATATGTAACTGACCGGAAAACACAAAATTATCTAAAAAAATTGGCTCGGGGGCTGCGCCCCCGAACCCCCGCCAAATTATTTATAGGATCATAATTTTTTAACCTACGGAGTAAAATCCGCCCTTGTTGGATTTGATTCCTAGATCCGCCCCTGCAGTCATCACTGAGTAATAATAACAACTTAAATGAGTGTCAAAGTTCTTGATTTTCATATGCATACTGTGAATTTTCATGAGCATATGGGACCAAGCTGACAGTATTAGATATGACAATTTTGAGTGCTGAAAACAAATCCTTTAAGGCTATAGAATAACGGAATAAGTGAACAACTTCTTAATGATCTTTAGTGCATAAATGTTTTCCCATGAGAAACCTCTCCTTGGTCCTTCTCTTATATTTTGTCTACATTTCAAAACGCAATCCTATTAGCATGGATGATGATATATTTGACTTGAGTTTCCTGGATAGTATTAGCATGGATGAAGTTTCAGAGCCATTGTTTTGGGAAAACCAAGTGCTGGGGAAAAGGAAATTGCTCGAGGAAGCTCAAAACCCATGTGCAAAGAAGTTCTGTGGAAGTCATGTTTAGATGATTGTTTGAGTTGAGTTAGTACTTAAGATTTGTTCTAATCGGTTGTATTTTTCATTTTCTGCATTTATTGGGCTTAAGAGCTTCAAATTTTTGGAAGAGGAAGAATAGCTTTAATTATGAAAGACTATTTTGTTTGTTTGTTCATCTTAAATGAACGTCGAAGTTCTTGATTTTTATAAGCACGCTGTGTGGTTTGTCTTCAATTCTAAAACACTCTCTTTTGCTAAGATGGATATTGTAATTTGCTCTGATTTGTTCTGCAGAGTCACTGGAGGCTGTCGAGCATATTTTGAGTAATTGTTTTGCAGATTTAGTTTCTGCATTCTATACAAGATGTTTAGCTGTTGATTGTGCTATATGCCAATATTTGCACTTATGTGCTATCTTGATGAACTGTTTTGTTGTTAAACTGTTCAAGTTGTTAAAGTTCTATTATTCATGAACTGTTTAAGAAAAATGTCGATGCCATTTATTTTCGGCTAGACAAATGTTGAACAATGCAATGGAATTATTAAAATTCATTAAAGATTAAGAGAATGTTAGGGTTAAATGCTTTTTTGGTCATTGTAATTTAGGTCAACTTACAAATGGATAACTGAACTTTTTTTTCTTACAGTCAACTCATTGAACTCAAATTTTCTTACAAAACGTTAGAAAATCCGTTAAGTCCTTTGACTTTAGACGGAAATTGACACCTAGGCTGCTAAGTTGTAAAAAAGAGCTGACGTGAAAATAATAATGCGACGTGACTGTATGATGTATGGCCACTCTTGAGTGGAAATGAAAGAATTTTTTTATAAAATAAAATAAAATCAGAAAATTTAGCAAAAAAATAGAAAAAATAAAAAAAATAATTTACTTATTTTGTGATTAATAGATTTAGCAAATTATAAAAATAAAATATGCTAAAATTAAAAATAACGTTTTATTGATTTTATATACATACATATTTATAAATTCGTTTTTACAATTCTTATTGATTTTATATACATACATATTTATAAATTTATTTTGACATTACATACATTTTTACTTGGCAAATTAATGAATTATGTGTAGTAAAAATGATTTTTTAATTAAATTAGCTAAATGTTTTAACTGTTCATCTTCTTCTTCATTCAGATCTAAGAAAAATTCAAACCCATCATCCACCTCCAAAAGCCTAGATCTACTAATTATTCTTTAAATCGTTCACATTAATCAATTGATTCATTTAACCCATTTCATAGAAATTAATTTAAGTCCCAATTTGTAAAACTGGAAAACCATGAGCTAGAACGGTGTGCTAGCATCAACAATGACAACACCTGCTACTCCAACAGCCAAATTCGACGAACTGCCGGAACAAGTCGCGGCAAGGCCAGAGACGTCCAGATCAAACACACCTATAACTGATTAAATGGATAGAATAAACCTAGGAAACACATAAAATCAGTAGAGAATCAGAACCCAGATTCCGGTGAGTAGCCGAACCCAGATTCTATCCATAGAACCGAACCCAGATTCCAGATCAAAGCCATAACACTGCATATTATTACATACTAGATACAAACCCGCGCGTTGCGGCGGGATTATTCATTTTGTTAATAACAAATGTGTATGTGCAATTAATAGATTAAAGTATAATGAGAAGATGGTAGATTGTTATGCGATGATCAAAATTTGGTAGTATACGTTACATATAGTTGGGTAAAAGTTTTGTTCGCAAATAAATATCCAAGTATAGAATTAATTTGATCACTAAACACTAGGATATTATATAATGTTTGTGTGTGTGTGTGCGCGCGCATATATATATATATATATATATATTAACTTCTTGATAAAAATGCTTATAATGTAAATAATAGGGTTAAAAATGGGTACCTAATTCATTTTAAAGAAGTAACATATAGTTAGAAAGTGTAATGCTTAATGTCATCGAGTTGTTATATTGATATGATTGCTAGTGGCATATTTGAAGTTTGTTACGCATTACAAAAAACTCACCAAGCCTCAAATATCTGACACAGGTACTTGATGCATTTTAAAGAGTCCATGTCTCATATACGCTTACTTGCACCAGAATTCTAACATCCAAACAAAAGTGGAAGCATCGGAAGAATTTCTAGTTTCGGTTCTCAGTCGTGAAGTGAAAATACATGTTACATGCGGAAACTGAAAAACATGAACATTAATAATTATGTTGTATCTTCATGTCAAATAACTAAATAAAAGTTCTACTCAAATTAAGCTGACCTTTTCTTTTATTTTGTCTCAAATTAAAAGTCTAACTTCTAAATTTGTAATATACTGGTGAACATAGTACCTGTCTGAATTTTTATATATAATCAAATTTATTGAAAATAGAAACTTTTAATGACAGAAATAACGTAAAATAGGTCAAAATTAACCAAATAAAATAAAATAACATGTCATCTGATAAAACCATTTTTATAGTTCAGTATCTGATAAACATTATGTTGCTAAAATCATTCTCACATTCTACAAACTGAGACACTCCATGTCTACTATTTCTGAAAATGCTCAACATCTAGTACAATATATATATATATATATATATATATATATATATATATATATTATAAAATGAAAATGCTCAATTTGGAGCTTTGAGGAAAACACGGTTCGCTAGATTCTTCCCGTATTTCCTTACAAACTCTTTGGAAATCATCTGTAAAAATAAAAATAAAATTCCAAATTAAAGACGCAGGTAACTATGTACTAAAAACTGAAAGGTGTGCTAATGTTTACTTATTGTCATAATTTAATGTATTCTAGACATGAATATATATACACAGAAAACAAATGAATATACATAAACTCTACTCAGAACATGTATTAACAATATTTCGAGTTGATGGTTATCAGGCTGCCTAATTTTGTTAATATAGATAACACAACTCAATTACTGTTTACCTAATTAATTACTATTATATACTGGTATTTATCCATAAAAAGAGATTGAAAAAGATTTGTTTCAGACATACTTTATTGTATAGTTTAAAAGCTATGCTTCAAATCAAATCATATGTTCCTCCAATAATGGCTTTATATCCTTCCCAACCCCATAATAATAATATTAATAACTGAGTTAATATGATTTGTAAATGATATAGTAATTTGAAATATAAGCAAATTATGTAAATAAAATTAGTGTATATCCACCCCAATTATTTCTAGATAAAATTTTAAAATGCAGTTACAGATAAAAGATATATATTGTTTGGTACTTGAAGTGCAACCAGTGATGCATACACCGAATTAGTAATGTAAAAATAATACGGATAGAAGTTATAAAGAAGGTAAAAATGCAGTTATAATCACAGATTAAATTGATATACAGCAATAGCAAATTGATATACAGCAGTATTAAGATTTTAAAATGCAGTTAAAGATAAAAGATATATATTGTTTGGTTTTGGCTCAAATCAACTCCTCAATGCATCAGTTTATACACTTTTAGGGGAAATTAAACGAATATTATTTTAAAAATATTAGGTTAAAGAAAACAAAATGTAACAAATATGTATAAAATTAGTTTAGATTTGTAGTGATTTTAGGATATTGAAAAAAATTAAGAATATTATGGAATTTAAATAGTATAGAAATTATATTACATACTCATAGGTTAAAGAGGGTAAGTTTTATTACCCTAATATTTTTTTAGTATAAATTGTTTAATTTATTGTGTAAGATTAAAGTAATTAAAAATAATTTTTAAATATGTAGATTAGTTTAATTATGAGGTTAAAGAAATATGTTAGTGGGATATGTATTTGATAGTAATTAGGTTAAAGATAGAGGTATAGTGTATTTGAAATTTATAAAATCAACATATTAATGTGTTTGCATTAGTATATGTTTTATTTAAAAATATTAAGTTGTTATAGTGATTTGATAATATTAGAATTATTAGATATGTAGTGATTTGATAATTATTAGATAAACGTAGTTATAGGTATATTATTATTAAAATATTAAAAAAATAGAAAAACCGGAGATATGGTGTGTGTATAATATTATTAAAATATTAGAAAAAACATAAAAACTGGAGATATTATGGTTCAGCAGAATGTGAATGGTAATTAATGTTGTATAGTTGTCAAAAAACGGATGTGTATTTGATAGTAATTGGGTTAAAGATAGAGGTATAGTGTATTTGGGATTTATAAAATTAACATATTAATGTGTTTGGATTAGTATATATTTTATTTAAAAATATTAAGTTGTTATAGTGATTTGATAATATTAGAATTATTAGATATGTAGTGATTTGATAATTATTAGATAAACGTAGTTGTAGGTATAATATTATTAAAATATTAAAAAAAATAAAAAAATCGGAGATATGGTATGTGTATAATATTATTAAAATATTAGAAAAACACAAAAACCGGAGATATTATGGTTCAGTAGAATGTAAATGGTAATTAATGTTGTATAGTAGGTGTTAAATGTTGGGAATGCCACTTGTCAAAAAACGATGTCAGACAACTGTAATTTAGTATATACTAGATACAAACTTGCGCATTGCGGCGAGATTATTCATTTTGTTAATAATAAATGTGTATGTGCATTTAATAAATTAAATTATAATAAGAAGATAGTAGTTTTGTCCCACGGGTTGACAGTAAATTCATGTTTTTCATTGTTTTATGACATTTATGGTTTATGGTTGATTTCCCAATTTTTGGAAACACGATCCTTGCATATAGACAAACATGAATCAGACAATTTTGCAACGTGCACTACATATTATATCTCATATTGACATAATTATATATATCATGGTAAAATCGAAATTAAAAAACTAAGGTTTTTCGTTAATGTTAGGGTATGAGAGATAAAATGAAAGATGTGAAAATACCTAAATGTGTGCAAAATTAATCTTCCGAGCGGGTTATTATGCTTGTTTCTTGTTTGTATTTTATGAAATAACCCTTAGTATGCTTGTTTCTTGTTTGATAATCTGAGACTGTAATATTTTTTTTAAGATGGTATTTTTAAATTAAAATTGATTGATTATAGTACCTATAAATAATTAAATATTAATTATGTAATTGTTTAATTACAATGTAATTATTATAAGTCTTTCGCACATGAGAAAAATTAGTGTACATAAAAAATTATAAAAATAAGATAGTACTCAATCAATATAACTAAATAAAAATTATCCCAAAGAATTAAAATAATACGATCATAAAATAAAATATCAGTTTAGATTTTTAGGGTGAGAATAAAGTTAAATATTAGTTTAGATTTTTAGGGTGAGAATAAAATAAAAAAAATTGGAAAATTTTAGACGTGAAAATTATATGTAAATTAAATTCAATAGTTCAATTTATGATTTTTATGTTAAAATATTGAGAAATTAAATTAGTTGATAATATTAGAATAGTTTAAATTTTAGATTTTTTTATATTGGTAGTTTTTAAAAGTTGGATATAAATTTATATTACAGATTGTTGTGTGGGCATGCATAATATAAATAATATTACAAATCTATTTGTAATTTGGATTCGTTTTTGGTAGTATTTGTTTAAGAAATTTTTTATTTTAGTAATTGTTAAAATTTTGGTTAGAAATCTATTACATAATGTTGTGTGATGGGTAATTAATGTTGCATGAGCGGTAGTGTATTTTAGTATGTATAATAGGTAATAGATACTCCCTCCGTCCCAAATTAATTGCTTTTCTAGGACTTTTTTAAGTCAAATTGACTATTTTTAAAAGTAATAATTAAGCATATATAAATATATTTCTAAAATTATAAAAATTAAAATTAGTAATAAATTGTATATACTTTCTTTTGGTTATAATTTCTTCACCTATATATTAGCAAAAATAGTAAAAAGATTAGTTTTAAAAATAGTCAATTTGACTTTAAAAAGTCCTAGAAATGCAATTAATTTGGGACGGAGGGAATAATAAATAGTAGATAATAGTTTTAGGAGCATTAATGAGGCATGACAAGTGTTGAATTGTGGGATTGACAAATGTCATGATGTGGTCATGTTAACTGCGTTTTAGTATAATTAATAGATAATAGATTATTCTTTATCACACAAAAATCAGATCTTAAGATCGGCAAACAAACAATGATTAGACCAAAAAACCACAAATTAATTATACCCAATCGGAACAGAGCTCCATTTTAAAATAATTTGAAACACTCATTAAACAGACCCACACACCAACTGATAAGACACCAGCTCAAACCGAAACAAGCATCAGACCAGATCTAAACATCTCAGATCACAAAATCCAAAAAACTCCCCTACTAACAAGAGCAAAATGAAAGAGCCACTAGAAGGCCACTAGAGTCAATTTGTTGGTTTTTGATCTCATTTTGCATTTATTTATTTTTTATTTTTTCCATGTTTTTTTCTTAAATGTTTTGATTTTATTTTATGTTTTTAAAATTTCTTTCATATTCCTCTTAATTTTAATTAGCATATTTTTAGTTTTTATGTTTTATAAATGGCTTAATTATAAATAATAATTCATTTGATATTAATTACAAAAATAATTAAATATATATTTCATTTATTTTCATGTTTTTTTGGCTAACGTTTCTAATTTATATTATACTTTAAAATAATTTTTTCATTTTCTTCAGAAATTTTTTCCTCCAAATCCACATAATGAAGGCCACGTTGGATAATCCTTGACACATAAGCTTTTTTTTACAACTCAGCAGTTGATGTGTTAATTTCCGTCTAAAGTAGCGGATTTTCTAACGTTTTGTAAGAAAATTTGAGTTCAGTGAGTTGACTGTAAGAAAAAAAAAGTTCAGTTATCCATTTGTAAGTTGACCTAAAGTACAGTGACCAAAAAAGTATTTAACCCAGAAAATGTTAACTTAAATTAGAGGAAATTGGTGTGATTATGAGAGAACAAACCCTAGTATAGGGTAGTTAAGAATCAAAAGATGAACTAGACACAAGTTGTGCCTTAATAACGAATATGAGTTACAGTTAGTATTAAAGCTATAAAGAAAGAATAAAGAACATAGAGAAGTTAAAGTCTTGAGGACTGGTCAATATGTCGTGTCAAAATGTTAAATGGAGTAAGTTATTATTTTTATTCATTCGAAGCTGCTTCACAACTATTGTTCAGTTGTTGAAGATTTCTGAGAATATGCTGATATTCATTTTATTGTTGATTGCTTATTCAACTGTTATACTTGCTGAGCAATTGAATGCCCACCCTTGCTTTAAATAAAAACATTTTCAGCGAAGCTAGAACGAACCGAGGAATCTAGTGAAGATTAAGGAAGAGATCAAGTATTTGATTAGTAGGTTTACTTGTAAATTTTATATGTATCTGTTGTGCCAGATTAAAGTCACAATTGTAATAGTTAAATGATGTTTTAATTATTATTTATATATATAGAAGATGTAAAGGTATTAGAACCTGAGATTAGAGTGACATATTGTAATATATTGATATTACATTGATGTCTTGAGCATATATGGATGTATGTATTAAATGAGTAGCACCGTGACGCACCGGACCTGGGCTTGAAGGTAGACCCGGATTTCGAGGGCGTTACAGTTTTCAGATCCGGACCGGATCGACGATCGAACCGGAAAAAATCAGAATCGGTTGACCTTTTGGTCCGATTTAGACCAATAACCCATTTTTGTCCAAAAACCGTTCAAACTCGGTGAACCAGCGGTTGAACCGCCTGACCCAACGAACCAGTAACTAGTTCGCGAGTTAGACCGGTTCCCTACTTAAATAGAAAAAAAAATCTCCAGCCTTCAGCTCTGCACTCCTTCTCCATTGCCCCCAAATTAATCATTAATGTATGTCTTACTCTAATAAATAACACAAAACTACTCACTTTCCAAACCCATTATTCATACCCAAAAAGGCAATAAGCCTTAACAATATTTACTGATAATAATCACAGAAGAATGACAAAATAATATCTAGATCTGAGCCAAAATAGAAAAATCAAAAAGAAAAAAAGAAGAAGAAGAAGAAGAAGAAGAAGAAGAAGAAGAAGAAACAAAAAGAAAAAGAAGAAGGGGATTTGTGTATTGCCGATTTGGGGGTCGGACGCCGTTGAAATGATAAAAGAAGGGGAGTATGGTATGTAGAAACTAGAAATTACAAGAGAATCGCCCAAAAAGAAAGATTAGAAGAAAAGGGTATCACGAAATAGATATGAAGAAAGTGAAAGCAAACAAACTTGTTGGGACATGAGTTTTGTAGAAAAGAAACTTGATGATCCCACTTTAACATAAAATTAGAAATTTTTTAATTAGAATATGCTTTTGGCATATTCCCTTTTGATCATAATATAATAAAAGAATGGGAGTATGTATTTGAATGATCAGTAGAAACTATAAACTTTTTAATTAGAATATGCCAAAAGCATATTTCTTTTTGACTATAATATGATAAAAGAATGGGAGTATGTATCTAGTGATGTTTGAATTGTATAAAATAAACATTGTATAAATAGGTTTAGTGTTTTTTTGTAGATAAATTGATTAATTTTACATATTTACTAAATATTATATATAATATATAATAACAATTAATATATTTAATTATTTATTATTTATTACATATTAATGATGTCACTGGGTTAATAACGGTCTGACCACTGGTTGGACCAGTGACCTATCTACCCGGTAGTTTTTCCGGTTCGATGATCAATCCGGGTTTGAAAACCTTGCTTTTCTGGTAGTAGAGTGACTTACTCTGCTATAAGTGCTCTACGAATTTGAGTGGCTCTACAAATTGGCTTGTACTCTACCATTGTTGACTGTTTTCAGTTCACTCTGCAATCTTAGAGTAAGTTTGTCTTTAGCTCTACGAACGTCTTCTGGCCATGGACAATTTAACTAATATAAGGGTTTAACTCTATGATTTAGATCAACCTAACAAGTTTGATCCCTAAATTAAGTCATTTTACATAAGATTATTTTCATTAAGGAGTTTACAAAAGCTACTTGTTTACAAATATACAGTAGAATTGAATCATCATCAAATCAAATAGTTTCAACATAAACGCAGGTACTGATGTGGACATTTTCACTACATCTTGAGGTAGTAGCAATTTTGCCTCCGTTGGTAGTTGGTGCTTCTGCAAAAGTCTAGAAACATTGGCAACTTGACTGAGAACTATATATTTCTTATTGGGCATGTCATACACTCATGCTTCTGTTTAAGCATTTTGCTTTACTCTTATCTTGATTGGTAACTTGAAAAATAGAAATTTTTTTGCTCAAAGCTTTGAGAGACTTTTCCCTTAGAAACATACAAGCAGTATTGACTACATGTATCATGTTTCTCATGTTTTTCTTTAGTGAATATGTCTTGGTATGCTTTAATGTCTCACCATTTGTGATTTATATATTTGAATTGAGAATTCAGTTGCTCTTAATAGAAGAGGTTTAAGATGATTGTCCCTTCTAATGTAAAAATAAAATTAAATGAGAATTTAGTTCATTGCACCCAAGGGTGGAGCTATGTGTGTTAGAGTATGATTTAATGATGAATGTGATTATGTGTTTATGTGATGATTATGTGATGAAAGTGATTATGTGATGATTACGTGATGAATGTGATTATGTGATGAATATGATTTTGTGATAAATGTGATTATGTAATGATAAATGTGATTATATGATTATGCATATGATAATGTATGTCAAAGTTTGCGTACTTGATTGTAAAGATAAATATGTTTAAAGTATGTTTGTACTGGTAAGTTTTGTAAAATCCTTAATGTTAATTTGTTGAACAATAACTTAGAATAAAAAGATCAAAGTTGTTAGGTTGATCTTGTAAATTAATATAATCAAGTAGATTATAAAGTTACTCTGCATGATCGTAGTGTAAATATTGTTAGCAGAGTAATCTAAGTGTTCATAGAACAATATGATCAATATATGTTTGTAAAAGTAAGTTTTGTAAAGTCCTTATATAAAACATATGTACAAGGACTTAGATTAGAAAGATCAAATTTGTTATGTTGATTTTGCAGTTAATATGATGTATAGTCAATAGGTCCAAATTTTTCACTAAGTTACTCTGCCAATTCATAATGTGAAAATGATAAATCGTAGAGTCAACTCATGTTCGTAAAGCATCAGTAGATAGCAGAGTTCACTTCAATTCATAAGGTAAAGTTCAAATGGTAAGGTGAACAGATGATTGCAAAGTTGATAGGCTATCTCAGAGCTAAAGAAAAAATCGCAGAGTCTACAATGAAGATTGTAAAGCTGCCTTTGGAATCATAAAGTGAAAACTAAGATAGCAAGGTAAAGATGAGTTTGCAAAGTCTGCTTTAGCATCATAAAGAGATGAATCGCAGAACTGTTGCACTTATCGTAAAGTTCACCTCACTCCACAAAGTATAAACCAATTTATAAAGTGAACGAAGAATCGCAAAGTTAAACAAAGTTCGTTGAGTAAAGACTGAACATAGAGTACTCCAGACAATCGCTGAATGAAAGTCAAGTCATAAAGTATTTCGAGGATTGCTCAGTAAAGACGAGATTGTAAAGTTAGCTCCAAAATCGTAAAAAAATATTCATAAAGCTGATCGTAGAGTGCAATCGTAAAGTACTACTATTTTCGTAGAAGCAAAGTCAGGACTGACAAGAAGATTGGCATGGAGTAATGCTGATTAAAAATCCCGATACATTCTTCAAATATCCTTGGTAGAAATCGAAGATCAAAAAATGTGTCCACTGGCTAGTTTGCTGAAGGCGACATTTCAGTGGTGTTAGATGAGAAAGCAGACTGACGTGACAGGAGAGTCAAAAAATAATTGATACATGGACTTAAACGTCAACATCAAGGATCCCAGAATATCTGAAGCATTAAATGCATCAACAAAAACTCTCCAACGGAAAAATCTATGAAGGACTATAAAAGACAACAACGATTTAAATTCAAGTGAGAGAGCTAAGAGTACGGACCATCATCAAAGAAGAACACGAAGCTGAATTTCTGAAAAGTAGAGCAAGCTACATTATACGACTCAAGATGTGTTCAAAGTTTCAAAGCACCAAAAGAATCTGAGCTTCATTGCAAAACTTAACAGCATCTCTCAACAACAATCAATCAACAGTGATCATCTTGGTCTTATTGACCATTATTCCGAGACTAAGTGACTTGAAGGAATCTTAGTGATTCAAAGGACTAAGTATCCTGGTCTAAGTGATCATTCCGAGACTGAGTGACTCGAAGGAACCTTAGTTATTCAAGTTGTAAAGATCTAAGTAATTTACATCCTTAGTGGATTTCTTACTTGTTGAAGTAGAAGGGTAGACTATGAGTTATTCAGTCTCCGAACCACTTAAAATCTCTCTGTGTCATTTACTTTACTGCTCTTACATTCTGTCATATTATTTACATTGCTTATGTGACTTAAAACCATAACTAAATTTAGAATTGAGAATTTTTATTTATCTTTAAGGGGGTTTTCTAAATCTTATTCCGTTATGCATAATTAATACTGATTAATCAATTATTCGGTAATATTTCTTAAATAATCAAAAGTTTAATAAGGATCTATTCAACCCCCCTTCTAGATCTCTAAGTGCCTCTGAGAAACAACAAGTGGTATCAAAGCATGTTCTCAAGAACATAAAGCTTACACTTTGAGTTGATCCATGACACTAAACAAAACCAGTTCTGAGTTTGGTCGTGGAATCATGTCACACCTGTCAAGTAAAGAAAAATGTGCTAACAAAAGAAATTTAAATTGCAAGATTTCATGAATACTAGTTAGAGATCCGTATGATATTGTGATTAATGTTTCTACACTCCAACAAGATAAGTAATAAAATTCTCCTATCGGAATTCAAAGCTAAAAATGGTCCAGCAGTTCTCTTTGGAGACAACAACTCTGAGAAAATCAGAGGTTATGGTTCGATAGGCAATGGAGCTGTTTCTTTCAGTAAGGTAGCCTATGTTGATGGATTGAAGCACAACCTGCTAAGCATAAGTCAGCTCTGTGATAAAGGTCATCAAGTTATCTTCCTCAACAACCAATGTCAAATTCGAGACCTGAAAATCAACTCTATTAAGCTGACTAGATTAAGAGAAGGCAATGTATATGTGGTTAATCTTGCTGAGCTAAGCTCTTCAGCAACATCTTGCTTCTTCGCCAAAACTTCAGAAGATGTTAGCGGGTTGTGGCATCGGAGATTGTCCCATCTAAATTTCAAGAACATGCCAAAGCTCGTATCAAAGGATCTAGTCAGAGGTCTACCCAAGCTGAGTTTTGTCAAAGAAAGACCATGTAAAGCTTGTTAGTTAGGGAAGCAGACCAAGAACTCATTCAAGAGCAAAGCAGTTAACTCAAATGAAAGGCCCCTGCAACTTCTTCATATGAATCTTTTTGGGCTTGTTCTTGAAATTTAAATAGGCACACTTAGAAGGGAGTGAATAAGTGTGTAGCAAGTGATCTCCAATTTTTATTTTTTAAGGTTCTGTTAAGAATACAGTTTACTGTATTCACAAATTCAGCTTGTTATATTACAGCTTTACTGATTCTGACAGAAAATTGTTTAATGCTAACAGTTAAAATTATCCTACTTGTTCCTGTTGTGATCTGACTTCTAAATAAATATTTTGCTGATTGAATTTGTGATGAACAACTTAGAATTTAAGCATGCAATGAACAATTAAGATAAAATCAATCAATCACAAGAACACCAAGAATTTTTACGTGGTTCGGCCCCTAACCTCTACTCTAGTGGCCTAATCCACGTCCAATACCAACTAGTATTGGAGACTCACTTTATTAATCAATTTAGCACAGTTACACAACAAGTTTATAAAATATTCGAACACTTTTATTCACCTTGTGTACTTTTGCACCCCTTAAGTACTTATACTCACTTAAGCAATTTTGCTCCCCTTGTGCACCTATGCATCTCAAGCACCTATACTTACCTTAAACTTGTTTGTAACAAAACTCTAACCCAACTCGGATTAGACAACCAATAGACTGAAAATCACTAGTCTACTGAACAACCTTGAAATAATAAGATTACAATATGAACTATGATCAAAGCAATAAATATATAACAATTCAAAGCTCAACTAGAATGCAATGATCAAAGTATGAAAGATATCACCAAGTTAAATAGCAGTTTCTGAAAGCTGGAATTAATAGCATAATCAGTGAGCACAACAGCCTTTAAATCTTCACAATTAAAAACTTAAACAGCCCGTAGAAAGTTGTATGTGAAAGAAGAAGGAATTTCAGAATATTTTTTAGTATTCTGCTTCATAGTACTTATGTAGGCCAAAGCTTCTCCTTTTATAATATAAAAACATAACCGTCGAAGATCAAGGAGGAGATAATCACTTATATTCACTTTTGAAGGCTTAACCAATTTTGGGATATATAAGGAAGAATTCCGTTGGAATCTTTCAAGAAAATCTTTAGATATAGATTAATTACTTAGTTCAAAATCGTGAACAACACACATATATCTTCTTCTTCTTTTTTTTTTTTGCTAGGTTTAGCAGAAATTATAACATTCTTGCCTTTGGCAAGAATGGATCCCAAGACCTCATATACTCAAGCTTTATCAGTAATTCTTTTACCATTGGGCCAAGAAGAGTTTGGTACACATATATCTATTCCACATGCTTTAGCCATATTACTGTTAATAATGATTCTTTCAATTATTTCCAGCAAAGCATGATTGATATGTTATCGTTAGACATAGCTTAATTCTAGCAATTTACTTTTGAAACCATATTTCCAGCCAACAATTCTCCCATAATAATTAATTCCTTAATTGATTTAGAAGAATATTAATATTTAACTCAATTAAACTTTTAATAAAATGGAAAGGTTAAGAATGAATAGATTGTTAGAGATTCTTTCCATAAAATCTGTTTGTTAATAAATAATTAGCTTTTCAAAATATATTCCTTCCTTTTTAGTTACGAAAGCATGATTTATTATTTAACCAATTTCCAAATATTATAATGTAATGCACTCCTAGAGCTTTGAATTTGAAATATATTTAAAGCAAAGATCTTACACAATATCCTACGAATTCAATTCTTTTGCTTTCAATCTTCATTTCATGTAGATTCTTAAGTTCACTTTGCTTTAGGGGGTGTTTGATAAAAATTGAATGAAAAGTTCTGAATGACTAAGCAATCTGAATGAGCTGAATGACTGAATACTGAATGAAAAAAGTTGTTTGATAATTAACATGTCTGAAACATCTGAATGACATAATTTTATTATTTTACCCCTCTGAAAAAATTCAAAATTGTTGTAAATTTATTTAATATTACTTAATATAATAGTTAATATTTTTTTTAATTTTTTTTTACTTCATTTAGCTGCTCATTCAACCATTCAGCCAAAAAAATCTGACTTAGCCATTCAGCTCAATCATCTGACCGATTCAGCCATTCAGACGATTTTTATCCAAAACAAACGCACTTAATGGCTGACCAATTCAACCATTCAGATGTATTCAGTCCTAAACAAACGACCGCTTAGTGTAGCAGAGCAAATACAGTCTGTTGTATACACGTTTTTATTCTGCTGCATGATACCTGAAAATATAGCACTGCAAGATTTAGGTCATAAGTAATGTCATCATCAAAACCAAGGAGTGGAGCATGATTATATCAACATTCTCCCCTTTATGATGATGACAACACGATAAATAAAGCTCCCCCTAAAACCATGCATTATGAAATTGAGATTTAAAAATTATAGCTAAATAACATAGCTCCCCCTGAATTTATGCATAAGATACACAGGACATTCAATCCAGGCTTAGCATTCAATTCAGAACAGCAGAGAGCTGACATTAATTGTTACAGGATATTGTTCATTATTAGAGAGGACAATTTTGAGTGTTGAAAATAAACCTCTGATTTCTTTGAAAACAAATCCTAAACTTAAGTGCTTCGACTTTATGTGGGATTTTCAGATAAATGAGGACGAAATCATTTTCTTAATGGGCGGGTGAAGATCTGTATGTCGACAATGTGGTGTGCTTTACCACGCAAACCTTAAGCTTTTGATTGTTATTGAGGGACCAAAGGACTGCACTTACTAGACTAAGGTTAGTATTCTAAGCTAATAATATGGCTGCTGCAAAATTTTAAAGGTGTTGGAGATATCAACTTTTCTGTTCTTTTCATGGAAGGGTGGCTGCTTTTACAGCTGAGTCTGTTGCTCCAAATCCTGATTAGTATAAAGAGAAAGTTTTAGCAATGGCATGATGAGGAATCCAAGTGACTTATTGAAAAAAGAAAGATACAAGAAATCCTTTTGGTTACTTGAACTTTAGTCATTTCAGCTTGTAAACTAATGTATTGCTCTCAATTGACTAAAGTTTGGCGTTGTACTTGACATTGCTCATTTCTTTAAAATCTTGAAGAGATTTCCTATTAATGCGTGCCCTCGAGGTTTCTGGATTAACATATACGTACAGTCAACCCTTTAATCCTAAAACATTCTCTTTTGCTGAGATATATATTGTAGTTTGCTCTGGTTTGTTCTGCAGAGTCACTGGTCTTCTCCTGTGTAGGATTGCATTGTCTGCTGCTAGGGCCTTCTCCTAATATTTTATAGATTAAAGAAAATATGGCACCACAAATTAGTGAACACTTTTAGTCGATATTTATACATAATCATAGTAGTCCCCTCCTATTGTTTGCTCAAGAAAAACAATAAAGACTGAATTTTTGAGTCTTACATCAAAAGATTTAACTCCAAGCAGTCATTTTTTCTTTCGAATTGTCAAGCAATGCAGTGTAAATAGTTATTATGACCTTTAAATTCATATTTAGAAGAGTTTACCTTTTCCTTTAGTTGTTCAATCTGTTCCTTGAAGACTTGTGGTGTGCTTTACCGCGCAAAACTTAAGCTTTTGATTGTTTTATTGAAGGACCAAAGGGCTGCAGTTACTAGACTAAGGTTAGCATGTAGGCACTAATATTCCAAGCTGCAGCAAAAGTTAAAAACTTAAAGTCCCTTTATGGGCTTCATTGGAGATGTCAACTCTTTTCAAATCCTGATTTGTATAAGGAAACAATTTCAGCAATGGCATGATATGAGAAAATCCAAGTGACTTATTGAAAAGAGAAACGTACAAGAAATCCTTTTGGTTACTTGAGCTTTAGCCATTTCAGTTTATAAACAAATGTACTGCTCCCAATTTACTGAAGTTTGGCATTGACTTGACAATGCTCATTTCTTTAAAATCATGAAGAGATTTCCTATTAATGCCCTTGACGGTTCTGGATTAATTCTTACACAGAGTCAACCCTTCTCAACCAGCAATTAGTGAGAAGTCGTTTGCTCTTTCAAATTTTTAGCAATGCAAAAGTGCAAATAGTTACTATGGCCCCTAAACTAATGTTTAGTACAGTTTACCTTTTCCTTTAGTTGCTCATGCCTCAAATGCTGCCATTTCAGTTGAACCAAAATGAGAGAACACAAGTGTTTCACACCAAAATGAGAGAACTTATCTCAAAAAAGTTCTAAAACAGGAACCTTTTTAACTGCCCGAAAATCCACAATTTTTAGTTCTTATGATTTGAGCATATGGAATCAAGCTGACATTCTTAAGGTATATTGTTCATTATTGGATAGGAAAATTCGAGTGTTATTAGTGCAAAGGAGAAGGAAGATGAAAGATGTGTTATGGTGTGCAAGGTAGCACAAACCTCTGTTCAGAAAATGAGCTTAATCTCTATACATCATTTGAGAAGAACCTCTGTTCATGTGGTGTGCTAGCGCGCGCACAAACCTTAAGCTTTTGCTTGTTATCGAAGGACCAAAGGGCTGTAGTTACTAGACTAAGGTTAGTATTAAAATTTGTTTATAGGTGCATATGGCTTATTTAGGCAAGTACTGGTTAGTAGATTAAGAAATGGTGAAAATACTCCATAAAATAACGAAAATTAACCAACTCTGACCTCAGTATAATTACGCGTTAATTACTCTAGTAAATTTATGTATGGAGTTGCCTCAATATTACTACGCGTTAATTATTTGGGCTACTTGGTAGTAGCTTAGCATGATAAATACTATTTGAGGCATATCTATCTAAATTTATTTGAGTAGAAGATCTTCACGCGCACAAATTAATTAAAAAGATTTAACCTGCTTGGGTTCCAAGTAAATAACCTCCATCACCATATTAATGGATGCTACGTGCTTGTATTGTATGGGTATATATATACATACATGGACTAACCCCACCCTATGTGCTAATTTAGTGATTCATTGGGAGAGAGAAAGAAAGGAAGAGAGAGAATTATCATTCATTCATCATGGATATAGCGAAATACGTTCCAGCGGGGTTTAAATTCGACCCAACCGATGAAGAATTGATCATGTGCTACTTAGTTCCAAAGATCAATGGAATGCCCCTGCCTTGTGGCATTGTCACTGACAAGGTTGTTTATGGCCAAAACTCCACGCCCTGGGAGATATTTGACGATGAAAAGGACCCTTGGATTCAATCACCAAAGTGCAAGAACAAGAAGACTATCTATGTCTTCACCAAGTTGAAGAAGAAGAGCAAGGGAAAGAAGCAAATGGAAAGAAGCGCCGGTTGTGGCACTTGGGACGGGCAGACTGCCCCTAGAATCATCAAGAATGGTCATGGTAAGATTATTGGGTCCAGAAAGTACTTTAGTTTTGAGTCCAGAAAATACGGTAATGATAAGCAAGATTATTATATTAGGACTTATGGACATTGGGGTATGCATGAATTTTCTGTTTCGGATGGTGGTGAGGATGTTCTTTGTGCGATAACAAGGGACGATTCCAAGAGAATGGTAAAGGAATTGCATCAACAAACACCATTAGTTGACGTGGTTCAGAGGACTAATGGTGAAGAACAATCTGTAAGCAGATCAATTCATCAAGAACCATTGGAAGAATTACAAGTTGCAAGTGGATCATTAGTAGTTGTTCATCAAGTACCATTGGTAGAAGAAGTTGCGAGTGAATTGGATCCAAAGTTGTTGAAGGATGATACTGCACCACTTCAAGTTCAGAATGAAGTTCTTGATCAATGCAATGCCTTTGGTAATTGGACTGAATCTCAAGGATCTACAATGATTGAGTATCAGGGCTTTGGCAATCCGGGTGAGTTTCAAGGATCAACAATGATAGAGTATGAGGACTTTGGGAATCCGGGTGAGTTTCAAGCTGGATCAACTATGATTGACTATAATGGCTTTGAGAATCCGGCTGAGATTCAAGGATCAACAATGACTGACAATGATGGCTTTGAGAATCCGGATAGTTTTGAGAATCTGGGTGAATTTCAAGGACCTGCAATGATGGACTATGGGCAACAGTTAGGAGATTTCACTGTTAGTAATCTCCAAAATCAGGGTGGTGAAGGTCTTTGGGATGATGATATATTTGACTCAAGTTTCCTGGATGCTATGCCTATTAGCAGGGTTGATGATACATTGGACTTTAGTTTCCTGGATGGTATTAGCATGGATGAAATTCCAGAGCCATTGTTGTGGGAAAACCAAGTGCTGGGAAAAAGGAAATTGCTTGAGGAAGCCGAAAACCCATGTGGAAAGAAGTTATGTGGACCTCATATGTAGATGATTGCTTCAGTTGGTACTTCAGATTTGATCTGATCTTTTTGTATTCTTCATATTTTCACCATTTGTTGCTTAAAAACTTGTAACTTTTGGAATAGGAAGAATAGCTTTTATGAAAGACGATTTTGTTTGTCTGTTTGATTGTTGATATTGGAATGCAATTGTTGGATTATTCATATTTTCAGCATTTGTTGGACCTGCAATGTTGCATACTTTACCCTTGCTCGTTCATTATCAGATGATATTTCTGATTTGCCTCCATTGTTTATGGACAGTATCTAATACTAGTTGATGAACTCTAATCCATCTAGATGAGTTCATTGATTGCTTTTAGATTGTAATTAGTGTTAAGACATTCTCAAAGTAGTAATCTGGTTTACTATAACTACATACTGTCATTTCTGAAACACTCTTTTGCTGACAAAATTTCTCTTATAGTATGCTCTGGTTTGTTCTGCAGATACATAATTTAATTGAGGATAGAAGGGCATAGACATGTACTAATTACAAAACTAACTCGAGACAGCATCACTTGTGAATTTCCTCTGCAGGAAGAAATTCACCAAACTGTTAGTGTTAAAAAGAACACAAACAACACTGACCAAAGTTGCCATTATTTGTATCATTGCCTGTTGAAATTCAAATACTTTTCTTGGACAAATAGCCATTATATAACACTAGATATGAAAACGAAAAACAGCAGACATTCTAAAATGTAGTAACTTGCAAGACGTTGATCTAGTTGTGCTCGAATCACTTTTCTAGAGGTTCCTTGAACAGTTCAGTCTTCACATTCGAATTTTCACTGTTATCTGTAGATGTCAATATTTCTCGTTCCTCAGTTGATCGTTGTCGTGGTTGAATTTCATATTGAAAACTTAATGGAATGGTACATGAGAATTCGGTTATGATACTGAATCAATCCACAGATGCCAAAAAAAGAAAAAAAGGAACTGAACAACTTCTTCATGATCTTTTGTGCATAAATGTTTTGCCATCAGAAAACTCTCCTTAGTCCTTTTCTTATATTTTGTCTTCAAACCAAACAAAGTGCAAAACGCAACATCTGATCTTTCTCATGTACAAATCTACATTTCAAATACAATAGAAGAAAGCAAATGGATTCACCTTTGCATATAGGAGAGCATTGTCCGCCCTAGGGCCTTCTCCTGATATTTTTTACAAGATTAAAGAAAATATGGCACCTCAAATTAGTAAGCAATTTTAACCGATATTATATATATAAGCACAATAGCCCTCTCACGTTGATTCCTCGAGAAAAACAAAAAGACTGAACTTTGAGTCTTACATCAAAAAATTCATCTCCAAGCAGTTATTTTCTCTTTCAAATTCTTTAGCAATTCAGTGCAAACTAGTTATTATGACCTCCAAAATTAGATATAGAACAGTTTACCTTTTCCTTTAATTGCCTATTTCATTTGTTTTTTTATCAGAAGGATACCTTTCTTTCTCGTATGGTGCACACACTCTTCTCCAGCTCCTTTTCTATCTGTTGAAGTTCTTCAGTTGAGCACGATCCTAAGCCTTCTCCCAATAGTTTCCCTTACTCACATTTATGTGTATAAATGTTTTATCATAATGGATCTTAATGAGTAGATTATAGTGACAAATATCAGAGTAAGATGCAGATGATCCGTTTTGAAACTTCAAGAAGCTCTATCTTCTTTGTGAAACTTGATGTTTCATGCATCATGAGAAAAATTATCTTAAATGCATCACAAGTGTTTCACAGTTTACCTTTTTCTTTAGTTGCTCAATCTGCTCTTGAAGACTTGTCTAGACTATATATACACAAAGATAGAAGATGTTTGATTCTAAGTTATTTGAGAATCGTATGAACCTATTTCATTTTTTTCCCCAAAAGGATACCTTTCTTATTGCTCTTACACTTTTCTGCAGCTGCTGTTCTATCAGTTGTAGTTCTTCAATGGAGCATGATCCCAGACCTTCTCCCAATAGTTTCTTGCACTCACATTTTCATGTTTATAAATGTTTTGACAATAAATGGATCTTAATGACAAGATTATAGTGCCAAAGTCCATAGTAAGATGCAGATGAACTGTTTCGAGACTTCAAGAACCTCTATCTTCTTTGTTAAACTCGCTGTTTTATGCTTCAACTGCTGTCATTTCACAATTATCTTAAATGCAGTAGAAGTGTTTTACACCATTTAGATGGGATTAACATTTGCTATAAACCTCAGTTAATTTTTTTTTTTAATTATTGAAAAATTGTGATCAAATGGGAGGGAGAACCTGCATGTTCTATTGTATCATGCATGCTGAAAAAGTTCAAAAAGATGAACCTTAATATCCAAAATCAAAATCAGGGTGAAGGTTATTGGGATGATAATATATTGGACTTAAGTTTTCTGGATGCTATGCCTATTAGCATGGATGATTATATATTTGGCTTGAGTTTCCTGGATGCGATGCCAATTAGCATGGATGAAGTTTCAGAGCCATTGTTTTGGGAAAACCAAGTGCTCGGGAAAAGGAAATTGCTTGAGGAAGCTGAAAACCCATGTGGAAAGAAGTTATGTGGAAGTAGATGATAGCTTGAGTTAGAACTTCAGATGTGATCTTTTGTATTTTGTGGGCTTAAGAACTTCAGAGTTTATGGAAGAGGATGAATAGCTTTTATGAAAGACTATTTTGTTCGTATGTTTGTTTATATAGGAATGCAATTGTTGGATCTGAGAAATTTGCATAATTTACTCTCGTTGGGTTAGTATTGGATTGTAGTTCTGATTTTACTTGCATTGTTTTCGTATTAATTGCATTATATAATACTAATTGATGAGCATTGCTTTTAAATTGTAATTTGTTCACTTCAATACCATGTTTCAATTTTAGACTTTCTCAAAGTATTAATCTGTTTTACTAAAACTACATATTTATAACAACTTAAATGAATGTCAAAAGTTCTTGATTTTAATATGCATGCTGTCAGTTTTAGCTGTATGCTTGCCATCAATTCTAAAACACTCTATTTTGACAATATGGGGTGCTTTACCGGCTAAACCTTAAGCTTTTGATTGACATCCACTGCAGGCAGTGGCAAAGTCAGAACTTTTGTCCAACGGGGTCAAAATATTGCGATCTTATAAATAATTTGGCGGGGGTTCGGGGCTGCGCCCTCGAACCAATTTTTTTAGATAATTTTGTGCTTTTCGGCCGATTGCATATGTAAAACATGTATTTAGTTACAATATTATTAATATAACATTATATATATATATATACACACACACATATATACACACACATATATACACACACCCCTTATTGACCCCTAATACTCATTCTAATCACAAATTTGTTAATAAATATTTAAATTCCTTATGTTATGAAAATAATCTACATTAGATTATTATTTATTTTAAAAATATTAGAGGAAGATACATACATAAAAGAGTAGAAGTAATATGGAATTGAGAAAGTTATAAAAATTTCAATTTGACCCCGTATATTAAAAAATTTATAAAATTTCAGTGGGGTCAATTTGTATATTAAACTTAAATTTCTTCTAAATTTATCATATATCATAAAATAATTTTTTTTTCCGGTAGAATCAATTGACCCCACACCCTCCTACGTGGCTTCGCCACTTACTGCAGGTGAGTCTTTTGTTGGTGGAATACTACAGTACTTTTTGGCTTCAAATCCTGATTTGTACAAGGCAGGCTATCCCTACAGCTGCTTTACTATCTGTCAAAGTTCTCCAAATAGTTTCCTGCACTCGCATTGATATGTTTATAGATGTTTTAACATATATAGCTGGATCTTAATGAGTAGATTATAGTCACAAACATCAGAGTAAAATGCAGATGTCTTCATTGCGAAACTTGCTGTTTCATGCTTCAAATGCTCTGCCATTTCAGTTGATGAAGAAAAATTATCTTAAATGCAACACAAGTAATTTACACCAATCACATGGGCTAGCTGGATTAACATATGCTATAAACATAGAAAAATTATTTTATTTTTTTTAAAGTTATGTGAGAGGCCACATAAAACTAAAAGCTCTTATTGAAAATAAGTGTGATCAAAATTTATGCTCTTTTCTTTAATTTGTTTTCATTTTCCTTTCATTTCCTTTGAACCAAATAAAGGAAACCCACGCGTAATTAGTAATTAACCTCAACGCGTAACTAGTATTTATTTGGGCTACACGTTAGTGATCTCCTTCAGGATTTATCTCAATCTTTTTCAGAATCTTTCAAATTTCAATTAGGAAACTAATTAATTGCCCAATCTTTTTCAGAATCTTTTTCAAATTTCAATTAGGAAACAAATTCAACTATATATATACATGCATGCTTCAACAGAAACTCGCCCTTAATTCTTTTGCATAAATTCATAAGCATCTTCAGAATTATTATCATTGATGATAATGGATATTGAAAAATTAGTTCCAGCAGGGTTTAAGTTTGAACCAACTGATGAAGAACTCATCATGTACTACTTACTTCCGAAGCTCAGTGGAATGCCGCTGCCTTGCGGAATTGTCACCGAGAAACCTGTTTATGGCCAAAACTCGACGCCGTGGGAGATATTTGATGATCAAAAAGACCCTTGGATTCAATCACCCAAGTGCAAGAACAAGAAGACTGTTTATGTGTTCACCAAGTTGAAGAAGAAAAGCAATGGCAAGAAGCAAATGGAAAGAACTGCCGGTTGTGGCACTTGGGACGGGCAAACTGCCCCTAGAATTATCAAGAACGGTCATGGTAAGATTATTGGGTCCAGAAAGTACTTTAGTTTTGAGTCCAGAAAATTTGGTAATGATTACATTAAGAATTATGGGCATTGGGGTATGCATGAGTTTTCTGTTTCGGATGGTGGTGATTATGTGCTTTGTGCGATAACAAGGGACTATTCCAAGAGAATAGTAAAGGAATTGCATCAACAAACACCATTAGTTGACGTGGTTCAGAGGACTAATGGTGAAGAACAATCTGTAAGCGGATCAATTCATCAAGAACCATCAGAAGAATTAGAAGTTGCAAGTGGATCATCAGTTGTTCATCAAGTACCATTGGAAGAAGAAGTTACTAGTGAATTTGATCCAAAGTTGTTGAAGGAGGATACTGCACCACTTCAAGTCCAGAATGAAGTTCTTGATCAGCGCAACGCCTTTGGCAATTCGAGTGTGTCTCAAGGGTCCACAATGATCGGGTATGAGGGCTTTGGGAATCCGGGTGAGTTTCAATCTGGATCAACAATGATTGAGTATAATGGTTTTGAGTATCAGGATGGGTTTGAAGCTGGATTAACAATGATTGAGTATAATGGTTTTGAGAATCCTGACGAGTCTGAGAATCCGGATGAGTTTCAAGCTGGATCAACAATGATCGAGTATAATGGCTTTGAGAATCCGGGTGAGTTTCAATCTGGATCAACAATGTTTGAGTATAATGGCTTTAAGAATTCGGGCAAATTTCAAGGATCAGCAATGATGGGCTACGAGCAGTTGGGAGATTTAGCTGTTAATAATCTCCAAAATCAGGGTGAAGGTCTTTGGGGTGATGATATATTTGACTCAAGTTTCCTGGATGTTATGCCAATTAGCATGGATGATGATATATTCGACTCGAGTTTCCTGGATGGTATTAGCATGGACGAAGTTTCAGAGCCATTGTTTTGGGAAGACCAAGTGCTCGGGAAAAGAAAATTGCTCGAGAATGTTGAAACCCCATGTGCAAAGAAGTTATGTGGAACTCATATGTAGATATGATTGCTTCAGTTAGTACTTTAAATTTGATCTGATATTTTGTATTTTTAATATTTTCAGTGTTTTTTGGGCTTAAAAACATGTAATTTTTGGAAAGGGAAGAATAGCTTTTGAAATACTATTTTGCATAGTTGGTTGTTTGATTGCTTATATAGGAATGCAATTGTTTGATTTGAGCTATTAGTATAATTTACTTGTGTTGGTTCATTAGCGGATGATAATTCTGATCATAGGACATCAGTTAAGTTGAAAGAAATATCCTTACAGAAATAGTCTTACAAAAGTATTATTCTGTTCATATGAAAGATCTTTTTCAGCAATGGCATGATATGAGAAATCCAAGTGACTTGTTGAAAAGAGAAATATACAACAAATCCAACTGACTCTATTATGGAATCTATCAAAGTTGTCAAAAGTGGCTATTTGTTCTTTGAATGTTAAGCTAAAGAGCTACCGTAGGCAGGAATTATATAAAACTACTATTTATATCCAGAGTTTGTTATTCCTTTTTATTTTGCATTATCATCATCGAAGTATTTCCAGGAGAAAGATGGATATAGTTTTCCGTCAATAACTCAATAAACTCTCTTTATCTTTGTCCGGAAAAAGAGTCCTATTTCCTTTGTAATTTCTTTCGAAAATAGCACTCCTTTGTCTGTAGATAGTTTTCTTGAAAATCTCCTTCAGAAACTCATTCAGTACCTCATCTAGTTGATTTTCTGTAAGGTTATCAGCATCACCTAGTACTCCTTTAGCCCACACATTCGATATGTTCTGAAATAAGATATGAAGATCAAATTTATTTGGGAACTCTATATTCAACAAAACCAAATCATGCCTACACTAAAATGCAAATTCTTGGAAATGATCCATTAGGACACCTTGAAAGATGGTGTTTCTTAAAACTCCTATATAATAAGAGTAGATAAAGAGGTACTATTCATGATATTTTTTCCTACTTTTAGTAACCAATATTCTAAAGTAGTCAACTCTAATTATGCTGCAGTGCATTTTCTGTTCCTTTTTTTTCCTATTGATATTTTTAAAAACACAACTTTATTTTTTACTATGTTTAGTACCTTCAACTTTGATTGATGGTGCCAGAAATATCTACAATCCGTGGTGAATCAGATAACTGGAGGAGGGGAAGAAATGCTTCATTCAATTTTTCGCAAGATAGTAGTTTGTTTGCAGGGATTATACTGCCAATTCATAAGTATGATTCATTACTCCATTCTCCATTGGTTTTGTATTGTTTTTAGACGGTATCTAATACTAGTTGATGAACTCTACATCCGTCTGGATGAGTTCGTTAATTGCTTTTAAATTGTTATTTGCTCACTTCAATACGACGTTTTAATTAAGATTTTCACAAAGTAGTAATCTGGTTTAGTGCAAGATTAAGCATGCTGTTCTGGTTTGTTCTGCAAATTTATTTTATAGTATGCTCTGGTTTGTTCTGCAGATTTATTTTAATTTTGCTTAGATATATGCTTTTCTTATATTATGTTACAAGTAAATTTATGACACTAGAGATGCATAATTTCCTTCTGGAGAAAAGGGCATACACGTACTAATTAGAAAACTAACTCGATACAGCATCATTTGTGAATTTCCTCTACAGGATGAAATTCACCAAACAATTAGTTTTAAAACAACGCAAACAATACTCACCAAACTAGCCATTATTTGTATCATTGCTTGGTGAGATTCAAGTACTTTTCTTGGACAACTATATATAACACTTGATACGAAAACGAAAAAACAGCAGCCATTCTAAAATGTATTAACTTGCAAGGCCTTGCCTTAGTTGCGCTTGATTCTTTTTTCTGGAGGTCCAATGAACAGTTCAGTCTCCACATCTGAATTCTCGCTGTTATCTGTGGAGGTCACGATTTCTCTATCCTCAGTTGATCCTTGTGGTGGTTGAGTTTCATACTGAAAATTTAATGAAATTATACTTGAGAATTCATTAATTAATCCACAGATGCAACAAAAAAAATGAAGTTTTGCATTGTACTTGACACTGCTCATTTCTTTAAATTATGAAGAGATTTCCTATTAATGCCCTCAAAGGTTCTGGATTAATATATACACAAACTCACTCTTTTAGGATATAGAATAGGTGAATAACCTCCTCATGATCTCTAGTGCAAACATGTTTCCATGAGAAGACAAAACCTCTTCTTAGTCCTTTTTCTTTTATTCTGTTTTCAATTTCCTTTCTTTGAACCAAACAAAGAAAAGTGCAAAACTTGACGTCTGACCTTTCCCATGTACAAATCTACATTTCAAATACAATGGAGAGAAGTAAATGGATTTACCTTTGCACATAGGCGCGCATTGTCTGCTGCTAATGCCTTCTCCTGATATTTTACAAAATCAAAGAAAATATGGTACCTCAAATTAGTAAACATTTTTAACAGATATTTTATATATAAGCACAATAGTCCGCTCCCGTTGATTCCTCAAGAAAAAACAATAAAAACTGAATTTTTGAGTCTTACATCAAAAAGTTTAACTCCAAGCAGTCATTTTTCTCTTTCAAATTCTTAAGCAATGCAGTGCAAATAGTTATTATGACCTCTAAATTTATGGTTAGAAGAGTTTACCTTTTCCTTTAGTTGCTCAATCTGTTCTTTGAAGACTTGCGTCTGGAATATATATACAATGATGGAAGATATATTAGATTATAAGTTATTTGAGAATCTTATATGAACCTAATTCACTTTTTCCCCAAAAGGATACCTTTCTTGCTCGTACGGTGCATACACTCTTCTCCAGCTGCTGTTCTATCTGTTGAAGTTCTTCAATTGTGCATGATCCCAAACCTTCTCCCAATAGTTTCCTGCACTCACATTTATATGTATATAAATGTTAACTGGATGTTAAAGAGTAGATTATAGTGCCAAATTTGAGAGTAAGATGCAGAGTAACCGTTTTGAAACTTCAAGAAGCTCTATCTTCTTTGCCAAACTCGCTGTTTCATGCTTCAAATGCTGCCATTTTCAGTTGTCATAATGAGAAAATTATCTTAAATGCAACAGAAGTGTCTTAAACCAATTAGATGGTATTAACATTTGCTATAAAGCTAACAGCTCTTATTGAAAAACTGTGATCAAAATGGGAGGGATAACCTGCATGTTGTGTACCACTGGTGTGTTGCTACTTTGAACATCTTTGGTGTGTTTGCGATAGCGTTCTATGGTCTCATGCATGCTGGAAAAGTTCAAAAACATTACCATAAAGGTAAACATCAGTTCTAGGAATGTTAAGTTAAAGAAATATCCATGCAGATATAGTCTTGCACAATACTCATAAACAAAGCGAAAGTATTATTACTCTGTTCATAGGAAACAGTTTTAGCAATGGCATTATATGAGAAATCCAAGTGACTTGTTGAAAAGAGAAAGATACAAGGAATCCATGTGACTCCATTATGGAATCATGAAAGTTGCCAAAACTAGTCATTTTATATGAGTAATCCAAAAAAAAAAAGTGCTACTATATGCAGGAATTCTATAAAATTACAATTAAATCCAGAGGTTGTTATGCCCTTTTTATTTTACATTAGCACCATCAAAGTATTTCGAAGAGAGAAGGATTACTGAAAAGTTTTCAGCAATAACTCAATATTGGTTATTAATTTTATTCTCCAACAAACTATTTTTATAAGCAATTCTTTATATTTCATCTAACAATTATGTATAGTACTCCCTTTGTCCAGCAAAAAAGAGTCTTTCCTTCGTAATTTATTTGGATATTACAATGCTGTCCATTCCATATCATCAAATATCATAGAAACCTTTTGTAATTATGATAGAGGCATTTCATTAGTGCGAAGGATAAGGAAGATGAAAGGTGTTTTAGGCTACTTGTAATGTGCGAGATCTTTTCCACTCACAATTCCTTGTGTAAATCTTGCTTGTTCCCTATTCAATCTAATTTTACCAAAATATGTTATGTTTGTATGACTCTACTAGATGAATGTTTGTTTTAAGTGATTTTTTTTTCTGCATTACTCTGCCTTCTGGACTCATTGTTTATCATATTATTCAGGCTTCTGTTATTGAACTCTTATGTGATAGCTAACAAAGAATGTTATTAGTGTTGAGCTAATGTCTTTGTTGTTGTTAAGAGGTTATTCTAGCATTGATGTTTTTTAATTATGCTATTTTGACTAGTGCTTGTTTCACTTATTTGAGTCATCTCATTGACTATTCAGTTTGATACATCAATTCTAGTATTCTACTGGCAAGGACTTTGCCTTTTATTAAGATGTCCATTGTTGTGACATGGTCCTTTCTTTGCTAAGGTTGGTCTAGAGATTTAATTATTATAATTTTAATATACACCTTTGTGTATTTGGTTGATTATTACCCTGTAAATCGACTATATTTACTGTACAAGTTGTTTCACATCCTGTTTAAAGGTGTTGATTGATTCCACCAATCTTGATGGGTGATGCTAGAGGTCTCAAATTTTTTGTCTCGAAAAGTGTCTCAAATTATGTGTCATCATAACATTGGTAGGGTAGATCTCATATGATTGGTTATGCTATAAATTACCATTAAAATATTTAATATCATGTCATTTGAGACCAAAATTTTGAAACCTCTAACATTACTCAATCTTGATTGGCCATGTCAATTCGAAGACAAGTAAACAATAGTATTTTTTGAAGTCTATTTGTGATCTGTTGTGCCTTTATGTAAGGACCCGAGCCCAACCCAAGATCCCAAGGCTTAATCCAGTATTCCAAGAACATTAGTTAGATCATCTTGGTACCATAGGACAACTAAAAATTATGATAAGTTATCGCTACTCTTAGTAGCAGAGTTGAGATCTTATATAGAGTGCAATCCATCACACACGTTCACATGTGGGGACTACAGTATCACAATTTGGCTGCATTTATGTTTTGAAACTTTTTTAAAGCTTTTACTTTGTTAGGTTACATCAAATATGATTTCTTCTTGTTAGAATGTGTTAGGTAAGGAAAACATGTTTTCATGTTTTTCTCTTCATGTTTTCCTCTCCATATTTTCTACCCATAAATTAAGGGAGCACTACCTTGTGAAACTAGTATATAAGTCAATGTAACTCAATGTAATGAAATGAGAGAAGCAATGTAAATGTTATAGTATGAAGTATTAATGGAGAAACCCAAACTTAGTTTCTCTCTTCCAAAATCAGTTTCTCTCTTTCCACATGGTATCAAAGCTAAGTTCCTTATTCTTAACACCGGCAGCACTGTTCATGCCGCAACACTGTTCACCGGCAGCACTGTTCATGCCGGCACTGCAGCGTAGCGTATCACTGTTCACCGACCTCTTAATTTTTTCTCTTTCGCTGCTACTTTTATTCTTCTCTTCCAATATGGTATCCATTGTTGATGTCTCTTCCAACATGGTATCCATTGTTGATGTCTCTTCCAACATGGAATCTATTGTTGATGTTTCTTCCAACATGGTATCCATTGTTGATGTTTATTCCAATATGTATCCATTGTTGCATTTGTTTCTAGCGCGTATCCATTGTTGATATTTCTTCCAACATGGTATCCATTGTAGTGTTTTATTGACTTTCTTTCAAGCTTGGTTAGTGGCTGCACATGGGCTAATTTCCAGCACATTGCAACTACTTTTCTGCATGTGGGGTGTCCATTTGCACATTTTCCTCCTTTTGCAGCTAGTGGGATTCATTTCCTGCATGTGCTATGCTTTCCAGCACTTTGCAGCTAGTGAGTTCAACTTTTGCAGCTAGTGGGGTTCATTTTCTGCGTGTGGGGCCTGCTCTTGGGCTGGTATTTGGGACAGATTTGCTGACTTGCTTCCATTTTCAGTTGCAATGGCCCACGTTGTCCTTATTGACTTTGTTTCATCTATTCTGTTTCAAGTTGGGTATGCGAGATATCTATACACCAACTTGAGGGGGAGTGTTAGAATGTGTTAGGTAGGGAAAACATGTTTCCATATTTTTCTCTCCATGTTTTCCTCTCCATATTTTTCCACTATCTTGTGAAACTAGTATATAAGCCAATGTAACTCAATGTAATGAAATGAGAGAAACAATGTAAATATTATAGTATGAAGTATTAATGGAGAAACCCAAACTTAATTTCTCTCTTCCAAAATCAGTTTCTCTCTTTCTACACTTCTATTTGGCCAATTTATTCCATAATCTGTGTTATCATCTTCACATAGTGAACTACGTGTCGTTTCAATGGATGGATGCCCATCTTGCACAATTTGCATGAGTAATTACAGTTTATCTCACTTTTCTAGTTTACTGTTTCGAATTTGCACCAGAGTTAAAGTCCATCACTGATATGTTTATATTTATAAGTTGTTTTCACCAATTAGTTTTGATTTGCTGTTAAGAATTGCGTACTTAGTTTCACATTGTTCAACTTTTTGCTACGAGTCAAGTCTTCTTGTTTAGCATTCGTTTTCTTTTGTGAATTTGTGTTGATTACGACTACTAATATATTTGAAATTTTATCTCTTTTCTTAACACATTGTAATCTATTTTCTCCTACATGTGTAATAGTTATGTTAACAGAATCTAGAATATTCTTTTTGTAATCTATTTTCTCCTACATGTGTAATAGTTATGTTAACAGAATCTAGAATATTCTTTTCATAATTTCATGATATCACAGTGCCCTAATTCAACAAGATTTGTCTCCATAATTCATGATGTAATAAGCCTTAATTTCTCTCCTGAATTTAAGCTAAAATTAGACTCCTTAATTTAGGCTGTAAATTATCTTGTACTTGGGCTTGATTAGGCTTGATTTACTCTATCTTGTAACTATAAAGAGGCCCAATAGTAATACACAAAAATTTACAAGCTCTTTAACATGGTATCAGAGCAATAATTTTCTAAGTTTGATTCACTTTATGTCCAGTAGTTCTGTCTCTTGTTTGTGTAGTTCTATATGCACTCTTCTTCTTTAATAGTTTGTTTGTGTAATTCCATCTAAATTAAATCTCTCTTAACATGGATTCCCACCATCGTTTAACAGTAAAACTTGACGGGAAAAACTATTTTCTTTGGGCATCCTATTTTAGAAATTTTCTAAAAGGTCGAGATCTTTGAGGCTATGTCGATGGGAAAGTTCACAAGCCTACTGAAGGATCCACTTTCAAATGGGTGATTAATAATGCGAAAATCAAAACTTGGATCACGGAGTCCGTAGATAACTCCATTGCTATCAACCTCAGCCCATACGATACTACTTAGACTATGTGGACATATCCCCAACGAGTTTATTAGCAGAACACCGAGGCTCGAATGTATCAACTCGAGCAAGAGATAAATTCTTTATCTCAAGAATCTCGTAGTATTCAGGAATTTTACTCCTCCATGATGTTGATATGAATGAGATGTATATGATTGATATTGTCATTCCAATAGATGTTCTTGAGACTGACAAAAATAAGGCAAACATCTTGATCACCATAGTTTTTGATGAAACTACGCCCAAAGTGTGAGCATGTTCGTGCTTCCATTCTCAACTGCGATGATAGTTATCATCTTGACAAGATTTTTGGTGAACTTTTTGCTAAAGAAACCTATCTAAAATCCCTTTCATTTGTTCCAGTTGTTATTGAGACAGCACTTGTTGCTAGAACACAAAAAGGGATGCCTTGGGATGTTAATAAAGTTGAGTGCTTCTCTTGCCATGAGATGGGGTATTTTGCAAATCAGTGCAGGAACAAGAAAGGAAATACTAGTGGAGAACTCTTCTGTCTTATTGCAAGGAAGAAGGCCATCTAATTGCAAATTGCAAAATCCGACCTCCACGCAAACAAGGAAATCTCCCTCTCCTATTGTGACTGCGGATCCCTCTCATACTGCACCATCTCCCTTTCCTATTGCAACAGCGGATCCAGCCCCTTCCCCTGAGCTTATTCAACAAATTATTCAGGTTCTTCAAGCTTCCAACTTTGGTAAGATTTTGGTGTCACCCATCATATGACAGGAAATCTGAATACTTTTCACCAAACAAATCCGTATGATAACCAATGAAGCATTGTTGTTGCCAATAGAGAAAGTCTTCATGTTACACTGATTGGTTCTTCAGAAAATTTCTCTTCCAGACTCTAATTCTTTATCTCTATCTAATGCTTTCTATGTGCCAAATTTATCAGCAAATTTAATTTCCATCGGTCAACTTGTGAAAAAACTTGTTTGGTCTCATTTTTCTCTTCTAGTTGTCTTTTTAGCCACATAATGTCCACTTATAGGTAATAGTGAGTTGAGTACCATACTACCATATGACTATAGTACTGGGTCGACTTTGATATCATTGATAACAACTGAAGTCATATCAAGACTCAATCTACCGTCAAGAATACCTAGGTCATCTTGCCTTACCATAGGCTACCACCAAAAAGTCATGATATGTGTTAGAATATGTTAGGTGGGAAAACATGTTTCCATGTTTTCCTCCTCATGTTATCCTCTCCATGTTTTTCTATATTGTGTGCTATCCTATTTCCTATATAAACCAATATAATGCTATGTAAATACAACAATGAATTAGAGAGTAATATTAGATAATGGAATTATTCCTATTCCTTATACTTATTTGTTCTATTACATGAACACTCTTAGAATCTCTCTTTCAACACCTAGGTCATCTTGCCTTACCATAGGCTACCACCAAAAAGTCATGATATGTGTTAGAATATGTTAGGTGGGAAAACATGTTTCCATGTTTTCCTCCTCATGTTATCCTCTCCATGTTTTTCTATATTGTGTGCTATCCTATTTCCTATATAAACCAATATAATGCTATGTAAATACAACAATGAATTAGAGAGTAATATTAGATAATGGAATTATTCCTATTCCTTATACTTATTTGTTCTATTACATGAACACTCTTAGAATCTCTCTTTCAACAATATGTTATGTTACGTACTCTTCATAATCAAGTTAAGACGTTCTATATAGTCTAATTTACCCCTTAACATCTTCTGATGTTAGACTATCATATTTTAGAGAATTTCGCAGCATAATACTGCAGTAATATAGGAAAAATGTGCAACTTACATGATGATACACTTTTCTCCAATTACCATGTAACATCTTTGATCTTGATAGGGGTGTTTGAATATATGCAAGGACAAACTCATCTTAGCCCTACTTGGCATCCTACAAATTAATGGAGAGAGCCAAGTGCGTACTCTAAAATGATGAGGTGTTATTATTTCTTTATATCATAAATACTAGTATAATTAAAATTTATTATTTCCTACTATGTTAGATAATTAGGAGTTTTTTTCAAGTTATCAGTAATTAATTATAAATTATGTAATTTGTTTCTTACTATAACTAGGTTAATTAAAACACTAATTATATGCCTACTTACAGCTGTCTTCTATTCATTTTTCATATAACATTAAATAATACTAGATGATAGTCTTTTGTGTGTGTGTGTGTGTTTTTTTGTATGATTGAACATAGATATCGTGTATATTCTCTCTAATTTTTTATAGATAGAACTTTGTAGAGGCTTATATAATCTCTTAAATTTTCTAATATTAATTTGAAGTCTAAGCTCGAGAATCTTTAAGTAGCATTTGGTTACCATTTCTTTCCTAGGAGCAAAATGAACTAGACAACATAATGAATTGGGAACGATTGAAATGGGAATGGTCATCTACTTCTTAGGGAAGTTTTACCAGAAAGTAGCCAATAGACTCAACTTCTTACCTAGAGTTTGGGGGTATCTTATTGCTAGATCAACGAACTCTAACGCAAGATTTTTTAAACCAACTACTATACCAGTGCGTAAAGATAGTGATACAAATGTTAATTTGGATATTGATCTTTAAGGATTGTTTCTTTTGATGTTAAACAAAATAAAATGATTAAAAGACAACAATATCCCTAAGTATTAGAATTCAAAAAAGAAAAAAAAAACTTTTAAACTTTTAAAATATAAAAAGTCAAAAGAAGCTTAAATAAAAATTAAAACTTAAATAAAAATGGCAAAGGTAAGAACTAACACTAAAATTAAAATTAAAATTAAAATTGTAATTAAAAAGTAAAAGTAAAATTTTAATTCATAAGTAAAAGTAAAAAATTTATTAAAATTTTAATTAATAAAATTAAATTATAATCAAATTAGGGTAGGGCGAACCAATTATATATTGGAGAATGTTTGAGTAATTGTGCGATGAAATTTGCCATGTATATTAGATTCTTAAAGGAGGTGTTTGAAAGTGATAATTTGACCCTCTGAGGACTATTACGAGACTTATTGATAGGTGTGTTGATATTTCTTATTTTAGGCTCATTGTTGAGAATTGCCTGTAGTTCAGAAGCTCTTTTGAGTCAGTTACCTTCTCTCATGTGAAGCATTATGCTAATCGCATTGCATGTGGGTTAGCTAGCTTGGTTCAATCAACTGTTTTTTTCTTTTTCAATGTACTGTTTGAAAGAGATTTCCATTTCTCTTCTTTCTTTTGTAGATGCTCAAGCTTAATAAAATTTCAGCCTTTGCGGTTAAAAAAAAAAAGAAAAAAGAAACAGTAGTTCCGCCGCAACAATTTGCCTTCATTCAAACCACAAAGGATTAACTGCATATCTAACCCCGAAATATACATCCTTTTGCACTTGGTGTATTCACGGGTTCAAAAGCTCTCGTCCCTCTATTCAAAGCAATGTTAAATAAGCACGAAGGACCCATTTTAGATTTTCGACAAATTTTTTCGACCAGTTTTTTCGTCGGAAAATAGACATGTGTCCTAATTTAATATTTAAATACGTTTGACCATATAAGTACCATAGTTGACTTACTAAAATTATAAAAATACATAGAAGAAAAAAACGACAATATATTAAAGGTGTACAAAAATGCGTACATAATTAATATTTAACTAACCAAGTAAAGTAATTAACTCAAATAATTAACATACTAATTGATTCAAATAAAATAATTAACTAAACAAATTAAGTCAAATAAATTACTTAATTAAACTAATTAAATAAAATAAAATTATTAGCAAACTAATTACTCAAAAATAAAATAAATAATCAAATTCATCAACTCAAATACAATAATTCACCTCAATGATTAGTCCGAATAAAGTAGTAATAAAAATAATAATAACAATCAATTAACATTAACAAGATAAAAATAAAAACAAAAGTAAAAGTAAAATAAAACACAATGAATTGCCATCTCTGGTTTGGAGTTCTTCCCTTTTCCCGACTTTTTCTCCCTTCCCGTCCCCTTCCTCGTCCCTATTCTTGTCACCGTCTAAACAATAGTCTCTCAACCATTTTTTTTTGCCACGATTTAGTATTCTTTTCGTAGATCTAATTGTTATGAAGCTTCAAAGATTGGATTGCAATGACAACTTGTTTTTACAGATCTAGATTAGTTTTTGTTGTTGAGTATGTATTTGATTGGCGTATTTGAGTATTTATTTCATTTTAATAGGAAGCATTTAATTTGTTTAGGAATTAGAGAACAGGAGCAACAACATCGTAGTGATGTAGTATCTCATTTGGTATTGCAACTGGGTTCCATTTTGATGTTTGATGCTATCAGAAAGTGAGAAATTCAAAGGCTGAGAGAATTTTAGGTATTTGATATTTAATTATTTTTAAATTAATTTTATACAGTCAAACGTAGAAAAATACGGTCAAATCGTATTTGTACTCCTGCCAGAACACGTGGCAATTTCAACCACTTTTTTTGCTGAAAATAAGACGAGTATCAGTTTTGGGAGGATCGAGTTACTTTGGATAGCGGTATTAGAGATTTTGAACCTGGGGTGCCAAGTGCAAAAGGGTGCATAGTTTAAAGTCTGATATGCAATTAACCCTATAAAGAAATGAAACTACTCCCTTCATTTTACTTTTATCCATCTTTTCAAAGAATTTTTTTTCTCTTTTGGCTGAATGACACTTTTCTCCTTTTAAGTTGCCACCCACTTTTAAAGTCGTCTTTAAAGTTTATTTTTTGTCAGTTGAGTCATTAAAGTGACATTTCGTATTTCGTGTCAATTCTATTCCTTTTCCCAATTTCACTTAAACTCGCCCAAATTTTGACCCGACCCGCCCCATTTTGACCCAACCCATTTTATTAAGGGCAGTTATGTCTTTACTATTATTATATGTATTCTTAATATTACAAATTCAAAAAAAAACTAAAAATAGAAATTAAAATAAATAAAAAAACTATTTCAATTTTTTGGAAAAAAGAAATTAAAAAGTTTTAAAAATAATTATTATTTTCAAGAAAAAAATATAAAATTTTATTTTTTTAAAAATGAGTAAAGTTTCATAAAATATAGATTCAAAAAATTAAAGTTTAAAATTTTTAATTCTTGATTATTTTTATGAAAATTTACTCATTTTTAAAAAAATAAAAATTTTCTAATACTTTAAAGTCTTATAACTTTTTTTGAATCTATATTTTATGAAACTTTACTCATTTTTTTTTTAAAATCTATTTTTTCTAAAAATAAAGTTTTTTTGTGTTTTTTTTAATCTATATAAACTTTACTCATTTTTTTAAAAATGAAAAAAATTCAATTTTTTTCTTGAAAAATAATAATTATTTTTAAATAAAAAATTGGATTAGTTTTTTTTATTTATCTTTTATTGTTTTTTGTATTTTAATTTCTATTTTTAGTTTTTGTTTTTAAAATTTCTAATATTAAGAATACATATAATAATGGTAAAGACATAAAAAAAAAATTCTGAAAATAAAGTTTTAAAAAAAATTGAAAAAATTCTACTTGCCTTTTGAAAATAAAGTTTTATTTTTGAATCTATATTTTTTGAAACTTTACTCATTTTATGAAATTTTATGCACAATTAGTGAAATTAAATTAGAAATAATAATTAATTTTAAAACTTTTTAGCTTTTTTTTAAAAAATTGAATTAGTGAAAATTAGGGTTGGGTCAAAATGGATCGGGTCTTGTAGAGCTTGTTTTTCCTTTTTGTGGGACTTGTTTTTTTCATGAGATGACCGATTTCTTTCTCTTTTATGAAGGGATTTCATTATTATTTCTTGGGAGATTTGGCTTTCTGCATTTGGGATATTTTTGTTTCTTCGTTTGGGAGATATTTTTATTCGTTCGTGAGACTTTTTTGGTGCGTGAATTGTTGATTATAGATTATTCAAATTTGGGTGTGGTGTTACCATAGCAGTTTGTTCTTCGGTTATTCGTGTTAAAGAACGGTCGAGATCTGTATATTCTATCATTATTTTTGGGATATGACTATATTTCAAAAATTTATATGGTATTCACTATGATTAATCATTTTTCCTAATTATTTATTATTTTTTTAAATAATTATTATTTCAATTCTTTTATTGTAATACTTTAATATATTTTAATCATTTGGAGGTTTGATAAAAAAAATACCAAGTCATAAAATTACATGAACTAATTAGACCTGACAATTAATATGTGACGGTTAAAACCGTAAAACAAACAATAATATAAACATGATGATATATATATGTTTTAATTTAATGGAGCTTAATGTATGTACAGGTGTGAACATCCAATAGTACTGTGTGTATGTATATATAAACAAAAGCATCATGTTGCATGGGAAGAAACATGAAAATTGAATGTGGGACATAGTGAAAGGATAACCAAAGGAAAAGTTAGCATAATATGCATGGATGTTCTAAAGCTTAAACACCCAACAAAGCACAACAGAAAACTAAGCAAAATCTTGCGACAATTTGATGGCAATTGAAACTTGAGGAGGAAAGGCATCAAAAACCCCAAACTTCAAGGGTAAAAAGTACAATCAAGCAGGATAATAATCATAGTTTTAAGATAAAATTGACTTTCTTTTTCCTTTAATTTTATGCATGTATGTATTAGTTAAAGACATTATAATTAAATACATAAAGAACGAATTGAAGAGATAAAATTTGAGTGTACGGATGAAAACATAATGGGGAGAAAAACCTGTGCCAAAAGAGGACTAAAAATACACAACTATTCACCTTCTTGGACTATACCTCTAAGCCAACTTGGTTAAAAGGTACCACCAAATAGATCCCTTGCACAAAATATGTTTTGGAACTGTTTTCTTTTCTTTCTTTCTTTTTTTTTTTTGCTACTTTTTGGAACTGTTTTCTTGTTGTGATGATACACACATTATACATCAAATAAGTTTTGTGTAAACATGAAGGGACAATTTGGTCAAGTATGGTGTCTATATTGCATTTCTATATAAACATGAGGGGATAGTTTGATTCAGTTTTGCAATATAATGAACAACTCAAAGTTCTTTTCATCATTATATAAAACTTAATCAAACTGGATCTTGAATGGATTGGGCCAAATGTTTTAAAAAGGAAAAACTGAAGAACAGGCAACACTTCTTTATCAATCAATCAATATAAAAACATAATAAGACAGACGAATTAGTTTTGTTGAGTACCCAAATCGACTCAGTAGCTTTTCTTTTCTTTTTTGTCAAATCAATAATTCAAGAATTTTTTTAATTTTACTAACATGCAATGTATGCCCCGATTAACATGCCATGTAATAATTCATTAATCTTACTAGCTACAAACATTGTATTTTAATTTTTACTTTTGGACTTACCAAGGAAATATTCCAATAGTATGATCATTAGATTTCCTAATTCATACCTAATTAATATAAAATTATCTCATTCAAGTTGCTTAAAGATAAATAGGACTCTACTACACCAAATTACACCCAAAATTTTTACAAGATTACTATGGATCAATAACATGCTCTCTTGAAATATAAATATTTTCTTTTCAAATGCCAACATAACTCATATAAATGTTATTATTAGTATCATTATAAATATTCTTTCAAATATATTGTTTCTAAAGCTTGCTCCATATGTGATTTTTAATGTTTATCCGTGCAAAGTTATCAAGCTTATATACGATTGGATGGTGAGAGAAGAAACACACCACACACCTATACATATATATATATATATGTATGTATATATACATCTGTCACTCACCTTTCAGACTGATGCCTACAGAAATATCTTAATTTGGTCTCCTCTCAAGTCAACAAAGATTTGGTTCTTAAAGCAAAAACAAGTTTTGAGATCTATTTTATCACTTAAGTCATCCTTTTGGAGACGAAGGGAATATCATCAGATACTGACAGAAGAAACACATCATACACATACATACATACAGACTGATGCCTACAGAAATATCTTTGGTCTCCTCTTCAGTCCGCAAAGATTTGGTTGTTAAAGCCAAACAAGTTCTGAGATCTGGTTTTATCAAAGTACACACAAAGATCTAGAGAGGGAGGGATCATGAAACCCTACCAGACAAAACTCAGACCTTCATACATATGCATGGTACAAATTAAACATAAAAACAATTTAATGAAACAATTCCACTATTTGAACTCATATAATACCAAGAACATAATTGAAATTTTAAATATACCCATATGGATGTAATTCAAGAAATAGCATAAAATAAAATCATAACTTTAACTAGTAAATCACTCATAAAGCTTGAGTCTTGCAACAAATATATACATATATATAGATATATAAGACATCATATATATATCTTGAAAAAAGAATTAAAGCATTATTTACCTGGAGCTAGAAAATTCATGGAGCTTGCCTCTTGGAGAGAAGATAATCAAAGCAACCTCAGCATCACAAAGAACAGAAAGCTCAAAGGCTTTCTTTAACAGCCCATTTCGCCGTTTCGAAAAGGTCACTTGCCTGCTTGTCGCGTTCTCTATACGCCTCATCTGAGTCTTGCCCCTCACCATTTTCAATCAAACCTTCCAAAATTATCAACACCCACAATTAAAAATCAAAACCTTACCACTTAATCATAAACCATCAACAAATGCATACATATATATAAATATATATAAACGGAGATGAGTAAAATAAGAAGAGTAAAGTAAAGAAGAACACAAGGGTATATATATAAACTGAAAAAAAAAAAAAAGAATGGAAGAGAGAGAAAACTTACAAAACAGGCACGCAAAAAAAAAGAAAAAAAAAGAAGCAGAGAGTGGGTTTAGAGAGGAGAGAGAATAGGCCTAAAAAGGGTAAGAAACAAATTTTGAGGAGAGAGAAGAAGGAAGGGGAGAGAGAGATCTAAAAATACCCAGAAAAACAAAATAGCCCAATAATGGTTGAAAACAGAGGTGAGTTTTTTTATATTGATTGATTGATTGATTCTTAGCCCTTTTATATGGGTTTTTCACCAAAATGAAGGGCAAAGACTCAAACTTTAACATTACCCATATTTCCTTTTTCATTCACACATATATATATATATACATATACACACACTCCCCCGTACCCACCTGATCTACTAGTCTACTATTTTCTTTATTTTCTCGTTACTCTGTTTTTTATCTTTATTAAGCTTCCCACAATCCCCACCAAATAAATGAAAAGAACTGGAAAGGTAAAAAAATATTAGTATATTTCTGATGAAAATCCCATCTTTTTGCTTATTTTGGTAAACCCACGAAACAAACAAGATGGAAATAGAAAGAGGGTGGAGAAAAAAGAGGAGAGAGAAAATTTGTTGGTTGAAAAAGCTCAAGATGAAAGAGAGAGAGAGAGAGAGGAGTTTTATAAATTTGGGGGCGTCCGTACAAGTTTAGGAGCAACCCATCAAACAGTACCGGTTTGTAGGGAATGGACCAATAGGAAATCGAAAACGCATCGGGTTATTATGATTTGTGGGTATCCTTGCCGTTGTCAATGTGGGGACAAACAGTCCTTTGTGGGTCCCACGTGGGTCCCACCGTGTCTTTTTCTATCTCTCTCATATGACATTTCACAGTAGCCTTCAATTCTGGTTTCTTACCAAATGGAGATAAATGAAAAGTAAGTTACATATGTGTCCTCTTTGGTTCATTTAACTACATTTGTAACCTTAATATATGTTGTTTAATAGTAGTAGTAAGTTTGTTTATTTCCATCCGTTCAAAAATGGGTAATGTTATTCACTTGTTTTGGCAATATATTTTTTGAGTAATTTTATGTACACAAATTGTGATAACATATACATTATATTTATTTTCTTTGTCTGTGCACAATTATTTGTGTATCATTTGAGCGTATAAAGTTACTCATATTTTTTCACAGGCAAAAAATAAAAGATTTGTTGTGTTTGTATACTTTGATAGTGATTAAGATGTTGTGATCGTCAATTTTTTCTGTAACACCATCTCAATATACATTGTATAAAAAAATTTCAAGAATTTTTTTTCGCAATTCTTCAGACAACTATCAACCATCTTATGTTTCATAATTTATAATCGCATGCATATAAAATGATTATCTTTACTTTTTAGAATGGAAAATTTGAATGAATTAAAGTGTTGAAAATGTGATGAAGGATTTAGAATGAAAATTTTGAATGAAATGTTGACAATGTGATGAAGAATTGAGACAATTTTTTTCTTTGTTTCATATTTATGAACCCCAAAAAGAGAAAAGAAAAGAATCATAATATATACAACATTATGCTACTATATAATATATGGGAAAAATAAAAAAGATAAAAAGGAAAGTGGTGAGAGGACGAAGAATATTATAATTAACTAAATTAAGTTTGTTAATTGTCAATACTAAAAAGATCATGATATGCACGTGTCATTTCAAACGAGGAGGTCTGAACAGTAGCTGTGCTATCGAGAAAGGTCTTTCGTTATTTTAATTGGACTAGTTAATTAAATAAACTAGTGACAGTCCGTACGCATACGTGTATAGATTATATAAGATAAAATAAAAAATTTATAAAATATAAAAATTGATATAAAAAAAGATAAAATAATAATATATTTAAAATTATAGAGACAAAAGAATTTTTTAAAAAATAAAAAAATGTGAGACAAATATATTAAACTTATAAAAAAAAGCTCCCATAAAGGTTTTTTTTATATATATATATATATAAGTAGTACTATATTTAGCATATTTTAATGTATGTGTTTTATTAGTTTAAGCTAAAGTTGATGCTGACACCTGTCAGCACTTGAGCAAGTAGTAAGTAAGAATTGGCTTCCTTTTACGTGCATTGGCCTAGGTTTTGCCCTTTCTGGCCTTTGCCTTCACATTCAAGCCACTCTTACCTAGCTAGAGAGAGAAGCTAATCAAGTGTGTGTTTGAGTTTTTGTGAGAGAGTAGGGTTTCGATTTTCTTTTAGTGAAGATATTTATTTATTGATTAGTAAAAAAGAAGAAATAAATGAAAATTTATTATATTAATTGATCTAAAAACAAAAAGCAAATTTATAAGGTCGAATTAACAACTAATTATGATTTAATAAAATCAAGAACCATTTAATAAAAAATGAATAAGAACACAACAAATTATAACTTTTTCTAGACAAAAATATTATTCTCGACGAAATTCTTGATGGAATTAATTTCAACCAACTTATTTTTGATCGAATTTTTGATAAAATAATCAGTCAAAAATAAATTATTTCTGATGAAAATGGATTATTTTCGACAAAAATAAAATAAAATTGTGAGCCTTTTAAGTTCTACTAAGTAAAGTGGGATCATGCCTCGGCAGATTTTGTAATTTTTTTGGATATTTTAATAAATTTTCATTCAATTGAATGTGAATGTTACTTACTATACACGAAATTTGAGAAAATATTAATTTTTTAATGAAAATATCAACTCTCTATATTTAATATTATGAAAATAGACTACTAGCAAAGAGGAAAGGCATGTTACAGTCTTGCAAAAGATCTAATTCTTCTCATGTCTTATTATTTACAGGAGTCTTGTAAATTAATAATTTTCGTATCATATTTGACCTAAATAATAGGTTTAATATAAATTCTAAAATATTAGCATTATTAAAGTGATTAATAGAAAATGAGGGTGCTTAGTGTGTGTGAGAAAGAAGATAGTGTTTAGGTTATTCTCTCTGGTCAATAATGTTGGTTCTCAAAGACACACTATAATCTAGAAAGGGGGATTTAAATAAATTTTTAAAACTTTTGATTTTAAATGAATTACGAGATGATTAATTAGGCAAGTTTATTTACTTAAACACAACGGAAAATAAGTTTAAAAAATCCCTTTAAAGATTAATGAAATGTCTCAATTCTAAATTTAGTTTAATATGGAATTAAGTCACACACAACAATGAAATGAACTGCAAAAAAAAAGTAAATACTGAAAAGTAAATAACACAAGAGATTTTTAAGTAGTTCGGAGTATAAATGACTCCTAGTACAATCTTTTACTCCACGAGTAGGAAATTCACTAAGGATGCTTGGGGGGTTACTAAGACCAGATCACTATGATCAATTACAACTAAATCACTAAGATTCCTTTGAGTCACTTAGTCTCGACAAGGGTTACTTAGACCTCTTCAAGTCACTTAGAATTGGTAACAAGATGGTCACTTAGACCAATGAATCACAGAAAAGAAAGGTGATTTCTGAAGCACTATTAAGTTGCGTTTAGGCTCAGCAACTGAATGACTTAGTAGTAGAATAAGTTGTTCTTCTTTCGTAGAGTAGAGTTTTTGTCAGAACTTGGGCAGAGGTTCAACTTGTAGTATATGATTCTTATTTGATTTGAATTTCTTTGCCCTTTTTATAATCCTCTTTGAGAGCTTCCCGTTGTAAAGTTGTCGTTGTGTATTTAATGCTCAGATACTCAAAGATTTTAATGTTAACCTTCAGGAGAGCTATTTCAGCTTGTTTTTCAGCTTTGACCAGTCACATTAATCTATTGCTTTACCAACCACATGGGTGCTGTCACATCACCAAGTTAGCTATTAGACACAATATATTCTGATCTTCGATTTCAACTAAGGATGTTTGGCAATTATCTTGAGTTCTTCAATTTGCAACGTTCCTCATTGTCAGTCGTGTGTCAGACTTAACATCCTCTAAGAATTTAACTAATCGTTGAACTATGTAAAGACCGTAGAGTATTGAGATTAATTCACTTAACGATCTGAACTCTGCGTTATGCTCAACGAAGCTTGTTCTACGAATATAGAGTTGTTCTACGATTTGCTCTCAGTGATGCTTGCTCTACGATTATTCAATCATTCTGCGATCCATACTTCACTTTTGCATTCTTAGAGTGAACTCTACAATTTGATTGTGAGCTTTGCGATCTTGTCTTAACTCTGCAAACTTCTGGCAGACTTTGCAATCGTGCATTGAATGTTTCTACGATAGAGAGATCGACTCTTCAATTTACAATACACTTTAGAATTTGACATGGTAACTTTACGATCACCCAACTTGATTAAACGATCAATTATATCCTATTATTTGTACATTAATTCAGTACATAAAATCAACCTAACAAGTTTAATCTATTTATTCTATGTCTTTGTATATCATATTCTCATTAAGGACTTTACAAAAATTACTTAATACAAATATACATTAATCACTTCATCATGCATATATCATCATATATCAAATTTAAATATGCAGACTCTAACAATCTCCCCTTATTTGATGATGACAAAACCAATCGTTTCAAAGCATTCATCACTTATACGATGCAATTGCTTTGAAATTAAGTAAACGTGACTTAAGATATAATGAGCAACTGTATTGCTAGATCAAAAGAATGAATTTATTAATGTATTCAGAATATAAAGAAAAAAATTTACACCGCACGAATGAATTTACAATGAATACATATACTTTTATTTATCTTCTCCGTCTCTTGCTCTTCGGAGGATCCCTCTTTTTAGCTTTTATACATCGCTTGTATTGCTCCCTTACTTTAGCATCCTTTCTCTGAATCTCCTCCATAGAATCTCTTGGGCCAAGATAAGGCATCTCAATTCTTTATTCCCCTTCCATGTGAATCCCATAAAGATGTTTATTGATGTATATTGGTTCACCCTGTGGGAGTTGCGTGTCGGTTGGCGTTACTATACTCGATGACTTAGGCCTTGAAGTGGAGGAATGGCCACGATTTATGGGGAGTGCAATAGGAGTTCTTGAGGAAGGAGGTTGAATTGATATATGTTTGTTTTGGAACTTGCCTCCTCTCTCTTGTCTCCCCTTACTTGTTCTCTTCCCCTTTTTATCAGCATCTCTTTCATGGTAAAGACCATCGACCTTGTAAGAGAGTTGTTTGATGCTTAAAACAAACTCTTGCATCTGTTCATGGGACATATATTAACTCTATTTTCTTGTTGCCTGGCTTTAGATTGATCTAGTTACTAATGAACAAGGGCCACAACATTATCTGTACAATCCATGAAATTGAGCACTATGCCTTAGAAATCATTAAACGAAAAGCTGAGGACGAACACTTTGTTGGAGAGGATTTTCATAGATTCTACTTGAGTTTGCTGAAAGGTGACGACGACAGCCTTGTGAGCAGTTATCTCCTTTAAGAATACATCATCATTTTTCTTAAGATTTTCAGTAATATCCTTAAAGAGATCTTTCATGCGATTGCTAAACTCCTTGACCATTTCTCTAGCGACTTTGGAAGCAATTTCATTAATGAGCTTTAAGCTTTTATGTATCGCAGCTGATGTTTCTTCAAGACCTTGATTTAGCTCATCCACAATGAGGTTCATTAATTCATCCAGTTGGGGCTTATAAGAGATAACAGAGACACGTTCAAGAATTTGCTCTACTATAGCTTCTGATCCAACCTTATCGCTCTGAGAGAGAGAGATAAAATAGCTAGAGTAAGGTCAAAATATTCATTGTTAGAGGAGGAAAGTATATTTATATGATAGGTTGGAGGTATATCTGACTGTATAGTATTTATTGGTGATGAATGCATATCTGACTCTACAATATAAATGGGAGAGATATAGGTGGTGTATATGCAGAACGAATGTGTATAGGAGACTAAGTATTATTTACATCGATCATAAGATGTTAGGACTCTACAATTGGAGAGTTGGGTGTTTGTACATCAGCCATAGAGTGTTGGGACTCTATGACTTGAGAGTTTAGATTTTATACATCGATCGTGGGGTTTTGGGACTCCACGATCACAGACTCACGACTTGAACTTGAGAATTACTCAGAAACCGTAGTATGAGACTCTACGATTTTTTCATAGCAAGAAAAGAATGAAGGAGGGAAATGAATAACAAATAAAGCATTTAGAACAAAAATTACCTTATTGTATGTATAGGTAGAAAAAAGAGGGTTCATTGCAAATCATCTTTGTAGCAAAAGAAAGAACCCTTGGGAAGTTTTGAGCCACTAGCTTCTAATTTGGAAATCTTGAGTAGTTCCATCTGATGAAGCTTTGATCTCCAGATGCTGCTGTTTTCCCTAATGGCATGAAGTAAAGTAGTTGTTCATTATCAAATTAAAGATAGTGGTTCTTTCTGTCTACTTCAATGTTGGAGAAGTAGTCAAAAAGCTCATTAGCGCTCATGGAGAGTAAGCATATTCGTCCTGCCCCTGTTCCTACGAACTTGTCAAGAAAGTGGTTGTCTGGATTTTCTTCAGTTTCTAGCACTCTCTCTTTTTGAAGGTGATTTTCACGTGCTTTAATTTCCCTCCTTTTTGTTCAGCGACTGGATGGATAGCGTAGAGTAATCTTTTAAGAAGTAATTAACTATAGGATATCTCTCTGTTGGACAACCCACTCTACGAACACCTTGGCTTTACGAACCATTCTACGAACTGGTTCACTCTACGAGCCATTCTACAAATTTTTTCGAATAGTCCATCACTCTACTAACTATAGAGTGCTTTACGAACTGATCTCTGCTTGGGCTATTCTACGTTCTTCACTTGCATAGTTAGTAACTCCCAAGACATAATACTAAGGATGCATATTTAACATTCCAAACTTACTAATTAATTTATTAAATTTGGATTCATCTAATGGTTTTGTGAACACATCAGTAAGTTGGTTTTCAGTTGGTATGAAATGTAATAATATATTTTCATTTTGCACATGATCTCTAATAAAATGGTATCTGATGTCTATATGCTTAGTCCTAGAATGCATGACAGGATTATGAGTTATGATTATAACACTAGTATTATCACAGAATATAGGAATAAATTTTAGATTAAACCCATAGTCAGGCAGTTGATTCTTCATCCACAAAATTTGAGCACAACATCTACCCGCAACAATGAACTCAGCTTCTGCAGTTGAAGTAGATACTGAATTTTGTTTCTTGCTGAATCATAAGACAACCTTATTCCCTAACATTTAACAATTACTATTAGTGCTTTTTCTGTCAATCTTGCATTCTATAAAATCTGTATTTGTATACCCAATTAGATCAAAGGAAAACTCCTTGGTATACTACAATCCCAAATGTGGAGTACCATTGAGATATCTGAAAATCCTTTTCACATAAGTTAAATGAGATTCGTTATGATTAGATTGAAATCTAGCACAAATATAAGTAGAGTATATAATATATGGCCTACTAGTAGTTAAATATAGGAGATCCTATCATACCTCTGTATTGAGCTATATCAATACATTTATCATTTTCATCCTTATCAAGCTTGGTTGTAGAGGTCCTAGGAGTTTTCTTTGGTGTGGTTGATTTCATGCCATACTTCTTAAGTAAATCTTTGATATACTTGGCTTGGTTGATGAAGATCTCTTCATCAGTCTACTTCACTTGAAGTCTAAAGAAGAAACTCAGCTCACATATTATGCTCATCTCAAAATTCTGCATTAGCTTAAAAAATCTCTCACACAACTTTTCATCAGTAGAACCAAAAATGATATCATCTACTTATATTTGTACTAATAGAGTTTTATCCTTGTGCTTCCTAAGAAATAGTGTTGTGTCTACTCTACCTCTAGTGAATCTCTTTTCAATTAGAAAATTAATGAGTGTTTCATATCATGCCCTAGGTGTTTGCTTTAAACCATAAAGAGCTTTATCTAATCTATAAACATAATTAGGGAGAGTTGGACTAACAAACCTGGAGGTTGTTCAACATAAACCTCTTCTTGAAGTTCTCCATTGAGAAATGTTCTCTTAATATCCATTTCGAAGACTTTAAGCTTCATATGGGTTGCATAGGCTAGAAACATTCTGATGGCTTCCAATCTGGCAACATGAGCAAAGGTTTTATCATAGTCGATCCATTCTTTTCTTAGAATAACCTTTGGCCAGCAGCCTCGCCTTTTTCCTTATAATCACACCATCTTCATCCATCTAGTTTCTGAAAACTCATTTCGTGCCAATGACTATATGATCTTTTGGTCTTGAAACTAGCCTCCAAACTCTACTTCTTTCAAACTGGTTCAACTCCTCTTGTATAGCTTCAATCCAACTTGAATCTTCCATAGCTTTATCAATCTTCTTAGGCTCCATTTGACAGAGAAAACTTACGTAAAATCATTCATTTTAAGTAGCCGACCTTGTTTTGACTCTTGTATTGGTATCCCCAATGATTAGGTCGTGGGTGTGATCTCTTGCCTATCTGCTTCCTACTGGGACATCTGTCTTTGTGCCTTATTATCTGAATCCTTTAATATCTGGTTCATATTCTACAGTTTCATCAATTCGTAGAGTTCCTATCTCAGGAACTAGTGACACTACGATATCCTTGTCTGGTGCTACGATCGTCAGGTCTGGCTCTACAGCTTTAACTTCTCCGATCGTGAGGTTCTCCTGCTCTGCGATCTCATCAAATTATACATCTCTGTTTGGTTCTCCTAGGTTATTTCATCGAAGGTAACATGGATAGAGACTTCAACGCTCAATATATTCTTATTGAGCACTCTATAGGCTTTGCTTTCCATAGAGTATATAAGAAATATCCCTTCGTCTGACTTGGGCTAGAACTTGGTCAAGTACCTCTTGTCGTTGTTAAGGATGTAACATATACATCCAAATACATGGAAGTAACTAATATTTGGCTTCCTTTATTTTCATAACTCGTAATGCGTCTTCTTTAGTGCAGAGTGAATCAAAGATATGTTCTGAGTGTAGTAAACAATGTCGACAGTCTCAACCCAAAAGTATTCGGGGAGATGGGCTGCTACTAGAAGAGTCTTTCATGCCTTAATTAGAGTTCTGTTCTTCTTCTTAGCTACTCCATTTTGCTATAGAGTCCTTGGAGTTGAAAAATTATGATGGATTCCATGATCCGCGTAGAACTGATCTACTTCAAAAAAATCAAACTCTCGTCCATGATCACTCCTTATTGCCTTGATTTTCTAGCCCTTCTCATTCATAACCAACTTGAAAAATTTTATCAGTTGAGAGCTGGTTTCATCCTTAAAGCTTAGAAAAAATACCCATGTGAACCTGGTGTAGTCATCTACCACCACCAATGAGTATCTTTTACCTCCAAGGTTGGCAGTTGAGATAGGTCCAAAGAGATCCATATGCAGCAACTGCAGGGGCCTATCATTGGAGTTAACTGTTTTACTTTTGAATGAGTTTCTCGTTTGTTTTCTAAGCTGACAGGCTTTGCACGGTCTTTCTTTGACAAAACTAAGCTTTGACAAGCCTGAGACTAGATCTTTAGAAGCAAGTTTTGACATGCTCTTAAAGTTTAGGTGGGATAACCTCTTATGCCATAGCCAGCTAACGTCTCTTGAAGTTTTGGCAAAGAAGCAAGTTGTCTCTAATGAACTAAGCTCAGCGAGATTAACCAGATACATATTGCCTTCCCTAATACCAGCCAACTTTAATGAGTTGGATTTCAGGTCTCGAACTTGACACTAATTGTTGAGGAATATGACTTAGTGTCCTTTGTTACATAGTTGACTTATGCTCAGCAGATTGTGCTTCAAACCATCAACATAAGCTACCTTGTTGAACGAAACAACAACAATTCTAATTGAACCATATCATTTGGTTTTCCTAGAGTTGTTGTCTCCAAAGACAACTGCAAAACCATCTTTTTCTCTGAAGTTTGACAAGAGAGCCTTATTGCAAGTCATATGCATTTGGCATCCATTATCGAGATACCAGATTGAGTTAGTAGAGCTCCGTACCTATATCAATAATCATCATTTATTTTGGTACTCAAACTTGCTTGGGTCTTACCTTATTAGTTCCCTTAGGGACCCATATGTTCTTGATTTTGGGTCTATCACATGCAAGATAATAATCATTATGATAACATATGGTAGCTACATGACCATATTTATGACAGGTATAATATTTGATATTATGCATGCGTGAGTATGTGCGTGGATAACTTCTCATCTGAGACACGTGTGAACGATAGCCATTTCCAGCCTTTCTTCTTTATTGGAACTCTTTCTGCTTCCATACCGTTCTACGATTTTGTTGTCTCGTAGAGCGGAAGTCAATTCTATATTTCAGGTCAGGTTATTCGTAGAGTTAGCTTTACCTGACTCTACGATCCTTCGAGTCTTGATCGTAGACTTTGGCTTACTCTTTGATTTCACAAAGCCAAGTCCAGTATGTGATCTATTATTCTTGGGACCAATAATCTGATCCACAAAAATTGGACAATTAGGAGTAATAGGCTTAATAACTTCTTTGGATTTCACAAACACAATGCCTCTATGGGAAAGAGAAACATTGTTATTGTTAATTTCCACAAATTTCTCCACACTTGGATTTGAGGAGGAATCCCCAAATCCTAAACCCGATCGGTCAGAGACAGCTTTATGACTTGTGATCAGGGAGTCCATAGATGAGGAAGATCGATTCCACGTAGATATCGTCTTTTCCAGCTTCTCTATCTTAGAGGTTAAAATCAACTCTTTGTGTGCATTTTGTTCAGTTATCTGCCTCAACCTTGCATTCTTAGTCTCAAGGTTGAAGAGAGAGGCTGCATATTATAGAGTTGTTTCTAATTATACTTGAACTTTCTCTTTCTCCTCTTGAAGAAGAGAATGATCCTTTGATAGAACTCTGAACCATTTCATATATTAATGCAAATCTACAGTTATATCATGCAGTGCAGTTCTAAGATCATTTATATCAACATCAGGAGAGTTAAAATCAAATGCCTCACTGATGTCAATTTCTTGACGATCAGTGGTGTTGCCAGCATCAGTTTCTATGGCCATCAAACAGAGGTTGGCCATATGATTTCCTTCAACCTCACTTGATTCAAAGCTAGAGTCATTGTCTGAGTCGCTCCATGATCATTCAGCGACTAGACCTCTATTTTTCTCCTTCTGAAATTTCTTGTACCCCTTTGATTCCTTCCTTAGGGCTGTCTTCTTCTTGTCTTTCTTTATCTCTGCTCGTAGAGGTTTGGTACACTCTGCTACGTAATGACCTGACTTTTTATAGTTGTAGCACAAATCATTTTCTTGATCTCTGTTGCTGTTGCTTTTGTTGTTGAAGAACTTTCTTGGCCTATTACTTCTGTCTGTGCGCATGAACTTTCTCAATCTTTTGGCCAACAGTGTTATGTCTTCATCATCATCATCATCTTGTGAATCTACTACAGGGGTTTTAGAGCAACTCCTTTATCTTTCTTCTTACTTTCTTGAATGGTTTCTGCTCGCTGATTTAATTCTAGCTCATAAGTAAAGAGATTACCGTAGAGCTTTTGCACAGTCATTCGTGCAGATTCTTTGACTCACAAATAGCAGTGGTTTCGGCATCCCACTTGCTAGGTAGAGCTCTCATGAATTTGATGTTAAAATACTTGTTTGGGTAGCCCTTCCCATATGCTCTAAGAGAGTTGAGTAGTACATTCAATCACTCTGCGATCCGTACTTCACTTGTACGTTTTTAAAGTGAACTCTACGATTTGATTGCGAGCTCTACGATCTTGTCTTAACTATGCCAACTTTTGGCAGGCTCTGCGATCGTGCATTGAATCATTCTACGATAGGGAGGCTGACTCTGTAATTTATAATCGCCCAACTTGACTAAATGATCAATTACATCCTATCATCTATACATCAATTTAGCACATAAGATCAACCTAACAAGTTTGATCTTTCTATTCTAAGTCCTTATACATCATATTCTCATTAAGAATTTTACAAAAATTACTTGGTATAAATATACATTAATCACTTCATCATGCATATATCATCATCAAATTTAAACATGCAGACTCTAACAAATAACCCTAACCTTAATCTTAGACCTAGGGGAGAGTTTTTTTTTTTGAGATGCCCTTTCCTAGACATCTCTTATTTTGATCTAATAAATTATTCTCCTTTTTTGTGGAGTTTGTTTTTTTTTTTTGTGATTTATTTTTTCGATGAAATGATTGATTTCTTTTTCTTTTGTGAGATGATTTCATTATCATCTCTTGGGAGATTTTACTCTCTTTTTGAGAGATTTTTTTCCGTTCGTGAATTTTTTTTCAGTGCATGAATTATTGAAGATTGATTGTTCAGATTTGGATATGACATTATCATGGTTGTTTGTTGTTCCATTACCTATGTTAAAGAACGTTACAAATCTATGTATTCTATTATTATTTTGTCAATATGATTGTATTTTAGGAGTTTATATAGTGTCACTAGCATTGTTGCTATAATTGATCTTTTTTTTAATTATCTGTTATTTTGTTTGAAAAAATTATTATTTTAATTTTTTTATTTTAACTATTTCATTTTTGGTAATAGATTGTCGTTATAATTATTTGATTAAAAAAAGAAAAAGGTTTTAGAATGTGTGTACATTAATGAGAGTTGGACCACTCGGCGTGCGATTCTCTTTTCTTTCTTTAATTTGGAAAAAAAAAAAATTATTATCGAGAATTCACTACTTAAGTAGGCCAGGCAAGGCGGTGGTGGTCCTTCAAATTTAGACCACAGTTTTTTCCAATTGCCTTGAAGTTTGGTATCAAACCATTTCATTATTTTTAATTCCATATTGTGGATTTTAAAATTTCCTCCAATCATTTATAGTTTTTGTTCCCTCGTAGATACACACAGAACTTGTATACATATTCAATACACACAACTTAGATCCCTATATTATCATTATTATGGGGTATTACTCATATTAGTGCAGTAGCATATAAGAAATATTATCTTATTACTTAAATATTGGTTGGGATTCTTTTTTTGTGAACTTTATTTGTACCCTAATATTATTTATAATATATTTTTGTAATAGTGTTTAGCGTAACTTATATAAATAACAAACTTAATTACAAGTGGCTGAAAGAGTGATTATGGTATCATGAATTGTGCAATTATTTAATATTATTTTTAAACATTAAAGATTTCACTCGAACAGATTTGACTAAATAAATAAATCCTTAAATAATTCAATTATTAATAAATTAATATAATTCATTTATATTAAACGGGTCTATTTTCATTAAAATTTTATTAGTAGTTTATTTAATTACTAAGCTAATGTTGTAGGTTTTTGTTAGTTTTATATATTGTAGTGAAAGTTGGAAGTTTGATAGGAAATGATAACAAGAAAAGTAATATATATTGCGAATATTTATGTCAATGTTTTTATTGCTAGTTATGTGGATAAGTAGTATTAGTAAATTTTTTAGAGATATATGTAATAAGTAGAATTCTCTTATAATTTTTACATCTCACATGCATTTATAAATTTTACAATTTTATGTTAACGTAAATTTATCGCAATGCATGATCCTCTGATAAGAAACACATAATAGAAGGGTTAAGGCCTCGGTTCGGTGATAATTGGTAAAGGTCTTCAAAAAGAGTTACTTCTTCAAAAGTAGTGTAATTTTTTTTTCTTCTTTCTTAAAGGCCTTTATATATATATATATATATATATATATATATATAATACCTAAAAAGTCATTAATCCAAGCAACTAAAAATAATCACTAATTAGTAGAAGAAATTTATAAAAATACTGAGATTTCTTCATATAGAATTTTTTATCTAAAATAATAGTACTTTTCTACGACCTAATAAACAAGTATTATTCTTTTTTGTTAATTTTATTTTCCAAATATTAAGGTTAGCGCATGCAAAAAAAAAAAATCAATGATAATTTAGATATTTAAAAATTTATATCTAAGTGTCCATGAAAATTTAATCTTCAAAAAAATAAAAATAAGTCAAAACTCCTTTTTTAGGACGGAAATAGTACTCTGTAATTGTAAAATTCAAGTGTAACACTTTTCTTTAGTAATTTAGAAAATTTACCTTCATTTTGGGACGTAAAATATATTAAAATTTTAAATGTACTTAATTCTTAACTCTATGCATTAGAGTTATGTAATTTCCACGTCAGGCTTTTTAGAAGACTAAAATTACACGTCAACATTTGTATCTGCAAATGGTATTCTCTACTTTTCGGTGGGCATATTTATTTGGATTTTAGGGATATTCTTTCTGCTTAACGTAAATGAAAAATGAATCTTGCATATACTTCTATACAGACTAATTGTCAAAGTTACTTAAAAAGTGGTATTTAAAAAAAATAATAATACTATTACATATTCTTCGTTTAATTAATCATGTTGAATATAAATTAATAATAACTGATTATGTTAATATTTATTATTACAATAGTAAAATTATTTAATCAATTATACTAAATTTAAAAATTTTAATTTTCTCTTAAATTATTTAAATAGTATATTATTATTGTATGATACAAAATATTAATTTTAATTTTATAGGTCATTTTCATATAATTTATTTTTTATTTTTCAAAAAATTATCTCACTTAACGGCTTAAAAGACTTTTGAGCCCCCGGGTCCACAAATGGCCAAACATGCAAAAAAAACATTTATTTTATTCTAACCTTTTAATGACCAAATAGGGTCATGTCATGCACATTCCTATGTAGTCCCAAAAGAGGAAAAAAGTTTATTACGCAAAGCTTTTAGACTTCAAATTTACATCATCACTTTTTTGTTTTTATGACTTCTATATGAAATCAGGCAAATTTGTAAAATTGACCCCTTATGTTTATTTACTGTTGTATTTTATATTTTATGGATATTAAGAATAAAACGATACAATTTTATTAAATTTATTATCATAACTTTATTAATATATCGTTGTCATTTAATTAAATATTTTATCTTAAAATAAATTGTCTAACTAAAGGCATAGAAAACTTTTAATATCGTTATATGTATATCGCTATTACGCTCTCTTCCTTTCCTTTGATCTAACCACCATTTCTGTTACAAACATTTTTTTTATTGACGTGTAAAGACAAGATTTGATTGCGAATAAAACTCAAACTTATTTCTAATACATCGGTGGTGTGCTTTGTTTACTATTATTTCGTACTTTCTTCACTTTAAAGATTTAACTTTGTGCACAAGTGTTTATCTCTATTTCGTACCTTTTTTGTAATATAAATCTAAAAATATTATAGTAAAAATAATATAATATTGAGCTTTTAATGCATATTTATAATTTTGCTCAATCAGACATATATCTAACATATAATATGTCTAGAATATAATTCATACACGCGTCCACATTCCATTTTACACCATGATTAGTGACACTACTATAGTTTAAAGAAGTTATTAACATATTAAATATTATTAGCATATGATATTTTATGCGATGTATATACATGTTTAAGAATCAAAATAATGCATGTACCATCTGCTATGAAAATGACATACACTGACAGAATAACATAAAATTCAATTTCAAGAAGTTTGACTTCCAGAAAATATTTGTCCAACCAAACACTGGAAAAATGCAAACATAATTTCAAAAAGAAAATAATAACTGCACATTTCTAAAATATTTCCTCGAGCCATGAGTTGACATCTTGATGAAAAGAAAAACATGTAATTCAACTTGGTTAATTAATTCCTTGATGGTTCTTTTCCATCCACCTTTCACTTCTAATGCAAAATTTTCCATTGTTTGACAGTTCAAGTGAACAATATCATCCCACCATTATATCTTTCACCCTTTTATACATTTAACGACATAAATATTTCTTTTAGCGACGAAATTAGTGACAACATTTTTTGTGTCGCTATATATAATATTTGTGTCGGTATATATGTATTCAGAAAAATTGGGTGAAAATTGAATGGAGAGAATCCTAATTCAACAATATCAGACAAATGACACAAAAATTAATACCACTGATAAATTTGTATGACAAAATAATTTTTGTAATGAAAGGGGGGAAAAGTATAAGCCGGAAAAATTTCCCAAACAAAATAATGGGAAATTTTTATATGCTTTAACAGACAACTTTCTGTGCCATGTACTACTCTCTCCTTAATGTGTTACTCATTAATGCTTTTGTGAATTTGAAGGGATGAGATGAGAAGAGAAAATATAAAAGGGGAAATGATGGAAAGTGATAATAATTTTCCCTTGTCATGTTTTGAGTTTTAGACAAGAATGAAAGAGATGAGATTTTAATTATATTTTTCTTTGTTTGTGAGTTTAAAAAGAGGAAAGGGAAGAAAAAATATTTTTATTTTTAAACTACATAATTACTATATTACCCTTACATATTAATGTAATAAATGACATGATTTATTTTGAAAGGCTAATTTATGTTGCGTTTGTTCGTTTGAAAGGATGGGAAGGGAAAGTATAGGAGGGGAAGGAATTATAATTTTCTTTTGTCATGTTTGTGAATTTTAAAAAAGAAGGGAAATGATGTAATTTTAATTATATTTTCTCTTGTTTGTGAGTTTAGAAGTAAGGAAGGGAAGGAAAATGATATTATTTTAAACTACATTATTACTATATTACCCTTAGATATAAATATATGATTTCACAATATTTCTTTACTGAATTTATTTTGCTCAATCTTTTTTATGTTTTGCTAGCTGCTGCGCGCGCACTTACACACACACATATATATAGAACCGTTCTCCAACGGACCCAAAAAATTGGTCCAAAAAACGGACTGACTATAGCGACGGACAAAACCGTCGCTATAGCCTAAACCGTCGTCATAGGTTTATGACGACGGTTAGCTATGGCGACAGAACCGTTGCTAAATAGTTTGGAAGTTCGAGTCCTTTTCAAGGCATAAAATTAAGATTGCTAATTGAATGGGCAATTCAATTCCATAAGAGAGCTCAGATCAAATATATACAATGGCGGAACGAGGGGGGGCGGGAGGGGGCATATGCCCCCCCAAGGCTGGGGGTTAGGGGTAGGTATATCATATTCATAATTCATCATGCAGCAGTGATGGGTTTGGCACTACTGTTGGCAGGCATGCTGTTGATATTAATTAAATTAGTAAACACCAAGAAAGCAACAACAGAACTAGTTTTGTGCTACCAAATTGAAATGGCCACAACGGATATAATAATAGTACTATGTACCAACTGACATTATTATTTTAAACATTAACTACCACTGTCTATTACACTAATTTAATATACCTTATTTATTTATGGAAAGTCCCGAGCCGAGACAATTGACTTCTACTCATAATTATCGTACCCGACACACACCGACGCGCGAATAAACTTAAACCTTACACTACTTGATTCTTTAAATCTAGTATAATATCATAATAATATTTATCTTGAGAGAATAAATATAAATTTAATCACATTTCTACACTTGTTTTAATTACATTTTAAATTTTTAACGACATTTATTGATCTGACAATATAATTATTATTCTTTCATTATCAATAATTTAGAAGATGAATGACAGCCTGGTAAGTTATATTGAGAAAGATATTTTTTCAACAATTGAAAACGAACAAATTTTGAAACGTTTTCAAACTATGCAGACTCGCATGATACAATTGTTTTCTCTCAATTGTACAACCGAAAGAAGCAATTCAAGCATCAATAAATAATTTTTTTTTATTGATGTATTTTGCCCCCCCTTCTAAAGCGTCCTGGTTCCGCCACTGAATATATACCGATATTTGCCTTTATATTTGTGATAAGTGGACCTTTGGGGGATTTGCTGGTTTATCTAAAGCAGGTTCACACTAATTTCTTGTTACACTGGCCTCTACTAAAGGTGAGAACTACACTGGCCTCCGTAACAAGGAACATTGCTCTTCTAAAGGCTGAATTTCTTGTTGCATGTGTAACGATTATGGTGGCAAATTCTGGATATGCACATAAATCGAGCGATGCTACTTATTTCCTTGTTCTCTAGTGTTACACTAATTTGATAATGCTGAAATTGGGTAGAAGGGAAGGGTACTTCTGAAGCCATACAAGTTGCATACTCACATTCATTTGGAAATGAGCAGCAGCTAGTAGAATATGCCGTAGTGGGAATTAACCATTCGTTTATTACAACTGGGTATAAAGTGGAAAATGGTGTGCCATATTTACTTATTAAATCTATTGCTAGGAGGCTTATCTGTTGGTGACTACTTTACAATGGAGCTTGGAAAGTACTCGAGGACAAGGTGACTTTTGAGGGGTGGGTAATGTAACAAATATATATAGCCTAATACATTTAAATAATTGGAGGGTTGAGAATAAACTAATTAAGATGAATGGTTAGGATTAATTGTACAAGAAAGTTTATATAAAATTGTCTTATGTATTAAAAATGAGATATCTAATATGAGACGAAACAATTTCCAATCTCCTTTGTTCTCTCCCTTAAAATTTTTCCTAGTCTAGCTGATAGCCTCAAACTTCAGCAACAACAATCAATCAAACTGATGAGCTAGCTAATCCATAACTCATCTCATCCTCGTTCGTTCAAGTTTGGAATTGCAATTATGATGGAATTTCCCTGTTGCAAACAAATTCAAAAATCAAATGCAATTTAAAGTCCAATCATGTTATTTAATAACACACACACACACACACTGTGTGTGTGTTGAAAAAAGAATTATTTTTTTACCTGGAGCTAGCTAGCAAATTCAGGGAGCTGGCCTCTAGGAGAGAAGATAATCAAGAAATAGCATAAAAATCATAATTACTTTTACTAGTAAATCACTCATAAAGCTAGAGTCTTGCAACAAATACATGCATATATATAGATATATAAGACATCATATAAATGTCTTGAAAAAAGAATTAAAGCATTATTTACCTGGAGCTAGCAAATTCATGGAGCTTGACTCTAGGAGAGAAGGTAATCAAAGCAACCTCAGCATCACAAAAAAACAGAAAGCTCAAAGGCTTTCTTTAACAGCCAATTCCGGCGTTTCGAAAAGGTCACTTGCCCAAAAGGGTAAGAAACAAATTTTGAGAATAGAGAAAAAAGAAAGTGGGAAAGGGAGATCTAAAAAATAACCCCAAAAAAAAAATTAAAAAAAAAAAAAACCAAGAATGGTTGAAAACATAGATAAGTTTTTTGTAAGGGCAAATGTGCATAATTGTCCTGAGATTTTCGTGTTCGGTCCATTTAGTCCTGAAATTATTTAGTCCGAAAACTATTTTTTGGTTCCTAGAGGTCTTCAACTAGGCTCCTCTCGTTGAAAAAACTTTCAGCTAGACAAACTGATGTTATCTCAACTAGGCCCCTCCGGCTAAAAAAATACAGCAACACTAAGAAACTCCTCCATAGTTTTAACAGAAGATCCCTTATACCCCTCCTCATCTCTACCACCATTTTGAATCATTTTCTTCACCTGACCAGCTTTCTCTCTCATCTCCTTCCCTTTCCCATTCCCTCTCATCACAATCCCAATCTTTTCCACCTAATCTTTTGGTCTTCAATTCGCTTCATAAATCCCTCCGGCGGCCATTCTTCTGCATCGAACCCCAAGTTAATGTCAAATTCTAGAGGCGGCGACCCAAATGAAATTTATCTCAACTGAATCCAAAGCTTTTGCTAATTGCATCATTTGTGAGGCAGAGATTGTATTTCGTGACCCAAATGAAATGTAAAGTACAGAATTTTAGGGTTTTGAATCTAGCCAATTTATACATGATTATGAAGAAATCCCATATTTCTTTACCAGATCATCTCAGGTATCTACTGATAAAAGTATTGGACCAATTGGCTAAACTAGTAAACTTAATCTTCTTCGAAAATAATCTAAACCAGTCTTATCAATTTCTTCAACTGTATTAAACAAAATCCCATCTGAATCCACCCATGAAGAAAGCATAAATTGTAGAGTTTTAGGCCAAGAATCAGTACTGTCCGCCGGTAATGCATTTGCCGATAACCAAAGGGTCTGTTCGGGAGCGACTTATAAGTTGGGTGCACAAAGGGTCTGTTCGGGAGCGACTTATAAGTTGGGTGCCCAACTTATAAGTAGTTTAGTAAAAAAAAAAATTGTTCGAGAATAACTTTTTTTTCTAATTATAAGTTCAAAAAAGTCAAAAAAAATAAGTAACCTTTAGTTGCTTAAAACAATGACTTATCAGTCATTTTTTTTAAATTGGTCAACGACTATGAAATGACAGAAATGCCCTCTTTTATTTTTAATGTTCTTCTCTGTAACACCCTTGTCCACATCGAAAGATAAGGGAAAAGTTTGTCTGTATATAAGGAATTGAGTTACTATCAATAGTACCTTCAGTCATGACCTTTTGGGTGAGCCTGTGGTGGGCTAAGATGACCCAAGAAAATACTATTGGGTCAGTAATTTAAGGCCTTGTTTGGATGGATTTGATTCGATTCGGACTTGGGATTTGACCCAAAATTTGTTCCGGACTCGGAATTTGACCCGGGTTGTTACATATGGTATCAGAGCCGACTCTCGAAAGCTCGGGTCGGGTCATCCGATCGAGTTGCCGAAGGTGGGGACACGAAGGCTGGTAGTATTATCCCACAATGGAGAGATGGAGGTCCGAAGGTGGGGACACGAAGCCAACCGGTATTATCCCACAATGGCTAGAGAGGCAAAGATCTGTGTACCGTGTGTGTGATCAGTTCTGACGGGGAATTTGTCTGTATATAAGGAATTGTGTTACTATCAATAGTACCTTCAGTCATAACCTTAGCCTGTGGTGGGCTAAGATGACCCAAGAAAATACTATTGGACCAGTAATTTAAGGTTTTGTTTGGATGGATTTGATTCGATTCGGACTTGGGATTTGACCCAAAATTTATTCCGGACTCGAAATTTGACCCGCGTTGCTACATTCTCATTGAAGGACATTTTAGTAATCTTTTTATTTTATTTTAACTTATAAGTGTCGAACACATCCACAATTATTACTTATAATTCTTGACTTATAAGTAAAAATGATGCCGGACACTATTACTTATAAATCTACTAAAATTTTAACTTATAAATGTAACGATCGCGGATCGTGGGTAGCTTTGTAACGCGAGCCTATGAATTTTATTGAATAAATTGATCTTTTATTAATATTATTCCGTGTTATGTGTATGAATATTTTATTACTACATATGATGTGTATGTGATAATTTTTTATTGTTATTATTTTTATTGGAGTTGATTGAATCATTAGAGAAATAGCGCTAAAACGCTATTTATGCAAAGGACGCCTTTTTTGATTTTATGACTTTTCATAATTTCGCCAAAGCATTAATGAGAGGGGTTAATAATCCAAGTATGGGATTTTTATTTGAGCCCAATTGGATATTTATTAGAAGCCCAATTAGAATTAAATTTGGAGTCCAAGAGAAGCCCAAAAGGTTATTAAGTGAAGCCCAAAACCCATGGACTTAGTCCATGAACCAAACCCACCATCCATGACCCACAACCCATGACCCATGAGGGAAATGGGTTATGTATTCAGCTGGTCACAATTGGAGGAGAAGAGTACGGGAGAAGAGTGAAGAAGAGAGGAGAAGAAGATGAAGAACGTGATGGATTTGGGGAGGAGCAAAACTTGCATTTGGTGAAGGAAGAATGTCAGAAAGCAAACTCGGGAGAAGGGAGGGGGAGAGCCCAATGGCTGACCACACCTTGGAGGAGCCGAAGCTCTCCTACCCGAGCATTGGGAGCTGCCATGGCTGGCATGCTCAGCCTTGAACCCATCCTTGAAGCTCAGTTCTTCTTCTATAAATACTCCTCCCTTGCCATACATCCATTCCTTTGATTGTTGCTTAGTAAGATAGCTGAAACTTGAGAGAAAATAGTGAAGAGAGTGTTCACGGGTGATTTGAGGAAGAAGAAGGAGTATAGTAGCAGCTGGCTTTAGCTCATTAGCAACCTTAGAACAAGCTCAAGAGGTATGCAATATAGAGCTTAGCTCATTTCCACATTCTTTCTAAGTTATAGTTTTACTGTGATTGTTTTGTTGGAGTTATGTTGCTGAAATTGCTTGGTTGTTCATGAACATGTGTATGAATGTTGTTAGCTCTATTAAACCTTGTTAATGTGTAAAAGTGGAACAATGAATGAGAATCAAACCTTTGCATAAGGAATCAAGAAATGGACTGAAATGGATATTAGAGGACTGTTATTCATATTTTGTTAATAATGAAGTTATAACCATCTTGGTTTGGTTATGTGCATTGGTTGTGTATTGTTGGTATATGCCAAGAAGGTATGAGTAATGATTTCAATGGGAAATCTGGACTAGAGTATAATGAAACTCTACTCCAATGTGAGTTTTCAACTCATGCCCACCAACTATTTGGTTTAATGTCCAAGAGAATGATTTCTCTAAGGAACATGAGAATTAGAGATGATTAATTGATTAAATGATGTTATGATGCATAGCTCAGTTGTAAAAGCATGTTTTAAGTCATATAGACTTGTTGTATAATGGCTAAGAAGCAAATGGGACGGAATCATTGGTTTGGATTTTTGGGTTCTGCAGTAGCAGAACTTGAAAGTCCCTGGATGCAGAGTGGCGCAGCTGCGCCACTCCCAAGCATAGCACCTGCGCAGCTGCGCTGGGTGCCAGACCTGAAAGTCCCTGGATTAGAGTGGCGCAGCTGCGCCACTCCCAAGTGTAAGACCTGCGCAGCTGCGCCGGTCTGCAGAGGTGAATGGTTCTGCTGCTTTGTGTTATTGATGCGATGCATGTTTATATAGTCCCAACATGTTATAAATACCCCAAGACATATGTATGATATGTTAGTGTAGTAGTTGAATGACCCCAAGCATGAAATGACTAAGTCACGTGAGATTTGCTTAAATGAAATGAATAGCGTAGTTGCTTTTTTTCATTTGGCTTTTAGGGGGCGCTGCCCCCTACTCCCCCGCCAGCTCACCGGCGAGCTGGGCAGCCGCTCGCTCACCGGGGAGCGAGACCCCCGTTTGGGTAAGCGTAGTGGCAATCAATGTTCGTAATGATTATAATGTCTTGATTAATGTAAGCCAATGTTTGGTGTCTATTGTGAGACTAATTGGTATGTGAATATATGTTTAAATGCGTAGGACATATTTGAAGGACGATTAACGTCAACTTGTAGCAAGCGCTTAAGGCAAGTTTCCTAAACCCTTGTCTAACCTTTGTGTTGGGCAAGTTCTATAGCTTCATTCATTTTCAGTATTGAATGCAAGTTTCGTATCTTATACAAGAGACGTATATTGTGCAAGTTTATTCGATTCATTTGATTATATTCTCTTGACTCTCATGCGATGTTTGAAGTTCCGATTTACGCAATACATATATGGTTGTGTGAATTCCTTACTTATGTAAATCTTTTAGTATTTGCACAAGTATTCGAGCTATGTTATGACATAAATTGTTGAAGCTTTCAAGTTCACATATATATGAACTGTTATAGAGAACGTCGATGCCATTTGTTTCGGCTAGACAGATATTGAGATATTTTATTGATTTGATAATAAATCCTTGAAATGTTATTTATGAGTAAGTAGAGCTATCCAACCGAATTGTTTTGGTTAGGATTCCGAGACATGAATGAGATGAACAACCCTAATATTAGGGGCAGTTTTAGTCAGTATTCTGACAAGGCATCGAGCGCCTAAACAAACGCATATAGTCGTTTCCAGCTAGAGTGTTGATCAACATAGAGTACAATAGGCTGATCACCTAGAAGTGCTCGTAAGTAAGACGGTTTGCAGTTATAATGCTGTGTACCTTTTCAAGAAAGCAAAAGAAAGTTCAAGGTCTTATGACCGCTCAATGTCGTTTCGAAAATATATTTCTAAAACGAAAGCGAAGTATTATTCTTGTTTATTCAGAATATTTCACAACTATTGTTCAGTTGTCGAAGAGAAATGATATGATTGATGATATTGTTGTTATTCAACTGTTATACTTGCTGGGCAATTGAATGCTCATTCTTGCTTTATATTAAACATTGCAGCTAAGTCCGAGCGGGCCGAAGGTTCCGGTAAGGACAAGGGAAAGGGCAAGATGAACGTCTAGATGGCGTCATAGTTTATTTGTAGTAGTAATGATGTAATATTAAGACTTATTATGTATTTGGAATGATGTTATGGTAATAGAACCTGGGATTGAGAGTAAGACGTGTTGTAATAATATAGTAATTACATTCATGTCTATTATGTTGTATGGAATGGGATGTACCGTGTAGCACTAGATTCGGGTTTGAGGTACCCGGATTTGGGGGCGCCACAATAAATCTACTAAAATTTTAATTTCAAGTCAAAAAAAATAAGTCATTCCCGAACAGGCCCTAAGTCCTATGAATTCGGCCGAATTCAGGGAAATCCGACAAGGTGAACTCGACGGAGTCCGTATTATTATGGGGTAGATTCATCCAAACAGAGTAGTAACAAGCCAATTCAAAACTACCACAATTGCTAAAATTTGTATGAAAAATACCAAATTCATGAGCAACCTCCGTCGTCCAGCCCAAAAATATATCGGCAAATCTTGCCACGCCAACAAGGTTCTAACAGCCGTTTGTCTAGTTGAAAGTTTTTTTTAACAGGAGAGACTTATTTGAGCTACGTTTTACAACGTCAAGAATATTTAAGGACCAAAAAAAATTTACAATGTCAAGAACATCTAAGGATCAAAAAAAAATTTCAAGGCTCAATGAGCAGAACAAAAACCTGAGGGGCAATTATGTACACTTGGCCTTTTTTGTAGTGATTGATTCTTAGTCTATTTTATGGGTTTTTCACCAAAATGAAGGGTAAAGACATAAACTTTAACATTACCCATCTTCCCTGTATCATTCGTATATACTCCCCTTGCTTATCTGATATACTGTACTCTTTTCTCTACGAAAAATAATATATATTGTGAATGTTTATGTCGATTTTTTGATTGTCAGATACATTGATAAATTTCGTAATTGTAATTCGACATAAATTTATCAAAATATATAACAAGACTATTTCCTTATTTTCTCGTTACTCTATTTTATTTATTTATTAAGTTTCCCTCAAATCCCACCAAACAAATGAAAAGAAAAGGAAAGAAAAAAAAAATACTCATTATGTCATAAAATATAAACTGATTATTAACTTTTAAAATTCAACTTAAGACATTTTCAATCAAATTGATATAATTTTAATCAATACAATAATAACTATTATAAATTATTTAAAAAATATTATTTATTATAAAATTTATTATAATTGTTAATGAATCATGTAAGTGTAAAAATATCAACAATTGAATCTTAAAAATTAATAGTAATCTTATATAATTTTGAACCGACGAAGTATCTTTTTTTCCGCGATGAAAGCTCATCTTTTTAGTTATTTCCATAAAAAATAAAAAATAAAAAAATGGGGGCGTCCGTGCAAGATTAGAAGCACGTTTGCTAGGAAATGGACCAATAGGAAATCGAAAACGCATTGGGGGTGTTGTGATTGGTGAGTGTCCTTGCTTGTTGTCAATGTGGGGGCGTCCGTACAAGATTTGCAGCTACACATCAGACAGTACTAGTTTGTAGCAAATGGACCAATAGGAAATCGAAACGCGTCCCTGGTTGTTGTCAATGTGGGGACACAAAGCCTTTATGGGTCCCACCTTCAATTCTGGTTTCTTTCCAAATGGAGATAAATGCAAAAAGTAAGTTACATATGTGCCCTCTTAGGTTCATTTAACTACATTTGTAACCTTAATTTATGTTGTTTAATAGTAGTAGTTAGTTTGCTTATCGGTAACGATATATTGCGGATATTTAATTTGATTTTTTGAGTGTCAATTGTTTAGATAAGTATGAATGATAATTTTTTTAAAAAGATCTGTAATAAATAAAAAAATTTTATAATTTTTATAAATCTCATGTATTGATAAATTTTATAATTATAATTCGACGTAAATTTATCATAATATATAATAAGACTCTTTGTTTATTTCCAGTATGTTATTCATTTCTTTTGGCAATATATTTTTTGACTAATTTTATATACACAAATTGTGTACAAACACCGATACCGACATACTATTACAACATGTATTGAATAGTAAATAAATAGTATAAAAAGTTAATAATTCTTATAACTCATGTACTACTTGTTTTCTCTGTTTGTATATAATTATGAGAATTGATATTTTCACATAAAAAAATGATATTTTCACATGATTCTTCTCACATGAATAGTAAGTGAATTCCGCATTCATGTGAGAAAGACTCATGTAAAACTATCCATTTTTCATGTGAAAATATCAGTTTCTTTTAATTATTTGTGCAAGCATAGTTACTCATATAGTGATTAAGACATTGTGGCCATCAAATTTTCCTATAACACCACCTCAACTTACATTGTATAAATTTTTATTCTCATATAAAATGATTATCTTTACTTATTAGAATGGAAAATTTGAATGAGATGTTGACAATCTGACGAAGAATTGACACAAGACATTTTGTATTTGACAAAAATATTTTGCTTTGCTCCATATTTCTGAACCCCAACAAAAAATAAATCATAATATATACAAACATTATGCTACTATAAGTCTATAACTCATGGGAAAAAAATAGCAAAGATATAAAGGAAAGGAATGAAAAGAATAATATTCTAATTAATTATATTAAATGTATATTTAGTTACTTAGTATTTGCAGCATTTGAAAGTTAAAATATACTTAAAAATTTTATTCGTCTAGTAACAATTTATTTTAAACGTAACTTGTAATTTAACTCATAAAATCAGCGTTTGAATCTCAAACATAATATATTAAAATCCGTGTAATGTGTTTAAAAATTTAAACGTTACAATTATTATCGTCGTAAATGCTGCGAACATTAATAGTCAACAAACTCTAACTTTGTCGATCGTCAATAGTTTAAAGATCGTGATCTGCACGAGTCACTTTCAAACGAGGAGGTCTGAACAGTAGTTGGGCTATCGAAAAAGGTCTTTTGTTATTTTAATTGGGCTAATAGTATTTTCATATCTTAATTAAATAAATAAGTAGTACTATATATAGCATATTTTAACGTATGTGTTATAAAGTTGATGCTGACACCTGTCGGCACTTTAGCAAGTGGTAAGTAAGAATTGGCTTCCATTTATGTGCCAAGGTTTTTCTCTTCCTGTCTTTTTTGCCTTCACCTTCAAGCCACTCTCACCTAGCTAGAGAGAGAAACCAACTTTGTGTGTTTGTGTGTGTGAGAGAGAGAGTAGGGTTTCAATTTTCTTTTAAGTGAAGATATTTATTAATTAGAAAAAAGAAGAAATAAATGAATATTTAATAAAAAGTGAATAAAAGCACAACAAATTATAACTTTTTTCTGATGGAATTTCGTGAAAAATATCCTGTCAAAAATATTATTCCAGACAAAATTCTCAATGGAACTAATTTTGACCAATTTATTTTCGACCGAATTTTTGATAAAAAAAGAAGTTCAAAAAATAGTTATTTCTGATAGAAAAATTTATAGAGAATAAAAAAAATTTCTTGCATGAATAAGTTTAACACAATTATTATTTTCCGAAGAAAAAAATAATATTTCTACAAGTTCTCACCCACATGAATGTAAGTTTCATTTACTATACATGATGTTTGCAAAAATATCAATTTTCTCGTAGAAATATCAATTCCCTATGTTTGATGTTATGAAAACAGACTACTTGCATAGAAAAAAAATGCGCCTGAGAATGGCAAGAGGGTCGACCGCCCTGGACCCTCAATCAGGGAGGTCCCAGATTTTTATATATATGTGTGTGTGTATGTGAACATTTGATTGAAGATTTTGTCTCTACGAATATTAAAAGAAGAATCTTTTAATGAATGCATTCTCATATATTTTGTTGTAGTCGAACTATTATATTTTAAGTTTCGTAAAGACACTTTTTTTGATACAGTTTGTATTATTTATTTATTTATTTAGTGAAGACAATGTTTTAAAAAGAGTCTCGTTTTTATTTTTCATCCTGGACCACCAAAATCTCAAGAAGGATCCTGCTTGCAAACATCTGATTCTTCTCATAGTTATTTGCTCTTGTAAAATGTTTATGATGTTTGTATCATGTTTGACCTAAATAATAGGTTTAATATAAATTCGATAATATTAGTATTTTATTAAAGTAATTAATAGAAAATGAGGGTGCTTAGTTTGTGTGTGTGAGAGAGAAGGTAGTGTTTAGGTCATAGTGTGTGTGTGTGTGATGATGAGATTTGGACCACTAGGCGTGCGATTCTCTTTTCTTAATTCTTAATTTGGAAAAAAGAATAGGATTATGAATTTATTACTTAAGTTGGCCAGGCCAGGTGGTGGTCCTTAAAATTCAGACCACAGTTTGTTCCAACTGCCTTGAAGTTTGGTATCAAACCATTTCATTATTTTTAATTCCATATTGTGGGTTTTAAAATTCCCTCCAATCATTTATGGTTTTTGTTCCCTCTTATATATGCAATAGTACTTATATACATATTCAATATACATAACTTAGATCCCTATATTATGGGGTATTACTCATATTAGCATATAAGAAATATTATCTTATAACTTATATATTGGTTGGGATTCTTTTTTTCTGAACTTTATTTGTACCCTAATATTATTTATAATATATTTTTGTTATAGTGTTTAGCGCAACGTATATAAATAACAGGCTTAATTACAAGTGGCGAAAAAGGTGGTTATTGTATCATAAACAGTGCAACTGTTTAATATAATTTTTAAATATTCAAGATTTCACACAAACAGACTTATGTAAATATATGAATCTTGAAATAATTCAATTATTAATAAATTAAAATTACTTATTTATATTAAGTGCTCCATATTGTATACAATTTTAATTACTAATTTATTTAATTACTAAGCTAATGTTAATTGCATGTTTTTGTTAGTTTCTAATTTTGTAGTGAAAGTTGGAAGTTGATACCAAATGATATAATTAATGACACCTAATAGGAGGCTTAAGGCCACGGTGGTAAAGGTCTTCAAAAGAAGTTACTTCTTCAAATTAAAAATACTGAATTTTCATTTTTCTTTGTAAAAGGTATTTCTATTTATATACCTAAAAGTCATTCCAATTAGCAACTAAAAGGAATCACTAACTAGTAGAAAAAATATACCGATATTTATGTCAAATTTTTGATTGTCAAATACGTGAATAAGTATTACTAGTAATTTTTTTAAAAAGATGTGTAATAAGTGAATTAGTTCATTTATAATTCATATCAATCTCATATATTAATAAATTTCGTAATTGTAATTCGACATAAATTTATTATAATATATAACGAGACTCGGACTAAAATTACTAAATTACACACGTCAACATTTGTATCTTCAAATCGTGCTAGTCTAATAGTCCACCACTTATCCTCTATGACCTCTACTTTTTAGTGGGCATATTTATTTGGGGAATATTATTTCTCCTAACGTAAATGAAAAATGAATCTTGCATATGTATTTCTATACCACTAATCTTCAAAAACTATCAAAAATTATTTAATCAATCATATTATTGAATTTAAATTACAGTAATAAATTGTGTGATTATTATTACTATGATAAAATTATTTAATCAATTATACTTCTTCTTTTTCAAATTTTAAGATTAATATGATTAATATTAACTTTCTAAAAGTTAATTTCAAATATTTTCAAACTCAAAGTTAATCGATATGATTTATTTTAGTTTTGAAAACAATAAATCTTAAACTAAATGAATTCATGTTAATTTTGCGTTTGAAAATATTTGAAATTGACTTTTAAACAGTCAATATATTAATCTTTATAATTTGTGAGGGAGAGAATATACTCGATTTGAAACCTCTAATTTTTTTTTTCTAAATTACATAAATAGTAGATTTTTATTGGATAATGCAAAATACTAATTTTATTGGTCCTTCATATATAATTTATTCTTTGCTTTTTCAAAAAATTAACTCACTTAATGGCTTAAAAGACAGATTTTTGAACCCGGCTCCACAAAGACTTTTAGTCAAGGTTTTGGGAGTATGCCAAACATGCAAAAAAACATTTATTTTATTCTATCCCTTTAATGGCCAACCAAGGAACATGTCATGCACATTCTTATGTAGTCCCACCCTTACAAAAGTTTGATTACACCAATGATCAAACTATCACACTTCAAACCTTATAATTTATCCACAATTTATATTACCTTTTTTTTTCTTGACTTATATATGAAATCAGGCAAATTTGTAAAGTTGACCCCTTTTGTTTATTTACTGTTGTAATGTGCTTTATATTGTTGTTTTTTATGAAATGGACTTCATTATCTATGAAACCACCCCCCTCCCCAACCCCCACCCCTTCCCCCACCCCCACCGGGCCACCCCCATATATTAAATTAGAGAGACTGTACACAAGTCAAGGGTATCTTTATTCGAAAGATTAGCATTTGTTTAGAGAAAAATAATATCCCCCTCCGTCAAAGATAATTTTATGGACACCAAGAATTAAATGACACAATATTCTTAAATTTATTGTTAGTGTCATGTCATCGCTATTAATTCAAAAACTTTTTATTTTGTTGCTAAAAGTAATATTTATGTCGGGTATTCGGATAAATTGGGTGAAAGTGAATGGGGGGGGGGGGGGGGGCTAGTCCAACAATATCAGGCAAATGACACAAAAAGTTAGTACCATTGATAAATGTGTTACACAAATTAATTGTTGTACTGAAAGAAAAGGAAAAGAAATAAAGAAAAGATACAGGCTGGAAAAATTTCCCAAGCAAAATAATGGGAAATTTTTATATGCTTTTAACAGAAAACTTTCTGTGCCATGTACTACTCTCCCACGAAGGGATGGAACAGATTCACCATTACTTAACTACATAAATATAGATTCACCAACAGTCCATTATACGATCTCTTCTACCCTCCTATCACCAGCTTCGGAGGATAAGTCTATTTGCAATAACTGGGGGGTGAAAAGTGCAGTAAGCAATGGATCTCTTCTTAAACAGGTCATGAAATCATCCTTGCTAATCTTCCCATCACTATCGCAGTCGAATAATTTGAAGCTTTCATGGATCTGCAAGTGTCAAGTTTTATAAGTTTTTTTTTTTTTTTAAAAAGGCTCATGGATGTGATAAATGACAACCAATTTAGTCAAACACTATATCTTTCTTTTTTCATTTATTTCTATTAAGAAAAATGTATCAAAACATTCAATCAAACTGATGAGCTAGCTAATCCATAACTCACCTCATCCTCGGTCAAGTTTGGAATTGCAACTGTGATGGAATTTCCCAGCTGTTGCAAACAAATTCAAAAATCAAAGTGTGTGCAATTTAAAGTCAAATCAGTATAAAGGGAATAAATAGAGAAAGACCTACTTCTTTCTGTGAAATGTAATGGTTTCTGTTGATGTTGCATTCAGCAAATGCTAATTCACATGCTCGTTGAAACAATGGTTGCTTCAGGACATGAGCTGACCCAAGCAAAAACTGCAAATAGTACATATTGTAGTCATGAGACAATGAAACAAAGTGGCACCAATAAAGAGCCTCAGAACCCTTTAATGCCAAGGGTTATAATCCACCAAGCTACACACGATATTTATAATGTAAGGACTATATTGTTTTTTTTTTTATGAAAAATCTGGGCTGCAGGGAAAGGGAAGAGAGGAGTTCCACATATAAACGACAAGTTCAGAGATGCAACCACTGAAAATGTGGCAAGGCAAACCTAAAGAGACTGCAGTTTTTAGCTGTAACAATCAAATAGAGCGATTTAAGAAGGTTCAACTTATATTTATCAATCATATAAGAAATGCAGGTCTATCAGTTTGCTGCTGCTTTTCTTTTTCGAACCAGCTACACTAACAGGGTATTGTCAAGGTTCATCGTTAACAGGATTACCCAAAATTAGTGAATTACAAGGAAAAATGTCAACTATCTTCCACACTTGTTCTAGCAAATCCCTTAGCATTCTAGTGTGGACTCAAAAAACATAAGCTGCCATGAAAAAATTTAACTGTCCCAAGTAAATCAATGTGCTCCGTATTACAATTGTGCAGTAAATAACTTTGCCATTACTCCAGTACCTCTTTTAACATGCCATCAGTAAGTCAACACGGGACTGGAAGGGTATTAGCATACTACAACATGCATAAATGAACAGATATGTCTGTGCGTGTGAGAGTGCATGGGATTGAAACATAATAACACAGTCATAAAGGGAGAGAGAAAGCGAGAGCTGAGTGCAAGACAGGGGGAGAGAGGGAGAGAAAGAGACCTGTTTAAATGTTATTCGACCAGTCTTCTTCGCATCAATGAACCCAAATATCTGAAACAAATAGTTATCATGAAACAGGGAAAACGATAACAAGTGATGAGTGATGACTACAAAGTTCCCTAATAAGAAAATCATCTTAAGCAAGGTCCATAAACCATGGTCTAGTCAAAAACTAAAAAGAATCAGAATCTATAGTTCAAATTCAAACAGCACCTTAATCAACCATTTGAGAATAATTTGAATTCTCATATGAAAATTCATTAGCATCTGTTCCCACATCACGGTTTTGTAAATCATATCCATGTATCTTAAAGCATCAGCCTATCCATATTTAATGGGAATTCTTTTTCTTTTGGGTAACCACACGGTTGCTTATTGAAACAGACATGACAAACATGAGTAAGGAAGTAGTGACATTAAAAAAAAAAAAGTTTTGCAATTGAACTAAAATGAAAATTTGGTAGCTGACCTTTTCAGAAAGACGACACCGCTTCAATCTTAGAACCCTTAAGAAGCCATCTATTCCAACATGTCCACTGAACAAGGAGAAATTAACAGACATAAATAATATAACACAAACTCCAATGAACATGCACAAAGTCAAGAAAAGAACATAAACATAATTCAATAGTAGAGCATCAAGTTGAATAAATTTTTAGATGCATATGATTTAGATATTTAATCATGTGAAAAGTTAAAGTAAAAATGATGGCTTGTGTATAATGAAATGATGAGTGGATTTTATACCTACGAATCGGATGCGTTTGGGCTTGTATTTTTGTGGATTCTTGAGTGTTTTGTGTTACTTGTTAGGCATTTTGTGTGTTTTTGTAGGATGCTTTGCATATGAGATGGGATTGGATGATTTGGAGTGGAGGATGCAGGACAAACAAGAAAAACTAACTTGCTAAATTCATGGCGCGGCAGCGCCGTTACTAAGTTCAATCCTAGCGCGGCAGCGCCAGGCTTCCAGAGCTCAAGCCATATTCCCTGTATGGGAGGCGCGGCAGCGCCAGGTCGGTACAATGTCAGTAAACTTTGTGATTTCAGTAGGAATTTGAGGCAGACTTTGATTGTTTTTTCTTGTGGCATTAGGACTTCATTCAGGAGGTTTAAATAGATGATATTGGTTAATTAAAAAATAATTTTTGCTAACCCTAGAGTTGAAAAAGATTTGGAGGCAGTAAGGAGGTAATCACAAAGGAAGAACAACATAGAAAGCAAGGAGGAGAGCTAAAAATTGCACCAACACAGTTTTTTTCTTTCTTCCTTATCTTTTTATTTTCTAATTCTTGGTAGATGATTAAATTGTGGATGATGCTTTTTAATTCAATTATGAGCAAAATTTTATTTTAAGATTACAATGGAACTTGATGTATAGTTTTAATTAAATTGCTTCCTTGTTAGTTATTGTTAGTTATATTGGGATTGTCTATTATATCTTGTGCTTAATTGACTAATTGTCTGATCAACAATTCCGTGGTAATCTATATGAAATTGAGAGATGGAGTATAGGTTTAGACCTGGATATAATAGCATACGATTGTATTTTCTGCAAGAGATGGAATTCATAATTTGTATATAGGATAGAGATATACCTATATGTCTTATGTAATCTAATAAGAACCTGTGCGTGAAATCCTTTTTAATTTTAATTCGCATAGAGATATAGTAAGTTAATTAGCTAGGATGCTTTTTCTAATTCTAATGAAGATTTGTTTATAGGATCATCGAGAGGTGCTTATAAATTATAATGAGTTTTTGGTTAACAATTCAACATAATTGACATAACTTGTCAGGAAGTGATAAAATTGGAGCGAAACATCAAGGGAAATTGTAATCTTAAGCCTTTTAATCTGAAATCAAATTCTTGGTAGTTAGTGAATAGTAGATTTAGTTTAATTTATTTTTAAAATCCAACAATTTGAGAAATTTGTTTAATAAAATTAATTTAATATAAAATTGGTAGTTGATAGTTATTATACACAATTCTCTGTGGGACGATATCTTGCTTGCCATTATATTGTTATCTGATCATGTATACTTGCGTGTATTTGCTAGTACAAAATTAGGCAAACATGAAACAATTCATGAAACTTGGGAAACTAAGGCTGAGAAATAATTAAGAAACTTACGAAATTCATGATATTTATCCAATATGACTTATGTACAGTGTAACAGTAAAGACATATACATCATTGAGAAGAAAGTGAAACTACCGAAAGTGGTCAAAATGTGCACCAATTTTAAACTTAAAGAGAATACTAATGCATTACGGAAAAGCAATTAACCAGAAGTGACATATGTTTTACAAAGAACTATGGAACTCTATTTTTCTGCTATTACCAAGAAAGGATGAAAAGATTTATGCACTGAATCTTTGAATCCTTGGCTATAGATGAAACTAGCTATATCTGTTATGCAAGGGAAGCATAATAAATGTGATGATAAGTTTTAAAATATTATCACATAAATAATAAGAACACGGTATCAAGATTATTACAACTGAATTAAGCTTAAAACCTTGCACAACTGATATGATTCTAGGAATTTGGAGTAAATATGCAAGGGATTAGAAAGATCAAATTAAAATAAATCCTTTAATATTTTAGTTTGAGGATGAGAATAGATTAATGAGTAGAAGCCATGTGGAATGCTTTCATTAAAAGGCTTCGAGATATTATGATAGAATTCAGGACTTGTCTAGCAATTAGGGTAAGGTGAGAAGCAAATCATCCATCCTACTAATGAAACTATTTACCAATAAAATTTACTACATATAAAGGTGAATTCAACTAGTCCTAAGACCATGTACATTTTTCTAGCCACAAAAACAATCAATGGTACATTCTAGTTCATACTACAGAAATTATAATAAAGAAAAGATCAAGCCACAATACCTGGGGTCTGGGTTCATGGTAAGAAATTTATCCAGAAATTGCACAGCTTCCAATGAGCTTATACGGGACGACTGAAAGAAACAGGAGAAAACTTTTATTCAAGCAAGTAGTCTAAGATATTAATTGTAATCCATACAATAGTACTTAAGGGCAAGCAACTAGGAAGAAATGTAAGGAACGAGAGTAGTTGAAACTAGAATACTGGAAGATCAACCGACCAAAAGACCATGAGTGGATGTGCTATTGGACCTGGACCCTAGCCACTTTTATGATATCCAAAATTCCAAATACAGACATTTAGTATTGCACTATGCAACCTAGCTCAACAAAGAAAGGGAAGAAAACCATCTAATCTTGATAACTTTCTCCGAGTCCTCAAAACTTTGGCCACATGTAATACTATTTCATGATAATTACAATTTCGTAACAGCATAATATTCTCTATGTTTTAACTGTAACCACAGCCACACAATCATACCACAGTCAAAACCCGCCACCCCATCCATACAATATACATGCAATTTGTAAATAAATAAAGTAAATAACTAAAAATTGAGAGAAGGAAAATGGGGGTGTCAAGTGTGGAGACATGCAGGACTTAAATTCCTGTTTTGGTGAAAGTTTAAATGAACCTCTCAAAATAACAGCTTGGTAAAAGTTAAATGATTCTCCATGATAACAGCACCACTTGACATGTATAGTAAAGTATATTTTAGTCATAAAGACACCAAACTGGGGCATTACCCAATTACACGCGATGTATACGAAGGGGCAGGGGAAACCAAAAAACCACTTGCGTCAAACTCTATAAAGCACCTCAAATATCAACATCATGCTCCAATGCTAAGCTCCTCCAAAAAGTCTACAAAGGACATGATGGTCACTGAAATTATAATCAAGAGTCAAAGAGCCCTAATCTTGAGAACATTTATGAGTCCTTAGAACAGTGACCACATGAAATATATCTAGATAAAATGGATTAAATGCCTGTCATCCAACTTTATTGAAAAGAGCAGTAAAAGTTCCTTCTGCAGATCAATGAAAGTGAATTCACCATAAATAGGATGCAACAGGAATTTCATCACAAGCTGCATCAGAAACGCTAGAGATTGAACCTAAAGGGAGATCTAAAAACCGAAAGAGGACCTCAATCACATCACATCTGCCAAAAGATAATCCACTAGTGAAACGATATATACCTCCTATCTAACACTCTTGGAAATCTTATGCACTAGAAGCCTTCTCCTAAACCTAATCATCCCATTCACAAGCTCTTTTGTTCTACCTCGTAAACCAACTTCGATATCAAACTACGATGCTATTGTTTTGTTCATGCATGCCGAGGTTCAGTTACATCATAATTTGGTAAACATAAGAAATAGGCCAAGACAACAGTTACATGGTTTGGCAAGTAGCCACATATATGAGAACCATCAACTACCAACCAAGAAAAATAAAAAGGGACTAGACAAGAAACTAATATACAACCACCAAGTTGATACATGGCATTCTGCAGTTCTTGTGTTTGTGGTTCGAGACTCGTTACTTTAAAGCCATGCTTAGTTGTGTGTTCTATTACTTGCAAAACCCAATTCTCACAATTCTAAATAAATTGTTAAGGAGCAAGGGGAAACCAAAGAAGGCCCTAATACACTTATCGAATCCAACCTGACCCAGACTATGTCAACTCACATGTTACCTCACAAAAATCTCCCCCTTCACATGTGAGTGCCAACATCGCTGAACTACTTCCTTGGATATGGGTCTGATACCAATTTATTTGGGAGCCTGGGGAGTCCATACCAAATTTTATAAAAAACCTTTTGAACCCAACTTGTCCTAAAAACTTAAACTTATAAGTCTAGAGCTCAAGCTACTACATTAAACATTCAACTTCACACTCGAACACGGAACTCATATGTTACCTTAACGTATAGACCAATACTTCGCAAGACGATATGCTCAAAGAGAGGAGCCCCAATAAAATTGGAATTAAGAAAAAAATTAACATACGCAAATAGTTCAATCAACCGGCTCCATTCAGGATATTAAAAGAGTAATCAGTAAATTTTATTTGTTTTTGACCAAATAGTGAATAGAATGCCAAAGATTTATCGCATTTTTTGCCACTATCAAGTTTTTCTAATGGTATAGAGAAAGATGCAGAAGCACTAGTAAGTAAAATTTAAGATTAAGAATTACTACAATTCCTTTTAGAAAAGGTGGATAGGAATCTATGTAATTAAATATAGGGTTAGATGGGTTTTATTTGATGTAATTTGCGATTTTTGGGGATTTTGAAGGTTTAGACTATTTAATTTCAATTAATATATTTGGGTAAATTTTCATATTAGTGATCAAGTTTAAGTTGTTTCAAATTATTAGAGATATTTTCTTATTTGGATTATGCATTAAAGTATCAGGTTTTTTATTCCCGTGCAGGTATTGTAAACTTCATAGTTCTAATAGAGTTGAAAATTATTGGAAAAAATCTTCGTGCTTCTTGCCTGGGAGGGCTGCCTATTCCTTACGTGGAAGAAGGAATTTTTTGCCTGCTGGCTAGTGAATCCCTTGTGAGAGTGCCACAGACCATCTCTCTTCTGCCTTCATTTTACTTGTGTACTCTTTGTCCTACATCAGCTACTTTTGTTATTCCAACAAAAAGACACAACACATTTTACAAATACTTGCATTACACACTATATTATGTTCAGAAGTAATGCACAATGGGGTATTATATCAGGCCTTTATGTTTCAAACACAGTTATAGGCAAACAGGTGGTATCTTCTGATACTATATTAATCAGATAGGGAAAAGAAAGAATATTTGTCGCATTAGATTATTAGTAAGAGAAGTAGTATTATCAGAGAGCCTTCTAAGCCAGATAACAGTACAGTACAAACACAGACAGATACATAAATTATCACAAACTCACCGTTTCCACCCCTGCCATTTCAACCATATAAAGTGAGGGATTTTCCTGTGAAAAACATAACAATCATGATGTATCAGCACAAGAATATTAGTTTACTGAAACTTTACAATGGACAGAACTAAAGTCAATAAACAATCCTAAGCAATAACCATCCCATTTTCCTGAACCTACTGTAATAAAGCAAGTAAACATTCAACAGACTCTAATAGAAGCTGACACTGATTATTGCTAAAGATGGAAATAATCAGACCCCACTTATATTAGCAACTACGAAATTGTAAGACTTTCTGGTTTCACTTCCCAGTAAAATTGTCTCTAGCTGCCATCTAGTCATCGGCTTAATTTGTAAGTATTAATTTGTCTCCAGCAGGAATTATTTTGCAATTCAACTTATCTTCTAAGATTTTTTCTACAAGAGGAATTATGAGCCCTAAGTAGAGAGCTTCAACACCTTTACATCATGCATTAAAATATAACAAAAATAAATGTAAGTCCATCCTTCCCAATGCTATCTGCATCTTATGTTCAAAGTTCATTTATCACGAAGGCCATACGTTTGGAGAACAGAACGAAATAAACATGTAGAAACATGTATCCAAAGGACAAAGAATAGATAACAGATATAAACCTAGTTGCAAGAAAGACCACAAAGTCATATAAGTAAAATGTACCTGCTTAGATTCAGACGCCTTAGCAAGAAGCATCACATCCCCGAAAGAATGAGATGTTTGTACAACATTGAGAGCAGTACACATAGCATGAGCAGTCTGCACAATATTCATAGCCATCAAAATAGATTAAAATCTAATAACTAAAAACAATAGTGCACATTAAATGGATTCTACATTCCTATTGCCTAGAGAAGCTCATACAACATTTTATTTTTTATTTTTTTGGACAAGTTGATGTAGGACAAAAATTGATGAACAAATAATCATAGTTGTTAAGTCGTTGCCTAGGCGACGCCTAGGAGTCCAGTCGCTTCGAGGAAGATGAGTCGTCTGAGCAACTTGGTGGAGGTGTGCAAGTCGAGCGACGACTCGTCGACGACATGTTGGCTGAGCGAGCGACTTGGCCACAGTGGGTATGGATCAACCCAAATGCCAATTGGGTTAAAAAAAAAACACAAAACGACGTCGCACCGAGGAAGAAAAAACTGGCCCTAGTCGCGATTCGTAGTAGAAGACTAGAAGGGAGAGAGAAAGTGAGAGAGAGAGAGAGACTGGCGACGCGACTACTCCGAAGTCCAATCGGCGCGACTACTCCAATCGCTACTTCTTTACAGCCTACTCTGATTAGCGCGACTTCGAAGTCCAACTGACGACGCTACTTTCTTCTTTGCAGGTATTCTCTTCTTTCTTCTTCTCTTTCTTCTCTCGTCACTACTTCTACCGCTGTTCTTTTTTTTTCTTCCCCTTTTATTTTTTTTTGGTTTCGTTCTCTGCTTCTAGTGCTTTCTAGTTTCTGGCTTTCTGCTACTCGCCTGCTCCTTACTCCTTAGGTCCAAAAATGAAAGTATATATAATTATATATATATACATATATATATTTATATATATATAAATATAAATTTATACATATATATTTATATTTTATATATGTACTCTTTGCTTTGTATATATAATATATTGTTTTGGACAGTGGGTACTAAATAATTCTTTCTCAATCTTTTTGGAACCGACTAACTGAGACATATACCTACATGTATTTTTTTTAACTTGGGTGATTAGTGATTACATTTTGGATATGATGTTAAGTCCCATGCTGATACATATTGACATACACTGATAATCATTATTGTGGACTAAAAAGATATGTAACATTTTATCTACTTGATGTTTGGACAGTGAACAGTGGTTATTGTTTGTATAATTAATTAATTATGGAGTATGGACCAAAAGTAATATATTCAATGATTCAAAAGTAAAAACAAAAGTAGATAATATTTTGATGAATGGTTTGTTATTTGGATCAATTTTATCTTATATTTTTTGTTTGATTGTATTGTGTAGAAACTAGAAAACAAAATGGCGGAAAGTTTTGGGGCCGATAGTTATGAGATAACTAAGAACCCTAAAAGAAAAGCTAAATCAAACCATCCGAGTTAGAAATATGGATATTGGTAAACCAGTGATTATAGGTAACTCTATCTAAAACTGTCAAAGGTTGACCAAAAGCAATTTATGAACGAGTTAGGGTTGCTTATGCCCTTACATGCTCCTTAATTGGGTACCATAGAGGATACATCTAACAAGTTAGGTCTATATTATAAGAGCATGAAAATTTTGAACATATCCAGAAAGCCCATGATTGGGATCACATTAATCCTTCAGTAACGATGGCAACCAGTTACATGGTCTCTTGGCATGTTACACAATGGTAAAAAGTCTTTTTAAGCTACAGGAATACAGAAGGCCGTTATAATGTTCAAGCATCCTTCGCTTCAGCATTTTATTAATGGATGTAGTGTGCGACTGTGCGTACAACACATTGTGTTGATGTATAAAGTTTGGCAATAAAAGCACAATTATGCAGAAAGTTCAATTCCATATAACCTTGAAACATCACCGAATTTTTGCTTTTTTAATTAAAAAGTGAGCTGTAATTAATGAATTAAAAGTTACTATAGTTTAATGGATAAGAACTTAGGAATGACACTGGGAAAACATCAATCAACTACAACTACTATAATGCAGCAAAACTTTATAACTTTGACTCACCCTCTCAGCAAAACGCAAAGCATTATCCTTTTGATTTTCCGGGGGTGAAATGACAGGAAGAAATTCAACCTGCATAAATTCAAATTATATCTTAATTCACTAAGAATCAGAAGCAATGCACATACAGAACTCCACTATTAGAAACAAAAGAAGCATTGGTCAGACTTGTACTGTTCATGGGCGTGTATATATTGTATAACTAAAACAATGCATGATGAAGCATGTATTTTGTGATCAAGGGAGAGAAGAATTTAAGGCAATACACAGGTACTAGGTGATATTTAGAGTGGAGAAGCACACCAACTATTGCAGTATGCTTTCCATGATTTATTTGCAGCATGAAGTGAATCAAGGAGCATCTATTAACTGTACTCTAAACCATGCAGATGGAGGAAAAGAAGTAATACATGTATGTGTGTGTGTGTATATATTTGTGTCTTAAGTTTTTCAGGAAAATGTGATCTACCCGGCGGCATTGTTTCTTTTATAATTTTCTTGGAGAGTTTGTGTGAGCGAACTTGTAGCTACTTTCTCGTCTCCTTGCTATTTATGGGGTGCTGCTTAGTCATTGTACATTGGTTTTGTTTGGAGATGGGTGGGGATAGGTCTTTTTTTGCTGTTCCTATGCTTTAAATGTATGCATCTTGTGTACAAGATTTCACCCCCTTTTGCTGCGTTTAATGACAATAATTTATTAACATATTAAAAAAATCAAAATTACACAAAAGTTTTGAAAGAGAATCTAATCGAATTCAAGTATACAAATCCCTTTAGGCTTTTTTATTCAACGTTTTAAGAAATATACAACTTATTGCATCAATATAAGCATATCAATTGTGTAGATTAATTGGAAGCAAGTAGTCTACTTCTTTCACTTCATTAAAAGAAATAATAGTTACAAGAGATTCCACAAATCACTCATACATCTAAGATAACCCTCTGGACAGAATTATTATTCATAATTAAAGGATTTCCTGAAACAGGACAATCCACCTAATAATCTATGCCTATTAAGTCCAAGCCCGAATATCAAACAAGGATAAGCAAGATTGAAGAGTCCAAGCATACATAATTCATTTGGTGGCATCCCTTTTATAGATACATACGGTTACTTATGGGAAAAAACAAGGGTGGAGAATAACCCTACTAGCCTGTGAATGCAGGTTTAAATGACAAGTTCCCTGCTGTCAAGAAGTTTGATGACAATAGATGAGAATTTTCTACATCCCTGGTGATGAATAGGAGCACCTTCGCTCGAATTGAAACATTTCTTAGGTATAATGGTAACTGAAGGACAAGAGAGAGCAACCTGGCTCAGCCGCACCACCCAGGGTGCGAGCCACCCGAGAAGTATTGTCTACAGCAAGATTACACTATCTCACAAGCCGCCTGAGCTGCTGAGATATCATTAATGCTGTTACCAACATTTATGCATCAGTCACAATCTAAGACACCCCCCCCCAAAAAAAAAGGCAAAGGCCTACCAGTCTATCGTCTCAACCCCAACAATATCAAAGCGACGTGCCCAATACCAAGAGAATACAACAGACCTGAACTACGTAAGGTAGAGGGAGACTAAAAGAAGAAATATATGTGCCTTTTACATTATTCAGTTCAATATTTATCAAATGCACATTATACGGTTCCAAAGTAGAACATATGGAGCGGAAATATAGCATAAATTAATAATTATTTTTTGTTGTTGATGTAAAATATTGATTAACCCAAAAAAAAATCTAAAGAAGATAAACTTGAAAAGATGAGGTCAAAGGCGCGTGAGAGATCAAACATTACTCATCCAAAACCAATCATATTCAATATACGATATGTAATACATAGTCTGAAGATACTCATAGATGACCTAGTAAGACTGATATAGTTACCCAAGTAGCAAAGGAAGTTACGTTACAGTACATACATCAATTTAATAATATAAATTTCTTTTCCAACTTGGATATTGATAACAACCTTCACAGAAGAAAAATACATAAACTATGCTTTGCAGATATTTTGCAGACACTATGATTATAGCGTACCTCCATGAAATTGTGAAACTGTGTGAACATTCTAAACATAAGCCTAGCCAGTGAAATATTCCCCCTGAACAAAATGACAAGAAGACAAAGCAGAGCTGGTCACGTGCTACTGAAGATAACAATAAATAACTTGCTTTGGAGAGAAAATCCTACCAGGATTGATCGAAGTGTACATGTGGATAGCGAACAACTACAGGCTGGATAGCATAGCCAGGAATAAATGCACCAAGCTGGAATGAGATGAGGGCTCTTCCATTGGTTGTGGTTCCTTCAGGAAATAAAAGCAAACGAGGAAATCTACTGCAACCGGCCTTTCTCTGTATTAAAATCCTTAAAAGCACAATTCTGTATCAAATAGCTTATATATTGACAAAAATAAAAGAATTTAGAAAAAAAGAATTACATCAAAGAACCTAGAAAATTGTATATTGATATAATCACATATCAATCCACTAATTTTCAATTTCTTTTCGTACAATGATAACAAGATCAAGCATTTTTCAAAATGCTTCGCTTAAACAAGTGTTACTACAAGCCTACAGTAGAACAGTTAGAAGTAATTTTAATAAATGGTCAAATTACTTCTATTCCCAACATTATGTCACCGTGTGCAAAATAAGCTAAACATGCTTTAGACCATACAAACACCACAAAAGTTCTTGCAGTTTGTAGTTAAAATCATAGCCACAAGCTGGATAAAAAATGTGTCTAAACTAAGAAAGCAATAGAATTGCCAAGCATTAGTCGACCCAAATTGTGAAAAGAGCACTAACTATAATCTACTGGTTCATATAGAGCTATTAAGGGGGCATGCTTCAAGTAGTTACATAAGAGAAACAGACTGACAGACAGAGAAAGCAAAGGAATTAAAGGTTAGTATTCTTTATGAACAAAATTTTGACTTGTGTTGCAATGAAAGTACCACTTAATGAGAATAATAATCTAAACTGGTTGTGCCAAAAATTGAAGGCAAAACGGATATCCAAACAAAAGAAAAAGACCAGAACAGATCAACAGAACTTTACGACCACTCCATTCAAGATTCTTACAAGTGTTTATGATCAACCAAACTTCTGCTGGAAACATAGTTGTCATGGCGTCGCCATGGCGTCGACTAGGCAACGCCTAGGCGTCCTGGCACTGGAGAAGAGCAAGGTGACGCCTTGGAAGCCGAACTGCCAAGGCTCACGCCTTGGTAGTTGGCCCAAGTTAAGTGATTAACTCACTTTTTACCCATGACTCATCATAACACATGGACTTGCCTTACTAGACTTGTAATTTAAGATGGGTGATAACTTGGTTGATTATTTATTTTCTATATGGTATTTGTTGACTTGTTCTACTAGTTTTTAATATCAAGTATTTTATTTTTGAATTTTGACTGTGAAGTACTCATCTCATATAATTGTGTTTTAATTGTATTCTATAGTGTTAGTTATTATGTTTTGGGTTTTAATGTATATAAAATTTTATTGTTCAATATACTTTTGAAGTAAAATAAATAATGCATAAATTACAGATTGTTAACGACTTTTCGCCATATAGACACCATGGCGAGTGCTTTATCGCCTAAGCATCCTGGTGGTCAACTACCAACGCGCCTTGCCATGGCGTCGTGACAACTATGACTGGAAACAAAATTGAGCCATGCAATGTACATCACTTCTTACCCAGTAATCCTTGGATGTGGGGTTGTGAACAAATCGAACTACATGCGAGCAACCCAAGTCCAATTCGATAATTTCCCAACTCGTCAAGACTTGTTTAGATTAAAAAAACTGAGCGCGTTCAACATTTTAGGCTTCACTACTGATGTTTAAGTACTCGACATGACAACTGAATGAGCTACCAGACTCGAGCGCACTCATGAATCTCAACAAAGTATACATCATTTTATTTATATATTGAAAAAATAAATAATACTCCCTCCATTCCAAATTATTTAATCATTGTTGACTTTTGAAAGTCAATTTGAAACATTTTTACTCAAAATTGACATAGATGCTTTTAATTTTAATTAATACAATAATGAATATTGTAAACTATCTAAAAAGTATTACTCATTGTAAATTTATTGTTTCATAATTTTTAACTAGCCATCTCAATTTTGAGTTTGAAAAATATCTTAAGTTGACTTTAAAAAGCCAACAATGATCAAATAATATAGAACGGAGGTACTATTTGATGTAGGACAGGGTAGGAAGAAGGAATAAGAGAACCTATCTCCACAGAGAATCGGTAAAGAAACACACAAAAGCACACAGCTTTAATCTCAAATCAATTCATTCAATAATCTCCCAAATAATGAAGTATTACAATGCTTAAATAGAAAACCCAATACTTGGGAACTAAGTAAAAAACCCTAATTTAAAAAAGAAACAATCTCCTAATTAAAATCTACTAATACAATAAAACTCTCCTAATTAAAATCTACTACCATAATTAAAAATCTACTAATTAAAATCTACTACTATAATTAAAATTTCTAGAATATCCTACTAAAATAATTACATTAATAATCCAACATTTATCTCTAAATAACAATACAAAATTAATAATAAACTTCTTGAATTTCTTCTTCTGTATCGCATCATTCTCCTCGCATTTGAAAAAAACTCGTCCTCGAGTTTTGAGATGTCTTCCAACAAATCATTCACATCTGATGCTTTAATGTCATGAGCACAATTTTCGGGAACGACAATGACATAATATAAAATTTTGAAGTAGCTTGAGACTCAAATGTATCAACCGAAAAGAGAAAATCAACATGGTTAACCTCAACTTTATCTTCCTTGATGTTTTCGCCTTTAGGGTCAAACTTAACTTCAATTTTCCTACTGCAAACACACTTAACTTCCGCTTCATGTTTCTCACAAACATCAATATGTGAGAGTACTTGCTCTTCTTTATCCTCACCAATTTCATATTGGTGATTAATATGTTTAAGTATTGTGAAACATTCATCAACTGCCTTGTAAGGATTTACTTTGCAGGTCTCCTCTTGTGATCGTGTCGCTTTAGTTGAACAAACACGATTAGGATGAACATTTTTTTGTGCTTGAACAAAATATGGACGAACATAGTTTGTGGTTATGTACTCGTAATGTGCCTTTAAATTTGCAAGACTTGTTTCAGAAAGTGCAAGCTTATCGCATAATTTCCAATACTCGACACTATACAGGACACAAGACCTTTTAAGTTGCTCGTATATGACCAAAGTTCGATGCTCAAGTTGCTTTATCCTAGCCCAAAGAAAGTCTGGATTGTAAAACCTGGAAGACATTGTATCTATGTAGAGGGGCTGAATTGAAAATTTCAAAACTTTGGGGGTTAAATTGAAATTTTCAAAAACTTTGGTGGCTAAATTGAAAATTTTAGAAACTTTAAGGGTTGAATTGAAAGTTTTAGAAACTTTGGGGGCTGAGTTGAAAATTTCAGAAACCTGTGGATACTAAACTGTACTTTGGCAGAAGAAACAGCAAAACTTTTGGTGAACAGTGTTGTGCACTGTAGCAATGAACAGTAACGTTGAACTTTTTCCCCCTCTCCGAATAGATGGAGAGTATGGCAGCGACGATTCCTGATGCAGATCATGCTTTCGTCTCGAAAAAATGTTGTCGATTATCTAGCGAACTTCGACAATTTGATGGAGGCCAGAAAATAAGGTGGGAAGGAATTGGGTGAAATCAAAAGATATTAAAAAATTTGGCCCTTGGTACCATTATGATGTAGAACAAGGTGGGAAAAAAGAATAAGAATACCTATCTCCGCAGAGAATCGGTAAAGAAAGACAAACAAAAGCACACAGCTTTAATCTCAAATCAATTCATTCAATAATCTCCCAAATAATGAAGTATTACAATGCTTAAATAGAAAACTTAATACTTGGAGACTAAGTAAAAACCTTAATTTAAAAAGGAAACAATCTCCTAATTAAAATCTACTAGTACAATAAAACTCTCCTAATTAAAATCTACAACCATAATTAAAAATCTCCTAATTAAAATGTACTATTATAATTAAAACTTTTAGAATATCCTACTAAAATAATTACATTAATAATCCAACATTTATCTCTAAATGACAATACAAAATTAATAATAAACTTATTGAATTTCTTCTTCCGTATCGCATCAGTATTATATTACTATTTGGTGTTACCTACATATAATTTAGTTTATACATTATGTAGTATATATTATTATATTAATAGCTATTGTTCCTTAAAGTGTCAGATAAATGAGTTTAACTGAGCGTAGATGAGCTTAAATGAGCTCAAGTAGCTCGCTGAAGCACGCAAGCAGCTTGAATTTGATTGAAGGTCGAGTAGCTCACTAATGCTTGTGAACTACTCGATTATTAAACAGGAAACGTGCAATGCTAAATAGAATTTTTTTCAAGCTTGAGCTCAGATAATTTATAAATGAGTTAAGCTTGAAAATCCAAACCTCAACTTAACTAAAGTCTATGTAGGTGAGTAGGTATACTTAGATGGAAATCATCGGTCTATCAGATATAGAAAGGAACATTCTACGGTGTAGGTAAGGGGAAAACAGTAAAAATCACAATAACAATTAAATTAACCTTCAACTAGTATTGATGTAGCCCTTTCTTTTCTTGACTAAATTTTTAACTAATCACTGATTTTGAAGTCAACTTATACAACATATATCAATTTGGGATCGTGAAATCAAAAGCTAATAATGCACACCTTAAGCTCAAGTTGTTTGGTGTGTGAACGAAGATTATCTTCTCTTCTCAAGCTTATCAACAAGACTCTCCCTTATTTATTAATAAATTACTATTATTTTATATGTTAATACACTGGGAAGCAAATAACGACAAACTATGATTACAGTATTAGGATATTATCCTTATAGAATATAGATCAACCAAATTCATCAAAAGAACACTCAAAAGAAACTAGATAGCAAAAGGTATATAATTTTCCTACCTTTATCTCACTGATAGCATGCTTCCTCGATGATGGTGTGAACCTATTAACGTATATCACCTAAAAACAGAGGGTGAGAGAAAGAGCAAGAACAATATATCTGAAACTTACAAGTATTGAACACAAGAAAACATGATTCAGGGGAAATATATAAACCTGAATATGTAGAACAAAGCTTTAATATGCTAAAATTTTAAATTTAGTGAAGGTATGAATTCTACATAAGATTACCTGCATAGCCCTGATGATGGTTCCAACGAAGGGCATGGAATCATGGGAATCACTTGCAACAATTGTAGGAAAAAACTCATAAAAATAGAAGATAGGATCTATGTATGATACATGATTAGATACAATTATTGGAGCAATCTCCCTCGGAGCCAGTTTCCCTCTTCGTTTTATCCAATGATAGCTGCAGCATCAAATAAGTATAAGATCATGCCAATATTAGACTGATACAAAGATAGACCAAAGCTAACACACTACAAAGCTACTTGAACTTTTGAAAAACCTGTGTGTATTTGAGGCAAACTTTTGTATTCATGAATATGTAGAACTTAGAATTTGGAAGGATGGAAAGCCTACAATAGCTTTGCCCACATCAAGTACATGTATAGTCTACAAAGTCATGAACAACTAAAAATGTCTCCTTTGCATGTCCCTATCTGAATGAGACGCAACCAAAGCTCTAATACTCTAAAGTAGAGCAATTTTGGAAGCACAAATTCAAAAGAATTGGCAACATTGAGATTCTGGAGGATTCTTTACTTCATTTCCCTGGCAAGCTCCTATTTTATGAATCTGATAATAGAAATCTGATATTCCTCGATAAGCTTCAAGTTGTAGAACTACCTGCTTAGCTAATATCATAATCGATTCTCTAAATTTCCTACACTCCCAAATATCTTTATATAACATCCCAGGGAAACCAAAATTAAGATAAAGCTCTTATAGAGTCTATACACTCTTGACATCAAGAAAAACGGACTGAACACACCTATAATAAGTCCAAATTCAAACTTTTGGAAATTTAACTATCTAAAACTAATTATCAAACAAAAGAAAGTTTGCACAGCTAATTCAATCCAAATTAGCAACACAAATAGGGATAGAAACTTTATGTAAATTCAAATGTACCACTAAGCAAGCACGTACCAACAAATTACACAAGTAAACTAGCTTACCCAAAAGAGAAGAGGATGCCCCGGGTTACCAAACGGGTAACCCACATGAGCCTACACCTCCATTTAGGCATTGGATTCTCCTTATCCTTCCAACCATAAAGAGCAGTCTTTGTGGCCACATATCCAACCGACAAACACAACCCGAATAACACAAGCCGAACCAACGCAATCGGCAAACAAATTACAATCTTTACCCACTCATAAACCCCTTCAATTCTCAATGTATGGTTCCTAAACGGATCCACAGTGGTCGATCCGGGCAAGTCAAACCCATCTAACCCAAGAAACTCAAATGGGTTGTCAACTATCTCCAAATGGGTATCACTGGATTGTTGTTGGGTTTGTGGGTCTTGATTTGGGGAGTTTTCATCATGAACAGTGATGATCAATTGGGGCTCATCACTGGACGGTTGTGAGCGGTCAGAAGAGGGTAAAAAGGGAGCGGAGAGATCGTGATCCGCCATTGTTGGAAGCTTATGAAGGTTGCTTAACCAGAAAATCTAGAGAATTTGAGAAGTAAATGAGGAGTAGAAATGGCCAAATGGGAAAGTGCAGATTCAGACACTGTAGCTGCTTTTTTGGGGGAGTGTGATTAGAAATTGGTTTGTGGCTGTGGAGTTCTCATTATGGACACGTGCATTAGATGTGTGGGTGGTCAATTTCTTTTCTATTTTTATTTTTTTTTGGAATTTGTATTTTATTTATTTATTTATTTATTGGTTTTTGAGATTTTTACTGTCTTTTGTGGTTGGAAATTTTAGGAAAATTGTTTTTGAGAAAGACACTTTTCTATATCCCATTCATATGGACTAATAATGAAATTGATGATAAAGTCAAAACACTAATAAAATAAGTTAATTTTTTTATATATATATTATGACTTAATTACAATAATGAGTTTGTATAAATAATATATTGTTTGAATTATTGTTAATAAAATTGGAAATTTTTAAAATTATACTTTCTATACTATTCTTTGAAGTGTATATTTTCTTTTATAATTTAGTATATTCTCGCTCCCAATGTTAAAAATCCTTACTTCGCTACTAATTTTATAACATTCTTTTTGATTTTCAAGCAATGGATATAAAAACATATTTCTAAAGCTCATAATTATTTATGGTTGTGATAAATTATATTTTTCAAAATAATTTTATAATATTTATTCAATCGAACTTATTTTCAACTATATAAAAGATATTATAAATTATTTACATATCTTGCATATAGCATAATATATTCTCTTGCAATATTCTTTAAAAATAAAGTTAAAATTGTTAATTAAATTTTTTTATCAATGTTTTAATCATAACTTAAACTAGGTTTTGTCATCTTTATGTAGCATAAATGTCACTCCCTTGCATTGATCTCCATAACAACTCCTTTACACGATAGAGGGTCAATAACTTAATACTCCATGTGTAACCACTAAATAATTGGATAAAGATACAAGTTATTATTAAAATATATTTAAATTAAAGTAAACAATATTAACAATGACAGTACAAAAAATAGATAAAAAAAACACCGACAAGATTAGATAGCAGCAAAAAAATCCAAAAGGAAAAAACAAAAGTGTAAAGCTAAAATTAAACTGTTTAACCTAACCTGCTGTTAATTAGATGCCGAAAGTGTCTTATTTTTTTTTCTTCTTCTAATATGAGCCATTTCTAAAAGTAGATTAAATAGTGACAGAATAATATCTCAAATTTTCTCAAGTGTGAATGTGTAATGGTTAATCTATTAAACCTTTATTTTAATATTAATAGTTCATATGCATGGATTAGTTAGAATAATGAACTGAATAATTTGTCAAATATGCGATGAGAATGATATTTATTTTTTTTTGCAATAAATTTTTCTCATATAAAATTCTTAATACATTTTTGCATGATGTGTCACTTACATTTGCAAATATATTGATTTAATTATAATGCCAAAGTTCATATCTTGTGATTCTTTTTTCATGGTACCATCTAAGTTACATTTACAAAAAAAAAATTCCCGGGCTCCCTAGAAGGACTCATCTCCTTATCCTTCTTTCTCCCTTTATCTTTCTTAGTTGTCCATGTATTTCTCCGGTATAATTGTTTAACAAGGAACTTTTTACTTTAGAAGACTATTGGCTCACGCATGACTCTTATTGATTCTTTTGGGGTATGTATTCACTCCCAAAATCTCTCTACGCAAAATATATATATATATATATATGAGGTAGGATCTTGGGCGGACCTTACTAACGGACTTAACAACGGACCAAAGGAAAAAAAACATACGCGGGTTACATATTGGGTTAAAAAATGACGCGGGTCACAAAAAAAGGGGGGAAACAAATTTGGGGCATTCTGCTGATTCTCTCTCCACCTTCATTTTTTCTCCACAAAAAAGGTCCCCAAATTCACTCTCTCTCTCCCCCCGATTCTCTCTCTACCTTCATTCTGCCCCTTTACCAAGTTGTTGATTGGAGTATTCATGATCACCAAGTTGTTGATTGGAGTGATCTGCATGAGATGGTCACTGCTGCTTGTTATACACCAGATGGTTAGGTTGGTTTTCTTAATTAATTTTACATATTGTAGTTCATAATTTGTTGTTCCCCAACAAGAAACTGTCGTTCTGTTATATGCCTATTTTTCATAGTGGCTCAAGATATTTTGTTGACTCTCCTTTTGTTTTTGTTGGCTCAAGATGGTCAGATTGTATTTTTGTAGTTTACTTACTCTTCTTTTGTTTTTGTTTTTTTCCACTTTTCTGTTTAGAAAATAAATTGCGCAAAAAAGTCAAATCAATCTGCATAAGAAGAAGAAGAAGCCTCATCACAAAAAAATTACTGGTTTTCACGTAATTTTTTTTGTTGTTTATACTTTGTACCACATACCTTATAGATATGATAAACGAGAGAAGAAGAAAGGGTTCCTTTACACCTTTTTAAAAAAAAGTAAAGAAAAGAGAGAAAGATGAGGTTCTTCTGAGTGTGTATGGTTTGCATTGCTTGGCCTATATGTTAAGAGGTTATCCACAAATGCTTGTAATACATGCTTTCTTAATGTTATTCTGCTTTGTTTCAATTGCACAGTTTGCACCAAGAAGCACATCAGAAGTGCTTATAACATCTGCAGATTCACGAATCCGGGTAATTGATGGTGTTAATCTAGTACACAAGATCAAAGGTAACAACATATTTTATCCAGCATGCATGGGTTTAGCTAGCAGTGAAATATTCTAAAATTTGGATCAATTTTTTTAAATTGGTTGTGCACTAATGCAATTTTCATGTAGGATCAAGCACTGCAATGCATTTCTTTTGAATGGTGTGATTCGTAGGTGATTGAAAGTGAGAAATCAATTGTGTTATCACTAAGAGAAGAGATTTCCCTACTGAAGAAGAAGATTGAGAGTAAGAACTACAAGAAATTGAAGCTAAAGTTGAATATTAACAAAAGTTGAAGAAGAAAAAGAATAATGCAGAAAAGAGGGCAAGTTTGATGATGTTCTGGGCTTTTTGTACTACTATTATACTGGAATTTATGCATGTATAAACTTATGTATCTATAAGTGATATGGGCTGATAAATTCAATGTGCTCTATTTTATTTTGGTTTGTTTGTACTCTATTTTGATGAATAAAAAAAGGCTTATTTTGATTATGTTTGGTTTGTTAGTTTATGAATGCTTTGTTTTTGTTGGTTTTAGGATACTTAGTTCATTCATGTTGGAGTAACATAGAAAAAGATATGGAGTAATTGTGTTCCAAAAATTATCCAGTACAAACCAATGCATCACAAATAGTAAGAAAAAGATATGGAAAAATTGTGTTCCAAAAATTTCCATTACACTGAGCATAATAGCTATAAATATCAGTTTGTCATCACAAAAATATACAAACAACGACAAATTTCTGATGCTCCCAAAGATATCAGTTTGGATCCATTGTTTTACAAAAATCAGTAAGTATTTCATCTTAAACCAACATGATCCCCAACATATTGCATATTAAAATCCCCAAAAATAAGCTATCAGCAAATATTGTTGCAAATACAGGATAGTTTATACTTTGCAACATAGTTATACTACTTTGATATACTCATTTTAGAGGCACTGTGAAGAGCATCAGGTTTAGCACCACAAAATCTCATCCATCATTTCCATGTAAAAGTTATAGTGATATTCCTAAAATGAAAAACAAAATGTTAGTTGAAAATTCTATAATGAAAATATCCTTTACAAGAGGATTTTTACAATCACCTAGAGATGAATAACTATCATTATCTACATTTGGGTTGGGAGTTGCGCCGTGACGACAAGGTGAATACCTGCAACAAAAACGACATATAATAAATCGAATTAGATACAACTTATTACCGATTAAATCCAATTAAAACGACATATAATAAATTTATTACCGATTTGTAAGCATGTGGCAATTTCTTTTGTCGTGTGTTTGGCCAACCAAACTACACCCATTACACCGTCTAGCTTTAGATTGTTTTGGTCTCCTTAATGCTTTCTCTTCCCCCCCCCCCCCCTTAAGCCTTTTACCACAACCCTTTGCATGCACTTGACTCGGTTCATTGTAGTAGTTGTTACCCCCACTCCCTGAAGCAACTACACTTGGAGTTTGACTTCTTTTTACAGTATCAACAAAACTTGTACCACAACTAACCATTTGATTAATTTTATCATGTGCACCACTCAAAGCATCAATATAGACCTTAGTTGCTTCGTTGCTAGTAAGGGCCTTGTCAACCATATCTAAGGCTAGCTGCATTAGTTGACTCCGCTTCATTAGATATGACCTGTTATCAGTTATCTCAATGCCACTACCATCAACGACTACCCCGGCTTTAACTGTTTTTGTCCATCTACTCAAAATGTATTGACTTGGCAATCTTTCATAATCATGCATTTTGTGCAAATATCCCAACATGTGTCTATAAGGAATTCCCATGCTCTCAAATTTCTTGCAAGTACATGAAGCAAAATCCTTAACCTTGTCATAATGAATTTGTCGCAATGGATAATTACCGCCACTTTTTCTTACAATGTTGTGCACACAATGATCTTTATCCTCACCTATAAGCTCAAATTTAAAAGTCAAGCTCTCCCACATCTCATCTTGAAATTTAAAAAATATTTCATGTGTATCGATATCAACCATATGCACCAAAAACTCGTGAAGCATTTTCATTTTAGGCTTCTCAATTATGTCTTTGTGATTCGCCAATAATTCTTCATGACGTTGATGCACAAGTCCCCTACCAAACTGAATCATAAAATCCACCAATGAATTATTTTTTGAAACATATTTTTTGAAGAATGAGTGAGAGCTTTCAGCTCGTTTACTACTTGACATTCCAGCCGAGAAAACATGATTCATATATGCCGGCACCCATTTAGCACGAATTTGATACATTGATTGTAGTCATTTGTTGTCATTTAACCCACTCTTCTCAACCAACTCTATCCATTTCAAATCGAACTCTTCCTTAATCTCTGATTTCCATATGCAATTAGAAAACTCCTTATAGTAAGCATTGTATTTAACTGAATCTATCTTCTCAGAAAATTTAGTTAAAATGTGCCAACAACAATATCTATGAAATGTTGTTGGTAGAGTTTGTGAAATTGCATTTGTCATAGCTGGATCTTGATCAGTAATGATCATCTTAGGGGCAGCACCTGACATGGCTTCCAAAGATTGGTTGAAAAGCTAAACAAATGAAGTTATGGTCTCATTACTTAAGAATGCACATGCAAATATTATTGTTTGACCATGATTATTAACCCCCATTAGTGGCGCAAAAATTAATCCATACCGATTAGTGTTGTACGTAGTATCAAATATCACTACATCACCATAAAAATTATAAGCCCGTCTAGAGGTTGAATTAGCCCAAAAATAATGAGTAATCATGTTTTCATCATTTGCCTCAATTTTGAAATAAAATGATGGATTCTTTCCTTGTTCACCCATTAAAAACTCGTGCAACATATGTCCATCATGTCCTTTCATCTCATTGCGTTTATCTCTTTTGAGATTATACAAATCTCTTTGCGTACAACCAATATTCTCAACCCCCCCCCCCCCGATTGCACTCCAAGCAAATTGAATTGTTGATGCGATGGTATATTTACCATTTGAAGTTATTGAGTCAGTGCCCTTTGGGCAGTCGATATATTGCGGTGAGATCGCAAAAAATGTATTTTTCGTGGAGTTGTTAATGGGTGACAATGACCCTCAACAAATATGCTAACACCATATAAGTCCGAAGGTGTCATTACAATAACAAGTTTTGCTTTACAACCCTCTTTAATTGATCCTCTGCGCCTTGTTGCCTCAATGTTCGCTATTGGTGTAGCCTTCCCCTGTTTCCAATAAACAAACTCTTTTCTTATGATCTCACTACTTCCCCATCTCTTTTTTTAGACCAATTTCGAACACTAAAGCCACTCTCTTTTGCATATGCATTGTAGAAACTAAAAGCATCATCTATTGTTTGAAATTCTTGACCTATTTTTGGTTTCAACTCTAGTGCTACTTGAGGATTATACACCATATCTGAAAAATTAGGATCTAACTCAACACATTGTTCCTCATTTAGCCCACCCTCTAATTCAAAGTCTACAATCCCCCCTTCTTCCCGCTCCAAATTTTCTCTCATCCCATACTCTGCTTTCACGTTATTCATTTTGATTAAAACCTATAATGATCAATTTTGGTAATTAACTTTTCAGAATATGATAAAATTGTGAAAACCACAACCAAAACATATTAAATAAATAAAAAATTATTTAATAATGATTATATAATTTTAATCATTTTTTTATTCAATCAATGCCAAAATTATTTAATAATGCTTTCCTTTTTAAAATTTTTGAAAAAAAAATATTTTTTGTGAACTTGCTCAATTTCAACAAACCCTAGGAAAGATATATAATACAGAAGAAAAGATATTACTATGTGAAACCCATCAAATTGATTAAAAAAATTCTCATCAACAACACATCCCCAATTTGAATCGATAAAAAATTGATAAAAATTTCTTCATTAGCATTTCATATGAAAATCAGTATAAAAACTAGAAATTGTTAATTACCTGCGTATTGGATGTGATTAGGGGCAGATTAAGGACTGCGTAGCGTTGATGGATCCGGCCTTCCGGCGTTTTGGCACTCAAACTACTCAGAATCGGGGAGAGAGAATCAGCAAGATTTAGGGAGAGAGCATCAGAGAGAGAGAGGGAATCAACAGTAGCATTGTTCCCCATTTTTTTTGTGACTCGCCTAATGTTTTAACCCATTTTGTGACCCGCATGCTTTTTTATTATTTTTTTGCCTTGGTCCTGTAGACACCCAAATTTTGCACTTCGTATACTAACCTTGACAGGAGGGCAAATTCGTCAAATGGATCGGCCTGCGAGAACAAAAGATGGAAAAAATACGAACACTCGACGCCACCATGATAATTTGCAGCCGAAATCGACATGACAGCAGGGCTATCCGAATTTGGCATTCTCGGAAGGTGTGGCGCGCTTCCCGGAAATTCCCGGACTGCAGAATACGAGCCTGTCAGCGAAAACCGACGTTGCGGCACGAAAATCGAGGCGTGGCACGAAAATCGAGAAAGTCAAGCCCGCCAGCCGCGGATAGATCTGCGGCCAAATGAGTGCGCCTTTCTGGAAAGTCAGATCCCGAAAACCGGGCTGAGTGGCGAGCCAGCTGGCCAGCCGCAGATAGATCTGCGGCTGGCTTTGGCCAGCCTATTTAAACTCAGCTTCGGACAGTATACAGGAGGTTGGGCAGTTTGGCGGAAGAAGAAGAAAATCAGCAGCAGTTTTAGCTCGGAAATAGAGAGAAATAGCATAAATTCTTGCAACAATTGAGAGAAAAAAGAGAGGAAGTTTCTTTGTTGTTAGATTATATCAATACATCTCATATTTCAATCAAATACACAAGTTTCTACACAATTTTGGTATCATTTGCAAGGTGAAAATCTCATTATTTTTGCAACTTATATCATGTCATTTGGCTAAATTTAATTGCAATTTTCAAGAATATTGTTGAAAAAAATCATGGATTAAGGATTATTGGTGAGGGTTCCATTGGAACAAGATTCTTCCCAATAATCCGATGATATCTAATTGACGAAATTTCTAGCTTATTTATGGGTATATATTAGGCGTAGTTTGATTGATTGTATTTTTAGGATGTGTTAGGCAATCTACGTTGTTGTTATTGTAGTATTCATTTTGTGAGTATGTAGTAAGCGTGGTTGTGAGCCTAGGAAAGCGACCCCGTGGTTCAAATCCGATGATGGACGTTTTGGTGTATGTAATAGATTCAAGATGCTTGTTTTGTAATATGTAACTGTCGGGCCTTAAAACGACGCTAAGGCGAGAATCGGGTTTAAGGCCCCGTATTAGTGGAATATGTGATTGTTGGCGTTCGGGGATATTTTGATGGCTTACATGCCCATGGATAGCCCCGACGCATGTTTATACTTGATTAGATTTTTGAGGCGCCAAAAGGATTTCAAGAAGATTAAACGATAAGGATCTTTTCTAAAAATCAATCAAAGTAGGATATTAGCATCACGAGGCTAAAAATTTGGGAAATGCTAACGAAGGTCGATTCCTATCCTACGGGAAAAGCTAAAAGAGGTTATTTTCAAATGTCACGAAAAAAACGGGTTTTTTACAAAAGAACAAAACGTTTTATTAAACCGTTGTGCATAGGGTGAAAGAGATCCTAGAAGTTGCCCATCATTTGAGTTACGAAAGCAACGTATAGATCTTGATTCCTATTTTGATGAAGGTTTAAAACTCTTGTTTTGCCAAAACAACCCCTAATGAAAATTCCATGGCTTTTGACGATTAAAATCAAATCTTACTCATAAAAAATAAAGCTTTCTCGTGTATGCCGAAAAGACGTTCCGAAGCATTCTCAAATTGAAGCACGGCTTTTCCTAAAAATCCAAATGATTCTTTCATACAAACTCACCATAACATTCACATAAGCACACACACACACACACACCTGCATGTATACATATTTCATGGATTAAAGGATAGGACAGCATCAAGATTGCGGTAACCGTGTTTCACGGAAGTCGAGGGGTGCCTAACACCTTCCCCTCGCTTAAGCAAGCCCCCGAACTCTATGAATCTCGATTCGCAGACCAATTAATTCGGAGTCACATATGAGCCAGCGATTTACGAAAACGAAATTCGGATGAGTTGGTACATCCACTTCAAATATACCAACTGGCGACTCTGGTTAATTGGCTCATCACAAAAAACGATCTTTCAAAACCCCGTCGACATCAATGCCGATCTTTTCCAAAGAATCATTAAATCAAAAGGCTAAAATTGGAAAAGACCAAGAGACGAGAAAAAACCGGCGTCGACACCGTTGCTAGTCCGCTCAAATTGGTCCGTCTAAGAACTTGTCTGTATATATATATATATATATATATATATATATATATTATCTCCTCATTGAACAATAACCTATACATTTCGATTCAAATGTTTCTCAATGGCTCTTCTCCCACCAATCACCCGCTCAAACACACCAACTAAGAACTCCAATACCATCTATGTCTCAATATCGTTTCCCATCCGACTTTGCCACCGTCTTCGCCGTCGACATCAATGCCTTCGACATCAATGCCGATCTTTTCCAAAGAATCATTAAATCAAAAGGCTAAAATTGGAAAAGACCAAGAGACGAGAAAAAACCGGCGTCGACAGCTGGCGACTCTGCTGGGGACATTAGAGGGCTTAAGCCGCGTTCAAGTCTTGATGCTATCCTATCCTTTAAAATTCCTGAATGTGTATGTGCGTGCGACATTTTGACCTGTTTAATTATTGTTGTGTGAATGTGTGTTTTTGTCCAATAAATGAATGATTTGAATGTAATTGCTTTACTTCAAAGTAATCATATGCATACGGTGAGGACGATGAATGTGAATGCATGTTGAGAGTGTACCTCCTCCTGAGGCGAACCTGTCGGTTGCTTATTACTGGACTCGAAGGGGCTGCTCCCCGGAGATGGCTCAGGAAACGCACCACCCAAATCCGCTCCAATCGAAAGGATTCAGACGAGTAGATTGCGAAGATTTGGGGACCTTCATGCCGAAAAGCCCGCGAGAGTAACCCTAGGGTAGGTCAACCTCTGATAAACCTAACGAAAGGGAAGCTTCTTCATGCCCTTTTATCGTTCAGTCAAATAAATAAATGTCATGCAAATGGCATACAACTGTCATGCCATCATCATCGTAATAAATATGTCCTGTATCATGTGATTGCATCACCTGCACATATAAAGAGAATACTGACATGGTTTTTGCAGGAGGGCAATCCGTGCCACGTAGCAAGGTTTTCTAAAAACTTCCAAATACTATCCTGTCATCAAACACTGACCTTGTTTTGCAGGATAAGATTAAGAGAACCATGAAAGCGTGGCATAACGATCACAAAGAACCCGGAGTAGGGGCATATTCGACCACACAAAAAAAAGGGGGGAAAAGAAAAAGAAAAAGAAAAAAAAAGAAAAAAAAAGAATAAAAATCAGGCATCAGTGTTGACATGCATCTGCCAATTTGTAGCCGGCACAGTACTAAACTACGGCCCTTGTTTGTTTGGTGAGATTGCCCCTAGTACCCAACTGAGAGGCCATAAAGTCCATACTCCATCCATCCAAATGGCAAAAGCCGGTAGCCATGAAATTACAGTTCTGCCACTCCAACAATACGGCCGAATGCGAGGGATGCATCCTAGGACTGAGATTAGCCCTGGGAATTGCGGCACAGACTTGTCCGGCCTATGAGGATCAGATCGGAGAGATCTCCCATAGGGACGCCCTCCCTGAATGGGCTTGGTATCAAAACATTAAGGAGTTCCTTCGAGACAACTCCTCTCCCGAAAATGCAGACCTGACCGGGGAAAGAGAATCCAAAGATGGGCAGTGAATTTCTTCCTAAGCTACGGAACTGCTGAGATATCTGGAAGCCGAAGAAGCCCACAGATTAATGAACGAAGTACATGGCAATGTGTGCAGAGCCCATATGAGCAGAACACTTTTTGCAAAGAAAAGCGTGTGTGTGAACGGGTCGCTACGGGCTAACCATGAAAACTGATTGCGATACTCATGTCAGGAAATGCCATCAATGTCAGATCCATGCCAATGCGATCCATGCACCTCGTAATGAGCTCCATTGCTTGACCTCGCCGTGGCCAGTTGGACCCTGCAGCAGGTGATATCCAGGAAAAGAAAAGTCCCGGAGTATGGCAGTGAATCCCGGCCAGTAGAAGATCAATGGGTTTTAAAATTCTGAGTTTATTTCAAATCCCTGCACGCTCATGTCATTTTGTCATGTTCTCCAAAAGGAAGACCATGTGCTGAAATGTTTTATATATATGACGAGCAATTTTGTTTTATGTCAGGTACCCCGATTTGAGGCACTCTAGCCTGACGAGCAATAGGCCAAATTTGAAGGAAGATCATGATTTTGTATAGAGCTAGATTTCAATCTGATGGGGATTGAGCAGGACGAGACAGATATCGACAATACGCCTGGTGAGATCAAATGACGGGTCGAGGGTAAACCCCAAACCCAGTTTAGACCAAACCATCGCCATCAAACGTCAGAGCCCCTAACGATCACAAAGAACCCGGAGTAGGGGCAAATTCGAACACAAAAAAAAAGAAGAAAAAAAAAAAAAAAAAGAGAAAAAATAGCCAAGTTGTTGAATTTGTATGGAGATATGTTCGCTTGGTCCCGTGGCGACGTGAGTGGATTGTCCACAGACGTTACAGGACATCGACCGCCCATCAAAGGGGGTTCCGACCCATAAGCAAAAGTTGAGAACGTTGAAGCCTGAATGGAGGATGAAAATAAAGGACGAGATTGTCAAACGGTTTAAAGCAGGAATCATCACGGTGTCTATTTACCCTGAATGACTTTCCGACAGAATCCCAGTACCACAGCCTGGAGGAGAAGTGAGGGGCCACAAAATCTGAACGATGCCCTCAAGGAGGAGATATATGACAAATTCAAGATCAAACATTTTGATTCAGTCATTTACCGGCCCAAAATGAGTGGGGCAGTGGGGGCTGCAAATAAAACACAAAGACAATCATGGGAAGAATGCCCGCCAATCATCGGGGATGGCCGGATTTATTGTCGCTCACCCTGTATGCCTATCGAACCTCAGTTCGCACCTTTGGAGGGGCAGCCCCTTACGCATCTCCCGGGCATGTGACAAGAGGGTGCGATCCCGAAAATTCAAAATAAACGATTTACTCCTCAAAAGGATCGCGCCCTGCCAAGACGAAGCTATGGGGAATTTCGCTTTAAATTAAAGGGAGCCGTCACGAAAAAAAAAAAAAAAAAATCTCAAAATCAAAAATCAAAAAAATCCCTCAAACCTTTCAACAAGTCAAAGGACCGGATCTGCTGTTAGCCCAACGAGGTACCGAGGCAACCAGTGTGAGGGAGATCACAAGAAAAGCAACTTAACACTGGGGCATTTGTCAACTACCCAGGAAATGATGACGTGCAAATTGGCACCCATGCAACAATCCCATCAACATGCACCATCATCAAATGCTACCTCATGTCAATTCAATCTCCAACGGTACGATCATCTGGCATTTGTCAAGCATAGTTTTCCCGGGATACGATGAACCGCGTGAAAGGGGATTTTATTTGACTTGATAGGAATCGGATTGATCCTGACAAGCATCCGTGGAGCACGATCGTGAGTATGATTAGACGAAGAAGGCTATTCAACCTTTTGATCGGGTACAAAGCCTTAATTCAAAGCAACGTTTGCGACAGAATCGACCTCATGTGACAGCCTTCACTTTGCATTTGCACAAACTTTCAGTTGTGGGGTATAAAACTATGACGACGTTGATGGCAATTAACACGTAGTCAGACAGTCAATAATTATCAAGCTAAAATCAAGGAGTCAGACGATAAATGATTATCAAGCTAATGTCTCGAATCGTGGCCTGGGTTATTCGAGTAAATTAAGCCCGAGGGGTGTCTCTACACCTGGTGCCCTAAAGCCATCTGGTTTGGGAGGAGTCCGCTGGCCCCCAACACTCGTTACATGGGTAACTCAGAGCCTAAGAAAACGAGCATTACAGTAGAGGAGGCCCGAGCAGATTCGAATCGTGGCATGGGTTACTCGAGTAATTAAGCCTAAGGGGTGTCTCTGCATCTGGTGCCCTAAAGCCATCTGGTTTGGGAGTCACCGGCTTAACGCTCGCTACATGGGTAACTCAAGCCTAAGAAAGCGAATCTTGCGCAAGGTCAAGCAAAGAATGAGTGGGGCAGACCACCAGCTTGTCTCAAACCGTGGCCTTTGTTACTCGAGTAAATAAACCCGAAGGGGTGTCTGTACACCTAATGCCCCAAAACCGTCTGGTTCGGGAGTCATTGGTCCAAAACTCGTTAAATGGGTAACTTTGAAAAGCTTAAGAAAACGAGACAAGTGAAGTGGGCTGATAAGGAGAAAAGATAATATGAAAAAACTCTCGGCCTTAAAAAAAAAGTCAGGAAAGAGAAACCCATACTGAATGCTGCATCGCACAGTGCATTTGTCATATGACGTCAATCCTGCTAAGGACGTTGTCGAGAATGGAGACAGAGTGCTTTTGACGAGGGAAGGTAGTTCGTTTGAATTCGACCTCACTCACGTACAATGGCCATGAATGCTTGAAGGTGTTCTTACGATTTCATAACTCGTCAAATAGAAAATCATCAACTCACGAGAGATTGAAAAAAAAAATATAATACTTCCAATCTAGTACATTCACAGTTCACCACTTGCTAGATTATGTGATCAAAAGATATTCAATTTCATGTGCTTTAACTGCATTTTTGTCGAGATTATAATAGCTTTGTGTTGAACTAGCACTAACGGCCCGAGCCTTCAAAGTTTTGGCATTTGTTAGTCATCTGATATGCAGGATCTTGCAGAGCTGTGGATAACTCAGCACGGTCAACATCGCGAGTTTTCGATAGAAATTCTTGGTAGCGACACGCGCCAAGGCAGGGGCAGTTAAGAATCGTGAAATGGAAGGAAGCTGAGGCTGCACAGAACTCTTCGGCATTGGGCCTTTCCCCAATCCTGACTATCACTGCCTCGACATCTAAATGATCCACGTGCATGAGCATATACAAAGATGATATAGTTCGGGGCGACAACATATCGGCCATCAGAAATGAGCAAAAGGCCAAGGAGCCCAACATAGCTGTCAATCATCACTGAGAGCGAAACAGACTGCCTCAAATGAAGACGACCAAGAACAGGCAGAATACCAAACCAATGAAACAGACTGCCTCAAATGAAGACGACCAAAAACAGGCAGAATACCAAACCAATGTTGAAGTCTAGAGACAACACTTCACGACGGGGCGTGATCCAATCAGATGTTGGCAGGCAACGACGACTGTCGAATCATATCATTTGACTGAACAAGGGTCATTTCTATCTAAAACATATGTTGTGCACATGCATATGTCCATAACATATCTGCCAGATCATGCATAACATCTTTTTCATGCATGCAGGTACGATCAAAATGAAAATCTTCAGGAAAGTACGAGCACATCGCTTTCAACCTCACAAATGAACAGAGTGATGGCTTTTGCGGCATGGTACGTGGACGATGTTGGTGGGAGATCCAGGACATGAAGCCGATCACACATCTGACTTCAAGAAATCATAAAAAAAAAAAAAAAAGAAAGAAAAAAGACAAAAAACAACAAACCCTAGGAAGGGCTGAGATCCACGCGAACCACAACAAAGATGGTGAGCACCCCTGGGAAGGGCTGATATCCACAAAAAGAAAAAAAAAGACAAAAAACAACAAACCATGGGAAGGGCTGAGATCCACGCGAACCACAACAAAGACGGTGAGCACCCCTGGGAAGGGCTGATATCCACAAAAAGAAAAAAGACAAAAAACAACAAACCCTGGGAAGGGCTGAGATCCACGCGAGCCATAACAAAGATGGTGAGCACCCCTGGGAAGGGCTGATATCCACAAAAAGAAAAAAAGACAAAAAACAACAAACCCTGGGAAGGGCTGAGATCCACGCGAACCACAACAAAGATGGTGAGCACCCCTGGGAAGGGCTGATATCCACAAAAAGAAAAAAAAGACAAAAAACAACAAACCTTGGGAAGGGCTGAGATCCACCGCGAACCACAACAAAGATGGTGAGCACCCCTGGGAAGGGCTGATATCCACAAAAAGAAAAAAAGACAAAAAAAAAAACAAACAAACCCTGGGAAGGGCTGAGATCCACGCGAACCACAACAAAGATGGTGAGCACCCCTGGGAAGGGCTGATATCCACAAAAAGAAAAAAAGACAAAAAACAACAAACCCTGGGAAGGGCTGAGATCCACGCGAACCACACAAGATGGTGAGCACCCCTGGGAAGGGCTGATATCCACAAAAAGAAAAAAGACAAAAAAACAACAAACCCTGGGAAGGGCTGAGATCCAAGATAACCAACCGGCGACGATAACCGGGGGTTACGAGATGGGTGTCCGGCGACGAAAACCGGCCCCGACAAGACAATCGACCGGCGACGATAACCGGCGATTACGGAATGGATGTCCGGCGACGAAAACCGGCTCCGGCAAGATAACCAACCGGCGACGATAACCGGGGGTTACGAGATGGGTGACCGGCGACGATACCCGGCCCCGACGAGACAATCGACCGGCGACGATAACCGGCGATTACGAGATGGATGTCCGGCGACGATAACCGGCTCCGGCAAGATAAACCAACCGGCGACGATAACCGGGGGTTACGAGATGGGTGACCGGCGACGATACCCGGCCCCGACGAGACAATCGACCGGCGACGATAACCGGCGATTACGAGATGGATGTCCGGCGACGATAACCGGCTCCGGCAAGATAACCAACTGGCGACGATAACCGGGGGTTACGAGGTGGGTGACCGGCGACGATACCCGGCCCCGACGAGACGATCGACCGGCGACGATAACCGGCGATCATGAGATGGATGTCCGGCGACGATAACCGGCTCCGACAAGATAACCAACCGGCGACGATAACCGGGGGTTACGAGATGGGTGACCGGCGACGATACCCGGCCCCGACGAGACGATCGACCGGCGACGATAATCGGCGATCATGAGATGGATGTCCGGCGACGATAACCGGCTCCGACAAGATAACCAACCGGCGACGATAACCGGGGGTTACGAGATGGGTGACCGGCGACGATACCCGGCCCCGACGAGACGATCGACCGGCGACGATAACCGGCGATCATGAGATGGATGTCCGGCGACGATAACCGGCTCCGACAAGATAACCAACCGGCGACGATAACCGGGGTTACGAGATGGGTGACCGGCGACGATACCCGGCCCCGATCGAGACGATAGATTGAAAGAAATGAACCCAACGACTAACAAACATGGTCAGAGGGTTAAAGCATCGACACTCTTGCGGATAGTTTGCAAGCGTTACATCTTGTGTTGCATCATAAATCAGATGTGTTGCATCATATATGTATTGTCATTTCTTATACACTACCATTCATGCATCGGGTGTCTGTTTCTTTATCCTGTTCATTTCATTTAATATTTCATAAACATGATAAAGAGGGGCAGCTGTAGACACCCAAATTTTGCACTTCGTATACTAACCTTGACAGGAGGGCAAATTCGTCAAATGGATCGGCCTGCGAGAACAAAAGATGGAAAAAATACGAACACTCGACGCCACCATGATAATTTGCAGCCGAAATCGACATGACAGCAGGGCTATCCGAATTTGGCATTCTCGGAAGGTGTGGCGCGCTTCCCGGAAATTCCCAGACTGCAGAATACGAGCCTGTCAGCGAAAACCGACGTTGCGGCACGAAAATTGAGGCGTGGCACGAAAATCGAGAAAGTCAAGCCCGCCAGCCGCGGATAGATCTGCGGCCAAATGAGTGCGCCTTTCTGGAAAGTCAGATCCCGAAAACCGGGCTGAGTGGCGAGCCAGCTGGCCAGCCGCAGATAGATCTGCGGCTGGCTTTGGCCAGCCTATTTAAACTCAGCTTCGGACAGTATACAGGAGGTTGGGCAGTTTGGCGGAAGAAGAAGAAAATCAGCAGCAGTTTTAGCTCGGAAATAGAGAGAAATAGCATAAATTCTTGCAACAATTGAGAGAAAAAAAAGAGGAAGTTTCTTTGTTGTTAGATTATATCAATACATCTCATATTTCAATCAAATACACAAGTTTCTACACAATTTTGGTATCATTTGCAAGGTGAAAATCTCATTATTTTTGCAACTTATATCATGTCATTTGGCTAAATTTAATTGCAATTTTCAAGAATATTGTTGAAAAAAATCATGGATTAAGGATTATTGGTGAGGGTTCCATTGGAACAAGATTCTTCCCAATAATCCGATGATATCTAATTGACGAAATTTCTAGCTTATTTATGGGTATATATTAGGCGTAGTTTGATTGATTGTATTTTTAGGATGTGTTAGGCAATCTACGTTGTTGTTATTGTAGTATTCATTTTGTGAGTATGTAGTAAGCGTGGTTGTGAGCCTAGGAAAGCGACCCCGTGGTTCAAATCCGATGATGGACGTTTTGGTGTATGTAATAGATTCAAGATGCTTGTTTTGTAATATGTAACTGTCGGGCCTTAAAACGACGCTAAGGCGAGAATCGGGTTTAAGGCCCCGTATTAGTGAAATATGTGATTGTTGGCGTTCGGGGATATTTTGATGGCTTACATGCCCATGGATAGCCCCGACGCATGTTTATACTTGATTAGATTTTTGAGGCGCCAAAAGGATTTCAAGAAGATTAAACGATAAGGATCTTTTCTAAAAATCAATCAAAGTAGGATATTAGCATCACGAGGCTAAAAATTTGGGAAATGCTAACGAAGGTCGATTCCTATCCTACGGGAAAAGCTAAAAGAGGTTATTTTCAAATGTCACGAAAAACGGGTTTTACAAAAGAACAAAACGTTTTATTAAACCGTTGTGCATAGGGTGAAAGAGATCCTAGAAGTTGCCCATCATTTGAGTTACGAAAGCAACGTATAGATCTTGATTCCTATTTTGATGAAGGTTTAAAACTCTTGTTTTGCCAAAACAACCCCTAATGAAAATTCCATGGCTTTTGACGATTAAAATCAAATCTTACTCATAAAAAATAAAGCTTTCTCGTGTATGCCGAAAAGACGTTCCGAAGCATTCTCAAATTGAAGCACGGCTTTTTTCCCTAAAAATCCAAATGATTCTTTCATACAAAACTCACCATAACATTCACATAAGCACACACACACACACACACCTGCATGTATACATATTTCATGGATTAAAGGATAGGACAGCATCAAGATTGCGGTAACCGTGTTTCACGGAAGTCGAGGGGTGCCTAACACCTTCCCCTCGCTTAAGCAAGCCCCCGAACTCTATGAATCTCGATTCGCAGACCAATTAATTCGGAGTCACATATGAGCCAGCGATTTACGAAAACGAAATTCGGATGAGTTGGTACATCCACTTCAAATATACCAACTGGCGACTCTGGTTAATTGGCTCATCATAAAAAACGATCTTTCAAAACCCCGTCGACATCAATGCCGATCTTTTCCAAAGAATCATTAAATCAAAAGGCTAAAATTGGAAAAGACCAAGAGACGAGAAAAAACCGGCGTCGACACCGTTGCTAGTCCGCTCAAATTGGTCCGTCTAAGAACTTGTCTGTATATATATATATATATATATATATATATATATATATATATATATATATATATTATCTCCTCATTGAACAATAACCTATACATTTCGATTCAAATGTTTCTCAATGGCTCTTCTCCCATCAATTACCCGCTCAAAAACAGTACACCAACTAAGAACTCCAATACCATCTATGTCTCAATACCGTTTCCCGTCCAACCTTGCCGCCGTCTTCGCCTCCTAATAATGCTTCTCAATTTTTCTCCTTCCCGACAACTCCGACTCCATATTCCAATTTCCCAACGTATCAAACCACATAACTTAAAACAAAATAAGTAAAACCCCCAAATTCACCATATATATATGTCTATAATATATACAACAAAAATATGCACATACTATATCATTGATCTTGTTGGCAGGCTGTTTGTTAGTCCAAATTTAATTGAAGAACATATCATTATCTCCAATTGTTTCAAATTCTGCAAATGCACATCTACAAAACTTTTCAGCCTCAAAATAACCGATCACCTAAAAAGTGTTAAAAAGGAATTAAGTTCACACTTAAACTCCAAACTTTCCGTAGTTGAACTTTTTGGAATCTTACTTTGTGCTCACTGGCGGATCTACTAAGAGGGCAACATAGGTAGCTGCTTATGCTCACTTTTTTTTTTTTTTTTGTAAACTCAAGGGGGCAGAATTTATAAGTTAGTAAATTCAAGGGGGCAGATTAATAAAAAAGTTAAACTTGGTGCAACAAAAGAAAAAATTTCATTAGTTACAAAAGGCTGATCTCTTGTTTGCGGTGAGAATTTCTAGTTGAATTTCAATATCTTTGAGTACATATTTTTATGGGTTATAGTTTTATGTAACTAAATTAACTCTTATTTTACATATGTAATCATCCGAAAAACATAAAATTATCTAAAAAAGTTGGCTCGGGGGCGCAACCCCCGAACCCCCGCCAAATTAAAATCCCTCCTTGTTGGGAATAATTCCTAGATCCGCCCCTGTTTGTGCTTAATGACCTAACCTTCAACCAGACAAACCCAATATTATCTGCAACGCTAACACGGTTTATTAAGTAGGTATTCCTAGTTAAACAAAATATTCACATCCAAAAATAAAGTGAAACATGCACAATTTAGAAAAGATTACGCATAAATTGGGTCGATGGAGTAACAGAACAATCATCAGATATTCAGATAAGGTGCATGGGGAAGAGGGAGTGATTAAACCAAGACCGCTTAGTCCAGTCGTATTGCTTCATTATTCTTATTTAATTTTTTGCAGAGTTCAGGGTAACCATTGTGTGCTATTACAAATAACAGAAAATCTTAAGATACTTGATGATCTTTCCTTCAAATAAAATTTTTTTTTTTAAGAAAAGGACCAGCATGTTGCACCAAACAATGATAAGTCAGGTATCATCCCACCACTCGATTTCAGGACTCACTCTTTCTGATACCTCAATCAGATTTGGAATTATATCAGGCTCTGCTTTAGCCTTTGCAAGTTATGCTTGCTTCGCCTTCAACTCTTTGGCTTGTGCTTCTCCAAATTGACTATGCAAAATCAATAAATAAAATTTTAAAGAAAAATTAACTGGGAGAAGAGCAGATCAAAAGCATAAACACTTGAGCAAAATTACCTTTAGCTTGATTATTTCTGCATCTTTCGACCATTTGCCTTCCTCTACAAATTGAAAATTCATCCTCTTTGGCCTCAAAAGCTTATTTTTATCAAGGGTTAAATACACTTCTGTCCCTCGAAGTATGACCCCATTTACACATGTGACCCTAATCTTTAAAATCTTACATTATCATACTCCAAGTACACTTAATAAACAAAAGTGACCCCGAAAATTTTTCCGGCCAAAAAAAACGTCTGAGTGCTGACGTGTCACCGGAAAGGCTTGTATTTCACTGTATTTTGTAATTTAGTTCGTATTTTCAGAGTATTTTGACATTAAAACAAAAAAATCCATGTATATACTTATTTCCCTCCAACTCCAATACTGTTTATTCCCTCCATTTGTTTCAGTCAAACACAACAATACCATCCCCTATATACTAGCTCTCATGGTGGAAAGAGAAAGAGAAGGAGTAGAAGAACAGAAGAAAGAGAAGGTGCAGAGAAATACCATACCTGAAAGTTGTATGGCTTCAGTTTTGTGCCAAACTATTGTATGCAATCTATGTAATATGAATCCATGCTGTTAGGAATGAAAAGGAGAGTTTAAAGGAACAGAGCACACGAAACAACTTTCCAAAACAGAGTACACATATAGTTCATTCACCATTCACAGAGTACACCATTCAGTATTCACCATTCACCATTCACAGCATTATGTAACACACACACACACCTAAATTCAAATATTACATTCACCATTCACAGCTTTCTAAGTTGTTTGTTATAACACATCACCATTGAAACTTTACAAACTATAAACATGTATATAGTTCCTAAGTTTGCAAAGGTTTCACATCAAAATATATGAAGTAATAACCCTAAAAAATATATCAACTAGTAGACAATTATCAGGAAACACTACAATCCTTTTATTACCCCATCTTGAATTACCTTCATCCTCCAATACCCAAATATCCAAATTGTTTCCTTCTATAATCCCTTGGTAATCAACTAAACCTAAACATCCATCACATTCTATGAAATCATAGTCTAAATGGAAAGTAAAATCAACAGGCAATTCAATAATATGAAACTTTTCTTCACAAACATCAAATCTCACAATAATATGGTGTTCACGATGATCCATACCAGTACAAGTCTGATAATAAACAAATCCATTTATAAAATTCAATCATGTGCCTCTGTTTCTCCCCTTCCACTCTCTCATATATCTTTTTGAACCTCTCAATCGCCCTTACCAGCTTCTTCATCCCCTCCACCTCTACCGCTCTCCTCACTCGTCCCTAAATCCTAATCTTCTCCTCTGATCCCCCTTCCTCCCCAGTCGCGACAACTGTCGCAGCTACCGCAGCCACCGCAAAATAATTTCGCCTAAAATAAGAATCATCCATCGCTGGGGACGCCCGCTTATGTGTCAAATCGACCGGCTTCATCATAGCAATTGACACCGGTTCCCGATACGGCAAAGAAACTACAAAGGTGAGGGATTCTTCAAACCAGATCTAATCAAAACATCAAGCCGAGAGAAAAACGACCACGAACTAGGTACGATTCCATTAGATTCAGAAACCCTAGCTTTTTCAGTCTTGTATTTCTTTTTCAAAATGTCAATCTGGTTCTTTTTGACGTAGGTTACCCCGGTTGAGCTCGAGGTGGCAGGGATTGGGTTTGGATTTGGGTGGGGATTGTGGCAAAGAAGATGAGGCGTTACATGTTTTTGTGATTGGGGAAAGTGATAAGGACTAAGCTACCCTAGCTTGTATTGCAAATGTATTTAGTAAATAAACTGTTTATTGTAATAGTCATATACACTCAAACCGTATACAACAGGTTTTCCGGTGACACGTCAGCACTCAGACGTTTTTTTTGGCCGGAAAAATTTTTGGGGTCACTTTTGTTTATTAAGTGTACTTGGAGTATGCTAATGTAAGGTTTTAAAGATTAGGATCACATGTGTAAAAGGGGTCATACTTCGAGGGACAGAAGTGTATTTAACCCTTTTATCAATAATACCCATTCTCGCATCAAAATGAGGATTTTTCTCTGGATCTACTTCTAATTCAGGTTTAAGAATTTGGAAGGCATCTTTTTTCTTCTTGTTAATGTTCACCTGGATAGTTTAATAAACATTAAAAGAAGCACCAAAAAGAGAAGAGAAAAGAAGTACACAACGAAGACAGACATTGACATCAAACCTTTAAGGTGCTCAAATTGTTTAATTTTGGAACATTTACCACATTTCCTTGCTCATCTATTTCCCTACCCAATGCATCCAAACGAAGAACAGGAGCCTTGGCAGGCTTTGACTGGACAGTAATCTCAGGTGTCATTTGTCCAGGAAACATGTTTATTAGAGCAACAAATTATGGGTCCTGTTGAAATCCCATTTTGGAGCTATAAGCCCCTCAAGATGAGGCACACCACTTGCAAGTGATTTCATAGAAGCAGTAGAAAAAACACGTAAAATTGAAGTGCTCGTTCCTCCAGTAGGAACAATAACAGCTGCAGTTACGGATGGAACAAGTGTGGAAGTACGCCTAAACTGGAGGATGTGGCTTTAGGTCCCTCCTTCGAACCCACCTGCGAATTAGCATCTCTGTTTGGATCAACGCCCTTGTTTCAATGCATGATTAAAAAAAATCATAAACATTAGGTACAGAGATAATAACCATCCTAGAGCAGTACATAAAAACATAAACACAACCGAGCATGATTAAACTTACCATGGGGATCTTCTTTAGCTTTTCCGAGATTTCCTTTGACATCTGCAAAGCTCTCTTAGCTTTTGCTAAAGCCTCAAGAGAGAGGCCTCCACTTTTTCCAACATCTGAAGCTGTCCCATCAGTACTGAATTTCCCAGGAACCTCATGAGATCTGATTACATTAACTCCCTTATTTTCATTAATGGTAGAAATTGAAGATACCTTTGTAGGAGGATTGTGTCGACCCGAAATCCACCTGCTTGCTTGGTCGGACTTCGTGCTCACTTGTACAACCTTTAAATACTACTATAGAAATCTTAACTTCTAATAATCAGAGTATAATGCAGAAAAGTGATAATATTATAATATCATTCTTTCATGTTATATCCTTCCCAGTTTATTTGTTCTTATTACAAATAAGTCCTAAAAGACTTAAAAACAAATCTCAATTTATCTATTCGAGACTTGCAGTATTAACAACCACGCAGTTCCCAGGAAAAAAAGGGTTTTCCGTTAAAATGACGCGCAATTAGATAATCTAACCCCTTTCCTCGTCAGAACTTTCTAGATATTGCTAATAATATTAATCTAGCATAGTTTAAATAACTTCTACATCTTCAACTTTCTTTGTACCGCCAGAATCGTCTGGTAATTCTTCCTTAGCTATAATTTTTAAAAAATAATTGCAAGAATAAGCATAAGAATGCCAACAAGTCTAACATATATATATATATATATATGAGAAGAGAATCATCTTTTCAAGATATATATATATATATATATATATATAATATATATATATAGAATAAGCTGATACAAGATTTCAACGATTATCAATATAGTAGACTGAGTGGTTCCTAACCTGTGAACTAATGAATTAGTTCCCCGTCTCATCAATACTTCTGCCAATGTCTCAATAAATGTGCCTCGATCTATTCGACAATCACACTGAATTGTCCACATTGGCACCTACAGTATAGTTAGATCGGTTTCCTAATACATCTTAAACTCCTGCCCATACAAGAGAGTTGTTCAACTCAGATATTAACATGATTTTCAATTGAAATTCAACAATCACTATCACGTTGCGCATAACAGATAACAATCATGTTAATGCACGGGGGTGCAAAAGAAACAATACTTGCATAGCAATAAACTTCATAAATAAGACACGTTATTGCACATAGTGCATTTCAACAATTAAGTAGACTTATCTTTTATCGCTTCGATCGTTTATGCTAGTTCGCGTTCTTCATATGACCTCTTAAAGTGCAAGTTTTACTTTCCTTTGATTATGCTAGGCTAACTAAGCATTTTAACGATTAAATCTTTTAAGTTTTATTTCGGGTATTATAATCACTTATAAATAAGACTTCTTCTACTATATATGAAATAATTTCAGCCTTATAACTGCTTATAGAATGGATATTTTTCAACTATATTTAAAATAAATTGAGCATTATAACTACTTGCAAAATGAATATTCGTTTACTATGTTTGAAATAAATCGGGCATTATAACTGCTTATAAAATGAATATTCGGCCATTATATTTGAGATAATTTTAACATTATAACTGCTTATAAAATGAATATTCTTACTAAATACTTGAATAAAATCGGACATAGTAACTGCTTATAAAAGTATATTTTCTAATTTATAAGAGAAATAAATCAAACATTATAATTGCTTGTAAATAGGACTTTTGTACTATATACACAAAATAATTTGGGCATTATAACTGCTTATAAAAGTATATTTTTACTAAATATATAAAGAAGAATGAAAATAATAACCACTAGAGTAATACCTCTTGTAGTTACTAGCTTTACCTCCAATTGCGTAGTGCTTCGATACTTCGAAAGTAAGTTTCATCTCATAATATATATCAGAATATAAATATGGAGTACTTTTGCTCTTGAATTGCTCTGGAAAAATGGTACGAAATAATGAATGGATGAAAGGGGTATTTATAGGCTAGGAAAACTTAGGGTAAAAGGGTAATTGCGACGTGTTTGTGCCAGCGTGTGCCCAGTGTGTGCCAGCCACACTCCTAAACCCTCATTGATTAGTTTAACTTGGAAGCATGACAAATCATATTGTCAGTGTAAGCACGACAAAGCAATTTGTCAAAAACGAATATACCAACAAGTTCATTGGTGAAAAATTTATTTTTAAGCACGACGGTTTTCGGAGAAAAATTTTATTGTACCTAAATTATCGCTTACATTATAAAATCATAAAACACCTGATTCAAACTATCATTTCGATCTTTATTAAGCACATATGTTACAAAATTCGAATCTCATTAGGGCTTAAGGTTTTAAACTTCTCGATACCTAGTTTTAGATTATACGTTCTAATTCTAAACGTATACAATCGTGTTTTCGAATCGTATTAGGTTTTCAAAGATTACCTGAACAGTCGTTCATTAGGTATTTCTAGAGTTTTCATTCTTAACCCAGTTAAGACAATATTTATAATTTTGATAATATTTCGGGGTATTACATTCACCCCAACTTATAAGAATTTCGTCCTCGAAATTAACTTTACAAATAACTTTAGTCATTCAATATTATATTTATATGTTCTATAAATATTCAGGATATTACAAGGATGGCGGCGGCTAGGGGCCAGAAAGGTCTCAGACAGAGTCCTTGATGCCATGTTGAGTTAAAGAGGTAACCAATTGAAAATCTGAATAATTGGTAGCAAAATTCAGTGATCGAAATATTCAATTCGAGCAACTTTTCATTTTTAACTCTTCGTATTTCTACGTAATTGGAGCTAAATTAGGACGAACGAAGTTGACTTAGTTAATTGGAACTAAATTGGGAGTCTAATTTTATTCAAACTATATGCAGCCCAACCAATAAAAGACTGACATAAAAGACTGAGTTGGTAACTTAACGCGGCGGAGGCGAACTGATCAACGAGAAAGAGGCCCTACTCACTACAAACGAATACACCACAAGATCGATTTAAGGCAACTCGAATAAATTGGAAGCCAATTGAAACTCCTCTGAAAATCATGAAAGAATATGACTTGCCTTATTTTGAAGAGAATAATGTGTACAGCAAGAATAAACATCTAATCAAACATATATTATGCCTTGATTCCTTGACCTTTATTGATGAAATTGTTGATTGAGATGCCAACGTATATCCTTTCTTGGCATTTCACCAAACATATAATGTGCACCATTTTAAACCGCCAATTCAAGGTTAACTTGGACTGGAAGAACAAATCAATTGGTTAGAGTATTAGAAGTACTGGCATGGAATGCACAAATAAACATGATTTTCGTTCATTGCTACAATTGATTATGTGTTCAGCTCGTGTAGGGGACACTTATGGAGTGTCTCAAAATCGCCGTTGACACCACAAAGCAGGAGGTGGATTGTGTTCAGTTTGTGAGGAGAGTTACGGAGTTTCTCCCTCATTCCGATCACCCTCCTTGATGCGTTGATTTCCTAATCTCCAACAAATCAGATAACACCCACAATTAAAAGACAATTATATATGTGTGTGTATATATATATATATATTTATTATCATGCATATGTATGTAAATTGTGTAATTGAGTTGCTAAAGCTAAAAGGAAGTATCAGGAAAAAATCATAACAATACAGATACATAATACAGTTGATAATTAAAAATTTCACCATTTTGAAGATAAGGACCATAGTCAACGGCAGAGACATGCATCTTGATGTCGTTTAGGGTTTCACACTTGCACAAATTGTTGTAATCCACAGTGGTAAGCAACCCAGATCTGTGATGGAGAGAAAGACGGGAACTAAGCGAATATATAATGACAGAGAAATTAAAAGTGAAAGAGGAATAGGAAGAGGAGGTGAAAATTTGAAGACATTGACGGTTTTTTCAATTCTAAGGATTACAAAACATTTCAATTTTCCAATTCAACAAAGTCGACTCATAATAACAACCAAGATAGCTCACCGTTTTTTCCAATTATATATAGGTATTGATTAGTTTCCCAATTAAGTAAGGAGATTAAACGATAGTAGTTATATGCTATGTTACCATGATTACAATTTAAAACCCTAGAAAACAGAGAAGCAACACAAAGAGAGAAACTGAATCTTGTTTATTCCTGGAAAAATAATAATAGTTACATAAAAGGCTGAGCTCTTAGCTATTTAAAGACAATCACTAACTAGCTTCCTAGTAAGCTATTAATCAACTAATTACACTGCGAATCGTGCCTATATCTTTCTAATAACTTGGTCCCATATCAGCTGTGTAACTCAGTATTCGAGTGCTTCGCATCAGTTGTAGGCACAGAGTATGCAATACAATTCTTGTTCCTGTCATGGTTCTGGTTCTGGTTCTGCTGCTATTGCTATAATGTAGTGGCACAGGCATTGAATCGATGAGTACTGGCATTACTTTGGTGGCATCAGCATTGCTTGTAGCTCTATCTACCCATTGCTCGTAACTACTAATCTTCATCACCAGAGTAGAAGTCATTTCGACTAGGGCAGTCATCTGGATTATTGTGTCCTTCCACATTGATAGACAAATCACTGTCTGTACTATCAAATGATTCCCGGTCAGTGAGAAAAAACCCATCCTCTAGAGGCTTATAGTCGTTGCCCCGCCATATCACAATCTGCTCCTTGTCAAATGTCACCAATATACAGGGAACCAAATCCTGTATCGACAATGAAAAAAATTAAGGATTAAAACACTTGAGCTTGAAATCTACACTTGAAAGGAAAATATAGCAAGCTACTGAGTCAAATAAACTAAAATGAAACAGCTATAAGAAAGAAAAGAAGAAACCAACTTTGGATGGGTTTAGTTCCACTCTGATGTGTCCTGGTTACATCATTGGTAGAAAAGAAAAGAACAAAATAATTTGGTTGCTTTATAGGTTGTTTTGTTCGTTATCTGAGTGAACCATGTAACTGGCACTACAATACTGAAGCTATTTCAACCAAACACAGTAAAAGAACCATATGTCTTTGTGAAATCAAATTTAAAGGAAAGAGGTCAAGCACATCCACAGACCTCAGCAAAAAAAATAAATTAAATTAAAAAACACACACACATGCACTTTCTTGACCACACACAAAACGAAAGAGAGGGAGGGGAAGGGGAGAGAAGAAATGAAAACTATAACAGAAACGTCATAATTTTCCTCAGAGGATGATTAAATATATAAGTAAATTGTATTACCCTAAGTTTGCAGCCTATTTTCTTGTAATCACTCTTTTCAAGGCCTTTACAGTCTATACGAACCAGCTCAGCCATGAGAAAAGCATCCCGGACCATGGGTACAAGACTACCATAATAGCCATTCTTTGCTGCATTTGCAACATATAGTATTAGAGTCTATAAACTAGCACTTCTATAAAGTAAACAGTACAAACAGAGAATGTGTACCAAGTTTTGTTAAGGCAGGAACAACTAATCCTCTTTTCCTCATTTCTTTTGTCTCCTCGATGCTCAGGCCTTCAATAGTTGTTTTTATCAGCCTTGGATATATGGGTTCTTGGGGCTTCCACAGCATTAATGGAATAATTGGCCTCTTTTTGGGGTGATAATTCCTTCCTCTGTACAATACAAGTAGACCACCATGTCTTTGGATAATCTTACCAAATGTTTTATCCTAAGAGATATGAAAATTACTTCAATAGTTAATACCTAACATGATAACAAGACTGGAGCCACACGCATGAAAAATTATAAAACTGTTAGTATATATCTTATCCCACGTCGAATACCTTAAGAAAGTATGTCCGGTATATAACGAGTTCGGCCAACTCTTCTCAGTACCAATTGGTTTCGAGTTAGAGAGCTTATTGTCTTTATATACCAAGCCCATTTCATAAATCTAATAAAAACCATCCATAGCAGAGAACAGTGGGATGCTAGATATATCATAAAGCACAAAGCTTAGGTAAAACTAACATATAGAATGACCAAGTATTTCAGAAGTTCCTTCTTAGGAAAATGCTCTCTACTAAATCAATTAATAAGAGCAACTTAGATGGACACTGGAAGAGGAACTGTTATATTTGTGGTGAAAAATAATAGTAGTACCTCTAGCTGGTTGCACACGTTTTTCATATCAACAGTAGGTACACCCATACACTTTATCCTGACTGCCTCAGAATGCTTCCAGTGATTATGAATATCATTCAACATGTTGTGCGTTAAACCATCCCTTCCTACGCATGGGACATGATTGATACAAGGAAATTCAGAGCAGAGTTATACAAAAGTGCACAGCTTAATCTATGAAGTAGAAAAAACGTGAGAGAGGCGTTAAAACCCTAGAACCTAAGATATATTAAATGTTAAACAGAAGTTGTCAGGCCCCTGTTGGTACCTGACCTGAGAATAGAGATAGAAACAGAGATAGAAACTGAGATACAACAGAGATAGATATAGATAATTAGATAATTTTGGGAGGAAGAAGGATAGAAAACTCAGTAATTCCTATTGAGTTCGTGAGAGAGAAGAGAGAGAAAAAATAAGGAGAAAGCTTAAACAAGCTTCTCTTCAATTCATTAATTCACTGATTTCATAAAGCTTGGAGGTTACTCCTCAATTACAACTATTTATAGAGAGAATGCTAAAAAGTAAAGCTACTAACCTACACTATTTTTCTTATCCTTCACTCAAAATAACTATCACATGTGCACACATGCTTACACTAAAAAAAGTACTGTTTCTAGAATATACTAATTATTCATTTACTGCCCAAAATACCCTCTGCCTGACAGAAGTTACTGAAAGTACTACATACTTGGCAATAAAGAAGGCAGAGGCTAAAGCATATAATTTTGTGTAAAGTGTGTTGTGATAATTTTCTATATAAAAGATAAATATTCTTTTAAATCCAAATATCAGTCTTTCAAAATGAGATTTAATAAGCTGCGAAAATTTTCTAATAGCAAATTATGATGATCAGTTTATTACACAAAGAACCTAAAATTTGACTGAAAAGACTGCTGTACCTAATCACACACATAACTGGTCCAGTTCGATGTACATTTTCCTTAGCTATCAGTATAAGAAACCAGAGACAAGAAGTTTAACTTTAAAGAACACCATCATCAGTAACAGCAAAATATCAACTTTCCTAAAATATATTCTTACAAAATTCATACAACCAGTCAAATCAAACTTCTCCAACAGTACAAGTTGGGAGAAGAATATAATTCAAATTTATTAGTAACAAAAAGTTTTCCATTTTCACTCTAGTAAATTACAATTCTATCTAAATTTCGAATTGCTCGACTTAGAATGCTTGTTTAGCATGTCATCTAAAGTAGCTACACACTTTCTACAACATACAAATATATCATATAAACATTAAAGTCATCAAGGAAGATCAGAAACTAATAGCAATTGTTTGGGTTAATTGATGTTTTGATTACTGTACTAGGGGTCGATTTTTATTCTGGTTACTGAATCTTTTTTTATTACATAGATATTACTATACTCAAAAAAATGTTACAAACTAGTCATTATTTACATTCCGTCCAAAAAATTGATGGAAGTGTTGAATAGACTAACGGTTAACAACTGTCATATGGGGTACTTGAATATGTGGCATGTGGGTTCCCATAACGTTGAGGGTTAATTGATGTTTTGATTACTGTACTAGGGGTCGATTTTCATTTTGGTTACTGAATCTTTTTTTTTGACAAAGACATTACAAACTAGTCATTACTTAATTGACATGTGAGTTAGTTATTGGTGATGTGACACATGATATTGCTACATAAATCAAAAAAGGGGAAAAAATAGAAAAGGAAAAAAAAACAGGGCATGATTTTGCTGAGATTCTTGCTGCGATAATTCATCTTGGCCACAAATATCTAGTTCGTTTCTTCTTCATCGGCGACAATACACGTGATATTACACATAAAAAAATGTGACACATTACTAATAACTAACTCACACATTAGCTTTTTGGCTCACGTGATATGCACAGTTCAACACTTCTGTCAATTTTTTGGACGAAATGTTAAGTAATGACTAGTTTGTAACATTTTTTAGTATAGAAATAATGTCTTTGTAACAAATAAAGATTTAGTAACTAAAATGAAAATCGACCCTTAGTACGGCCAAAACATTAATTAACCCTCCATGTAAAAGGATCCCATCAGCCACATATTCAAATACCTCACATGTTAACTGTTAAATGTTAGTCTATTCAGCACTTCTTTCAATTTTTTGACGAAATGTTAAGTAATGACTAGTTTATAATATTTATTTTGAGTATAGTAATGTTTTTGTAATAAAAAAAAATTCAGTAGCCAAAATAAAAATCGACCCCTAGTACAGTAACCAAAACATCAATCAACCCCCAATTGTTTATTACTACTCGACATCTTAAAATAAGAGCTTACTTTGAAAAGGTGAGCATCCATTTTAAAAAATGTTTTCAGATTTCTAAGTTAACCCATCTCAATCTAATAACAAAATATTTAAACAAAAAGCTAGTTTTAGCCACTTCTCATTAGGTTATATTTGCAATATTATATTCACTTTTTTAGTTTATAATCAAAAATTTAGACACTTGCGAAAATGAAAAGATGGACTATTATCTTGAAACGGAGGAATAATTAGTTACATTCTTTACTAGTTATAGACATCCCATCAAAATGAAGCAAACCCACATACTTATTTCCATCAGGAAAAAAATATAAAAAGCAATCTTGATTGAAAATTACAGATAAAATCATCAAAACAAAGCAAACCCAAATACTCATTTCATCAACTATATGGCAAAAATAAATATGTAGAATTATAAATTCAATTACCAATATTAATTTGCCGCTTTGTTTTATGCCTTTGACACCTATCTACAAGAGCTTTCCTCTCCGCATCTGTCAATGGTTGCCCCTGTATTTTCTCTCTGGTTGCCTTCCTCTTTTCATCCAACTTCGTATCCTCCTTCCCCTCCTCCACCGATCCCACCTTCGGGTCCACAGCAGGGGCGCAAACCCCAGTCCATACCCGGTCCAGCCGTTCCGGTCCAAATGGTGAGTATTTGGGCTCCCGCAGCCCAATGGGTCTCACCGCCGGGTTGCTCTCCGTGTAACTGAACCTGAAATCGAATGGCAGCTCTGATCGGAGAGGCTTTTTGCCGGAACGGTCAAGCGAGGAAGGAGGGCGGTATGGCGGTTTCTGCTTCTTGGAGGGCCTGGTTTCGGGTCGGGTCGAAGTAGGGTTTTGGTGGAGAGACGCAGGGGGATTGAAAGAGTATTTGGAGTGAAGATTTGAAGAAGAATTGGCGGCGGAGGAGAAGAGGTGGTGGCGCACGGCGGATAGAGAAAATTGGGTTTGTTTTCGGCGGGAGGTTTGTGTTATGAAGAAGATGAGCATTTTGAAGGGTTTAGGGCCTGTTTGATAAGACCCAAGCACTTAATGGGTCTGAATGACTTCAAATTTGAATCGCTAACTCATTCAGACTATTTGATTTGAATACAAGAATGTCTGAATTGACTGAAAGTGGTCTGAACGAATAGCCTCACATTTCGGAACCAAACGATGGAAGCTCGGCGGAGTGCAGCGGCGTTGGAAGGGTCAGAAGGGCGGCGAGGGTTTAGAGAAAGAGGGCTTTGCAGAGGATTAGCAGAGACGGACGTTGGACTTGAAGAACGGTCTTTGAGGGGCGAGAGAAGAAGAAGAGGAGGAGAGAGAGGTTGAGTATTTTCCAAGAATAGCATAAATCACACTCAAATTTCTAGATTACCTCCAAAATTCCCGAGCTTTCTCAAAATGGGCCAAACGCCAATTGAATTGGTGTTGGTGTTTGAAAATCAAATCCAATGTCGATTCAAGTGGCGTTGGAATTATTAGACTTAACCAAATTATTAGATTAACTTAACTAAATTAATTTTTAAATAAATATTTTTTAAAAAAAAGAATTTATTTTTGGAAAATAAAAAAAACTGATCTAACGCCAAACGCCAGTTGAATTGGCGTTGGTTGAATTTATTTTTTTTATTAAGCAAATTTGAAAAAGAAGGAAAGAAGATGCCAGGGTAGGGGTGTTCAAAAAATTCGGTTTTTTCGGTTTTTTACCGAACCAGTTGATACCGATACCGGCGGTACCGGTTTTTTTCAGTACCGGTTTTTTCGGTATCGGTTTTTCGGTATTTTAACACTTTTCGGTACCGGTAGCGGTAAGGGATTTTTTGAATTCGGTATAAACCGAAATACCGAAATACCGAAATATATAATTATTTTTAATAATTATATATATAAATATAAAATTTAATTATTATTAAATAATAATAATTGTTAATTATATATTTAATTATTGTTAATATATATAAAAAAATTATTTAATTATTATTAATAATTATATTATATTTACCATGCGGTATTACCGACAACCGAACCGAAAAAAAAACCGGGTTACGATTTTTGTACCGAACCGGTTGGTACCGAAACCGGTAATTCGGTACCGATACCGTTTCTTAGTTTTTCGGTATTTTTGGATCGGTACCGGTTCGGTATTTTCGGTACCGGTTCGGTTTTTTACCGATGAGCACCCCTATGTCAGGGGGAGGGAGAGAAAGAGAGTTGAACGCATGTCATGAACCTTTTTTCAACGCCACTTGAAGTGGCGTTTGAACTAGTTTTTTTTTTATATCAATTTTTTTATATAAAGTAAATTGTCAAGGGAACTGTGGAAGTTTTTTTTTGAACGCCAATTGAAGTGGCATTTGAACCTAATTTTTTCTATATATAAAACATCTTTTTTTCAATGTCACTTGAAGTGGCATTTGAACCAATTTATTTATTTATTTATAAAGCAAATTTTAAGGGATAAATTTTTTTTTATAAAGCAAATTTGAAGGGATAAGTTTTTTTTTCAACGCCACTTGAAATGGAGTTTGAATCTAATTTTTTTTTATAAAGCAAAATTAAAAAAAAGATGACAGAGAACTTTTTTGAACGCCACGTGAAGTGGCATTTGAACCAATATTTTTTTTTTTGAAACACTTTTTTCTTGAAGTGACGTTTCAACCAATTTTTTTTATTTTTTTTATAAAGCAAATTTGAAAAAAGATATTAAGGATCTATGGAAGTTTTTTTTGAACATCACTTGAAGTGGCTTTTGAACCAATTTTTTTTTATAAAGCAAATTTAAAAAAAGATGGCAGGAATAAGTTTTTTTTTTGGACCCCACTTAAAGTGGCATTTGAACCTATTTTTTTTTTAAAAGCAAATTTGGAAAAAAGATGTACGTGCAATATAGGACTACTCATAGCATTTGTTTGTTTGTTTGCACTTTAGAAGAGAGTGAAATAAAAATTGAGCAGCATTTTGTCTAGTTTTTAGACCGAATGTTCTTCTACTTTCCTTTCACTTTTTAAATTTGACTTTACTTCCCTAGGTCTATCATGCTTCCCAATATCAATGGCACTTTAGTGAATATTTTTTTAAAAAACGTGTTTTTCTATAAAAAAAATTCTTCTAAATTTATTTTTTTTAAACGAGTTTAATATGTTAAACAAATTTTTTTTAAAAAAAATAAAAATAAAATCAGACTCTTCAACAAATTTTTAAAATAAAAATAAAAATCAGATCAATATTATATACTCCTTCATTTCCAACCCCAATGAGAGAGAATGAATATAAAAAAATATTGATGTTTTAAAAAAAGTTTAAGAGATCAAATAAAGATATTATAACAACATAAAACCATTGAAATATAAAAGACATTCAAATTAGGAAAGCAATATTATGAAGAATAAGTATTCGTTGGAATTGAAGGGAAATGTTGGATAAGTACAAAATTACATTCGTTCGCATATAAAATTCTATTACATATAACATTTAATGACGTTGAAGTTGTGATGCGACAGATGAGTATGAGATAGGGTCTTGAACGAATACAAATAAAAAAATAAAATTCAACGCCAATTAAATTGGCGTTAATTAAATTTATGTTGTACTCCGCATCATTTGGTATATACACAGTCATTCCCTAGTCCACTTCCATCACGTGGTGGAGTACCATCTTCATATCAAGTTTTCCCCTTCATGCCACAATTTCCATCTTTCCGGCCATCGACAATACATGACGAGTCGACATTACCAACATCTCCACCTGCACATATTCGGGAACCATGTAGAGGACCTCCGAGAGAGGCTAGAGATAGAGGGAGACTATGTGGCACACATGACCGAGTGCATAGATAGAATAGTTTAGATTTTATTGGGCTTATCTTATTGAGTTGTATTTAGTATTGAAATTGTAAGTATATATGTTAATGTTTTATTTTTTAAACAGATTATTCTTCATTTGGTTGAGTAGCACATTATCTGATTTTTTATTTTATTTTATAATAATGATTAATAATATTAGACAAAACATAATTTTATTTTTAAACTAAAGTATTATTATTTTTTGAAATGAGAGATTGATAGATTTTTTGGAATGACAGATTTTGAAAAATTATCTAGCTTTTTGTCATGCTTTCTCGTCTAACACAGTTTTCTCTTTTCTCTATCAATTTTGCTTTTTTAATTTTTTAACAAAAAAAATAAAATTCCAACTCAAGTCAGATTGGCGTTAAATCTCTTACATGTTATTTTTTTTACAAATTTGCTTTGTAAATAAAAATTTAAAAAAAAGAAGGTTCAAACGCTAGTTGAAGTGGCGTTCAAAAAAAAGTTCTCCTTTTTCCCAAATTTGCTTTATAAAAAAAACAACAAATAATTGAAGTGGTGTTCAAAAAAGGTTGCTTCATAAAACAAAACAAAAAATTGGTTCAAACGCCACTTCAAGTGGCGTTAAAAAAAGACTTCTACACTTCCATGACATCTTTTTTTAAATTTAAAAAAAAAATTAAAAATTTGGTTCAAACGCCACTTCAAGCGGCGTTGAAAAAAGGTTCCCTCACATTTTTTTTCCAAATTTGTTTTATAAAAAAAATAAAAATAGGTTCAAACTTCAACTAGCGTTCAAAAAAAACCTTCCACAGATCCGTGACACTTTGCTTTATATAAAAAAATTTTTTTGGCTCAAACGCCACTTCAATTGGCATTCAAAAAAAACTTCTACAGTTCCCTACCAATTTGCTTTATTAAAATAAAAAATAAAAAATTGGTTCAAACGCCACTTCAAGTGGCGTTGAAAAAAGGTTCCTAACATGCGTTCAACTCTCTCTCTCCCTCCCTCGGACATCTTCTTTTCTTCCTTTTCAAATTTGCTTAATAAAAATAAAATAAAATTCCAACCAACGCCAATTCAACTGACGTTTGGCGTTGGATCAGTTTTTTCCATTTTTCAAAAATAAATTCGTTTTTTAAAAAAATTAGGATAATTTTTTTTTAAAAAAAAAATGTTCATTTAAAAAATAATTTGGTTAAGTTAATCTAATAATTTTTAACACTCCAACGCCACTTGAATTGGCGTTGGATTTGATTTTCAAATACTAACGTCAATCCAATTGGCGTTTGGCCCATTTTGAGAAAGCTTGGGAATTTTGAAGGTAATCTAGAAACTTGGGTGTCATTTATGTTATTCTTGGAAAATACTCGAGATTTTGGGTGGGATAAGGAAATGGGTTGGCAGTATTTTAGAGAGAGAAAGTGAGATTGAGGCAATACCTTTATTAGTGTTTGGTTAAAATTGTTTGAATTATTCAATACTTTCTTTGATAATTTGTTTGAATTATTTATTTTTATCTGTTGTACAATAAATATTATATTTATTTATTTTTTTAGTACGTCTAGATAAAATTATATACTTGTTCAACATAATTTAGAGGGATAAAATAATAAAAGACCGTTATTCAGATGGTTGAGACATATCAATTATCAAATAACTTTTTTTATTCACTATTCAGCTCCATTCAGCTCATTCAGATTGCTTAAATATTCAGAATCGTTTCATTCAGTTTTATCAAATAACCCCGATTGTGCTAAGAGGGAGAGGGTTTTAGGAAATTGAATCAGCCAATAACATAACTAACGCCTAAGTTGGTAGGAGTGAAAATATAAATCTCTTTTTCTATTTTATTTATTTTTAATTATATTTTACAAGTACTTTTGTTATTTGTACAAGATTTTTCATTAGTTATTAGGTACTACACTTATGAGAAGGGACTTATAAAAATATCAAAAAATTATTTTGAAAAACAAAATTCTCTTTTCGAATATTAGGTTAGATAGTAATATATGTTTACTAATTTTAAGTACTATAATTTTTAGTAAGTTTTTCAAATCTGGACTAGTCATCGAACCGGAAAAGGTACCGAGTGAATGGGTCACTGGTCCAACCAGAACCGTTATTGACCCAATGACGTTATTAATATATAAAAGTATATATTATTAGTAATTAATAAAATTTTAAAAAATCCCGTTTTTTATGAACTAAAACATAATAAAATTGAGTTACAATATTACTAAAAGTAATTAATTTTAATATTAAAAAAAATTAGGTACAAAAAAATAAAAACCGATTCACTGGGTCAATTAACCGATTTTATCAGTTGAACCACCGGTTCGACCAGTGGGTCAACCGAGTCAACTAATTTTTGACCAAAAATAGTTTATTGGTTCAAACCGGACCAGAGTGTCGACTGGTTCCGGTTTTAACCGGTTGAACCGGCGGTCTGGTCCAGCTTTTAAAACCATGATTTTTAGTGGAGTCTGGAAGATGTGTTTTTTTAGATGATCTTTTTATACTTCTTTTGTTTGAAAAAGAAAATAAAAAAAACATATTTTCTAGTGTATCAAAAAATATAAACCAAAATTACATTCAGTTGTTGTTGTGGAGTTCAACTCTGTTAATCATATCAACCTCCTGAAGATGGGTTATAGTCGATTATTGTCTTAGGTTCTGCATCGTATTTTTCTCTTCTTCTTTTTTTCATGTTCATAGAGAAGGAAATTATTTAGCTCATGCTCTTGCCAAATTGACTTTTTCTCATAACAAATTTAAATCTTGGATAGAGAAGTTTTCCCCTAAACTCTATTATATTTGTAATTCGGAATTAATTAATGCACCCTAGGCTTTCCACAAGGTCTGTCAAAAAAAAAAAACACAGAAAAACAAGTTTACAATTTCATTCAAATAAATTTTAAAAGGCCGGCCCCGTACGTGCTCTTGAGCTAGTGTATGTTGATTATAGTAAAGGAAGTGATCTTTTCAAAACCGAAAATATATTTTCACAAATGTCATCTCTTACGGAAGTGTGAGAGCATTTAAATACTATTATCTAAGTATATTACATTGTAAAAATATAATTACATACCAAAATATATACATATATATGTATATATATTATTTTTGCATGTATATTTATCAATAACCTAGGGTAAAGTACTCATTTCTTAAAGATCAAATAGGAGAAAAGAAGGTAAAAAAACATGACTTGAGAGTGTATATATGAAAGGGGCAAAGTACTAACAAAAAATAATGACAAATCTTGGATATATTGATATTCAGTTGACCTTTAATTATTTTGAAAGCACACAATGCCCACAATATTAGGGAATTAATAGGGAGTAAATGACCTTTTAGTTCTTCAATTTCAATTGAGGAACTTGATGTTAACAGTTTCTTAAAGAAACTTGTTCACCTTTTCTCTTTGCTACCAACAGAAACAAAGGAGCTAGACTTGCATTGAAATGTAAGCAAGGATTTTCCCGATGTAATGGCCTCTTTGTTTATAAGCCACTTCTTTTACATACATACACATGCATGTGATAATGATATCTAACAGGAACATTCAATTCATAGCTTAGCCAGTTTTATAGTATTAGAATTGTGTGCTTTACTTGCAAACAATACATGAATTCCCATCAACTCTTACTATTGATATATATGTATCAGTTGGATTTTCGGACCATGACCAAAATCTAGTACTACCTCCATATATATATATATATACACAATTTTATGATGCTTTAGAAAAAAGTTAATTAGAAGTTAAATTGGACTTTAATTTTTTTGAAGGATGGCGCTTGACTATCTACATATTTTAGTTAATAATAAATAAATTAAAGGATAAAACTAAGGCACCGAAAATCGCATGAAAAAATCATGGATGAAGCATTTTTCTACACTAATTCAATTTTTTTCTATATGTTTTATAAAAATGACTAAACAATGCAGCTTTTTCGCGATTTTGTTTGATGCCCCCCCCCCCCCCCTTTTTTGCAACAAATAGATAATTTATAATATTCACATCAAAACAAATGTACAAAACAAAGTTGAGAGTTTATAGTCACACTCACACTCACACAACGAGGGGGTGACTCTCCCTTCAAAATCAAAGTCCCCGGTTTTAGTAACAAAAGTAGGAGGATAAACATGTTGCACAAAAAGATCCTCTAGGTTTATAAGTATTGTCTTTGCGAGACAATCAGCTAGCTGGTTTGCTTCCCGAAGAACTGGCTAGCTGAATTCTGATGCCCTCTATTTTTGTTATATGTATATCAGCATGCATATATATAGTTTTAGTTTTTAGCTTAAATGATATCATATATATTTCTAATTAGAGAGAAAGAAACACAATGGATGGCCCACAGTTGTTAGGCATAGGCACATCATAGGTCCTCAAAGGTTCAAATGCACTTGACACTCTAGCTACTCATCTGTTTCTTCCAACAAAGTATTAAACAGAAAGTGCAAAATGTTGCACAAGTTTCCTCCAAAACCAAAAACCAGAAGCCATTTTCAGAACTGATCAGCCACATCTTCCTTTGTCAAATTAAACAAAAAAACAACCAAATAAAAAACAAAAAGTGTTATCTTTCTTTTACGATTTGCCAATCGAAAACAAAGACAATTAGCTACCAAGAAGTTAAGCTAAAGTCTCTAATTGTTCTTATCCTTTCTCTCTTCTTGATCATGACCATATTGTTTATAAATTTGAAGCTTCCTGCTGATACTTAGTTTCTTTGTGGTTTAATTTTTACTATTTATAGAGAAGATGAACTGCATAGATAACTCAGACCAAACCTATTAGTCCTTCAAGAATATGATGAGGAATTCACATGTCAATTTCCTTCCAATTTATTCTCTTCTTCTTCTTATTTTCTTCACAGGTTCAATAGCTGCTAAAGGAGAATTGCAAAAGGTAGCTTTTTTTCATTCATGTGATTATAGCTAGCTCCTTGTATAATATGTAGTCCATCTTAAAAAATAAGTACCATATAATTTGTAATTAATTAGTTAAATACAAAGAAAGTAGCTAGGATCACTCCTTTTTCCCCTTATAATGTGATGATTTGGAGATCGAATAACATTTTATAATTAATTAATTTCTGCAGGATTTTTACATTGTTTTCTTGAGAGATCAAGTAGTCGACGAAGAATCTTTACTTCAGCAGGCACACATCAATGTCCTTTCATCCTTGAAGGGAAGGTTAATTAGTGCTATACATCCTTAATTATATATGGCACAAAAGGAAGGAGAATATATCTATATATATATATATCTATATATATATATATGTATGTATAGGATTAGGTGACAAGAACTCTTTCGTTAATTGTTTGTGTAGAAATTTGAAAGCTAACAACATAATTGTGCTGTGTGTTTCATATCGAAACAGTGAGGATGATGCTAGGGAGGCTCTTGTTTACAGCTACACGAAAAGTTTCAATGCATTTGCTGCAAAATTATCTGAAGATGAAGCCAACAAATTATCCGGTATATACACAAACACACGAATGTATTCGCGATCCTTATGCAATTTGTTTCATGTTATTTGTGAGTCTTGTGTATTGAGCACGATCTTTTCTTTTTATATTTTATAAATTAACTGAGTATTTTTTTTTTCTCAAATGTTTTCTAGGCATAGACGGTGTACTCTCAGTTTTCCGGAATAAATATCACAAGCTACATACTACAAAATCATGGGATTTCATTGGTCTACCTCAAACTGCTGAGAGAAAGTTGCAAATGGAGAGCAACATTATAGTGGGATTATTTGACACAGGTTAATTAATTTAATTATTGAACTTTATTTGCCATTTTAATTAATAAGCCAATTAATTACGTGTGATTGTGTTAATTATATAAAGTGAGGAAATTAAATTAAAATTTTGATGTTGGGTTGGTAGGGATCACTCCACAATCGGAGAGCTTTAAGGACGACGGACTTGGTCCCCCTCCGGCCAAATGGAAAGGAAGTTGCCATCAATATGCTAATTTTTCTGGGTGCAACAAGTTAGTATAATAACTTGATATATTTAGCATTTTTAACTCGCAATATAATTGTCATCCTCATCCTTATTTATACTGTCTAAATATAATACGAATGAATATTCTAAAAAACTGCCAACAGTTTTGTACCTCATAACTTAAGCTACAACTCTAATGCAAAAAGTATCTCACAACTAATCGTTATCTCATCAGTAACCACTTATTTTTATTTTTCACATCACTATATATATATATATATATATATATATATATATATACACTCCTTGAATCTCAAAATCAACTTCTGATTTCATTTCTTTCTACATAATAATTCTTTTTTATTTTTCTGGTGGTACTTTGGACATAAAATGTTATTCAATAATTTTCTTATTCGAAAGTTTTATTAGAAAGTGTATCGTAAGCAAACTTTAATTTAGTATAAAAACAAAAAATTTCAAAAGGACACTCATTTTAAGTCAGAAGGAGTATCTTAATATTATAATAAATAGTCTGAAAAATATTTGATAACTAAAATAATTGCATATATATAAGACTGAGAATAACTTCAATTTTTCTACTTTTTTTTATCAAATAATTTTGCATGGTTATTATGAGAATTACTAGCTCTAATTAACTCCTCCCTCCTTAATTAACCATCAATTAACATCTTTATTTGTACCATTAAAGCAAGCTTATAGGAGCAAAATACTTCAAACTAGACAAAAATCCTGATCCAGCAGACATATTATCCCCAATAGACGCTAATGGCCATGGAACTCACACCTCCTCAACCCTAGCCGGAACCCTAATTCCCAATGCCAACCTTTTCGGGCTCGCCAACGGGACGGCCCGAGGGGCGGTGCCATCCGCTAGGGTGGCCATGTACAAGGTCTGTTGGGCTAGTTATGGATGCTCGGACATGGATATTTTGGCTGCATTTGAGGCTGCAATTCATGACGGCGTCGACGTTATATCGATCTCCATTGGTGGGATTTCGGGGACTTATCTAAAAGATTCGATTGCGGTTGGATCATTTCATGCCATGAGGCATGGGATTATTACTGTAGCGTCTGCCGGAAATGATGGGCCTATTTTGGGTGGTGTTTCTAACCATGCACCGTGGATTTTTACGGTGGCGGCGAGCGGCATTGGGAGGCAGTTTAAGAGTAGAGTTGGTTTGGGCAATGGACAAACAGTTTTGGTAAGTTTGTAGTAGTATTTACTTACGATATAGTGTGTGAAGGTTAATATTACTCTTTGTCCTAAATTAATTGTCATATTGAAAAATATGATTCATACATCATACAATAAGTAACTCAATTTCAAAAATTTTGTCTAGTTTCCAAACTTCAAAAGTACGAGAAGTACTCAAAAGTTATAAGAAGTTAATATGTGATGTGTGATATAAAGATAGTTAGAGATGTCACATCGAGTATCCTTAAATTATGTGTTTAATTTTGTTATCTGAATCTTATAATCATGTAAATATATGAAATTGAAAAATGTGACTCTGACATGAATTTAAAGCATTCGCACGACGCATCTTAATTCTCAATAGATTTTGTACCATGACATAAGAGAGAGTAACATTTGTTGTTCCAAGACATACAATTGCCTTTTCTTTTTAATTTTATGATTTTATAGGCCAAATATTACATAATCTTTGATTTGACCTAATTTGAAAGTGCATAATTGCACATATTCTATGCAGGGAGTTGGAGTTAACTTGTTTGATCCAAAGCAAAAATTGTACCCCCTTGCCACTGGAGCTGATGTAGCCAAGAACTCAGAAAGCAAGGACAGTGCAGGGTACTACTAGTTTGATAGCATTAATCAAGCTAAACCTCAAATAATGACAATTAAATTAATTGCACAATATTTTTTTATACAGGTACTGTATTGAAGATTCAATGGATGCTAAAAAAGTAAAGGGAAAGCTTGTTCATTGCAAGCTATCATCATGGGGTATTGATTCAGTTGTCAAAGGCCTTGGAGGGATTGGAACTATCATTGAAAGTGAGACGTTTCTTGATGCTGCCCAGATTTTTATGGCACCTTCAACCATGGTGAATTCCACCGTCGGCCAAATGATCAAACACTATATTAGCTCAACAAGGCATGTTTTTACGCCCTACTAAAATTTAAGACCAGAAATTTTGATAACTTTTTCGATGATTTAATAGAGGTACTCATTGATGCTTTAAACAATATATGCAGATCTCCATCAGGAGTAATATACAAGTCTGAGGAAGTTAAAATCCCAGCTCCATTTATCGCTTCATTTTCATCTCGAGGTCCAAGCCATGGAGCAAAACACCTTCTCAAGGTATACATACATATCTCCAATTTACAGTATAAGATTTTTCAAACGTGGGATTCATAAAGAAAACCCATCAACATTGTTAATATAGTACTACAAACAAGGTATATATTGATGCAAATTTATACTTATCTAATTATGCCTATGGCACGTCTTAAAATTCATGTCAGATCTCAATTTGAGACACGGGGAGTATTAAGTTCTTTCTTGATCATACATCAATACAATATGCATCTTTCCTTAACTATTAGACCTATCACCTAATTGAAATTGTTTCACTGATGGAACAACAATGGAGCGGCAGCCTGATATTGCAGCACCAGGGGTTGATATTTTGGCATCATACACACCTTTGAAGTCACTTACTGGGTTGAAAGGTGACACTCAGTATTCAAAATTCACCCTCATGTCTGGAACTTCCATGTCATGCCCGCATGTTGGTGGCGTTGCCGCCTACGTGAAATCCTTCCATCCTAAATGGTCTCCATCTGCAATCAAATCCGCTATCATGACTACTGGTAATTTGATCTTACCATCTTCCTTTAAGAAAAATAAATAATAAAAATAAACCTGCCCAAGCATGTGCCGTCCCAAAATAAGTCTAATTTTCCAGTTTTTTAGTCCCAAAATGAGAGGTCCCTTTTCTAAGAAAATACTAAAACATGATTCAATGTTTCAATGTTTCAAATTTGCCATTGTTACTTGATTGGTTAGGAGGTTAAATAATAAAGAGTGCATTTCAAGAGCAGACCCCCTTAAATGACATACCAAACATACCCCCTTTAGCGACGGACCGGGCGACGGTTTGGTCCGTCGCCATAGGTCCGGTCCATCGCTATATCTTTTAGCGACGGGTCCGTCGCTAAGAGGGTATGCTTGGTATGTCATTTAAGAGGGTATGTTCTTGATCCGTTCTGAAATAATAAATTGACAACTTCTCTCTAAATGCATGTTATTGTAGAAATGGAAATATCATTTTGGGAGCCACTTGAGCAATAGCTCAGTGGTAGTCTTGGCCTCTTGCAAAGCAAGAGGTCCAAGGTTCAACCCCCATCCCCCAAAATTAGCAAAAAATAAAAAAAAAAATTTCATTTTGGGACAGATGGAGTATTTATATCTCTGTGAAATTGGTACTCATATACACATTAATTCATTACTATTAAGTTTCGTAATAATTTTTGTTTCCATGCATGCAAATCATGATCAAAGCAACACCTATGAGCTCAAAGGTTAACCAAGACGCCGAATTTGCCTATGGTGCTGGTCAAGTGAACCCTAGAAAAGCCATTAGCCCCGGATTAATCTACGACATGAATGACATTGCTTACATCCAATTTTTGTGCCACGAGGGCTATAACGGATCATCTTTCGCCCCTTTAATTGGAACAAAATCGATAAACTGCTCCACATTGATCCCTGCTCTTGGCGAAGACGCCATAAACTATCCAACCATGCAACTCAGATTAAACGAGGGTGAGCCCAAGATTGGTGTGTTTAGAAGGACAGTCAGAAATGTTGGTCCTGCTCAATCTACCTACAATGCCACCATTAAAGCGCCGAAAGGAGTGGAGATTACCGTTGAGCCAACAAGTCTTTTGTTCACTAGTGTCTCGCAGAATAGGAGCTTTAAGGTTGTGATGAAGGTTAAAGCAATGTCTAGTGCAAAAATATTGGTTTCAGGGTCATTGATATGGAGAAGCCCTCGTCATGTTGTGAGGAGTCCGATTGTTGTTTATAATGGTCAAGAAGACTAAAAGGGTTTATTATGTGTTTGAAATGTACAAATTAATTGGTGTGTGTAAATCAATGAACAAATAAAAGTTAATTTGTTTTTTTTTTTCTCATTCGGGTGGAGTGTTTTATTTCTTTTTCTTTCCTCTTGCTTCCTTTTGAAGGAAAAGCTTATCGTTTTCTTATAATAAAGGAGTTATACTTATATTGGAGTATAAATTTTGAAAATAATATATATTATGATAAAAATAAATAGGCTTTTCCTAATAAATAGATATTTTTAAATTTATAATTACATATAAATTATGTTATTGAGTCTACTCGATAGTAAAAAGATATTTTTAAATAAATTTACTTAAATAAAAATTGAATTTATTATTATTTCAATTTTAACTACTAGACCAAGACCTATCAGCAACATGTATACATTGAATGATTGAAACATATATAGACAAACTAAAAAAAGGTAAAAAAGAATGCAAAAAGAGTGTTATCATGTGTCCTTAGTAGAGAAGAAGAAAATGGGCCTCCAAAATACTAACCAATTAAATTTATTTAAGTAAAAATTAAATTTGTAATTATTTTAATTTTAACTATTAGACTAATATCTGATCGGCAACATGATTGAAACATAGACAAACTAAAAAAGATAACAAGAATGTAAAATACCATTAGTAGAGAAGAAGAAAATGGGCCTCCAAAATACTAACCAATCGGGGCCCTAATTTTGAAATTGGAAAAAACCGACCATCATTCTCCAGCTCCATATCATTTTCAGCCCACAACCAAACCCAAGCCTACCCCAATTTGAAGTATTCGTTCAGTTTAATGGAAAAACAGAAAACGAATCAAACCAAAGAAAACCCTGATACCAGATTCTCTGTGCAAACTGAAAACAATTGATGGAAAGAAAAGAAGAAGAAGAAGAAGACATAGTTTGCTTAGATGAATCTTTCTTTATCAATGACGAGTAATCTCTCTCGGATAATCTTTACCTTCAAGTGAGACTTTTTACTTGAATATTAAACTTGTAAGTTAATAAATGGGTTTTGATTTGTGCAGTTACCAGCTTACCAAATTCACATTTGGGTCGCAAGTTCTTGAGCTCCTCTGTCTTCAATCAGCTTCAAGTGAGTTCTCTCTCTTTCTTTAATTTGATTTTAATTACTTCATACCCATAAGCCCATTTGTTCTTTTCCCCTACATTATTTGTACTTATATGTTTTACTATTTGCTCTGTTACATGGATAAAGCTGTTACTTGGATACCCTGGAAAATGGGAGGAAGAAAGTATGAGACAAAAAGTTTTCATTTTTACCCCTCCATCTTTTAACATGCGGTTACCCTTTTCATTTTTCATGTTCATGACATTTTTTTTGAAATTTATAGTGATGATTATAAGTTGAAGAGAGAATAAATAATGAGAGAAAAGACTTTTTCTCTAACTTTGCGTTTTCGGTTTTCCGGACTAGATTTATGAACTATGGACCATATTGGTTTAATGCCAATTATAGGCTTTGATAGTTTGAAAGTGTGGTTGGTTTCAAAATGATTACCGAGAAAGAGAATACAGACTGAGAGTGTAGATGTGTTGACCACATTGTACATGGTTGCATGATTTTGACAGATACAGATAATGTAGGGTTATTATGACAATTATTTTTTCAAGTGTTAGTGTATAGTTATAGGCAGAGGTGACTGATCTTGTTGAAGCTGTAGTTACTTTATTGATTTCCAGTTGATAGTCAGTCTTTGCCTCTCTCTCTCTCTCTCTGTGTGTGTTTGTCTCTTTGGATAGTCTAATAGGAGATTTAAGTTGGCTAAATGATGTTATTGCCATCATTTGGTATTGTTGGGGTTTTATTACATTTTAATTTGTATTGTGCCATAGTCCATAGATGTTGAGTTTTACTTGTGCTTTGGAAAAAAGAAAATTTCTGGGACACTATTCAACATATTTTAAGCTGTGGCCATTATCTGGCACTAGATTGCTGTTGCTTTAGGATCAGCTACTTGATATTTATGTATTTTTCAGGAAACAAATGAGAAAGTTATGTTGGTATATGTCAAGTTAACTAACCTCCACATTGGTCAAATATTGGTGCATGTAATTTTTCAGATGATATAGTCTCTTATTTTGTAAATTAACTCAAATGACAGCTGATTTTGATTTGACGGGCCAATTGGTGTGGCCTGGTGCGATACTCTTGAACGATTACCTTTCAAAGAATGTTGAGATGCTCCGAGGATGTTCTATCATTGAGCTAGGCTCTGGTGTTGGTAAGTGATAATCTGAGGATACTTTCATTGCTTTTCTGTACTTTAAAGTTTCACATATATTAAGGATCCAAGGCAAATTCTGAGTGATTAAAGTTTCACATATATCTTGTCTGAGTATTAATTTAGCTATAGATTATTCAAACCATCTAAGAGCAGTATCTATGAAATTCTTGCCTTTCAAGTTTTAAGCGCTATTAGTGTGTGATGTACATATGATTCAGACGTTACTACAATGATCAGGATTGACATTGTTGAACAAAAGTGCACTGAAACTTGTATTGTCTTCCAGTGGGCTGTATAAAGTTTTTGTCTCATGTCCCATGGTATAAGAAACAAATTCGGCTTGCGGCACGATCACCTCAACATTGGGCAGAAGATAACTCTTGTAAATTCCTGTTTGCTTCTGTGATGACATTCTATAAGGAAGCACCTTTGTCTCTTGATCCTTCACGGACAAGGTCGCCTCTATAAGTGTATTATTTACTTGTCTTGAAGTTTTACTTCACCGAGTCATATCAGAGTTCATAATGTAATCTGATGAGTGGATCCCAGACAAGATCTATTGATCAATCTTTCTTTCAACATTTGTAGAATAGTTGCATTCTTTGCCTGAAAGGGAGTTTCGTGCTCCTTTATCTCCTCAAAGGTCCTTAGTGCATCTGCACAGTGCACTTCTCTATGTGCTAGAGTTCTCAAAGTGGATTGTTAATACATAAGGCTGAATTTTGGAAAATATCATTGTCCGTTGAGAGTGTAGAGTTAGTTTTGTAATATCTTCATTGATCTGAAGGTGAACTTAGTCTCTGAACCTTCTTTAACTTCGTGGTTTAACAGTGATTTGATTTTGAAAAGCTATTTCAAGGAGTAGATTTCTAAGTAAGAACTTCAAAGCTTTTGCACTTAAACAAAAGTTTATTCGGAATATACAATGTTTATTCACTGTTTGCTTATGTCAAACTTTCCGGTTAAAGGTTATAAGCTTAAGGCTGTAATATCAATGGTCTACTAGGACTTAGGTTCTACTTACCCATTCACCATATTTTGTTTTGATCCTTTTTTTCCATCATATATATACATATATATGTGTGTATTAATACTGTTCATTTAGATGGATTTTTATTGACCAGAGTCCCTTGCTCATACTATTCTGTGTTTCTACCATATGCACATAAGCTTTAACTAGGTATGTTCTTGTGACATTTTGTAGGCTGACTTGACAACATATTTTTGAATACATAGTAAAAAATGATTTCACTGGCCCTTTATAGTTCCTTTTGTCCTCTTGTAAGTTTGAAGATATAAATTGATTGCTGCTCCTGAATTACAGGTGTTACTGGAATTCTCTGTAGCCGATTTTGTCGTGAAATCGTGTTAACAGACCATAATGAGGAAGTTTTGAAGGCAAGGTCACGTCAATGTGTGACAGTTTGAGTACATGGTAAGTTTTATGCTTTATCGTCTTAACTCGTCACGTTATCCTTCCATTTCAGATCTTGAGGAAAAATATAGAGCTTCATATACCTTCCGACAACTCTAATTCTTCTGCTGGTAAGGAAATTAAATTCTAGAAAGGCAGAGATGCGATACAAATAAGCTACTAGCCTACTGTCTTTGTTTCAACATATGTACAGGGATTATAGCTGAGAAGCTAGAATGGGGGGATTCTGCTCAGCTCAACCAAATTTTACACAGCCGCCCTGGAGGATTCGATCTTGTTCTTGGGGCTGACATCTATATCCTAATTTAGTTTTACATCATTCAAGTAATATATGAAACTAATATATATCTCCAGTATTATTTCCAACTTTTAATAATGACAAATTGTGCATGACCCTGGCATTACATGAAAGCAGACCTGATGCCTTAAATATGCCGGAAAAAAACCTTTCCGAAATCTTTGCTCTGGAGTTAGAGATGAGGTAATACCTGATAATAAAAGAACACTTCCTTTTTATTGACTCGTGTTTGCTATTGATTTCATTTAAGTTTACATTTCAACCAAGGGTTATGTCTACAGTATCAAAGTCATTTGAGGTTTCAATAAAAATGAGTTAGTATGTCTGACAGTTTTGGGTGATGTCATTTCCATATTATGCTGCTTCTCTCGTTTTGTTGTCTCTCTGTGACATGCTTCTTATTGCTCAAACTTCAAACCTTTGCTTTGTTTAATCATAGCCTGTTTGAGCTTAGGGAGTTTGCTTGTAGATGAGACTACTGCCATAATTTTAGGGAAATTCTTTTTTCATAATATTTTTATCTGCTTTTCAATTTTGACAATGAATAACTCAGAAGTCTACTTAACAATATGTAAGCTTTCAACAGAGTAGCATTTCTTTGCTATTTGACACCGTCGAAAAGCTCCTCCAAGTTCGTGGGAAAAATCAATGTAAATTTGTATTAGGCTATGTATCCCGTGCAAAAGTGTAAGTAATTCAATCTCAAATGGTATCACAATTGATTATTAGACAAAAATAGTAGACTAAATAATATTCCTAACCCCAAGAATATAGCAAATAATCATCGTTGTAGCTTTAGCTTTTAAAGGACCTGTCCTATCCCTATGCCCAAGTACTTAAGTAAGCTACATTTGGGTGGATATCATTCATACTCGAATCATTTACTGAAGCACTTGATCCTGCTCACTCATTGTCGGAATGAAGTTTTGCATTTCTCCTTCAACATCCATCTCCATGTCTACAATAGCTTAGGCCAATCTAGTTTGCTGATCATTCGTCGTAGCTTATACTGGTATTTCTGTGCAGAATGGATGTAAGGGTTACTTCTGAAGCTCTTAAGCACGGACTGCAAATCAATGAAATTGCTGGGTCCCGCTCCATTGTTGGAAACCTGGAAGGAGTTATATATGAGATCACCCTTTAGTAGCTGTACCAAATCTCCTCCTTTAGAATGGATAAGAAGAGCCTTATTAAGTGGCCCGACTCATTTAAGACATCCAAAAATGGTGAAAGGTGGCTTCAGATTTATCATCAGAAATTGGAATGCTTTTTTTTTCTTCTTAAGATTGATGTAATTTAAATTTTTCGCGCATCGTACTGCATGGCTCACAAAAAAGATTTTAAGTTTTGTATTCGAGTGGTTTCAAGTTTTGTTGTAAAGTTGAATTTGTTGCTTATTTTCTGGCTGCAAAGTTATTAGTCTGTCTAACTGGATCAGTAAAACTGTGTTTGGGTTGAAGGGAATATCATGGTAAGTAAAGGTTTGGGAGAAGATGATTTTTCTATTTTGTTCATTTTCTTTAAATAGTATGCAAGAACAGCCAAGGAAAAAGTGGATTTAAATTTAATTTCTGTAATGGATTCAAATGGCAAATGAAGTTCATATGTTTCCTTTTCTCCATATTAAAATGAGAGTTTACTTTAAAAGATATAATTATTATTCCTTTTCAAGTTCGACATTAATACAAATCGAGAGGGGTGATCGCCTAGAAGTTGGGCCTTTCTTTTTATTGTGTTAGGTCATTGGCTCTAGTCTATTCATTAACAAACTCAAAATGTGAGCATGAATGTACATATTGAAGTTTTTCTAATTCCTCTTCTTGCCCCTTCCCTAGGTTTTGGACAATAAAGGTCAGAAGGAGTATAATATAAAAAAGATAAAATTATCGGGCGTATAACGTAAAAAATATAAAATTATATTTTACCACGCTTACATGTAATACATAAAATGAATGAAAAGCGATAAAAACCATGCCTCTTTTTTTTTCTTGACAAGTTTAATAATCCGTGCAAAACACGCATAAGTTTAAAAGTAAGTTTTTAAATATGACATATTTGAGTGACATTTTAGTTAATCTCGAGTCAACTTTACAGTCCAAGTTCGATCACTCAATAGTCCAAAAGCACGGGTAATCTTAAAAATAACTTATCAAGTAAGTTTTAAATATGACATATTTGAGTGATATTTTAGTTAATCTCGAGTCAACTCAGCAGTCCAAGTTCTTATTAGTCCAAAAGTTTTTTATTTTTTATCCTTACTCAATTTTTAATGACAAATGATACATTATATCTTTAACAATAAATGTGTATTAAAAATTTTTGAAAACCTCAACCTTTTGAGTCCTTAAGTCAGTTTTTGAGAATACCAAAATTTATAACTAAGAAGGTATGAAAATCTTAAAAAATATATATATAAACTTTAAAGCTACCGAGTCACCAAATTTGGACCTCTAAGTTGACTCAAATCAACTAAAATGACTCGATATTTACCTTGTTATATTTTGGCATTGGCACAGATAGAGAGGTAAAAATGTTCAAATACGCACAATTATTCAAAGAGGCACCAAGGGGGTGCACCATAAACCTTGACTTTCCCATAATAAACTGTATGCCATAACATAGTATACACATTTTCCGTGTAACAGCAAGTTCAAAAAAGCATAATTCTGGTGGCCTTTCTACAAAGAAATAAGGAACAAATATGACGTAGTTCTAGCTGCAGGGTAAAGCCTAAGAGAAGAAAAATAGAATGGAATCGAATATTAATAATTTACCATAAGGATACAGCAATGTGATACATTATAGAAATGTGTTTCTCATTCATATTTTAGCTTAATACAATAGACCAATTCCTTCCCACTAATCTAGTTAGTCTCACTAAATTCCTGTCAAAAATCCTACGCGATAAATATTTCAATAATTAGTTTCAGCAGGATGGAAACTTGATAAAGAATGATTTCCAACAAAACCGCAAACCATCTTTGGACATCTGAAGAATTCACTGAAACTTCCCAATAGGATAAAGATTTCATATCGCATCAGGTGTTCCTATTTTATCACACGACACTTTCCTGTTTTAAAGGTGTCGAATCTTCTAAAATGCATGAAGTATCAGGCATCACCTTTAGGCCTTTGCCATAAGCAGCAATGAGTAGGGCCTCGGCTCGGCCTGCAAGAATAAAAGAACTCAAGAGCATGTAACTAATGATGGATCTATGACCAAGAAACAACTTGTTTTTTCTTGCTTGATAGTTGACCAAGAAAACAAATATACAAAAGTAGTTTCTGAAATGAAAATTTAAGAGGCGTTCAGTTGTCAAGCCATGAATCTGACCAAGGAAAACGTAGTTCACTCTGATATTCTTTCAGAAAAAGAAGAGAAAAACAAACAGAATACAGTAAACAGTGCAGAGGATGATTATACAACTAAGAAGAGTAATTACCATGATCTTTCTTCCTTCTCAACAAGGAACTCGTAGATGGAAAGAATGTGGATGCTAGCTCCCTGCTATCGTCCTGCCAACATAATGCTTTAAAATTTCAGCACATTAATTAATTTCGTGATAAACTGAATGAAGATCATGGACCTATGTGAGCAGCTGTAGAAAATAATATCGAGGCTATGAAATGAAGAACTGAGATCGCTCTTGCACTCTGAGTTGGGTGTAAAGCTTGCAGAATAAACACAACATAGGAAACAGGAACTTCTTCATATTTAGGCAAGAAGAAATATACTGTCCGTGTTTGAACTTTTGTGTGCCCTTACAGTTACCGAATTGTAGATAACTGAATAATTTATTTATAATTCAGGATTTTGCATGTGTGAAGAAATGACAGTGTAAGAAGAAGATATGGTACAAAAATATAGACAAATACTAGAAGGAAAAACTGCATGATACACTAACACTGGTACCATGTTGATAAAAGAGGAGGTCCATTTTCAAATTGGCCAGGAGCAGACTTGGCAGTTGAAACAGGATAATTTCTCTACTTTTTAACTTTTGTTTTTCCAATCATATACATGAGGTTATGTCACGTATACTCATGCTAATGATGCTAACAGCTACAAGTACTTATTGTACAAACAAAATGTCACCACTGTTAGAAGGCAAACATATGTAATCAAGGGTAAGATAGGATAATGCCAATTCATGAAGGATCAAACAGACCTTACTTGAGCGGCTTCCAGAAAGTTTAAAAGCATTTTTCCACAGTAAAGATGGCACTGGAACAACAGAAAATCCTGAGGCAACTAAGGCCCCTATCCATAGACCATAGCAAAATCCTCCGCTCCACCACCCCTTCATTGCAGAAAACAAAAATAATATTGAACTTTAAAGGTGAAAACAGGTGCCCTCAGTCTGAAATCGTAAGAAAATGCGCAAAAACAAAAAAATAGTAGTAGCACAATCATAGTAAAGTATCTTATCGTGACTTTAATGTTATAAACTACACGCAAAGGACGCTCTTTTTTATTTTTTATTATTTTGTTAACTCGGAAAATAAAAAAGTATTAGGTCCAGATAATTCAAGGCATTGGAGGGACAAGAAGCATAAGACCAGCGCAAATGATAACAACAAAAATGATGACAGTTCTAAAACCCGCCTATATAAGTAAGAATTACCAACCTGTTTCCCATCTTGAGGATATGGAATCGATTGCTCTATATATGCGATAGTTCCTGAAGTAATTCAATACAGAGATCATTTATCAAGGTGTGCTACTGTGAAAAAATAAATCATAACAATAATAATAAAAACCATAAAGAATCGTGAAAAAAGAAGTGTAAATATTAAGTGATTACTAACAACAATAAAAAAAGGACAAAATTTACGCAAATTTTCAGTAATGGAAAATACAATCTCAATTATATATTCTTTTGATAAGTAAGTTAATCTACTAAAAGGACCAAAAAAAAGGGGGTGAACCCAAGTACATGCGCAGCAGCATACAACGTATAGGTGAAATAAAAAGCCCACCCATGGTCCAGATACCAGAAAAACACTATACAAATGAGCCTCCCAAAATGAGATTCCTATATTGGGCTCATATAGCAAACTCTCCAAAAAGCCTCAAAAGGCAAGACGAGCCGGGGAATGCCTCATGAAGGCAGAAGAAAAGAAGGCCAAAATACAATTTCAATATTTCTCCATCATTATCATGGATTTGTCTATCAATTAACCAATTGCAAGAAAAACAAAGTATTCCCTGTTGTACAACTGCACCGACAGGGGTATCAAGTTACCATATTCTTCTATGTGTTTTCCTGTCAAGGGGTAAATTGGCACCCCCACCCCCGCGAAAAGTACAGTTCCATGGCATCTATTTTATGCAAACAGATGCACCAAAAGATGACTACACCAACACATTGAGCCTGTTTGGGTCAGTTTTTTAAAATCTGGTTATTTATTACTCAGAATTAAATTTAAAAATAAAAAAACACAATTTTCAGACTTCTGAACTAGTTTTTTGAGTCCAAAATCCAAATAATCAGATTTTCCAAAATCTGAAAAGCAAAGGTTTGCTTTTTTGAATTATTAGAATCAGAAGTTCACAAGAATCAGAAGCTAAAACCAAACAGGCTCATTCATTTATTTATCTGAAACCAGAAATGATATCCTAACCACATTCCTTCCTGTTATATGCATTCAGTGGCATAGATCTGGCCTTTTAAATTTTTTGAACAAGAAAAATCAGAGTTAGAAACTGTTTTAAGGGAAGTCCGGAGTTAGCTGCAAGACGTTTAAACAAAAGGTCTCAGTGTGCCTTCGCCAGCTTTTGGAATAATTTTTATGCCAGTTATCCGTATATGACTATATTCCACCAGCAGCTCTACAATGTGCCACCACAATTATTAGTATACATCATGCTGAATCTCCATTTTAAACCTCCATCTCTACATTTTCTGTAGGTCACAAAATTATGTTGAGTGGTAGTCAGCCAATTGTGGAAAGTGGAAACTCCCTTCTCATAAATCATATAAAGTTGAATGTATAGCCCAGCCCATGAGAAACCACAAGCAGTTAATTTTGAGAATTGACATTGTTCGACTTTCCAAGACTAATTGAGGTTGAATTAGTACAAAAGGCATCTCAACAAGTGTCTTACAAGGCTATAACGTTAAATCATAAATGAAGTACCATGAAGCTGAACCAGCTAAATGAGTAAAGTGAAGAAAATGTTGAGTTATGAAACTTAAAAACAAGAAACCTTCCAAAGTGCCAAAAACTTTAATATACCATTTGGAGCATCAAAACTTTGAAGTAGCTGGACAATAGATTTTGCATCTAAACGCCTTCGGGTTTGTTTTCCTACCGGTACTTTCACGTGAGGAGAATCAAACACCTACAAGATGGGAGAAAATATCATAATCTACCTGTGAGATAAGATGGTAATTGACGGAAAAACACCAAATTAAACAATATAATGAAAGCCTAGGGAAACACCAAAAAGTTTCTCATTTACATGATTGAAGTAATGCTCATCTAATCATCCCACTTTCCCAATCATCAAGGATATGGAAGACATAGTTCTAATCTGTAATAGGTATATCTAGAAACTAGACAGCTTTAAAGTATACGATTTCTGTTAGAAGAGAGAGTCTAAGAGTGTTCATGTAATAGAACAGATAAGTATAAGGAATAGGAATAATTCCATTATCTAATATTACTCTCTAATTCATGTTGTTTACATAGCATTACATTGGTTTATATAGGAAATAGGATAGCACACAATATAGGAAAACATGGAGAGGATAACATGGGGAGGAAAACATGGAAACATGTTTTCTCACCTAACATATTCTAACACTCCCCCTCAAATGCAATTTTACATAGAAGGGACAAACTAAAGTGCATTTGACAAAAATATGAAGAAAAAAATTGCAACAACATAAAGGAGCTATCATGACTAGCAAGCAGCTGAAGAACATGAGGAAAGCGCCATGGAAAGTGAGCTGGAATCACCAAGAAGCAGCCAACGCCGAGAACCAATGTTGCCCCCATGTGAGACCCAAGTTGCACAAGCCAACAAAGAACAAACCGAAGCGAAGCAAAAAACTATACGGCTGCAAATGAGCATGACGTAGCATGAACTACCCCTCATGCAACCTAGACCATATCATATCTCATACCTCATATCTCATATCTCATATATCTCCCCCTCAAATGCAGCTTTATATAAAAAGGACAAAATAAAGTGCATTTGACAAAAAAGGAGGACAAAAAAAAATGAAAAAAAAAATAAGAAAGATGCAAACAACATAGTTGCAGATTCTAACCAATTCAGACCCGGGACCATGTTGGAAGAGACATCAACAATGGATTTCATGTTGGAAGAGACATCAACAATGGATAACATATGAGAAGAAAGCATAGCAAATATGGTGCATCAAAGAAGAAAGCTGGACACTCGAGAAGCGGCTGGAAATCAATGGATCACCGCTGGAAAAAGTCGCCGGAAAAGTCGACAACTGCAGATGGAAAGAGGAGAGAGAAAAGGCATGCTGGAAAAACTTGTCGGAAAAGTCGCCGGAAAAGTCGACAAATGCAGATGGAAGGAGGAGAGAGAAAAGGTACGCTGGAAAAACTTGCCGGAAAAGTCGCCGGAAAAAGTCGCCAGATAAAGGATCAAGCTTTGATACCATGTTAGAAGAGAGAGTCTAAGAGTGTTCATGTAATAGAACAGATAAGTATAAGGAATAGGAATAATTCCATTATCTAATATTACTCTCTAATTCATGTTGTTTACATAGCATTACATTGGTTTATATAGGAAATAGGATAGCACACAATATAGGAAAACATGGAGAGGATAACATGGGGAGGAAAACATGGAAACATGTTTTCCCACCTAACATATTCTAACAATTTCCAACTGTCTTTTGGTTGTTCATTCTTAATTGTATAAGTTGAAGACCTTAAATTTTAATACCAGAGGAACCAAGTTCCTTTAGCGTGCTCTGGAGACAAGAATAAGTAAATTCATCATTTAAAAGTATTGAAGTTAGATTTTTCACTCTAACAATTGGACAAACTTTAAGATGAACCATATGACCACCCCTATTTCAACATCAACAATGTTGGTTCTGCTTTATTAATCAAAATTTTAATTCCACTACTCTAGAGCTACATTGAGTTAATAATAGTAATATTATTATATAAAGTATGTAACAGAGTATAGAAAGTGCATTACCCAATGCTTCTAAATAATATTTGTACTCAAATTAATACATTCTTTTGTTTAACTGTTCAATCAGCTTGTACTCACGTTGTTCATATAACAAAGATATAGTGACTCCAAAAGCCATCTGGAACCTACATTGTATAGGGTTGTCATTTTTATTGAAATTGTGTGCAATTCCTAAACGTATCACGATGTTAGATATGACTGTACAATATATTTTACTGGGAGGTCCAGACCAGGGGATGTAGGGTGTTGCTATTTCCATTGTTTCTAGAAATCTACCGAGATCATGATAACCTACGTACAATTTGAAAATCAAATAAAGATGAAAGGATGGATAATATAAACTGTGCCTACTTAAAAGGTTGAATACAAAATAGACATACTGGTGCCAATCAACGAAAATATCTCACACAATAAAATGATACATTTTTTTCAAATGTGATAGACAACATCGTGATTAATATTATATTTGTCACATGACTAGAAACAGGCAAGCATAGCCTCTTCATTTCATCCCAAAACAAAGCAACTTGAAAGGTAAAAAGGCAAACAAATTTGCTTTGAGGGAGCTATTTTTATTACCCTCTAGAAGAAAAGGATTTTTTTTTTTTTTTTGCTAAGTTTTATTACACTTACTGACTTGAAGAATTGTAACTATTAGAAAGTAGTCAAGTTTTATGCTCCTAATAATAACATTTTTTAAACTGAAAGTTAATAGGGCTTAATGATCCTAATAAAAGGCCACCGCTAGTTATCATATGAGCAAAGATCAAGTCTTTTGTTTCAGTTGAACATTTCAAGTCATGTTATGAATGCACACAATGTCTTAAATTTAATCTGCTTTCTTGGACTAATAATTATCAAGTGATATATTGTTAGTAAAGAAAACATTGTGGGATTATAAATACATAATGTAACTTTGGACCAGCTGCTCCCTTATTTTCATTCACAATTTCTCCAAATTCACTATTCTCACACTCAATCATCCCAGAGTTTTCCCATCTCTGGTAAGAAAAATTTGCAGAACAAATCACTCTCCAAATTTATCGGCCAAAATTTGCAATACAAAGATTTAAAATTAAAACTGATATGACTTACCCCAATCTGTTTTTTGAATAGAAATATAAGGCTCATAACAAGCGCATTACCCATTTCACATTTGCTAGCGTTTATGAAAATCAAAAGAAAACATGCTCAATAAAAACCATTACCTGAGCAGAACAACCCGAATCATCAGTTTTCAAGAGAGCCAAAGCTCCAGAAACATCTGGGTCGACACCAATAACCCAATCAGACCCCTCATTGCTTGAACAAACGTCAGTCAACTGTATTGACTTTGAAGGAAAAGGGTAAGTGAGAGAATCCAACCAGTTTTCTTTCAGCTGAGCGTCAGCAATTTTTGTCCTAACCCTTCTTCCGTTAGTCTTCAAAACACTCTTTTCGCACTTTGAGCCATTAATTAGCTCTTGGGTACTCGTCAAATTTGAAGGAGAAGTACAAAAACACCTAAAATTTGCAGAACGTAAGCGAACTATTGCTCTAAAATTAGAAGAAATTAAGTTCATGAAATGTGGTTCTGAAGGTATTGGTTGTGTCTGGATTCGTAGAACTTCCATTACATCACAGACGAGAGAGAGAGAGAGAGAGAACTAGATTTTTAGGAACAAAAGCTTAAACCCCCAGCCCCAACCCCAAGGCGCTCAAATGCAGAAGAAGATAGCTTATTTTTATTTTTGTGCTAAAAATTACCACAAAAAATTGCGCTCAAGCTTTGTCTCTAAGAGCATCTTCGGCGGCTTCTCTATCCCATGGACTATATTTAGTTCATATGACATCAACAAATATCCTTTAGTCTTCGCTCCTTCTAACAGATGGGACTATTCCTTGAACTATAATATAAAAAAATTAAAATAATCAATTACTTCAAAAAATCTCCAATCATCCTTTCACTCTCCCAGTTAAATATATTAAAATTATAGTCCATAGACTATCCCATTCCTTGATTTAGTCTTTGTGATCCTCGATTATAGTCCATGGATTAAATATAGTCTTGCTGCTGGAGCTGCCGGATGAATCCTAGACTAAATATAGTCTAGAATGTTGCTGTTGGAGTTGCTCTAAATATTTAAACAAAATAAGTGATCTTTTTATTTTGAAAAGAAGATAGTCCTGTATACATACATATATAAAAAATTATAACATTTTATTTTTATGTGATTTGGCACACTCCCTCAGTTCAAAAAAAAAAAGAATTTAATCTGTTAACGAGGTGATATATGTGTTCTAAAGCTTTGAGCTAAATCATAAAATTTGTGTTTTTGTGTGAAAAGACAAAATACAAACTTATTATGAAATTCAAATTAAGATGTATGAGCAATTTTATTTTATTTCAAAATTCGAGGAGAGATTTGTGTTCTAACACTTTGAGCTAAATCATAAATTTTGTGCTTTTGAGTGACAAAATACAAATTTATTATGAAATTCAAACTAATATGTATGAGCAATTTAAATTTCTTCCAAAATTTGTTGGGAACTTGATTCTATTTCAAATATTTATAGTTTCCACTTGCTATAAATAATTGTAGTTTCCACTTGCTATTGCTACTATTATTCATTTATCAATTTGAACTTTGTTATTTATTCGAAAAGGTTATCATTTGAGTTCATTTTAAAGAAATACCAAAAGAGCCTAAGAATGAATAAAATAGTAATCACTATATATGATTCTTATTTAATCCTGATATTTAACAAAATTAAATAAATTGTTCAAGTATCATCCATACTTGTGCCAATATTATCTGGAAACTACTAAAGATAAACCATCAACTTGAACCTATGAGTAGGTAATACAAGGTAGTTAACTAAGTCACCCCATAAAGCACAGTTGCTGTTGCAAAACTCTCACAAGATAACCCACAGCATCTAATGAAAATCAACCCCATTCCATATACAAAAATATGCAAACAAATCTCCCCCCTTCTGTAGAAAGTGTACTCAAAATTTATCCTTGATATCATAAATAAATAAATAAACAAAAAGAGGGCCAAACTCTTTGGATAAGAAAATAAGGAATATCAAGAGGAGATGAGAAGTGAAGATAAAAAAGCCTCGGTAGTCAGTAATTGAATGGTTTTTTCCAGTTTCACCATTTCAGAATGGGAGAGGAAGAAAATGAAGCTTATATAAACCCTTTATCTTCTTAAGCTTGTAATGAGAAATGGTGCTCCAAAACAGTCCAAATCAATCCGCTGTAAGCATGGCTTGAGATCTTTGATCCAAGTTTTCAGGAACTTGTTGCCTTCAGCTTTATACACACCCTATCATTGTTACCGACCCTTGACCTGCACATGTAGACATATAGCTCATTTAAGCCAATAACTCTTATTGTAGTTGGTAATTATCAGTCCACCCAATTACCAACACTCAGCCAGTCCAGCATCAAAGAGTTATCTTTAAGGAAAACAAATTCAATATGGAAGGAATCAAATGCTATAAACAAAAATTGCTACTACCCACATAGCATCATAGGCCTCCAGTGCGGAGATCCCAGGCTCATTGTTTTCTTCTTCAGGATACTCCACACTGAACTTTTTATGAAATCTTTTCTTGAAATCTAAAAATTTTGGCCTGCTCTCAGGGAAGTATGTCTTGACTCCTACAACGCCTTGCATTGAGGAAATGATAGAAGCATTGAGGGAATGGAGAAGATCAGTAACCGTGTTGGTAGTTATCCATACATAACCTTTTCCCATCATTTGCATTTCATTTGCATTCAGAAATAGGTGAATTGCCAGCTTCAAAGATGTATGAACCACAAAAACTCGGCATTGGTCTCTTTTAAGCCTCTTAAGCTCTTGAGCCATTGAAGAATAATGAAAAGGTGGGCGTAATGCCTTATAATTTCAGTTTACTGCATACATCACATGAATGGAGAATTTGTTTGAAACTCTGAAAGCTTTGAGAGGAACATATGACACTAAAATTCAAACTCCATTCATAAGGAAACATGAGTAAAACTACAAAATTAGCACTCTCTAATTTACTCTTTATCATCTTCAATTTAATTTAATTAGGCATTCAAGATAGGAAATAGCACAAAACTTCCAAAACCTTCAACTAAACATGGAAAAAGGACCGAAAGAAATGGTTATTTTCAAAGGCAACATTCCACACGTGATGGTATGGAGCCCACGTCGCTTTCAAGTAAAGAGTATGCCTCTCCTCAAACTCGATTAGTAAAAGTTGAATACAAAATATAATTCCCGGGTGAAGCTTAAGCTTTGAATATCAAAACTATTTTTTAGTGTTGCTGTTTCTAATCAGAAATGAAAAGTTTGAAGTCCTATGATGAGAACTTCTGTGGAGAACATGAATATAAGTGTACGCAATCAGAGCTTATAAAGAAATAAGTGTACGTAAAAAGAGGAATAACACTAAACACTACCTGCACAAATCATTTAGTAAACTTATGGAGGGCAAAAACCTTGGCCATAAGCAGGTGAAAATCTTCAAGAGACATTCACAAGCTTTGCACGCTGAGTTTTAGGATCCACCTCCACTTGAAGACCAAGACCGGAGATTTCAGGCACATCAACAGATCCTTGAAGCTCCAATTCACTTACTACATGTTGATTTTCTTCATTTCCTTCCAGTAGATTTCTCACGGACCAGATTCCCCACTCCCTCAAGAATGGATTATCTTCATCAGTAACACACTGTTGCAACAGTACCATAATCTTATTCTTCTGCCTAATCCAATCCTGGACGTGCTTCCTTCGATATGCACAATTGCCAATGACTGCAACAAGGTCTCTACGAAATCCCTTATAAGGGCAAAACTTGCCCTGGAATGAAGATGTACCTTCTTTGAACTCATCTTGTTTTGTAGCTTTCCTAATTATTGCTGGAGGCTCAAGATCTTGTAGCAAATCAAGCATCAGGTCCAGTAAACCCGAGGACAGCAGCGAATCAACAACATCCACATAGTCATCTTCCTTAAAGCCTCCTAGATTATCACAAGCACAAATATCTCTCAAAATTGTGAGCGAGTATCCAAGAACATCAATATCAGTAAATCCAGTCGGAAGACCAGACTTCCCCCTTGATGAGGAATCAACAATCCCAGCAGCTTTTCTGAATATTCCAAGAGCCCATAAAGTAAAATCATTGGAAACAGTAATGTCACTAACTCGCTCATTCAAGATTTCTGACAGGATACTCAACAGAAATGCTTGCTCAGGATAAAAAATATCAACTTTAGATGCGTTATCATCACAATCACCAAACGAGGATAACTTGGAGAACAATGGTGAGAAATACAATTCGTCAAGGCAAATTCTTGAAAGAAGCATTTTAAACCAATCTTCTCCAAAGCCAACTGAACGGAAAGAAAAGAACAGTTGAAACATTTAGGGTTTAGGCAACAACCGAATCCTTTTCTATTAAAAAGAGCCAAAATGAGAAAATAGACAAGCAATAGAAACAACAAACCTGCTGAAGCAGTCCGTATTATTTCTGCCACAATAGGCAATCCTTTATCTGAACAGAGATTAGTAATAAGCCCATGATTGCCTTCACAGCATGTATAAATAATCATACACAAAGGATCACATGTCCCTCTGCTTCGGACTCTTGCGAGCTCGACAAAGTCAAGTGTAAATAAATGATGCCAAACTGCACGCTGGTATTCATCTCCAGCCAATGAGACATTTCCGAGAACTTGCAACCCTATTCTTACTATTTCAAACTCCGAAGTAGAACTCAGTTTGACAGAATTGAAGATAGCAGAAACAATTCCAACTCCATTTTGTTCAATAAATGAGTTTTGATTACTTATTTCGCCTGCACATAGATTTCTGAGGAGCTTTAGAGACAATAAAAGAAGGTGACGACAAGAAGGGTAGGAGATAGATTGGCAGAGCTGAAGGACTGTTGTCAGGATGTTCCTAGAAGCAAGGTCTGAGCGACCATCAGTTGCTCTAGCAATTTCTATAAGCCGTTCTAAGGCTTTGTCTAGGGTAGATGAGTTTGAAGCAATAAGCAAAGGCTGGAGGATAATTTGTGGTACGGAGGATTCCGATGATACAGCATCATCCATGGCCGGGAGTAAAAATTAAAGATGAAATGTAGAGAAAGAATGCTATTACACCGGCGGTCGTTTAGGATCACTTCTTATGCCAGGAACTCAATAAGTCACATAGATCCTACAGAGGAAGATGCAAAGTGATCAATTGTATATATTATCAAATTATTCAGACACAGTTGATCTTAATTAAACAGCCAGGATCTGGATCTTGAAACCACTAGCTAAACAAGAAAATAATAGAAAACCAAATACATTATATTTGTACAAAAATCAAGTACAAACATATAAAGCTAACTTAAAATATGTAAATTCAAAACTATAAGTTAAAATATTATGATCTAATTATTCGAATACACATAATTCAGAGGAAAGTAAGACAAATAACAACCTTACAAAATCATAAGTAGGCTTCTTTACTTCACTTGTATCTACGTCATTGAACAAGTATTTACTTAAAACTATATCAAATATTTAAAACTGTAAAACATACATAAGTAGGCTTCTTTACTTCACTTGTATCTACTTTATTTAATAAGTATTTACTTAAAACTATATCAAATATTTAAAACTGTAAAACATAATGCATAACTCGTCCAGGCACTGAATGATATCTTTTACAAGTGATTGAATGAGCTTTCTACTTGGGAAACGCAAAGCTCATCGAAAAGCACACTAAATTCTCAAATCATCAATAGAACTATTGTCTTCAGGAACTTCACAAGGCAAGTCTCAAAAGCTTAACCAAATTAAATGCTAAATAAAATTGAAGCTTAGCCCAAATTGATTTTTTTTAAAAATAAATTAATAAAATAAAAAATACGAGTATTTAGCAGAACATTTACGTAAAACTAGTACTACCAAAAGCTACACAAACTCCAGCATATAGCCAAATCAAAGACTAAGCAAAAACACAACATTCTCTTATATACTCTATATCCCTGAGGAGAAAATAGTGTCTAGAGTAGAAAACTACTGCAATTTCAAAGGGGGATGTCAATTTACAATTTAACATCCTAACTCAATTTAAATAACAATATTGATATTTTCTATTACAAAAGGAAGATAAATTTTGAACCCTTATGTCATTTTTATTCTATTTTTAGATTATACAGGCCCTCATATTGGGAAAACCAAAAATGGACGGAGGATACTAAATGTGGGATAGAGGGCGTATATAAATACAAGTTCTTTAATGTACTTTGGTGTGGTTGAGTAATTTTATTGAACATCTATCGGGCAACTAAGAACAAAGAGAGAACTACTGTAATTTGTTAGCCTTCAAGTAAAGTATTGATAATGATGCTTGTTTAGGTGTTTACAAATCCATAAAATTGAGCAAACAGAACTAAATTGAAGACATGGTTTATCAACTACGAGCAAAAACAAGTACAGTTAAAGGACATAATTTGTTGATTTCAAAGTAATCCAACAGAAATATTGATAAGCAGCTCAGGTTAGACAAATAAAGTATACAGAGAAATAGGGAAAAGAGAAGACCTTGAAGAATATAGAGAGAGAAAAACACCACAGAGCGAGAAGAAAGAGTCGCGAAGAGAGAATGGTAGGCTACTGGTCGGTTCATGTGTTGGTAAATCCCCTATCCCGAAATGTAGTTCTCTTTAGACTGTCCCAAGGTTTCTTACATTGTTTGTAAGTTTTTTTTTTTTTTTTTTTAATATTGAGGGGAAGGAATTATAGTTTTCATTTATCATATTTGTGAGTTTTAGAAAGGAAGAGATGAGATGGAATTTTAATTAAATCTTAGAAGTAGAGAAAGAAAGTGAATGGGATTCATATGATTTAATAATGTCTATCTATTAGAATTATTTTGCTTAGTATTTTTTTTTTTTGCTTTGTTGCATGCACACACACATATATATATTGACGTACTTGTACTAGATGAAACTAATCTTTGTCACGAGAGGCTGGGACACGTTCACATGGACCTAATCAAAAAGATTTCAACAAAGCTTTCAATAAATATATAAAAGCTAAGCATAATAACATTCCAGTAATCAACATAGATCTATATAACAAAATACAAATGATTTTGAATCTAAAATTTTTCCCGCTCAACCTATTAAATCATCCGGACCGTCAAAAATTTCGGATAAATCTAACCCTTCGTTCTTTATATTTCTATCCTCCTTCCCTTTTCTTCTTCCCTCCTTCCCCTTTCTTCTTCGCCTCTCTCTTTTCCTCCTCCGTTCCTTTTCTTCTTCTCCGCTCTTTGTAGTGCCCGAGGCACGGGCGAAGTGCTGGTCATTCAATATTATGCAAAGGAGATGTAGCCTGACTAATATCTTCAAAGCCTTGGTGAACCAAATTGGCTTATGCATAGGCAGAACAAACATATGCAAATACATTCAAGTATGTTTGAGTACCCTCGGACGTGGACTGAGTCAGTTATGTGAACCAAAATCATCATCAATTCTAATTAACCCAAAAACGAAAAAGTAGCAGATTAGGATAGTGAAAGATGAAGAAGAAGAAGAATTACCCGGATTCACCATAAACGAAGTCAATCACAGAAGCAAATTTGAAAAAATTAGGGTACATGATTTGGGGATCTTACCAGAGATTTCAACAGAAAGAAGCAGATCGGAAAAATTGACGGCGAACAAAAGAACCACAGCGGCGGAGCAAGCACGGAGGAGCAAGCGGCGGAGCGAAGAGAGAGAAAAATGATATTTTCAAATCCTAAAAAATATGTAATTGAGAGTTATAATATTTAAGGATAAAATTGTCGTATTATTTATTTTAAAAAAATTAATTTGGATAATATAAAATATTTTATTTTTTTTACTTTTTTACTCTTTCATTAAATCTCTTTCTTTACTTCTTAAAAAAACTCATAAATATTTATTTTCTCCTTAAAAAACTTACAAACATGAGATTTTGAGAGATTTTAATTCTTATTTTTTTCTTTCTCTTCCCCTCAAATAAAAATTTACAAACACAGTATAAAAGAATTTTAAGTTGATACTCCATCAAGATAATAATCATAATAATAAATAAGTTCAAATTACAAGTTACAGTTCGTAAGTAGCAATTTATTATTTTAAAGATAAATATAGAACAAAAGTATAATTTTTAATATTTGTAAATTTGTAAATAAATTTTTTGTAAAACAAATATAATTATAAAAAAAATATTGTGTAATTATTAAATACATTCAAAAAAAATACTAATTAAGTGTATTTTTTTTTGTAATTGTTTTTGTTAAAGTTAGATTATAAATATGTATCCATACATTTCGGTTTATGGTTAAGTGTTAACACAGAAGTCCCGTTATATAAAGTTAAGAAATTTTGTATCTCGCTTATGTGAGATGTGGATTTGTTTCAATAACATTATTACTTATTATCTAACTTCAACAAATACAATTGTGTAAAAAAATTTATGCATTGTGTTGAAGTGCACAAATACAAATTTTTTTTTGGGATCAAATATGGAAATTGATTTTCCACATCACATTTGTATTTGTCCACACATTGTTGATACCAATACATAAATAAATAATATAATCTCTCGATGTTGGCACTTAACATGTGTCCTAAGGGCACATGTTAAGAGGACCCTTGCTTATTATCTAACTTCAAATATGGTGCTGAAATATCAAAATATAGTGTGGAAATAGCAGTTTCCAAAATATCAAAATGTGATGTGGAAATAATATATAGTGCTCACCAAAGTCTATGGATTATGAATTGCGGCCCTAACTATCGGCTATATGATAAGAGGAAAGAGTTGTGAACATGGGCAGTGGGCTGAGACATTCTACGGTACAAAAATAAACTTATTAATGGGCCTATTGGGCTATAATCTTATCCAGAATGGTCGGAGCCGAAGAGTTTAATTTGCTTCCAATTTTTGTGGATTAAATACCTATAATTTACATATTATTATTTTATCTTATCAATTACGCTTTTACATTACTCGTAATTCATTCTCGACATAAAATTAGTGTATGTATAAATTATTTTTCAAATAAAATGAGGGTAGAAAAAAAAACTAAATGTGGCAAAATAAGAGGCCCACTAAATAAATCTACGTTGTGCTTATAACAATTAATATTAGGGGTTTTAAATTTTTTGTATCAAAAAGTATCTCAAATGATGTGTCATCATAACTTTAGTTCGATAAATTTCATGTGATTGACGATATTATAAATTATTATTGAAATATTCAATATCATATTATTTGAGAGATTAAAAATTTGAGATTCTAATATTACTTTTACACACATTTGAAAAAACTTTTATTATACTTTTATCATTCACGAGTAACACGTAGGACATGAAGTTGTCGTCAACAGTAGTTGTGAGGGATAATTAAAACCAAATTTTGAACTAAATAAACCACTCACTAATCTAATCAAATCACACCAATAATTCAGCTAACTCACATAGTTAAGTGGGGACCACCAATCTGCCACCTTATTAAGCGGTACAAAAGTAGGTCCCATCTTTATTATCGTCTTAGGACCCGCTCCCCACCATTAAGATGCTAGTAGATAAATTTATGTGTGGTCCCATGGCCATCGCCTTTTGAGCTCAGTCCACAGTACACTCTTTTTTGACCCACAACTTTTTGTGAGCCCACCAACAACTCTCTGGGCCCTACACTCAACAAACTGCCCCCACCACCTCTCTCACTTTAGAATTTTTATTAGGAGGTCCTGGACCTCCTAGGACCTTCCTATACATTTTTGACACGTGTAATGGTTATATATAATTAATATAAATTGGCTTCCACATGTTATGGGCTATTGGTTAAAAAAGTAATTATTATACATGTGTCAAAAATGTATAAGAAAGTCCTTTTCCTAATTGGAAGACCTGGACCTTCTAATAAAAACTCCTTCACTTTATCCCCAAATGTGGCCTCCACGCTTTTCCATCGCAATCCACGTGCAAACATGGTCCCACAAGGTAAGTTGGAACCTCCAAAGCTCAGGGACAAAAAGGTTAGTTTGGCAAATGCCTTTCTTCCTATTTTTTTACTTTTACTTATAATTTCTTTTATTATTATTTTTGTAATTCAGTAGCAAAATACCCCATTTGACAGTTACTTGGTAAGTTTTAATTAAAGATATATTTTTTAAATATATTTTAAAGAGGGTATGGGGACAACTCAAGTCTTAATTAATAATACTGTTTTGAAAATTTTCAAAATATATTTTTTATACACAACATGAGAAGAAGTGTATTTTTTATATAGTTAATTACATAATACAACGTCTTTTTGTGCAATAACTTGCGCAATTGTATGTTGTGTCCTACCTCATTTTTTGCGTATTTTAAAACTTAAAATATGTTTATTTTTTTATACTATTATACAATAACATAAACTTTTAGCATAATTCTACTTATATTTTATGTAGATTGAGTATTATCATATTACCATTATAATATTTCTAGATTTTTTTGAAATAAAATGTGGCAGCAAAATTCACTTTGTCAAATAACAAAAATAAAACCAAAAATTTGCTTCTTCAGCTTTCAGAACAGTACATGCATGTGAAATCATTCAAGTTTTAATGAAGTCTAGTCATCCAATCTTTTTAACAAATTTTTTTTTCAATCAAACTGTGATATTTTTTTTTCATTTATTTATATCATATCATGGTAACTAAATAATATTATTTAATTTCTAATTTAATAAGTTGTCAAAGATAACTCAAACTCAACAAAATTACTCACCTTAGAGATGGAAAGTTTTTGAATATTTATTAATTTGAACAATTATTAATTTGGGTCATTTAACTATCCATCATAGCTCATATTATATAATCCAAATAAGGATACTTTCCTTATATAATTTTCAAATTATATTAAATTCATAATTTTTTTGACACAATTTTGTTAGTCAAATCATAAATAAAATGATACCAAATTACACTGAAATCAACTACCTATTAGACTTATTTGGAAGCTCTTTCTTATCACAAATCTCCAAACTAAAATCTCTCAATAATTGTGGTGTTTTTGTTGTAGCAGAACTTCATGAACTTGGTGCAGAATTTGAGTTTGTAATCTCACATTTATCTCCCACGGAAGTTGTACTAGAAATTGGCAATGAATAAGCAGTACCCTCCAATGAAGGTTTTGTTGCTGCTATACTCACAACACGTTGCATGGAGGCCACGAAACACGATATGGGCCGTGCTAAAACGTTCACTAGTGGCGTTGCCGTGGTTTGAAATGCCCATAGTTGAGGTTGATTTGGTGGATTGATCATCCAAAATGTCGGTGCCGAATTTGATGGAACTGCCCACATGGGTACTAATATTTGTGCTAGAATTGTTGTTGTTGATGATTTTATTAGTGTAGCTAAAACTGTTGACTTATTTGATTCTACGTTGACAAATTCGCTGTTTGCCGGACGCTTGCGCTTTCTAGCGGCATTCGCGTCTCTGGCGGGACAGGTGGTGGGGATTTTGAGAGCCCCATTAACTGACATGGCAATTGTGGGGACAGTTCCAGTCCTTTTGACGGCTATAATAACTGGCTCAACTTGCTCGAGTAGCCATCGGATGGTTTCGCCATCCAATTTATGGTCGAGTTCTCGAGTTAGTTGGAAGATGCGGGCGGCGCATGCAGCAGGCATCCGTATGCGCCGCCCACGACCTTCCACTTTTGTGTGGCGGTCTTTTGTTGAAGCCTTCTTTGGCGGATGCGCTGGTGTTAACTCATCTGTTGCGGTTGGCATCCTGTTGTTGTCCATATTTGGCTCATCCTTCGGTGTTAGGATCGGGAATTCGGTTGGTGGCACGATACGAAGTGGTTGCGCCGTCGTAGGTGGTGGTTTTTGGGGTGGCACTTTGTTGAGGGTTCTTGAATCTTCATCTTGGTTTTGAATTGAAGTCATGCTTGAACAAACACCCCCAATTGGATGAGTTATAAAATGGTGGATGGTGGGGGGGGGGGAGCGGAGATAGAAAAAGTTTGATGAACCCTAAAGAAATACTAGTGGTTTAATTATCTTGGATTACTCAATCAGTAGAGAAAATGTAAAAGAAATAGAGAGCCCTTATAAATCAAGATTCTAATACTTACCTAATTACATGATGATGAGAGCATCTAACAGTTACCAGTGAGGAATGGGCCCATAAGATGATGGACACGAGGTAAGTCCTATTTTATTAGGGTCCCATTTGCTTGTGTTTGGTTGTTTGGTTCAAAGTTAAGCTTCAATGATGCCTCCAATGAAGCAATAGTGGGGGCTGTTTGTGTTTTAAAATGAATGAATTTTTTGTTTTTTCCTACCATGTTGGATGGACTTTTCCACTTTCTCAAGATAGATAAGTACAAAAAACACAAAGTGTGTGTGTGTGTGTATATATATAGTTATCTAAAATATAAAAATATGAAAATTGATATTTTCACAAATAAGTATATTAGTTTTAGAGAATTGTTATTTCCACAGATAAAAATTAATATTTCTATAAGTAAAAATTAATATTTCTACAAGATTTCTTTCACATAGCCGTGGGACCAATCTATTCATGTGAGAGAGACCTTGTAGAACTATCAATTTTGCTTGTGAAAATATCAATTCCATAGTTTTATAAGGTCTTATCTCATATGGATCTTATCATATGGATCTCATTTATTATTCACATGAGTAAGAGCTTGTATAACTAACAATTTTACTTGTGAAAATATCAATTCTTAAAAATATAATTATATATAATTATGTAAAGTTACACAGGAGGGCTCACAACATTTGTGATAGTCAAGCTGCCTGAAGGGGCAGGCAGGTCTGCATGGCTGGTGGTGGCTGGTGGGTCTACTCGGTCTACTCCACTGCAGGTGGTCGTGGACCAAAATGTGGGTGCATTGCCTACAGGCCTAGGCTTAATGCTTAATAAGGTCCATTTGTTGATGGTGGTGCCCGAACACCCCCACTTAATGGGTGGAGACTTGGAAGTTTAAGTGAAAAGCTACTCGTTTTACAAACATGTGGTCCTTGCCAAAGTTGGCCCACCCATAACAAAAAGAGAAGAAGTTTTAGTCAAGGAGTTTGATTACTAGTATTTGGAGCGGTAATATGATGTGTAGTATGAGTTTCAAAAGGTTATTAGTGTTTGAAACGGTAGTATGACGTGTAATATGAGTTTTAAATATTAAGTTTATGAGTTAAAAATTACATGTAAAATAAACTGTTATTACTTATTACACAAATAAGAATCTTAAAGGCATTAAGGAGACAAAGAGACCATAAAAGTTTATACATTCATCAGACATCTTGTATGTTCTTCATTAAGAAGATATGGTTATCAAAATTTAAAAATACCTCTATTGATAAATTGCTCTTCTGCAACACAGTGTTATTGCGGACAAAGACTTGATAAGTATTACAGATGAGTACAAACTTTTATGTTGTTTTTGGATCGGAAGAATGAAGGCAAGAATAGAATGATGCATTCCTATAGAATAAAAAAAAATTGTGTTTTGTTGTTCATTAGAATTTTATGAACCATTCTCATTCCTACTAAATTTATAAATTTTATTCTTTGAAGGAGGATATGAAATGACTCATTCCAGCTAGAATAGAATGAATCATCCCACTCTCTATTCCATTCTTTCAATCCAAACATAACTTTATGTCGTGGCCGTCAAACTTTATAATCAACTGTGTAAGAACCGATGGCCAAATAAGTTCCCATAAACACTACATGCTATATAATGAAAAAATAAGATACCCAAATGCATCCAGGATGAAAGTATCCATGAATATTACCCAAATTTCTTTCTCAAAATAAGGAGGCTGATCTTAAAGAAACTTTCAATACATTACCCAATAGAGAAATCCAATTTATACGCGACAAGTGGGCCCTTTGTTACATGTAGCATTGTCCCTCCTTAGTACAATCATATACTCTCTCCGTTCCAAAATTAGAGAGTACTAATTTACATTTAAATTAAAATGGAACAAATAATAATCCATTACAACTAAATGCTTAGATTTGTCAGGTGTTGAGCCTTGCTAACTGAAACAAAGATTACCCAAATTTAATAAGCTCCAACAATAATTGAACATGCAAGCAGCATATCTTCTTCTCTCGGAAGGGGGATGGAGACTAGGCAACTTTCTTTATTTCGGAAAGGAAAATAACAATAGAGCTGCGAGCCTGAAAAATTTCATGCACAACTGCATACCTACATAATCATCTCATGGATTGAGTTTATATAGTCTCAGGAAAACTTAACACGGAGGATATTTCATCATAATGACAGTATATTATATATAGAGTAACGCTAGGAGTCTCAAAAAGTGTTTTAAACGATGTGTCACCATAACATTGGTTGGCTAAATATCTGTGATTGACTATGTCATAAATTATTATTAAAATATGAGTGATTCTACACAGACCGGGAATTTGTACATGGATTTTGGACCGTGGGCCCCATACCCAATAAAATACTTAAAACATTAAACCCATTTTTCTCTCTCTCTCCATTTTTTTCTCTCCATTTTTTCTTTCAACCTTCTGTTATTTATACTCCCCATAGCAAGCAAAGTGTCTTGCTCCCACATCTCTCTAAGCAGACCCATTTTTCTCTTTTCCTTCTTCATCTTCCTCCCAGAAAAAATGAAAACTAACTATTGCATTCATGAAATATCCCAAATGATGTAATTTACTGATAAAATCAAACATATCAAATAAAATTCAAATTTAAAATTTCCAAATCTTTGAGTCCAAACTTAGAGTTTTCAACCAATCTCATTGTATCAAAATTACAAACGTACATGAAAATACATCAAAAATATTCAAATTCCATCAAACTTTTACTCGTAAACTTTCTTATTTTACTGCTCCTTAAATGGTTGCCCAGAATTTGCATGATTGTTAAGACCATATGCACCATTCCAAAATGGATATTGATAACTATCCAGCTGAGTGGAGATACTTGTTGAGTAAACATTTTCAATTGGGGTGCCTCCAACATTACCAAGAGGGAAGCTTTCAACATTTGGTACCTACAAATAAAGTTAAATTATATCAAAATAAGACTAAAAAAACTAAACAAAACTACTTTGTACAAAAAAAATATAAACAGTACCTGTTGGCCTAAAACAACACCAGGTGGCCTATAAAGTTGATTAGCATTGAATGTAATCAAGTTACTAGGAAAGTTGAGGTCTTGTGAAACATGAACTATGGAGTCTTGTGAACCAATATATCCAATTTGAGAAGCCTGTACAAAAAAGTACCAAATGACACTTAAAATAATTGCATGAAATTGCAAAAATGGAAAATAAAAAAAATTTAAAATTTACCGGGTCCAAATTTATATCATCCACTTTATTTTCGGCGACCTTCCTCCTTTTCTCTTTCTCATTCCTCCCTTTATCCTCCTTTTTGCCCTTCATTTTTTTAATAGCTTTCTCCACGTTACCTTGCAACCTTTTAAAACGGGGTCGTCCTTTACTACGAACGGTCAAAGGACTACAAATATTAGAACTTTCTTTTGATATATTATTATTATCACCAATTAGCAATGGTGTGCTAACTTCACTGCCCACTTCCAAAGGAGTACTATTTTCACATGGGTCATCTTTTTTCTTCAACTCATTAGTTAACCACTTAATCCAACGAACAACCAATTTTGTCTTATTTTCATTGTTCGCCGCCAAATCTGCCGCTTCATAAAAGGTATTGCACATTCTATCAAAACGTTCATTTTCAGGATTTAACATCCAATCAGAGTAAATGATTTTAACCTTCGTATGACATCTCTTCACATCTTTCCTCCACCTTCTAAGAATGAATTTCTCTGGTATGGTATGAACTCCTTTTTTAAGCAAGACTGTAAGGGCGTGACAACATAAGATTCCTCTAAACTCAAATAATTGACAGTTGCACCCAATGTCACAATCATCCTCTTTAAAACAAACCTTAAAAGTGGCATTACGATCTGTCCCCCCTATCCTATCTTGCAAAATTTCATACACTTGAGTCCCACACTCCTTTTTCTCTGAAGAATTAATACTACAGTAAAGCTTGTTTTTTATTTCACCTTGAAACTCTTTGAATTTTGAAGTGGTGTAAGCTTTTTGAAATTGTTCCTCTAACGGATAAGAAGTGATGCATGGAATCTTACAGTCAAAAGAATCGAAGTCCGCTTTAGTCTCTTTTTGCACCTTGCTTCTTAGTGCATTCTCATATTGCTCAACAAATTGTTTTAAGCTTGTCTTCGAATTGACATAACCATCAAAGAATGCATTCATGCTTTCACTTCTTTGAGTCGAGGACATTCCCGCCCAGAAAGTATTTCTTAAAAATATCGGGACCCAACGACTCCTTTCATTGTATAAACCAGTCAACCAATCATTTGTTTCAAGTTTAAACTTTTCAATGAATCTGCTCCAATTTTCTTCAAAGCCTTCACAAGTCAAAGAATCATAAACCACTTTTTGCATCACAAACTTAATTGATTCATATTCATTACAAGCTCGTAATTTTTCAGGTAACTTCTTCATGATATGCCATAAGCACCACCGATGACGTGTGTTAGGAAAGACATTTTCAATAGCCTTTTTCATGGCTTTGTCTTGATCAGTGATTATTGCGGTAGGAGTTCGACCATTCATACATGCAAGCCAAGATTTAAAAAGCCAAGTAAACGACTCAACATCCTCACTTGAAATCAACCCACATCCTAAAAGTGTAGACTGGCCATGATGATTCACTCCAACAAAAGGAGCAAAGGGCATGTCATACTTATTAGTTAAGTATGTTGTGTCAAATGTAATGGCATCCCCGAATTCCTCATACGCTGCCCTACTCCTAGCATCTGCCCAAAATACATTCTTTAGCCTCCCCTCCTTATCCAAATCCATCAAATAAAAGAAATTAGCATTATTAGCTTGCATTTTAAGAAAGTAGTTTTGAACTGCCATAGCATCCCCATCACCTAGCCTTAATCGTCTCATTTTCTCAATATGATTATAACAGTCTTTCTCTAAAAATGGAACATTCTCATGACCACCAGCTTCAACCAAAAATGAACTAAAGTTTTTATTTGGTCTGATACCCGCCCTATCATTAACTTCAAGTCTCCTTTTAACGTACATTCTCATAACCCTATTCTTCTTATAAAATCTAGATTTTTCTGGGCTCAAATCATGATTGTGATCAAGGGTTATTTGTGAGATCCGCCACTTACCATCAAGGCATAATACAATCCTAATCTTAGCTGTACATCCTGTTTTACTGTTTGGACGCGTTTTTAAGATATTCTTTGAAGTGCTTACTGTTTGCCCGTTCCGAGAGCATGAAAGAACCACACATTTAACCTCCCCATCATCTCCCTTTTCTGAAGATCTTCTCTTCATTGGGAACCCTTGTTTGTTAGCATATTTAATGTAGTATTCTACACAAGCATCAATATTGTCAAATTCCATTCCTATTTCTGGATCACTTATCTCATCTACAGCTACTGCACTCTCCACACACTCATCAAATTCTGAATTATCATTCATATCATTTTCTTCAATGTGTTCATTCACCTCTGTACTTAAATATGCATTCAATGATTTTGTTTCCATTTGTGCACAAGATTAACAACAAAACAACACCAGCTTTAACCCAAAAGGACTTGTACCTATAAAACAAAACAATTAATCCAAAATAAAAGCACCTCTGTACTTAAATATGCATTCAATGATTTTGTTTCCATTTGTGCACAAGATTAACAACAAAATAACACCAATTTTAAACCCAAAAAACCTGTACGTATTTGAAAGAAGAAAAAAAAAACAGAACAATTAATCCAAAATTAGGGCACCTCTGAACTTAAACATGCATTCAGTGATTTTGTTTCCATTTGTGCACAAGATTAACAACAAAACAACACCAGTTTTAATCCAAAAAACTTGTATCTATTTTAAAGAAGAAAAAAAACAGAACAATTAATCCAAAATTAGGGCTTTTTGTTTGAAGAGAGAAAATTTGTTACCTGAGATGAAGCTCGTCAAACTTGAGAGGGAGGACGGAATGCAGAGATTACCGGGATGGAGAGGGAGATGCTTGTGTGACAGATTTCTTTTGTAATTTGGGATGGGCGATGGGCGGAGGATTAGATTTTGCAGGAATGTTTTGGTGGCGTTGGAGCCTTTTTTGGAGCTTTTCTATACTTTATTTCTTTTGCAATGGAGCCTCTTTTAATTGTGGACGGTGACTTTTTCTCTTTGGGGACCAGCCTTTTTTGGAGCTTTTCTATACTTTATTTCTTTTGCAATGGAGCCTCTTTTAATTGTGGACAGTGACTTTTTCTCTTTGGGGACCCACGGTCCAATTTAGCGGTCCAAATGAGCGGTCTGCGTAGAGTTTTCCTTAAAATATTCAATGTTATGTCATTTGAGACCCATTTGAGGCCAAAAAATTGAGACCCTTAGCATTATTCTTTTATATATATATAGGGAAGTGAGATTTGCGGAATTGCGCTAATGAGGATAAGAAATTACATAAGTGCCCATAATATCACTTTCATGCTACACAAGCACAAAACTGTTAATATATATATATACAGTCCGTATCTTAAGCTCACCCTTTATCCGACTCACCCAAGCTCACCCTCCTTTAACGACGGACACGGCGACTGTTCGGTCATACAACCGTCGTCTATACTTTTAGCGATGCTATATATTGTCCGTCGCTAAAGGAGGGGTGAGCTTGGGTGAGTCGGATAAGGGGTGAGCTTAAGATCCGGACCGTGTGTATATATATATATATATATATATATTATATAGTGCACTGTAAATCATAAGCTTCAACATAACATCACCTTTTAACTAGAGCATTGAAATAATAATTAATGCTTAAGCAAAGAATTGCTCAAGATAGACATGAAAAATAAACACAGATCATTCTTTTTTCTTCATATCTTGACACAAATAACACAAGGACCAATATAAATATTCTCTCTTTTTGGATAGTATTGCACTAGTCATTCCAAAAAGTAAGAACCAGCCACGAGATCAGTAAGTCATCGAATGAAGCAACAATATCTTTGAATGCTCAGTTTTGGCTTGACTGAGAAGTAGTGAAATTGCAGAATAGGATAGGCTAGGAGCCATCGATTAACTCGGCTTGTCCTGTGTTTTGACGTGGCAAAGAAAGCTTAATAATAAACTGTCCTTGACATATTACAATGTAGATTCAATACTTTAACTCAAATGAACATTCAGTTTCTTCTACTGAAAACAAAAACAATATAGTTTTAAGCTCTTTTTATAAGAAGTTACAGTTTTAAGCTCTATGGAGTATGGAAGTCTGCTATATATTTGGTTCTGGAGCACTCTATATAATACGATTTTGCTATACAACCAAATTAATTTCCCTGTTTTCAGCTTTATGTTTGAGGGTTTCCTGTAAATGTAATACAAGAAAAGGCATCACATGTTTTTTCTCTCCTTGTTAAGCATATCAAGTTTCTTATAACGCAAATCCATAATGAACTCTATATCTTAGTTAATTAGTTTCATACCTCAAGTAGTAGGTAACTAGGTATAGCTGTAACTTATCTTGATACTTAAAAGTAGACAGCAAGTATATGTGCTTTGATAGTAACAATGTAATAAAGAAAAACAATATATACTAGTTGAAGAAATAAGTCTGCTCAAGTATCTTTAATGATATATGGAGCCTTAGGAAAAAAGAGAGTATATATTCTGAAACTAAGAGGATTAAAGAGGGAAAAAGGGAGAAAATGAAATGCAACCAATTATTTTACAGCTCTAGACATGAGTGGTCAAGCAGTGTGTGTAAGTTTATATACGTAGAGCCAACCAGGAAATTTGTTTTTAGAAAAGGGGGAAAAGAGAAACAAAAAGGGTGATAATGCTTAGGACCTCAAATTTGGGGTCTTGAATGTGTCTCAAATACACATGTCACCGTTGCATTGGTATGTAATGATTGCAAAGGACCCACCTAGGTATTGAACAACCAATATGATAACATGTATATTTGAGACCCAAAATTTTGAGATCCCTAGAGCATTACCCAGGGGCCAGGATTATACGCATTGTGATATTACAAACTGGCTATGGAATATGAATTAGCAACTGAAAGGTAAAATGCATGCAACTATAGACAATATTTTTAATTGAAGTTACCGAAACAATTTGATACAATTATATAGCAGTTTTAGCTGAATATAATTTGAAGGATGCTGAAAGGGCAAATTAAAAAATCTGCACAAATGGGAGAGTAATTCACCAAAACAAAAGTGCAGCATAACTTGCCGTTTCCATATCATGAACCGGACATGTAAGTGTAGCGTGTCTGAGCTCCAACCATAAGCTCAATAAGTTTTGCTGCAAAGTGAGAGGAAATTCTAGATAAGAATTGAGAAACATATTTTTACTGAAGTGATGAGAAAAATTTATATTCAGAAGATAATATCAAAAAACCTGCAAGAAACCCAATAACTGGTATGGGCTCCAAAAGTTTTTCCGTGCTTTCAAGTCTTTGCCTGAAATATTTAACAAGTCATTAGAGTGTCTTCCTTTTGTTTTTTGTTATTTTGGTTCTGTTTACAAAATCCCAACAAAGACAAGTTATTGACTGACATGAGAAAAATATGATTACCGGGTATATTTGCAAAAGAATGGATCTCTCATGAGGTAAAGAGCCCATAGCAGCTTCCGCCTGTTTAACTGTATAAAATTTATAAAATACACTACTAATCAACTATAGCACAAGTATCAAACAGCATTAATAAAGTTACCACAAAGATAAGCTTTTGCATTAACCAAAATTATTCCGAGAATTTATTTATATTTTTATTTTACAAGTCAAAATTGTTCTGAGAATCAGTGTATACCCTAATGCGTGTGGAAGCAGATGGAGTAGACGCTTGAAATTCATGCACATCATTTACTTTCTTTATATCTAGATAAGAAACCGAGGTTTCATGAAAGTAGACCACATTAAAGAACTAGTTGGAAAGACAATGGATACTTCAATGATCAACTTAATAATATTATGGCTAAAAGAAGCAGGGGCAAAATGCTTATGCAAGCTAAACTGACTCTGAGACTCCTCAATGATGCATAAAAAGTTTTACAATGCAAAAGTTGAAGGACTCTAACCTCATGCTTCTCGGGGTTGGATAGATGGATTTGTCTGTCTGTCTTACTACGCCATGATGTTGTAACATGCGAAAGAATGCTCATTCCCATTATGTCCACAGCCAATGAGATGGACCAAGGAAACCATGAACGAATTCCATATTTCCTTATCAATAAAACATAAATAAGAGGCCTTAGGATGAACATAACCTCCCCCAACACAAATAAGCCACCAGGAAGACCCTTCTCTGACAATATACCGGAAAGGGTAGGTCTCTCAACTACCACAGCTGTATATCATTAAAAGCAAATTTTAGCCAGCTTTAGATAATAAGGTTTGATCTTATTTAAGAAATAAGTTTTATAACAATCATTACTTGGAGGCTCCATGATTGCATGCTGGTGTTGAACCCTGCGTAACCATGTTGGATCAGAAGGCCTCCTAGCATTTTCTCCAAACCTACTCAATGCAGACATTGCCCTCCCTTCAAGATTCCATGGAGTTTGCCCAAGCTGTTGTCCATGCTTGATTTGATTTCCATACCCATGTTGGGAGTTCAAGGTATCTGAATCGTTGCTATCATTTAGATTCTCCCCTCCATGCAGAAGCATTTTGTACCCATGGTTCCGGAACATGGCTAGCCTTACTAATACCCTGATTAAATTGAATACCAAATTACAAATATCACACAAAATTTTGAATGAAGATGATAATAACTAGCATACACTAGATTAAAATGACACTTACTTGATAGCCTCTGTGACAGCAATGAAATTCCACTTCTTTTCCTCACCATAATATTGTTGCCCCACAACTTCAACCAATGTTTCTGAGTCTTTTAACAAAGTTATGCATAAGGAGTAAGGAAAGGAAGAAGGGCCAGCAGATCCTTCATGTGATTGGGTTGGGGTCGTTTCGATTATATGTTCATTGACAGCAGTGAGTATGCCCAAAAATGACGTTACTGCAGATGAAATTAAAATATGTTCAAAAAGAGATCGATTGATACAAAACAAAATATCAACAAGGACAGAATAAGTTAGGAGTTGACTAGGAATTAAGAAAAAGTTAGGAGTAGACCAGGAATTAAGAAAATGTTGGTTGCAAAAATTCTTTCATATTACAAGATTAATTTTTTTGACTCCCATGCATCTATTTTATTTTCTAATCAATAAGAATCTAGAAAAAGGAGAGGATATTTTTTTTATTTTTTATTTATTTTTACTGAACTAAGCCCAATTGAAAATAATACGACCTTCTGCAGTTTTTACCAAAATGGAAACCAAAAGAACAATAAACATCAGATTGAAAAATTACATCCTACACTCATACTTCATTTTCTCGGTGATCAAATTGACGTTTACTTGAAAAATATATGCAAAACCCTTTATTTTTAAGACAACAAGAGGAAGCCCAGTGTTACCAAAATTTCACAAAACCTGCTTCTGGTCCAATTTCAGAGTCAGAAAACCGTTCTGGAAGAAGCCATGTCAATCCCTGAAGATACCAATCAGCAGTCAGACTAGGAAATCATCTTGTTAATACCCAAGCATAAAAGAATTACATAAACATAAACTCAAACAATCAGATGAACAAGAAACTACAAACAATCATGGTTCACCAGTAGTCTTTTCCAGGGAAACATGGACAATTACAAGGTTGACATATCTGTGTCGGCACGTGTGGGACATCAACACTTGTTCACAGACACTCTAGGACACATGTCCTACTATTCTTCTTGAGTGCCCTTACTCCTTAGTAGTCCGTCCCACTTTAGATGTCCCTATTTCCTTTTCTGTTTATCTAAAACCTTGTCACCTTAAATTTTATGTTATGCTAACATTTCAGTTTTACCCCTAGTCTGCAGAATCGAAAAATTTAGGTCAAAAATACAAGAAATCGTAATTAGGAAACTCGTTTTGACTTTTACAAAATTACCACTATATTCATAAGTGCATGAAATCCCCATGGAAACATTTAAGTTCGCGTAAAGGACTACCGAACTTCCTTTTTTTTTTAAAGTTGAACATTGAAATTCTCCCAACTCTTAATGGACACTTGCCTAAACATACACACACACACAACAACACACACCTAACCATCTTAGATATATGGTTCTTTTTACATAACATAGTAAATTAATAGTATTATGGCTCATAAATGTTTCGCTACAATCATTATGATATTAAATTCATTTGTTACAAAAGTACTTACTCCGTCCAAATTTATAAGGCCAGCTACCATTTTGAGACAACCAAAAATAAGTGGTCAATTCCCATAACCAAGGTGCGTTTATGAAGAACGGACCATGTTACGCAATATACACAAATTAAAAAGAATCCTATTGAACCCACCATCCTTCTCAAAATCAACGCACTTCTCAAATTTGAGAGGAGGTTAACCCTACCACCCTTTTGTGTCCATGTCATGTTGAATTCCATCCTACATTCATGCTTCAATTGACTTGCTCTTGGACTTTTTGATCACTTCTATGGTTCAGCTTCCCTATCACTAAGGTTTAGCTGTCCTATATGCTTTACAAAACTTAAGAAATACTTGTAATTCGCATTTGACCTTAACAAGAAAGTTTTTTGGACACAAGAGTAAAAGTTTTCGAACATAGGTTTAATTGCTGTGTTTACCATAAATACAATAGTAATCGCATTGTCTAAAGCTAGCCAAACATTCCCAAATCCAACATATTAGCATTATCTTTATTCTTCCCACACCATAATTTTCAATACCCGGAAGATACTATTGCTAATTATTATCCGTTTATAGTTCATAAAGTTGTATCCTTCACCTATCAGAATATCAGTTATGATCAAACAATCCAACAAGTAACAGTCAAAATAACCAAAAACAGTGTAAATACATAATATATATTGAATTATGCATATGCAAAAGAAAAGAATGCAAATTCAAGTAGTTAAGGGCTCACATTGACCAGAGACTCCAATGAATGGACATAGTCTTTGTTCGTCCTAACCCATCTCTTATAAGCCTCCATAGATTCAAAAATCGTATCTAAACCCTCAAGAAACAGTGACCTGTTGGATGTTCTGCTTATTAAATCCGAACTAAAACCCTAAATTTTTGTGATACAACAAACTCAGCTCATGCTCAACCTTTGGGGATTTTGCGTCGTACCCAGATGGACAGATACAGAAAAAATTTAACCTTTTTTCGGCAATTATACGACGAAACTGATAAATTCACTAACACTTGTATTTTTACGGTAAATGTGTTGCTGTAAATATATATACCGTCGCTATAAGATCCACAGCGACACTTTTACTACAATTTTGGTGAATTGGTATGGGCTGACGTGTGCTTCTGGAGAAATTGCAGACATGGATGAACAATTTCACATAGAGAGGAGTGAGAGATGTAATAAAATGGGTCAGCTGGTCCTGGTTCCATATCAAAATAGCAAATGAATCCTGGACGTTGGATTTTTAACGAGTGATTTGGGTTGGATTTTCCTGGCTATCGGATTTATTGGTCTAAATTTGTGTTCTTAGGTAATTTCTTTTTCCTTTTCTTCTTCTAAAATGCAATCTTGATTTATTGAAGTCTAATATCTTTAAATTTAAAGTTGATGAGGTTTGTTAAAATTTTAAAAATAATAAATTTATAAAAATATTATTTTTTAAATAATTTACAACATTTATAATTATATTAACTAAAATTTAATAAATTAATAATTTTAAATTTAAAAATGTAAAATTCAAAATAGCTCTTGTATTTTAAGATTGTGGATTTTTTTAGAAGGAAGCATACCATATTTTTTTCCCTTTTGGACATTACAATAATAGTTAGTTGGTTCATCTTTAAGCACTCTCTTGTCCGTTCTCATCTTTAATAATTCCTTTTCAATAGTGTTTAATAATCCCTTTCCAATAGTGCCTCATTGTGGTTTTGATGTTGGGCAAATAGAGATATCTCTTATTGGATAAATAACGTTAAAAATCAACGAATTTATACTTATTTTTTATTTTAAACAATTAAGTACAAATTTTTTTAATTAAACATCAAAATTAAGAGAAAAAATTTATTTTTACCTTTTTTTTCTACAGAAGTTAGTTGATCGTCTATTTTTGCCAAGTTAACTTTTTAAATCCTTTTTTAAGTCAAAAATAATGACTTGGATAATGTGATTTTGATTTGGAGAATGCTATTTTCACGTGAGTTTTTGATATTTTCATATGGTCCCCTCTCACGTGAAGGTGAGATTCACTTGCTTCTTATATGAGAAGGGATTATGTGAAAATATCAAAAACACGTGTGAAAATATCAGTTTCCTTTTGATTTCTACTTACTTGCTAATTGCTATCTCTCCCACAACATTGTATAAGAAAAAATTTGGGGATTCTCAAGTTTGGGTTTATGAAATTGAAATTGGAATTGAATTGAGAATTAAAACTTACCCATGTTGAATCAATGTGAAATCAGTAGCGACTCAGCAAGGAGTATTGCATCTTCTCGGTATTAAGCTTGTAATTATGGAATTCAATTCTCTGTGTGAACTTTTTGGACTCGACCAAATCCGGGTTGGAGGTTCATTAGGATGTTCAAAGAAGTCATTCCAAGTATAACTTTTGAACTTCTCAATTGACGTGAATTTTTTTTAAGTTAAGTGGAATTCCATCACCGGAGGTAGCATTGTTGACGACTTCCTATTCTCGTTGCTTAACGTTGTTGAAAAATCAGGGACTTCCTATTCCCTTTTTGCTTAGTGTTATTAAAAATGAACGGTCAACTAACGTCCGTGAAAAAAAAATTTAAAAATAAGTTCTATCTCTTGATTTGATGTTTAATTGTAAAATTTTATATTTGGTTGTTTAGAACAGAAAATAAGTGTAACTTCGTTGATTTTTAACGTCATTTACCTATCACTATATAAAGGGAGAGAAGAAAATTTAGAGAAATTATAATTAGGATAAATGATACTAAAAATCAACGAACTTACATTTATTTTTGGTTTTAAACAATCAAATACAATTTTTTTCAATTAAACATTAAAGTCAAGAGAGAAATATTCTATTTTACGTCGTTCCGTTAATTGTCGTTAGTTTGACTTAAGTTCACCCGTTGAATTCTAATATGTGACATTTATTATTATCAGTTGGCACAAAAAAAATGACATGAAAAATATGATAGGTTTAATTCTTGCTGACATTATTTTCAACTCAGATAAAAGATTAAAATTTAAAAAAAATAAACAAAAACAAAAATATTTCTTCCTTCCCTGAACGTCAAATATGTACAAATGAATTATAAAAATGATGTTGAGAGTGGGATTTGAACCCACGCCCTTTCGGACCAGAACCTTAATCTGGCGCCTTAGACCAACTCGGCCATCTCAACGTTCAACCATGTGTAGTGAAAGGGAACTAATGTTTTCGTGTGCATTACTACACCGCACATTTGTTTAAAATAAATATATTACCCATTCTAAAGCATAAAAGTAAAAGTGTAACATTATATTCTCATTTAGGTAGTGTTTGGTTGAAAGAATTAAGTTAAAAAATGATTTTTTCTCCCCTTATATTGGACTACTACTTTGACCCCAAATCAAACACTAACCAAAAAGCTATAAGAAACTTGTAAATGTAATAGAAGAAGAATAGATGGAGGAGAAGCTCAAGGTTTAACAATTACTAATGAACTGTCTGCTGAAGCATGAGTAGCTTACACTGACAACACAGTTAATACCACCAACTTCTAAATCATACAATATAATTAAAAATAACCTCACTTATTGTCATCTAAAATGGTATTTTTAAAATTAAAAAGAAAAAACTTTTGCGTTATCAATTTATGGCTCCTCAAACACGGAATAGATTATACAAATTGACTTCTCTTGGCAGTCTGAGGAAAGAAAAATTTCTGCAACCTCTGCCTATAGGCGAATGGAAAGAAAGACGACGAGACGGTCATGGAGAGTCGCACACCTTTTGTTTCCCCTTCCTTTGTCTTTCTAGTTCTGCTTCGGCATCTTTCAACTGCTGTGCTAGTGTTGATACTCTCTGCTCCAACTCTTCCACTGTTGCGCCTTGAGTGTTGCCAGGTTGATATGGTGATAGGAAATTATGCGAAAATGCTTTTAGAGCTTCAACCCCACAAACCTATCAAATCACTTGTATTATTCACACTGAAAATGCTTTCATTTTTTTGTTTTGTGCATGCGTGCGTGTGTGATACACTGAAAATGCTTTCATTTTTTTGTTTTGTGCGTGCGTGTGTGGTTACGCTGGGGTAATCCCCATCCTTTTTGGAGGCAAGAACAGAAATGGTTCTCGCATACTTTTGTTTTGCAATAACATGAAAATTATTCACACTGTATGCGCTAAAAAGTTCAGATATATCAGGAATTTTGAACGTAGCTTGAGAAAGTAAGCTACTTCTCATAAAAAACAAACAAAAAGTAGCTAGAGAACGTGAGCTGTATGGTTTACCTCTTCTGGCAGCAAAGGCAACTTGGTTATATGAAAGTCATCATATAACATGTAGAACTGATCAAGGTATTTTTGTTGCATCTTCATTCTAGCTTTGAGCAACTTCGATTCAACACCTAAAATTATAACAGAAACCTGATAGAAGTTAGCTTGTGTACTAGGCAAGGATTAAATGATTCTAAACTAAACACCTTCTAATGAACAAGGGAAGTATACCTTCTTCATCAAAAAGCACTTGATTAATAATAATATTATGTGTGTCTATCTCAAATTTACTGAGTTCCTGCACCAGTCTTTCTGTTTCATACAGAGAGAGGAACTCCGGAATGCAGACACAGACAAATGTTGTCAAGTCCTGTCAACCAAGGAAAATAGCTTCAATTTAGATGGTTCTGAACAGTTACCCCACAAATTTGGATGATATAAAAGTAATGGAAAAAATTGGAAAAACACTAAGTTGCAATATTTTGGACAGATTCAATAATACAATTTCATGAAACTTCAAAAGTCCTTCCTGGAACAGTTGGTACAAATCACAAGCTCATGAATCTAAGATGCTACGTTTGGCGGATGATGTTTGCAGGAGGAAGGGTCTGGTGATAAATTGATTTTGAGAAGGCTTATGATAAGTTACGTGGCGATCTTGATTAAAGGATCTTGTTTCAGCTCATTTAGCAATGATTTTTAATGAGGGAGCCTACATCTTGGTTTAGAACTTCTAAGGTCCTAGGCAGGAGATCCGTAGTTTCCTCTTTTTTCCACTTGAGTAGCTGATGTATTGAGTAGAATGCTTAAGATATGAAGAATGTGGTTTAGGGAGGGCTGTGCAGAGGGGTCATAGGAGGTAATGATGGCTTAAGAACGTGTTAATAATTCTTCAATTGTTTGAGGTAATATCTGGGATGAGGGCCAATTTGTCCAAAAGTAATCTCAAGTGTTAAACATACTTATCTTTGTGTGCCCGTCGGTGGAAAATTGGAAATCCTAGGTCCACTAAATTTCTAATCAGGCTTCCTCAGCCAACATTCCTCTCTATTACTCGTCTTTATTTAAGATCCAGTAGTGTTATAGAGTCCCTAGAGATATTAATGGAGGACCTTTTTTTTTATGACAAGTAAGAGATGAGAGAAGGGATCATTTGGTAGGTGGAAAATATGTATGTCGAAGCAAGAGGCAGGTTTGGGGTTGAGTAACTTGGTCCTTGAGAATGTCATCTTGGTGGGTTAAGTGGCTTTGGAAATTTCTCTTATAACCTAACTCCCTTTCACACAAGGTCGCCATTATTTCTGAACCCATGAACAGGACTGGCCAATCCCAGCCCGTATACTAGCATTTATTCTTCTTCACCCCCCATATATATATATATATATATATTAGCCTATTTTTACCCCAAAAACTACCGGTATACCAACCGGTCCCTAAGGTCAAGGCCTATATATTTATTGTTTTAAACCGGCCTTGCCCAGTTGCATCCATGGAAATGGTGCCAATAACTAATTTTCTAAATTTAATACAAATTTGCACCTCTTTTGAATAACAGTTGAACCTAGACTCCGGTAGTTTTTCTTGCAAGCGATATTTCTTTTTTAACTCGTTCTCATACTCAAATTCAGTTTCCTTCGACTTCTGTCAATTGAAAGACAAGGTTCCACTAAAATAAATGCCTTTATTTGGTGTCTGGTAGAAAGATGAATACTAATTATCTTTATCATATGCTCAGACCCCCCACAAGGCCCTATCTCTAGTCGTGTGTGTTATGTGTAAGCAAAGTGATTTGACACATTCATTAATATTTGCATTTTCCTATTGTTTGGGATTTGTGGAACTATATTTTATGAGTTTATTTATTTATTTATTTTATTTTATTTTTTGGGGGAGGGGGGGATGAGTGGGTACCGCCAGGGTGGAGGATTGTTGCTTACTTGGTTCAAAGATTTTAGAGAGGAGACGAGTGCTAAGATGCTTTGGAAGTGTGCAATCTTCCATGTTTTTCAAGAATCTTAATGCTCAGTTTAGAAATAGCTATTTCTCTTTTCGCTTTATTGCAAAATAAGATCATTTCACATACTTTTTATGAGCCTCTGCCATGGTTAGAGAACTTTATGAGTCTCTGCCATGGGTAGACATTGTAGAGTTGCCATCTTTTGAATGTTTTCTTTTTATTTCCACTTGTTATTAGGTGGATGGACTATTGGACTCCTTCCCCCTATGATTGTAAGCCTTGTATATAATATATGTGGTTTGGCCATGAAAACTACATCGAACAACCAGTATTCACTTCTGAATCACCAAAATATCAAAAAAAACATCCCAGCCCAAAACAAGAAAATGTAATATCCGACTCCATACCAATCCAAGCTCTTATCAAATTTATGTGCTTCATCTTTAGTTCTATGAAGCCAATTTCTTAATTTTTTTTCTTTGAGCTTTCTTTGCTATTTTTTCTGCTCCCATGACAACATTCAGCAGCAGAATAGTTCAATTATCCCAAGATTGATGAATGTTCTCTCAATTAAATGAATTTTCTTCATTACAGTTCTATCATATTTCAGAAGTCATGTGCTACTCAATTAAGAAAGATTTCAAAAAATAATTATAATTATTATTATTATTTTGCTCAGGAAAAATATAATATCTTACCGGATCCTTAAACTGCTTATTCACTTGTTCAATTACATCTTTCATACCCTCAATCCTTCCCAGGATCGCATCCTCACCAAATTCATCACCAACACCTAAGAGACGAGTCATCTGCCATATGTAGACACCATCACGTGTTGGTTAATAACATATACACTTTATGCGTAAGAGAAAGCAAGCAAAATGCACAGATTAATATATAAATACAGCTCATGCATTTTAGATGACCCATATCTAGCGGAAAAAAAGGATTGTTCTCTCTGGATGCAATATACAAGCTAAAAAGAATGAAAACTTCCCCCAGGAGTAAATTACATAGTTATAACACAATCAGGCAATGCATATCTAAAGAAAATAACCCCAAAGTGCTGCTAGCAGCAAAATTCAGCTGTTGGATTACAAGTATGAGTGACATTTTCAGGCCCAATCCTGTCGTCCCCAAAGGTTCAGTGAAATTTACAACGGAAGAGCACTCTGTTGCAGCAAGAATACTATGCTGCAAAAGAAAGATAATACAGGGATTCCAAAGTGACTGGAACGGGTTCATGTAGAATAGTTCGAACATAACAGCTAATTGAAACACAGAATATGTAACCATCTTATGATCTATATTAAAAATTATAAGCCCACAGAAAACATATTGAGTTCTTTGTGATTTACCCCAATTATAGAGAAATATAGAATAATAGACCAACTTATAGCATATAATTAACTACAACCATAACATGAGGTCTCCCAGTTGAATTATATATCTGAAAGTTCATTATTAACGCTTTTGCTTAAAATTAAGAGCGTACCTGACTCAACATCCCACCAAATTTACTTTTCAAGCTCATCACCTTGGCAAGACCCTTCTCCAATGTTGAAGGAAATTGTAACAGCCGGAGTGTATGACCGGTAGGAGCCGTATCAAATACTATTACAGAGTAATCCATTGTTTGCACCAATCTGTAAGAAGTAAATTAATGCATGGAAAAGAGAGGACCTTTAGATTTACACACACACACACACACACACACACATATATATATATCAAGTACGCTAGTCATGAAGTCTAAGAATGCATGCACCACCAGAAATTTAGAAAAAAAAGATACATGTCAGCTACATGTATTTAAGGCTGTAAGGTTGTGAGGTTATCAGCGTAAACATAAGCATATAGAATTTCTGACCAGTTTTTACCAATTTTATAGGATTTTTCTTCAATAAACAAGGCATCTCTTTCTTCAGCTTGACATGTAGACCACAATGACATGAGTCATGACCATCCATCGAACCATCTTCTCATCTTGCATGTCCCTTCTTTAAATTATCAAACATTTTCCAAAAGATAATATACTAGAGTCCCTTTTAAAACGGGCAACTTATTAGTTATTATGAGTCAACTTGAGGTAACAGAAAGACCTATAAGTGCTTGTGCTTATCAAAATATAGTTTGTGCTACAATATATTCCAATAGGGATCTAATCACCCTTTGCTCTTTCTTTTGCAACTTTTAAAGATGTTTAGGTTAGAGATTTAGTTATTTAATTATTTGAAGTTTTGAACTGTCAGGCATATTAATATTAGTAGGCGAGAGTACAGGAATTGTAACCACCATTGTCCATAACCTATAACATAAAACAAAAAAATTATTAAAAAGTCTTCTTTCTTTTCTTAACTGATAAACTAATGTCTAGCATTCTCCCCGAATGACCTGCTAAGTTCTTGAAACTACTTTTTTCATATAAATGATATTAGCTCATGAAACGGAACAATATGAAGCTGTAAGATAATAAAAGAACAATAAGATAGCTACTTGATCAACATAATTCCAGGCTAATTCAAACATTCATGATGCCTACTTCAACAACTCGATAAGCACCGGAAAACATTTTATCAGATTTTATATCATGTAGACTAGAGGATGATTCTTACTTTAGCATCTCAGCAAAGCTCATAGCCTCATCAATTCCAGGAATTGCATTTGCAAGGTCAGACAAAAAACCATCCATCCCATCCACACCCATCGTGTCTTCATGTTCCACAGTGGGATCTACCTCCTACGAAACAGAACCAGAACCCGAGGATCATAATACATATCATTCAGACAAGAGGACTACAAATTTGAAATTATAAGTAACAAAAAAATTAAAGTAGCAATACAAATCATAGCATCACAACGACTGTCGAAAATAAGCTTAAAGCATCAGCTCAAATAATAAATTAAGCATAAAACTTACACAAAAAGAGAAACAGTGAGCTTGATTTCAATCTAAGAGTCAAAAAGAGAAACAGTGAGCTTGATTTCAATCTAAGAGTCTGTCTTGAGAAGTGGTGTGATGGGTTAAGCATTTTAATTAGTAGAACTATTACAAACATTATTTATTGATTAAAAAGTTGAATAGTGTTTGGTAGATACTTTTTTAAAAGCATGCTATGGATATAATTTAATAAGGTTTCAACTATCAAAGAAAACGAATCCTAAGCGCTATTAAACCCATAATCTCTATTGCTAAAAGCACTTCTGTTATGTTACCAAATACACTTAAATGCAGATTTTTAAGCTTAAAATGCTTCACTGCTCCACCAAAAGGGAAAATCAAATGTAATAATTATCATGGCATATAGATAGCTTAACGTATTGACCAAGGTGGGATTTTTTGAACCTTAGGGGACAAAAGTTCATAGACTAGTAATATGTACATAATTCATATAAAATTTATAGTAGTAATTTTTTTACACAAATCAGTTATGGAAACCTCAATTGGGTATGACTTATATCCTAATATGCATTGACATTAGATACAAAGGATGCTAATGATTTTTTAACTGTAACTGTCAAACAAAAAACTGAAACCATTAAAAGGGTTTCACCATAATTCATCAGAGACCAAAAAAAATAAACAAATACAAACTACTTAACCATGATTTAAAGTGCACAACACAAGCTTAAGTTGATTAAAAAGCTCATCAAAATTTCCAAACAAAAAAGAACATTTAGTAACACGAAGAAATTAATTACCATCCCACACAAGATGAAAACATGAGCTGGGTTTTCACTGTAATTCACTAAAGACGCAGAATTTTTAAAGAAATCCTAAGGTTTATCATAACCCAAGAAAAGGACCTCAAATTCACAAACAACAAACATTTAAATAATCATCAAATTCCCAAAATTTAATGTCCATCAGAATTTAAAAGGCAAACAATAATCCTAAAAAAATGGATCAAAAGCTTACCATGGCATATAAATTGTTGAAGCCATTGACTAAAGTAGGAGTTTTGGTGAAGCGCTGTTGAAAGGCATCGCTGAGATTGTGAGCTGGGTCTGTGGAGATAATCAAAACAGAAGATCTAACCCTAGAGAGAAGGATTGAGAGAATTGAGCTACATGTTGTTTTCCCTACACCTCCTTTGCCTCCAACAAATACCCATTTGAGAGTGTCTTGGTCCAGTACGTTCTGTACTGTTCCTTCAGGTATATCTTCTTGACTTGACGCCATTAACAAACAGAAATAGCTTCTTTCTCTCTCTCCTCAAAATTGTAGAAAGACGGGGAAATAGGAGAAAGAGACGTATTGAAGTGAGGAGTTTTGCTTTGTGATGGCCTGATGGAAATTTGGGAGGAGAGATCTGGTGAGTCAGTTTTGCTCTGTAATGTTTCCTTGGGTCTTGTTTGGCATACTAGGTAAACAGTTTTTTCCAAACACTTGAGGTTAAGGTTAAGTTTCTCAATGTTCAAAATTATAGATCCAATTGGTTTTTTGGATATACCGGACCGGTCCGAACCAATCGGTTCGGTACAAAAACGATCGGTTCGGTACCGGTTCGATATACCGGTTCAACCGGTTCCGGTACCGGTTCACGAATTTGGGGTTCGTTATATACCATTATTTTTTTAAAATTATTAATAATAAAAATAATACTAATAATAATAAAAATAGTAATAATAATAATAATAAAATAATAATATTCAGTATAACCGGTAAAAATCGGTACCGAACGGGTACCGAACCGATCCAACCGGTACCGATTTTAGTACGGAATTTTACCTTCTTTCGGTACCGGTTCGGTCTGGTCCGGTTTTTACCGGTTGAACACCTCTATCTGCTTGTTTGTTTAAAGATTACTTTAAACCCGAGAATCACTTGATTTACTGATATAATTCATTTTTATTAATATAAAATTCGAAAGTTAATAATAGAAGCGCGTGATAAAAATTAAAAATAATAAATTATATAAATTAGAATATTTAAAAATAAATTATTTTATTTCATAATTAATCTGTTATCTTTTATTTCATGAATCATGTTTTATCAATTTTAAAATTATTTGATGAGAAATTATAATTTTAAATGGAAATGTGGTAGTATATAAGCTCTATTTGAAGTATCAAAAAATTTTAAAGTTGATTAAAAATAGTCTATGAACTAAATAATAAATTATAGGATAAAATAATCTAAAATAGTCAAAAAATATTACAAATAATGCTATTCACTCATTATTTTTTAAACAAACGTAGCCTAAGGAGTTAAAATAACTAGCTTATTATCCAACACGTTTTTGGTGTGGTTTTTGTTGTAGAATTATTATATTATTGATATTTTTTTATATACTTTTTATTTAATAAATAATTAATTTTAGTTATGAATTTTATCATTAATAATTTGATTGAGAGAATTTTTATATATTTTTATTTGTACAGATTAATTATATTGTGCCCTTTTGCCAAAAAAAAGATGAATCGTCTGGACATATAGTTATTTTTTTTTGCATATAGTGTCAATGATTTAAATATATTTTAAATCTTAAATTTTTTATTTTTTATGATTTAAATTTTAATGTTTCAACTTTAAAATATTAAATTTTACTTTGTCTAAATTTTTATAGGTTAAACCTTTTGGTCATCGAATTTAATATTTTTTGCTAGAATAAGACATGTGACTCAAAATGAAAGCGCAATTAAATCTTTTAAGGTTATATATCATTTATATTGTTTCTAATTTTTTTTTATCATTTTTCTTCTTCGTTAACACTAGTCATGCGCCTACAATTTTATGTGCTTTTAAATATTTAAGTTTTTATATTTTATTTTTTATCAACGTGGGCAATTAAGTTTTTTAAGGATATAGAACATTTGTACTGACTCTAATTTTTTATTATTTTTTTCTTCATCGCACACTAATTATGTGCTTTTGATTTTATAGGGTTAAATGATTTTTACATCACTGTACATTAGATCAACTTACAGATGACTAACTATAATTTTTTTTTTCTTACAGTCAACTAACTCAACTTTTATTTTCTTATAAAACGTTACAGAAACTGTTAAACTAATTTAACTTTTAATAGAAAGCTGAGTTGGCATATGATTAGGAAAGAGAAACTCCACCTTAATCATGATTTGATAATCTAAGTGATGATGTGCTTTATTAACTTATTTATCAAAAAAAATAAAATACTAATTAATCAATGTGCTTTATTAACTCATTTATAAAAAAAAATACTAATTAATCAAAACAAAAAAATAAATTATTTCTCCTCTATCTACACCATCGACGTCAATTCCACAAATTTTTCTTCTTCCGTTTTTAGATCTTCAAAATGGAGAAAAAATAAAGCATAATATATTTGAATATGAACATTAATTAAGCAAAAGAAAGAAATCGATCGTGTTTTTTTACCATTGTACATCAAAGCGCGAGTACACGTTATTAAGTAAATGAATCACAGTAGATATAAAGTTTTTATGGGCGCATAAAAACTTGGTCGAAGAAGATGAACATGAAGCGGTTGTGCTAATGAAAGTGCATATGATGGTGAGGTTCTCGCTAGCAGCTATGGATAAGTCCGACCATGGGTTTAAGAAGAGAATGCGCTAATGAAGTTTTCAGAAGTGATGCTGGTAAAGATTTAAAGAAGACGTGGTAGTCTGTAATTAATTTGGGATTTAGATTTTTTTTGTTTTTGTTTTTTTATCACAAATCAAACCCACCAAACATCTGAATCGATTTGAAGATGCTCATCTACGACTAGCCGGAATAATTTAATTGGGGCTATTCCGATAGCTTCTCAAGGCCTTTTGGAACTTGTGTATGATGGTGTTGCTATGGTATGTTCTATCACTTCTGTCCATTCAAATTATTCGTGTTGCTGTTTTGAAGGAGGTGGTGTTGAGATGTAAGAGAATTTGGGGATGAGGGAGAATCTGTGACGCCCCCAAATCCGGAGTCTCTTTACCCATAGACTAGGTGCTCACGGTACTACACATCCATCGATTATTCTACCCATTCATCATCAACATAAGAACAGAAATGTAATTACTAAATATTACATAACGTCTTACTCTACAAATCTCAGGTTCTAAGACCTTAACATAAGTACAAAACATCTTAAGATAATTAATACAATCCAGAATGATCACACATTCCTAGCACAAACTGTTACAAAAGCGGACATGATATATTATCCTTTACTCGGTAACATTTCTCTTGCCTTTATCCTTGCGGGAAATCTCTGCCTGTTCTACCTTAGCTGAAAGCATGAATTTAAAGCAATAATGAGCATTCAATTGCTCAGTAAGTATAACATGTAACTAACAACAACATCAAGAATTATGCTTCCAGTTCTACAACTGAACAATAGTTGAGAACACATTTTGAATAAAGAGGAACAATAATAAGGTATTCTTTTACATTACTAACATTTTTAAACAACATACTGAATTATCAAATGACCTTGAACTTTCTTCTTTCATCAAAGGGTTTAATAGTTTTATGACTATCAACCGAACACTTTTCCTCTGGGCACTTTAGGTGACCAGCCTATCATACCCTATGTTGTACAACATCTATGTAAACGTCTAAGCGTTTGGTTATCACCCATATAGGGTCAATCGGTATCACCGACCAAAAATAATTTCCTAATAATAGGGTTGTTCTCCTCAGCTTTACATCAAGGAAATCCAAGTCAAACAATTCGATTGGATAGCTACAATAAATATCAACAATATCTTGATGAATCATTCTTAAATTAACAAAACAATTCAATACAAATCTAGCCGAAATAATTGGCTTAGACAACCTTCTCAACAGTTCATGGAATATAGAACTTTAAAGCTTCAATAACATGCATTATAGCATAACTGAATATCTTGAATAAAAGTAAGAATACTTGCACAATAATAATTTGTGAAAACTTAGAATTTATATAACATCGGGAACTCGCACAATATACAAGAGTTCTACGGTTTAAGAAACTTGCTCAAATATAAATTGAGTAAGGTTAGGGTACTTGCATTCAATATATAGAAAGAATGAAGTTAGATAACTTACCTCAAGCGTCTGCTACAATATTATAACTCATGTTGCTTAATATCCTACACATGTAAATACATATACACATAACAATTAGTCACATTAGGATTATGTTCATTACCGTCATCACATCATTAGACTACATCAATGACCATTACGACAAGGTATTCGGGGGTCTCGCTACAAATGTAAAGTACGATTAGTCACGCTATAAATAACTAACGTGTCTCATCATTCTATGTCCAAAATATAACTTTATATTGCACTTCTAAGGCTTCATTATAGGGTCAACATGTATATAACATCATTAAAAGAAAACTTAAATTATGGTATTGTTGAAAATTTTTTACTGGGCCTGACCCGACCTGCCGACCCGACCCGGTGTTGCAGCGCCCGATTTGGCCTAGCCTGCGGCGCCAGCCCGATTCCTCCTATCGATTCGGGTTGATCCGGTGTTGCGGCGCCAGGTTTTGAACTAGCATCGCCGCTGCAGCACTAACCTGTTTCCCGTCTTTCGCCATGTATCCGGCGTTGCGGCGCCTGATTTGTTCTTATGAACGGCGCTGCGACGCCGACATACAGGGACTCGATTTCTGCAGATTTTTCAATCGTGCAGTCCGACCCTTCTCCGCTCCGATCGTCATAACTCCTTCAATATATATTCAAATTGGTCCATTCCGAACTCTATAGACTCCTAACTCATGGGCTACAACATATCAAAAATACAAAGCTATCCATTATCATTAACAAGTCCAAATCCTAAGCCAAAGTACAGAGTTCATACTCTGTTCTTGGCGTTCTTGGTGTTATTCACCAAAATCAACTCCAAAACTTTGTTTTAACTCCTTTTAACTCCATTCAAACTGGGTTATAAAGATAACCCATGTAACTACAATTACACAACAACAAATAAACACAACAAGCACAGAATCATAACTTTATAGTCCTCTAAATTCGTCTAAAGGTCCTTTTGTCCAAAAATATCCAAAGTTTCATCCATTAAGCAAAGGTGCGGATCATTCTTCGTTTTTGTTCCACTTTAATGGTATTAATGGTTTACAGAGTGTCTTATCAACAATATAAACCAAACACAACCAACAATAACAATCAAAATCTCAAGAAAACTCAAACCCATCAAGAAAGCTTCAAAGCTCAACAATGGAGGAAAAATGGAAGGAAAATCATTTGGAGAGGAGATTACCTCTTGCTTCTTGCTACAATGGAGTTACTGAGCTAGCTAGGGACATCCTTCCTCTCTCTTTTTGCTCACGTACCCCTTCTTCTTCTTTTCTTCTTTTTCTCGTGCGTTTTCTTCTTCTTCTATTTTCTCTCTCTCTGTATTCTCCATTCCCTCTTTCTCTATCTTCTGATGATAGCAACAAGGAATGACAATGGAATGAATTGAGAGAAGAGGAAGGAGTTCAGCGTAGTCTTGCTTCAGGAGAGGAGGGAGTTGAAGTGCCCGAGTCTTGCTTCAGGAGAAGAAGGAATGTTTGCAAATTTGGAATTCCCACACATTATGTACTGTGATTGCCCTGCACCTTGTCGGTTCAACCCTCTTGTCAGCCTCTCATTGGCTCCCTGTTACACCTGGCCTCATCTGACTGGTTGAGGCTTAATTGTCTCTCCAATCAGTCCGAATGTACACAAAAATATACCCGAATACTCTCACTTTTGTACCAAATTTGGTAAATAACTCTACCCAAAATTAAAATGGGTACTCTCATAAAATATTGAGACGCGTAAAGTAATTATTATGGGGTTTGTCCATTTATTCGGAATATCTATATAATACATTTCGGATACGGATTAAATCGCGTATCAACTCAAATAAAATTTTCGACACATGAAAAAATTATTTCTTTGCATACACGTCTTAACGAAATTAATAGAAATTAAAAAATACGCAAAAATATTCGGGCATGAATAATGCCCGTGAATAGTGCTTCGAGAAACGTGCCAAGTGAATAGTGATTTTGCAATTTTACGCAAAATCAATTTATTCACTCCCACGAGACACAACACATAAAAATCATACATTCACATCATCCAGGTTATTAAATAACCTTAAAACACATCACATGAAAACAAAAATTTAATCCATTCATTTAATAATAATAAAACTCAAATTACACAGGTATTACGATATGCGATCGTTACAAAATCTGGTTTGGTTAGAAAGAATCTAGATAATGATGGAAGATTAAAGATTATTCAATTGGGTTTTTGAGTGGGTCATTCATTATGGAACTTGTGTATAATGTAATTGGTAATGATCTTTGAGTGAAGGAAATTGTTGGTGGTGCCGTGGTGATGTGGGTGACGGTGTGGGCGGTGATGGTAGTGTGGCGGTGGCAACGACAATGGTGTTGGTCAATCAACTTGCATTTTTTCCCTAAATTGTTTGCATTAAACCAAAGCTAGAACAAATATATGGGAAAGTTTTTAAAAAAAAAAATATTTTCTCTTTCATTAATAATGTAAGTTTATGTATATGAATAAACATACAAATAAATAAAATTATTTTCTCAGTTTCATAAATTGTTGGTCTGATTTGGCTTATTATTATTATTATTATTATTATTATTATAATTTTCCTTTCATTTTTCCTTAATTTCCTTCTATTTTCACTTAAGCGGGTCAAGTTGGATATTCATGAGTTTGGGTGAGTAAGTTGGTTTTTATGGGTGGGCTATAAATGACGTGTAAAAAACTATTATAAGAATATTGCAGCTAGGATTCAGTGAATATGTGGCACTGCTATGTCAAACTTATGTTAAAAAATTTAACGCCAATGATAGAAATTCAAATATTTATAAGAAAACAAAAGTTGAGTTAATTGACTGTAAGAAAAAAAAATATAGTTAGTAATTTGTAAGTTGACCCAAAATACAGTAATGTAAAAAATATTTATCTCTGATTTTATACGCTTTCAAAGATATTTAGGAGAAAAATTATAAAAAATTACTTTCATTTGGATTAATTATTACATACCGATGACCAAAAAATTCAATTTATAATTTTTTTAAAAAAGTTTAATTTAGAAGAATTTGATTTTTTTTAATTTATAATATTTTTAAAAAATTATGGTTCAATATATTAAAGTTGAAATACTAAGGTTTAAGTTATAAAAAGACAAAAACTTGAAAGATGTATTTAAGCCTAGTGTCAAGGGTGGGCAACCGCCCTTAAAACTATTATTTATAAGATACTCCCTCCGTCTCGAAATATTTGTTGTTCTAGAGTCCCACACAGATACCAATATGTGTGATAAAAATACTAAAATGCCCTTATGTATTGATTGAAATAAGCTCGAAGATGTTTTAACCGTTGATTTGTTGATGCTCTGGTTGATATATCTTCATCGTTCCGGTATTCGCTGCATTTGTATTCGTCAATCTAACTTATTCCGTTTAGCATTCCAGAACTAGAACTATTATGTGCTGATTTACAGTTTTGATCAATTATTTGAACTTGTTCATTTATTTTTCTGTAGATTAGACCTGTGTTGATTGTATTTACACTCAATCTTAATTTCGTTCCTTTTTTTTGATCAATTTCTCTCCGTATGTGAGATCTTTGTTAATTGTAGGAACATTCATTCGTTAGAAATTCAGTACTGTTAAGTACTTTTACATGAGTAGTAATATATATAAATTAAATTTGTTTGATTGAAATAAGTTGCTTTAAATCTAACTTGCGGATGATTTAATCGTTTATCTGCTTGATGATTTGGTAGTTCTATATTCGCTCCATTAAGCTAGAATATATTGGTTTATCTGCTTGATGATTTAGTATAAGTTGCTCCATTAAGCGAATACCGGAACGATGAAGATATAAGGGTAAAGGGGCAAACTTAGAAAACAAAGGGAAAAATGCATTGAAATCTTGAAAAAAACAGATATTGTGGGACAAAACATTTCTGCTAAAACAACAGATAATTCGGGACGGAGGGACTAGGGAGTATTAACAACTTCAAATTGTCAATATTATTAAGGGAGAGCATGATTTTTGGTTTCTCTTGGTGTCCTCACTTAATAATCTCAATTATATCCTTTTTTTTAACTTCAAATTTTTTAATTTTATTGTTATTAACATAATTTAAGACTTTGTTTTGTAACTATCTTTTAGATAAAATTCACTTACATCTTTTAAAATAAATTGCCCATTATCTATCTATTTCCTTAGTTTTCTATTCATTTTATTTTAACTTTCTTTTAAGTAGTAAATTTCTTACAAATTTTAATTTTTATCTCACACGATCCCACATTAATTTTACAATGTACATACATAAGTGTGTGACCAGATATTGATGGTGAGACTTGTTTTGATCAACAAGGCAGTTGAACTTATGTCTTTGGTCAATTGTGTTCAAATTTTCTTTGTCTGTCCATTTCAAGTAATATCAATACTGCTAGTAGCAAAATTAGCCTTATGTCACTGTTCATACTAGCGATATTTGGCCCCTTAAATTACCCCCTATTTTGCTATTTCCAATGCCGATATTTTCCTAATTAGAGTAATTAATCGGTTGATTAGCAGGGCTCGACGTCGCCATTGGTAATAGCGAAATTAGCCTTAATTCAATTTCGTTTTTGACATGTTTATGCGAAGGCGGCATTCTTTCTCTTTTATCAGTACGAGTCTTCATCCCAAAATTTCAAAGTAAATTTGATTAACACACTCCATCTTCATCTTCATCGTCATCTTCTTCTTTCATCTTCTCTATAGAAGAATAATGTGAAACAATTGTACTCTAGCAGAGTAACAGTCCACTAGTAGCAGTCTAGCAGTCCACTAGTCCTCTAGCAATCTCTTAGTATTCTGATCCCTTCTATTTGAGATGCTCATGTATGCAATAAATAACATTGCTCTCTCTCTCTCTCTCGTAATTATGGAAGTCATAATATATTAAAGTCTTATTCTCCTTATTTGTTTCATTACATAATTACTTTTTACATGATATTAGAGTAATTTTTACAAAGAGTTTATTTGTGATATTTTTGTGATCGGTAAATTTGTTCGGACACAACAAACTCTGTTTCTCTCTCTGTACACAGTTCTTTCTTCTTCCTGGATTCGTACATCCCAACATCCCACACGAATCTTAGTTACTTACTTTCCTTTTGAATGACACCATCAGGAATATCAAATGTTCTATTCCTCACCGAAAGAAATCTACCTTGGGGTTGGGGGTCAACCACATCAAGCATTGCTTCCAGTTCATCACCATAGCCTAGAGCTTTCTCCTCTCCTCTCTTTCTTGAGCTAATATGCTCACGCATATCCTTTCTTTCTTGAACTAATATGCTCACGTATATCCTCTCTTTCTTGAGCTAATTTGCTCACGCCTCTCCTCTCTTTCTTGAGCTAATATGCTCACGCGTATCCTCTCTTTCTTGAGCTAATACACTTATGCCAATTCTATCTTTCTTGAGCTAATTTGCTCACGCCAAAATTATCATCACTCTTTGTTTTTTAAGATATACCCTTTCATCCCTTATTCTCTCTTTCTATCCCATTCATTCTGATTTGTTTGACTTGTATTACTCTCTATTATAGATGATTTACAATCACTATACTCTTCTTTATATTTGTTATTCAAAAAAAAAACTTTCCATTTAACAGCTCTCTCGAGCTCTTCCTCTCCTCACTCTCCCACAGTCTCATACACATTCTCTCCCCTCTATAATCATTCGCTAACTTGCAACAAACATGAAAACCAATTTCTTTTTCTTCTCCTTAATTAATGGGTTCCCTTTTTTTTTTACCAAGGTTGTCCTTCATTTTGTTTTCTTCCCCTCTTTTTCTGCTGCACATGCACACACACACACATATAAATATATTCTCTCCTGCTTTATGGAAACCAAGTGTGCCACCAATTGTCTTCTTTCTCCATGTTTTTCTACCACAAATATTTTGTATCATGCTCTTTTTTTTAATTCTTTCTTTCTATATATCTATATCTACTTTTTTTCTTCTCTCCTACCTAACTCACTATTTCTCCACTACCACAAAAGTCTAAAATAATTTTTTATTCTCCCAATATTGTTGTTGTCTTCCACGTCTTTCCTCTTCCTCTCAGAAATAATGTTTTTTCTTGTCTTCCCACTACTTCTTCTCCCTTGCATATTAAAAAAAAGAAAAGAAAAAAAAGTGAGGTATTAGATTCTTCTCTCAAGGCTGTCCCCAAATTCTTGATTAACTTCATGGTTTTTCATTCCACCATTCCCAAGCACCGTAAACACGTATATAGGTTAAAAACCTATATCAATCTTTTTCTCTCTCCTTCACATGCATACGTTTTCTCTTTCCTGCATGTTTTCTTCCTCTTTTGCTGAAAAACATGGGCACATGTTTTCCTTTTATTCTCCCAAGCCACTAACATCTCACTTGCTTTCTCTTTTTCTGAACCATTTCACCCTCATCTTGTTTTCAATAATTTCTACGCTTATCTCTTCTTTATTTCTATTTTTATTGTCTTCAACATTGGTCTCTCTCCTTCATCAGCAAATAAGTCCAAAGTGGTGCTCTTTATGTCGTCCTACACAGATCAGCTACCTGATGTGCTCGCAAGCCACTCTCACGTGCTCAATTTCTTAATCTCAAGGACAAGATTGACAAGATTGAAATCTCCACTAAGAGCTCCAACTTGAGGGGGGGCATATAGAAGAATAATGTGAAACAACTGTACTCTAACATAGTAGCAGTCCACTAGTAGCAGTCTAGCAGTCCACTAGTCCTCTAGCAATCTCTTAGTATTCTGATCCCTTGTATTTGAGATGCTCATGTATACTATAAATAGCATTGCTCTCTCTCTCTCTCTCTCTCGTAATTATGGAAGTCATAATATATTAAAGTCTTATTCTCCTTATTTGTTTCATTACATAATTACTTTTTACATTCTCTATATCAAGAAGCCCTAACTTTTTTGAAGGATAGTCCAAAGGAGGAAGCCCTAACTTGAGCAGTTTGGTAAGTTAAATTATATCAATGTCAGTTGATAATGTAGGAGATATTATATAATTAGTGTTTTTTTTCATATTGTGATATAGTGTTTGAAAATGCAATTTTATTAGACCTAAATATCAGTTTTTTCAGTTGTATAACTTCATATTACTTGTAATGCATGTTGGTTTTTATTGTTGTGCTACTGAGTGAGATAGTTTTGGCAGTGGTATATCATGGTAGTGCAAACGATATATGTTGATTATGTGGTATTTATTTAGTCCATTTTAACGGAGGGAGTATATCCTTAAAAAACTTAATTGCCCTTTCACATTGAGTCACATGACTTACTCGGGTAAAAAAATAGTAAATTCGGTGGCCAAGAGGTTTTATTGAGTTTAAGTTGTAAAATATGAAAAACTTAAATGTTAAAAGTGCATTTAAACCCAATTAATCATACATAATAACATATTATTAGTGATAATAGTATACTTAATTAGAAGATCATTTATTCGAATTTCCCTTGTGAATTGGATCCATATTAGTAGGTATATTTACATTTTGTTAACTACATATTAAGTCGTGATCTCGTGATCCTCTCTCTCTTTCGCACTTGTTTCGCATTTTGCAATAGTTTGATAAATATTCTACAATAGAAGTAAAAATATGGAAAAACTTCTTAAATGTGTGAAGCATGATAAAAAAAAATACCAACAGAGATATTTTCAACATTTAAATATAAATGGAAATAAAACAAGGAAAGAGAAAAAGGGAAAAAAAGAAAAAGAAAGAGAAGACACAATACTCCATAATCTTGAATTAAATTAATTCCTTTAAAACTCAATATATATATTAATTAGTATTCTACAAACAGAACTACTACTCCTCTTTATTTAATTAATTTCCTCCAAACCTTCTGGACATGGCAATTAGATGAACAATACCCCTTGAAAAATTTGTGATTCAACAGCTCCCTTGTAGATGGCCTCTTTAATGGATCACGAGAAAGACATAACACAACCAATTCCCTCAAAGACTCCGGTAGCTTTTTCTTCATGTTCCCACTCCGGCCAAATTTTGCTTCATAATTCTTTGGGTCAATTATACTTGCAGCAAGAAACTCCAAATCCTCATGATCATTAGGTCCATAAAACAAATCCAACGCAAGTAACCCAAACATCCATATATCGGACTTTTGATTGTGAGCTTTATTCAAGTTTGTTGTCAGGCCCGGGTCAATCATCCAGCTAGGTGTTTCTTCTAAAACCCTAATTTTATTCGTTAACGAATGAAACCCTAGTTTCACGTTCAAGTTTTTATCCACGAACACGTGATCAGAGTCTACGTTCCCATGCACGTGATCACCGTGACCATGAATACAGTCTAGGGCTTTTAGGGTTTCCTTCAAAACAAAAGCGAGAACCTGTTCGAGTAGTCCGTGTCGAAAAGATGACAACATCATGATCATAGACATTAGCTTCAAACCAAAACCGACAACCCGTTGGCGTAGCCCGTGTCGAAAAGATGACAACATCATAGACTTTAGCGACACTCCAGAAATCAAGGGCATGACTACCCATAGTTTATTTTCGACCGTAAACGAGCAATAAACACCTTGTATGTTTTGATGATGACAACATTGTTTCGCTATATAAACTTCATTAGTCAAATTGTAAATATCCTCAACTCGATCCAAATCGAAAATGTTGATTTCTACAATTTCCTCCTCCTCAGAATTTGGAGCATACCTAGCCTCATACATTGCAGCATAGTCTTCTAATGAACCGATCGTACCAAGAAGCTCATACGCCTTGTGATCTCGAACATATCTAATGGCTTGCATCTCCGAATGTTCTGCAGTTTTTTTCTCCATTGCTAAAAGATCTTGAACAATAGCCAGGTTTCACGTTTAGAATATTTGATGAACTCTAAAAGGGAGAAAAAAGGTCTCTCTCTCTCTATATATATATAATAAGGTAATACACAATGAAATCCTAAGTAGGAATGGATAATGAATGTATAGCTAGTCTTAAGGGAAATAAAATTTTAATTAATTACTTGTGAATTAGGGTTAGAAAATTCATAAACACATTTTATGTCCTACGCTGAATTGGATGATTATGGTTTTATGTCCTACGCTGAATTGGATGATTATGGATAGATGTGTATTATTAGTGACATGGACCATATGTATTCTTGTGAATTACGTTTAGGAAAAGATTAAGCGCGTTAATATAGTTGAAAGAATTTTAGATAGATTGAGATTATTCTACAAATTAAACTAAACCAAGTCATCTGTTAAGATTTTATTTTTCCAAATGGATCAAACTTTTGTTTGGATACGTACAAATTTTTATTTTTTTTATAGTTGTCATTTATTGAGATTTTTATTTTATTTTTCTTACGCTTGTCATCCCAACTATAATTCTTTTCTAAAAATCACAAATTTTAATCGGGAATTTTCAGGTGATTTAATGATATCTACTTTATATATATATATATATATATATATATATATATATATATATAAGTAATTTAAGGCATGCTTTAGTCAAGCTTGACTAAAACTACTTAATAAAATCTTAGTAAAACGTAATTTATTTTTTAAGATTAAATTATTCATTTTTGAATTTTATATAAATAAATATTTAATTATAATTTTTTTATAAAATTACGTCACATTAATATATTAGTAAATGACCTTAGCTAAATTTAGCTAAGTCATACTTTAGATTACCTTTCCCATATATATATATATATATATATATATATATGGGCAATGATCCATAGCATCTATTTGCTATGGATCAAAAATGGACAAATAGCATCCTTACCCTCCATTACAATAATCGATGGCCTGGATTTAAAAAGGAATCACGCCGTCCGCTAGAATTTCTAGCGGACTGGGTTAAAATCTTTTTTGGACGAATATGCCCTAGTTGGCTAAAAAAATCAACACGTCCGCTAGAAATTCTAGCGGATTACTGGAGCAACAAAAAGCTTGGAACACGTCCGCTAGAATTTCTCCAGCCGCCACTGTTGAGCCAGAAGCCAGGTCATGCAACAAAGATGGTTCCCCTATAGCAAGTCCACCTCCACCGCAGCCTGCACTTGCAGGGAACCATTCTCCTCACGCGTATGTCTTAATTATTAAAAAAGGGGTAAGAAATAGTGAAGAAATTTTGAGCAAAAAATGAGCTATCTCAAGAAACAAACTGGGTAACTTATGAAGTGGAAAAACGGAAAGTCTCATCATCCAAATAGCATGGCAGCAAGATGTAAACAATCCAACTAACAAGTGAAATGTTCTGTTTCTATATTGCTAATGCAACTTTATTTGTCTCATCTATTATACAAAGATTAAGATTAACAAAACCATATATTTACAAACCTAATCTCGGAATCAAATCTGCCATGTACGGAAGAAAAATTGGGAGAATACAACAGAAAGAACTAACAATAAATTAATATGCTAAGATTAAAATATAAGAAAAAAGCCTCATGAGGAAAGAATAAAATGGCTAAAAAGAGAGCAAAAAACTATCAGAAGTGTGTAACCAAAGGAATCCAAGTGAGGAGAATGGTTCCCTGCAAGTGCAGGCTGCGGTGGAGGTGGACTTGCTATAGGGGAACCATCTTTGTTGCATGACCTGGCTTTTGGCTCAACAGTGGCGACTGGAGAAATTCTAGCGGACGTGTTCCAAGTTTTTGCTCCAGTAATCCGCTAGAACTTCTAGCGGACGTGTTGATTTTTTTGCGCTGATTTGGCTTGACTGACTGGGGCATATTCGTCCAAAAAAGATTTTAATCCAGTCCGCTAGAAATTCTAGCGGACGACGTGATTCCTTTTTAAATCCAGGCCATCGATTATTGTAATGGAGGGTAAGGATGCTATTTGCCCATTTTTGATCCATAGCAAATAGATGTTATGGATCATTGCCCTATATATATATATATATATATATGAAATTAAATACAGATGGTAAACATGTTGCAAGTCTAAAAGCAATCAAGTGCCAACGCATGAACCATAATTTCCTTCACAACCCTCATCTGAAAATTCAAAGTTCTTTCATTTCATAATCTAAATTTAGTTTCTCGGTGATGATTATTCCGAATGAAGAAAAAAAGGAAGGTGTGAAACAATTAGATTGAGACTAAAAGTAATTAATAGCAGAAGGCAGATATATAGTCTTCATAATAGAGCGTAAACAAGCTCAAGAGCTTGATTACAAGTTTGATAAAAAGAAATAAACACGATCAGCCCTTAATTTGTACCTTTCACTTGCGTTTTGTTAATTAGTTCTTGTCTAACTATATAATTTCAATCTTCTAGTCCTGCTACATTCCGAAGTGTCCACCCGATAAGGTAGGCAACGCCACCAGCAATTACACCGTTTAAGAGAGTGATAGCGGCAGAGGCTGCATAGTTCTGACCAGCAATCTTGGCCTTTGCTATGCCAAGAAGTACAAGTGCTACGGCAGAAAGTATGCATGCGCCGATGAACTTGTGCGTGTCGTTTCGGGTGAATGGGATGAGAATGATGAAACCGAGGATAGGAGCACTGCCAAATACGAGGAAGGCCACAAATGTGACAAGCCCATTCTTCCATGGCTTCTCGGCTTGGTCGGGCGGTAGCATTCCTTTTTCGGTTGCCATTTTTTCATCCACCAATATGTTCTTGTATTTCGACAATATGTTCACCACCTTTATTACACCAAGTAATAGAAATTTATCAAGAATTCAGGCTATATGCTAGCAAGTACAGTACATAGATAATAGAGCAACTAGCGATCGCATTATTAATTTTTTTCCTTTTTCTATATATAAATTTTCTTGCATGTGACGATATAATCTAATTTTAATTGGAGTTGGTTTAATTATTCCTTTTTATGTAGCCAAAAAGAATTGATAATGGTAATGCCATTCCTAACTAAGTTCAATTTACATATTTTTAACCCTAGCTATATCAAGTAGTGCATGTAATACGTTTTATATGATCATGAATATTTAATATAAAATTGAAGAACTAAATATTATCAAGGTACAGCATGATATTGAAAGCAAAGCGCATACGTACCATGGTCGCATCTTCAACATTCATTCCAAATCGAGCTTGGTATTGCTGGAGCAGCTCCTGTTGCTGCAGCCTTAGGTGGTTAGTGACCTCCCATTCAGTTACCAGCCTCTCTTTGGCAGCCACATCCTTCTCGGTGCTGCTTGATACAAAATCCCCAAACCCCATGGATATTCCATCGGCCACCAAATTTGCTAATCCCAACACTAACACATCAACTGCGAAAAGAAGCAAGATCCATCGATCTTAAACATATATCTACACATTTGCTAGAATTAATTAACTATATTTTGCTTCCTTTATTTATTAATTTATTTTAATCTATAAATAAAAAAATTGATTTGCGTGTTCATTAACAATAGAGTTGATTAGGATTGTAATCAGTGGAAGTCGAGTTTTGAAGTTGGGATCTCGAGCTTAGTTAAACAAGTTGATGTAATAACCGGTCAAAAATAAATAAATAAATAAAAGTAAAATAAGATAAAAACAATAATTAGATAATAGAAGAGTAACTAATAATTATTTATATATATCTAAAGCTTATAAGGATAAGTCAGTTAAGGTGTAACAACCTTTTAATTTTAAAATGAATTTTTTACTTGGTAACCTATTTTACAAAGGAATTAAAGATATTTAAATAACTTAAGAGAGAGAAAAGAACGTAAACACTATTTGAATTTGGAGTACTGCAGAACAGAGAAGAAGAAAAGAAGAAAAATCAAAAAAGGTAAAACTAAACCTTCTTTTTCAATTATGAGATGATACATGTTTTATATGAGTATGATTAAATTTGTAAACTATCATATGTATACATAATTTATGTGAATAAAAAGAAATTATTTATTTATTTTTCTATAGAATATGTATATCTTTATTCTGATGTACTTGTGCACAAATTTTAATAGGAGTATACACAGATTTATGATTGTGTTACTTCATGATCATTATTGTATTGTTATTTATTAACTTGTATGTCAATAATTAAAGTTTTTCCTATATGTACATGTGTGGTTGTATAATATAGATTATATATTATATATTGTATTTGGCGGTACATTAGGTATCAATGTGTACCTGTATGCATGTAAAGTTATGTATATGTATATATTCATATTGTATAGTTTAAATCAGGGCGCTTGCCCATCATATACATATTGTCCAGAACTAATTAAGTGTATTGGTAAACGAAATTGCTATAGTAGTTTATATGTATACTCCATAACATAATGAATTTAAATAGTTGCAGGAAACATTTACTTTAATTTTAATATTATAGATTCAACAATTAAAGTTATAAATTACATATAAAAAAAATTACTTTCAAGTATAACAATTAACTACTAATTGAATTAATATTAAAATTAATGTGCGTAAGATTTGAGTTCAGACTATAAGTAAGTTATGATATCTTATCCTAATGATTTGTATTTCTTCTAAATTATATTTAGAATTTGTCCGACTATTATTTTCGTGTTTCACAATATCGAGGTAAGTGGTTTTTCAAACTATTTAAAGTTTTTAAATTATTGTTTACTTCTAAATTATATTTATTGTTTACTCGAATGCCTAAATGTACGGTTTCAAAATTTGTTATGTTTTATTTAAGACTTCCAATTAAATTAAATTGTTATGTTCTTTTATTTCAAACTTCGGATCAAGTATTTATTTTTGAACTGTGAAATGAGATTATATGATTTTGAACTGTGAAATTAATACTCCCTTCGTCCCGTATTAAACGTCATAATTTTCTTTTTAGGATGTTCCACAATAAATGTCCTATTTCCATTTTAGTAACTATTTTTATCTTATTTTTTCACTTATACCCTCATAATCTTTTTAATCAACTTTTGTTGAAAACTTAAAAAATGATAAAAGATTTACGTTGGGAAGTGATGTATTGTTATACCACTTTCTCTCTCATATTATCAATATAACATCTCTTCTATTCATGTGGGAACTAACAAGGAATAATCAATGTTGGGGTCATAGAAAAATGAATGGATACTACAATTAAAGGTAATTTAGAAGGGCAATTTAGGTAAAAAAACATATTATTAATTAGCGTGTCGAAACCAATTAAGACGTTTAATACGGGACGAAGGGAGTAGTTTTGAATATCGATGAGATTGTGAAACATTCTTGAAATCCTCAGTCCGACTATGTTGGGAACTCGTTAGTGTTTACGTTTAGTTCCGCAGCTAATATATGAACTACTAAGGCGCACACCTTTTAGATGCCCTTCGGAGAGCGTGCATTTTATAAATATCTTAGTAGAGTGCGTGATCATTGACATTATCAAATTTTTGGGCCGTGTTACATGACGATTGTAACCTTAGTTGCTAGGGTTGTGAATTAAAAGATATATTGAATACATTGATATCGCGTTTTTTTTAATATGAATTCGTTTTGTTATTATTTGTTTTAGTTTTTGAAAACATATTTACTATTGTTATCGAATAAAAGTTATTTCGAAAAAATGTTTTACAAATTATACTTGATCTACCTAAATAGTAACAATTGTCATTTGCTGAGCTTTATCGCTCAATCCTTACATAAATTTTTGCAGGTTACATCGTTAATAGTTGAGTACTTGTTTGATACACTTTGGATAGCTGGAGTTTAGTTTAAAATATTTATTTCTTTTTGTCGTTGAATTTTTGATAAAACTCTTAGTTTCGAAGAGTTGCGTCTCCATTTTTTGATTTTAGTATTAGTTGTTCATTTAAATCAGATTTGAAAGATATTTATTATTGGGTTTTAATTTAAGATTATTTTTGAGTTGTTATATTTTGAGATGCGCGCTATTGATATTGTTGCCTTACAAGCCTTTGAGCTTGCAACGTCTAGCACTTCGGGCCTGCGGGTTCGGGTTGTTACATGAGACAAGCTTCCTTATTTTAATATGAATTCGCTTTGTTATTATTTGTTTTAATTTTTGAAAACATATTTACTATTGTTATCGAACAAAAGTTATTTCGAAAAAGTGTTTTACAAATTATACTTAGATCTACCTAAATAGTAAAGTATTTTACAAATTATACTTAATCTATCTTAAATAGTAAAGATTGCCACTTGCTGAGCTTTTATCGCTCACCCTTACATAAATTTTTACAGGTTACATCGCTAATAGCTAAGCACTTATTTGATACACTTTGGACAGCTGAATTTTAGTTTAAGATGTTTATTTCTTTTTGTCATTGAATTTTTGATAAAACTCTTAATTTCGGATAGTTGCGTCTCCATTTTTTGATTTTAGTATTTATTTGTTATTCATTTGAATTGGATTTGAAAGATATTTATTTTTGGGTTTTAATTTAGGATTATTGTTGAGTTATTGTTTGGACTACGTGCTATTGATATTATTGCCTTCCAGGCCTTTGGGCTTGTGGCATGTAGCATTTTGGTTCTGTAGCGGGTTCGGAGTGTTACATGAGACGAGCTTCCTTATTTTTCATACCACTCTGGCAGTTTAGTTGTTCATATACATATTTGATTTGCAGAGAAAAAATGAATGATGTAACTGTTCTACCGACACTTAAAGTGCTTTAAGTGACACTTGTATATGGCTATATATGGTTGTCATTTTTGCACGCCTTTATTAATTATGCAATCCTATTATATTCATTTTATTTTTCCAAAAAGAATAAGGATGACTTGATCATTTAGATGCTAAAATTCAAGAATCAAGAATTAAAATTATGAATTATGGACTCCAAGGAAAACTAAACGATTAAATTAAAATTTACTAACCATAAAATCTTCAGAAAAAATTAAAAATAATACCCATTGCCGAAAACTAACCGGAGGAGAGACGGCCGGCAGAGATAGAAGATATGAGAGAGAAAGAAGTGACAATTGCATCGAGGCCGGCGTAAACAATGCTCTTAACAAATTCCCCTTTCCATGGCTCTTTAGGTCTCTCACTTGCATTCATCTCCCCATCTACCACCACTACTGATCGGAGCAATGGGGTGGTGGCGGCGCCGGCGCCGGTGGTGATGCCACCATTGCTGCTATTCTCAGCCATAATTTTCTCCTACTCTAAATTCTCTTCACTTTGGAGATTTGGAGGGGAAACGGTCATCTTGATAAAATAAAAATAAAAATAAAAAGTTGTAGTGCATTGTTGTCACCATGCATGTAAGTTAATATGACACGTGTCAGTTTTCTTTTCATTATTAAACAGTCAAACTGAGATTCACTCCACGTGTCCTTGTGAAAATTTTTCGGGTCCACAAATATATAAAAAAAGCGTGTGGACTGCACACTTGAAAAATACGAATCGGGCCGTAAAGCCCAGGTTGGACCATTGGACCGTATTAGTCATTGCCGGTGGTGCCCTATACAGACAGGGAATTTGGCGTAAAACCATGAGCTTGGAGTGAAAGGTTAACTCTATCTACAGACAGGGAACTATACATATTCGGGAAATCTAGCCAACAAGTTTCATAGATTCTTATAAATAAATAAAATTCCCAAATTCATAAAAAAAAAAAAAACACGAAATTAATCATACATACCCTTCTGCAAACACAATTAAATATACGCAGGCAAGTTAGACAAATGGTGAGGCCTCTGCATTTGCATATATTTGTGAATTGAAATTTGGATGATTATTGAATCCCGTGTCATAAAGAAATGCTTACAAAGATAAATGTGCTGGCAGAATGGCTAGATTTTTCAGGAGAGACTTTGATGTATCTCAATTCTAATGAACCAAAAACGAAAAAGTAGCAGATTAGGAGTGAAAGAGGAAGAAGAAGAATTACCCGGATTCACGAGAAACGAAGTCAATCACAGAAGTAAATTTGAAAAAATTAGGATACATGATTTGGGGATCTTATCAGAGATTTCAACATAAAGAAGCAAATCCGAAAAATTGACCGCGGACCACAGCGGCGGAGCAAGCGGCGGCGAAAGCGGAGGAACTCGGCAAAGCGAAGAGAGAGAAAAATGATATTTTCAAAACCTAAAAAATACGTAAATGAGAGTTATACACAAAATTGTATTTATTTTAAAATATTAATTTTAATAATATAAAATATTTCACTTTATCATCTTTTTTCATTCCTCTAGATCTTTTCACTTTTTTTTCAAAAAAAAATTGAGCCAAAAATAGAATTAATTTTACTTCCAAATTTCTCCCTTTCTTCCTTAAAAAAACTCACAAATAAAAAATTTAGAAAAATTTTAATTATTTTTTCTTCTCTTTTCTTTCCCTCGAATAAAAACTTAGAGTATAAATATCAATCTTTCATGATAATCTAGCTTTACATTTGAAATGAGTTATGGGTATAGTATTGTATCAATCAGTACTGCAATCCATACAAAATTTTACAATCATAACTTTAAACAACTTTTAATACTTTTTATATACTTTACAGTTGTATCAATTATGGGTGTTTCTCTAATGATTATAGCCATCCATCTATTTTATTCTCAAAGACTTGATTGAATATTGCTATCCAAAACTCTACGACTCATTTCACTTCGGTACATATTTTAATTTTTTCAATTGAAGAATTTATCTCTTAATTTTTTTTTAATGTTTATCAATTAGTAATGTCACATTAAAATTTGATGACGTGGCATTTGCATATGACATTGACTTCGCATGTGGAAAAAAGAACTAGTTTTTAACCAAATTAAAAGGGCATTACAGTAAATAGATACTATAATGTACTAAAACTCTTTAAAGAAAAAACAAATTATTAACAATTAATCACACTAAAGATTCATTCTCCCAAATCACCTGAGCTTCATTTCTAACTAGAGCCGCCAACCACCATTGAAAACCTTAGTCGCCCCCATTATCAAGCTCGTCAGAAAGAACGAAATTCCAACATCCAACGGCCATCAATCTTGTAGCAAACTAAATGAATAAAAAAGGAGGAAAAGAATGGGAAAAGAGAATAAATCAGGCACCCAAAATTATCGCCGCAACACTTGCATTGTAATTGTGTCGCATCACTTTATCGCGGCTATTTCCCGGCACTTCTATTGCCGTAGTGTAGGATTTTGAATCACACACACTCACACGACAGTAAAGAATCAACACAGAGATTTACATGGTTCTCCAAAACTTGGGTACGTCCAGGGGAGCGACGACTGTTTTATTGATTGATATGTTTTAGTATGTTTTCATAGGATTATATAATAAAGAGTATTTATCTAACTATAATCCACATTATAGTCTGAATACCCATAATGCCCTTATAACACCGTACCATACCGCGGGGGGCGTAGCCCCCCCTGGCACCCCCCAAAGCCTTTGCTCCAAACCCGATGTCCGCTCCGTTCGGTCGCTCCGCACTTGGCCTTTTTCAAGAACTTCTTAGTTATGAGCCACAAGTTCTAACACGTAGCAATCTCACTTCTTTTTTTCTGTTCATTTTTTTTCTTTTGTGATATGTTTGGTGCATCTTTAATTGGGATACTAACAAATTTCACATCATTTTAATTATTATAACTAGTCATACTTAATAGTTTAACTTTTTTAGAAAAAAAAATTAAGTCTTTGTAACTCAACATTCTTTCTTTATTGAATTCATTTGAGGGTGAGTTTTTTATGCTGTGTATATAAGATGAACTTTATAATAATATAAATCATAAAAGAAAAAACCAATTGGATGGATATATAATGATTATTACTAGTAAATATTTTAAGATAGATATCACAACTAAAGGATATATGTGAAGGATAGTTTCCCTTATAAATAACTCTTAGTTTAGTTATAAGTATCAACTCTTTAAACAAATGTCTAAGATTTACATGATCTCAACGATTTAATAACTTTACAAGAAGGTTCAAGATATTATTAATGAAATGTGTTTATATTTTCTACACATTTACACATTAATATTCTTTGTTTAGTTTTGCAGGGGAAACTGATGATAATCTATGTTGTAGAAGTGTGTTGCTTTGTCTACTACTGAGTCGAAATACATTGCTATTATTGAAGTTGGCAATGAGATGGTATGATTGAGACGATTTCTCCAAGAACTGAGTTTGACATAGGAATTGACTCCAAGTGACGGGGTCATGGTGAATTACCTCCTCTCATGAGTTCGGAGGGAGAGATTATTGGGTTTCTTGTAGGTCTTCACCCATGAGGTGACAAATCAAATTAGGCAAGCTTGGTGACTCATTCATACACACACACACGCATATATATATATATATATATATATATATATATATATATATAGACACACACACACATATATAGTTTACAGGAAGAAAAAGGACAACAAAGAAATTGGTGTCTTGATTTTTCTTGCAAGGTTGTGTGGCACATATATATGTTGTAGGAGAAAGAAAAAGGGGAATAGACCGTTTGCCTATATATATAACCTCCAAGGCTGCAAATGGAGTGGTGAACTCAATTCGAAAGAAATCCTATTCGAGAAAAGGGTGGAAGAGAGAGAGATCTCATCCGAGAGAGAGGTGGAAGGAATAGAGAGAGAAAAGCCAAGAGAAAAAAATAGAGAGAGAGAAAAAAAAGATTAAACAACTAGGTGTGTTGTTTCGGTTCCATCATAGGGTTATTGTGGTGAGGTAATTTGAGAGTTTACTCAAATTATGATATATTTGTATTCTCTCAGTTTATTATAGTGAATTTTTTGGAGATCGTGTCATGGTTTTTACCTCTTAGTTTTAAAGAGTTTTCCACATAAAAAATCTTGGTATCTTGGTTATTTCTATTTTATTATTTTTTGTAGTGGTTATTATTTTGGTGGAATTGCAAATTTAATCTGTTTGGCATGTACTTATAGTTTTGCCATTTAATTTATCAAAGACAACAGTTTTGAGAATTTTTTCCCCAACAAGTGGTATCAAAACTAAGGTTATTTGCTCGGTTGTTTTTGATAAATTTTATGAAAGAATCAGTTAGAGCTATGATTAAATTGACCTATTCAATTTTTTTAATCTGGAAGTCCAGAATGGAGGATATCCTTTATTACAAGGATTTGTATGATCCGTTGGAGCTTAAGGGAGTGAAGCTCGTGGGTAAATCTGAGGCTGATTGGAAAAAGATGAATAAGAAGACTATTGGTCACATCCAACAATGGATTAATCAAAGTGTGTTCCACCATGTTTCGCAAGAGATGGATGCTCATACTCTATGGACAATACTAGAGTCTGTGTATAATAAGAAGAATGCACAAAATAAAACTTTTGTGATTCAAAAAATTGTGAACCTGAAATACTAAGATGAGGGCAGTGTGTCAGAGCATATGAGTGAGTTCCATGGTTTGGTGAACTAGTTATCCACCATGAAGTTGAATCTTAATGATGAGATTCAAGCTCTTTTGCTTCTTAGTTCGTTGCTAAACAGTTAGGAAAATTTGGTAGTGTCTCTAAGCAATTTAGCTCTGGAAGGAAAGCTAACCATGTAGATGGTCAAGGACAGTCTCTATAATGAGGAGACAAGGCGAAATGAGTAAGGTATGAATTTTGAGACAGAGATACAAGTTTTTGTCGCGTAGAGTAGCGGCAGAAACAGAGAAAAAAAACTCACCTGAAGATGACAAATCCAGAAAAAGGTTAAGAGAAAAAGAGATAATTTGTTTTCACTGTCAGAGACCAGGTCATATAAGGCAAGAGTACAAATTTTGAAGAAGAAACAATTTAAGAAAAAAGATGAGGATAAAGACTCGATTGTATATTTATTTGACGTTGATGTAGCCATTGTTAGTGATGGTAAACCTAAGTGCCATGTTAATGAATGAGTTATCGATTCAGGTGCTTCGTTTCATGCTACTTTGCATGGTGAGATCTTCACATCCTACACTAGAGGTGATTGTGGCTATGTATGGATGAAAAATAGTAGTGCATCCAAGGTTATCAACATTGGAGATATTTGTTTGAAGACTTAGAGAAGTCAGACATATTCTAGATATCTGCCTTAATTTGATGTCTACTGGTAAGCTTGATGAGAATGATTATAGCAGTTCCTTTGGTGAAAGTCAATGGAAGCTCACTAAAGAGTTTCTAGTGGTGACTAGAGGAAAGAAGGTAGGCACTTTTTACACGATGCAGACACATGTGGAAGATGTTGAAGATGGAGAGTTAGGTGCAAAATGATGTGGTACAAAGTTATGCAAAATAAAAGAAAAACCTTGCAAGAAAACCACGAGAAGAAATCTCTTCGCTTTAGATGTGTACCAAAAGTGAAGAAAGAAAGTAATAACTCACAGTCAGGGTATAAAGCGGTTATGAAATAATTTGTCAAGAAAAAAAATCTGTCAAGTTTGAGTTAGATTCTCTCATTGAGAAGAACCATGCTGATGAGATAAAGTTGGACATGAAGAAAGTTAAAAATTTTAAAAAACTTGAGTTGAGTCAATGATTCGTTGGGATTAACTCCAAATGAGGAGTTATGGTTTGCTATTCAAATTCAGTCTTGGAAGGTTAATTATACAGAATCAAACATGGCAGGTTCCGAAGAAAAGAAGTCTACTTTAGGGTATTTGTTTACTTTTGCAGGAGGAGCTGATGACAATCCTTGTTAACACTCGAACAAAAGAGAGAGGTTGTAGTTAGTAAAGATAAATTTGAAAGTTTATACTATTGGCACATTTATCATTATTTTGTTACAATTCATCAAGGAATATATACCAAGAATTGACTTTTAATGTCAATAATCTATAAATTTATAGACAACTATTCAACTCACTTAAATTTATAATTAGATTTAAGATATTTGGAAAATAAAGTCCCTTGAACTATGAAAAGATTGCATATAGGAAAAATTATTCTTGATAAAGGCCAGGTGTGACGCCCCCAAAATAGGTCCACACAACCCATTTTGAGTCGCCAATAACATTCTACAAAAATACAAATACAAATACGAATTTTCCATTTACAACTAATACTTGTCGTGCAAAATACGACCACACACATACTGTGACTTTCCATACAAATATCGTACCGTATGGTACTACAGTATCCAAACCCAAATTATTACAATGCCGTAAAAAGACGGCAACACATGTTTTAAGTCTCCAATACAATCATTATTAAGCTATGCCATAACTTGATAAGGACAACCAGTAACTCGGACCATCACTCCACTCCCCGGCTAGTCTCAGCTACATTTTCCTTTCCTGAGAAGAACAATGGGACAAAACTGAAAAGGGTGAGCTCAAATAGCCCAGTAAGAAATATCATGACTAAGATAATGAAGAATAAAAAATTATCTTTATTCTTCAACAATAATAAATCAGAGATTTAAAGATATTATATTCGTTCAACAACAACAACTGCAGCGGAACGAACAATCCATTAGAAGAGTCAAGTAGATTATAATATCTACCATCTTCTATAAGTTAAAGGATCACCACCAATATTTTATCCCTGTAACACCAATCAACAATTCCTGTTTATGAACATCCAAATCAACAATTTATTATTCAACAGCCTCTCTTTGCACTACGTGCCAAAGATATTTATTTGTAACATCACCGGTCATGATCATGCCAAACGCCAGTTCATCTTTACACTACGGCCAAAGAGAACTTTCACCATACGCCTTTGTTTGTAACACAAAAAGTCATGATTATACCAATACACAGTTTGGTCAAAATCATGTCACGCCAGTTCATCTTTGCACTACGGGCCAAAGAGAACTATCACCACAATTTAAGTATGAGGATGAGGATGATGACAATGATACAGTGAGATTAAGGATAAGAAAAACTTTATAATTTAATCAGTATCAAAGATTGACCAAATTGCCAACACGATAACTAAATTGTGGAGTCAAATTCAAGAATGATATTCAAGAAATTATTTCATGCTTCAACTATAACGTATAGAAAGATTCAAGTGAAAAGATATTAGATGAAGCACAAACTATTAAGGATATTCTACTAATTTTCAGGGATTTTCTCCATTTAAAAATAAGGTTTTGGAAATAAATAAGGATTTCTTATCATAAATGGAGAAATGTGAAAGAAAAAGATATCCCTTAAAGAGTACAAAAGAAATGATAAGTTATATGAGTATAACAGAATATATGAAACTGCAATGGATTTTCACCTGTCATGCGATAATTCGCGTAGACAGATTATTTCCACAACAGATTAATAAGTAATGAATACGACGGGTTATTCACCAGGTATGCGTCAATCCGCACGAACATGTTATACCCACAGATTAATAAGGAATGAATACAGAAGGGTATTCACCAGGTACGACACTCGTACTTACAGGTTATTCCCATAGAATAATAAGGGTTGAATACAAAAGGATATTCACCAGGCATGCGTCATACCGCACGACCAGGTTATCCCCACAAATTAATACAGAATGAATAACAACCTTTATGAGTATAATATCACTTACGAACATGAAAGCAAATGATATTATATATGAGTATGAAAGAAATGATATTCCCTACCTTTGTTAACTGGATGTTACTTTCTATGAAGTTTACTAACTTCGGATAATACTAGTATTCTCACAAATACTCACAATAGCCTAGCACACTAAGAGAACTTCAGAAATTTAGAGAGAGTGAGGAAGTATAAGAAATGATGGTGTGAAAATTTCTTAAGCAAACTCTCCCTATTTATAGAAAAATCAAGGTGAGGGCATTTTGGTCTTTCCCCCATATTCTTTTAATATAATCCATCCATTTTTTCTTCCATTAATATCATCCATCCATTTTTTCTTCCATTAATATCATCCATCCATTTTTTCAAAAAGATTAATCCATTATCAAAAGATAATTCCATTATCAAAAGATAAAACCATAAAAATAACTCCATTATCACAATAAATCCATTTTTTTGTATTATTGTGTTAAATGTATTAATATCACAGATAGCATATACTCGCAATACTGACAACCAGATTATTCCCAGGAAAGAGGGGGCCTTCCATAAAAAATGGCGCGCAATTAAATAACCCCTTTTCTTGATAGAATTTCTAGACATTGTCGATAATGCTAAAATATCCTATCAAATGATATAAGTTACAGTGTCGTGACAAATAGTAAAATATATTATGCAGATGCTAATTAACAATTATTGAATCAAGATACTATGCAATTGCTACTTTATCAATTATTGAATCAATAATATAAAACACTGTGCAACATCGTGAGCTACTGTGGAATACCGTGTGCTACTGTGGAATAACGCGTTTTACTGTTCTTTTTATCACCGGGTATTTTAACAGTTATCCGTTAAAGTTTTGCCGCCAATTTCTATCACTTTCTATATCCGACAGTTAACCAATTGTGGGGACCACTATTATTGACAATATTGTCATTTCGGCGCCGTCGTACGGTACCGAATATAATATTCCTCTACAGAAAGAATATTCCCCGACAAAAGGAATATTCCCCGACATACTATTTTGACTTTTTGTATAAATGAATAGTATATTCGTATGAATAGTACTTTCGTATTTATACCGTATAATTTTCGTATCCAGCTTATATAAACGTTATGACGTAATTCGAAGATCGAAGAAAATGTAAAAGCGTTTTAGCGTGAATAGTACCCCGTGAATAGTGATCGCGTGAATAGTGATTTAGCGTTATTACTAGACATCTTAATTGTCAAATTTCACTAGTAACTTTATCATTATCGATTTAACACCTTTCTGTTTAAAATAATAATAATAAGAAAATTAAATTCTATTTATTAAAATTTTCGGGGTCTTACACCAGGCCCAACCCAAAATGAACTCATAATATAATAATGGGTTAATTGCATATCGGACACCGAAATATATACCTTTTTACACTTCGTACTCCGAGGTTTAAATGATCTCATCCCGCTACCCAAAGTACCGTTAAGTAACCACGATAAACCCTTTTATTATTTTTGGTCAATTTTTTTGCCAAAAAATGACCACGTATCATAATTTAATATTTAAATATAGTTGACCGTATAAATACGTAGTTGACTTATTAAAATAGTTAAAATACATAGAAGAAAAAAACGATAATATAATAAAGGTGTATAAAAATTGATACATAATTAATTCTTAACTAACCAAGTAAAGTAATTAACTCAAATAATTAAAACAAAATAAAATAATTAACATAATAATTAATCCAAATAAAATAATTGACAAAACAAATTAAGCCAAATAAATTACTTAATTAAACTAATTAAATCAAATAAAGTTATTAGCAAACTAATTACCCAAAAATAAAATAAATAATCAAATTTATCAACTCAAATACAATAATTCACCTCAATGATTAGTCCAAATAAAGTAGTAATAAAAATAATAACAACAATCAATAAACATTAACAAGATTAAAATGAAAAAAAAAACAAAAAAACACACACACACACACACACACACAATGAGTCTTCATCTAGATCTGGTTTGGAGTTCTCACCTTATCCCGACTCCTTCCCATCCCCGTTCCCTTTCCCGTCTCCGACTTCTTCCTCATCCCTATCCCCGTCATCGTTTAAACAATAGTCTCTCAACCATTTTTTGGCCACGATTTAATATTCTTTTCGTAGATCTAGTTGTTATGAAGCTTCAACGATTGAGTTTCAATGACAGCTTCTTTTTATAGATCTGGATTAATTTTTTCTGTTGAGTATGTATTTGATTTGGGTATTTGAGTATTTATTTGATTTTTATAGGAAACATTTAATTTGCTTAGGAATTAGAGAACATGGGCAACAACATCGTGCATGGTGATGTAGTATCTCATTTGGAATTGTATTTGAGTTTTATTTTGATGTTTGATGCTATTAGAAAGGGAGAAATTCAAAGGATGAGAGAATTTTGGGTTTGTGGTTTGAACTTTAAAGTTCATATGACTGCATACCTAATTACAAATTCACCCCAAAAATGGAACCCCCATTTTGCAAATTCGATTCTTCTCGTTTTTTCAATTTTCAATTTGTAAACTTGATTTTTAATTCATTTCGGTTTGTTGTTAAAACTTTTGATTTGGGTTTGGTGGTATGAAACTTTCTTGAAACTTTTGATTTGTGTTTGGATTATGAAATTTTGAGTTTCATGATAACAGATAAGGAAATTATGATGAACGGATTGAAGTTTTTGATGAGTTTCATGGTAGACGGGGAAGAAGATGAAAAAGAAAAAAAAAGTTTTTAAATAAAGTTGGGTATTTAAAGATGATGAGTATTTTATATGTATACAATTAATATAAAATTATTTTTAAGTTAATTTTATACGGTTAAATGTATAAATATACGGTCAAATCGTACTTATACCCCCTCAACCGGAACACATGGCAGTTCGGCCACTTTTTTGGCGGAAATTACAAAAGGCTTAACAGTACTTTAGATAGCAGGATGTGAACATTTAAACCTCGAGGTATAAAGTGTAAAATGGTGTATACTTCGGAGTACGATATGCAATTAACCCTATAACAATAGCCCAAACAACTTAATTATGACTGGTTACTCATTCTTCAAAAATCAACGGAGCTCTTTGTGCCTGTGTGGGATCATTTACAATATTTGTCACTGTCTCATCTTCATCCATATTTCTCAACTTCAATAACGATTTTAACAAGAGTGTCAAATTTTAAAATATCGACAATATATTGGGGCCAAAGTTGAAAATATTTCTCAAACATTGACAGGAGCCGGCATAAACTAATTTCCATAAACTTTCACTTTTGAGCCCCTTGTTTTTGTAATCATCACAATTTGGGTTATACTAAAACAAAAAATTATTCCAAAATGTCAAGGTAATAAGTTACATGTGTAGGGTGTAAATGTATGCAATATAATTCATATGAGATATGTTTGTTGCAACAAGCTAGCTAGTATTTTCTTTATCAGAAAAAAAGAGATTCGAATCCTTAGTTTCTTCTTAATCTTTTGTGTCCACCATCAAAATTGCATTAAAAAAAATATGATTAGACTTAATTTTTAACATTATTTTTAAAAAATAATCGATGTATAAACCTCGATAATTGTAATTAAATTTTAAAAAATCACAAAAAAGTACGATATGAATTTATTTATTTTCGAGGCAGAATCTTCATATTAATTTTTTTTTTGGTAATATTGGGCACACAATAGAACTAATTAAGAAAAGAAAAGCATATCCTAAAAATTCTCACACAAAACTTTGTCATGTATATAGATATATCTTTCTATTTCAAGAGAAATTAAAAAGGAACAAAAAAAAAGAAAAAAAGAAAAAGAAAACCTTTGAACTTTAGTAATATATATATACTAGCTCTTACATATATATATATTAGTAATATATATATACTAGCTCTTACATATATATATATATATATATAATAATTAACTTGCATGCTAGTGTGCTTTTGTTGGAGTAATCTTGATAACAAGGCCAGGAAAAACATCATCAGGATCTTGAATGTGAGGGTTTTGCTCAATTATATACGGGTCTTTGCACTTGTCACTGATTGTATGAAGTGTTTCTCCTTCTCCGACGACATAAATTTCGTCGCAAGGTCGACCGATAAGGAGTTGAGAATCTTCATCACTTTTGACATGAGTTTTAGCCCCATCATCATACAAATCTCCCTCTAAAGAAGCATTCAACAAGACAAGTGCAACAACAAAAATAACACAATACCATGAACAGGGCCGGCCCTGGGCCAGGGCAACCAGGGCAACCGCCCAGGGCCCAAAGTTACAGAGGGCCCAAAATTAATTATAAGTTTGTGTATATATATGTATATATGTATATTTATAAGTAAAGCTTCAGTGGACTAGTGGTAGGAGAGTTCCTTGTCTTAGTATAGACCTGGGTTCAATACTTGGTGGGTGCATTTTGATTTTGCTTTCCATTTCTTTTTCACTAACGGTCCAAAAAAAGCTCCAACATTAAATGTTTTCTATTTGTAATTTTTCAATGCTTAAATTCTATGGGGAAAAAAAAAGAACTAGCCAAATATGACAAATGACCAATCATAGGGTTAATTTTACACAATGACCTTAAATGGCACAATATTGACTATAAAGGCAACCTTACTATTTTTTTAATTTATTTTTTTTTCAAAAACACTTTTACAATTGTTGATATGAAATATTGTTTTAATTATGTTGTAAATTTTTTTTTGTCAAACTTTTATATTAAAAAAAGTGCTTTCCATTTCTTTTTCACTAACGGTCCAAAAAAAGCTCCAACATTAAATGTTTTCTATTTGTAATTTTTCAATGCTTAAATTCTATGGGGAAAAAAAAGAACTAGCCAAATATGACAAATGACCAATCATAGGGTTAATTTTACACAATGACCTTAAATGTCACAATATTGACTATAGAGGCAACCTTACTATTTTTTTAATTTATTTTTTTTTCAAAAACACTTTTACAATTGTTGATATGAAATATTGTTTTAATTATGTTGTAAATTTTTTTTTGTCAAACCTTTATATTAAAAAAAGTGCTTTCCATTTCTTTTTCACTAACGGTCCAAAAAAAGCTCCAACATTAAATGTTTTCTATTTGTAATTTTTCAATGCTTAAATTCTATGGGGAAAAAAAAGAACTAGCCAAATATGACAAATGACCAATCATAGGGTTAATTTTACACAATGACCTTAAATGGCACAATATTGACTATAAAGGCAACCTTACTATTTTTTTAATTTATTTTTTTTTCAAAAACACTTTTACAATTGTTGATATGAAATATTGTTTTAATTATGTTGTAAATTTTTTTTTGTCAAACCTTTATATTAAAAAAAAGTGTTTTATTTCAACACACTACAAACTCCCGCCAAATTAAAAAAAATACAAAAATATTATAAAAAATTTGGCTCGGGGGCGCTGCTCCCGAACCCCCGCCATTGGGCACCCTCAAGAAATTTCGCCCTGGGCCTTGCAAAACCCAGGACCGGCCCTGACCATGAAGCTGCATCAGCTGCCATTTGGGACTTCTTTTTGGGACAACTATAAGCCATATATGACACAGAAAAAGATAAATAGAAGTAGAGAGATAAAAAAAGAGAGAGTGGTGTACACCTATATATATATACATATACGTGTATGTGTATTTATGTATGCATTTTTTAAGGGATTAAGGGGAAGTTGGCAAGAAGAATGTGGGGTGGGGGGGGGGGGGGGTTGTTAGCAGTTTTTTTTAAGGGGTCATGAGGGATGTAACGTGAGGCACATTTCATTATGGATTTAACTGCCAAAAAACGACTTGTGTAATTTTCATGAGTTTTTTTTTTTTGACTTTTTATATTTCTCAGGATTTGGAATTGTATGTATAGAAATAAGATATGTATTAAATTATGTTGCATATTTTGTTTGATTGGGATTTCCATATTTGATATTGCTCAACTTCCTCCATAAATATTGTTAGAGGGATTTAGGAAGTAAAGAGGTTGGGATGATAATTATTGAGGGCGTTGAGTATTAATATTGGAATCTCTATGCTAAATAAAATTATTCACTTAATTTGGAAAGGATCGTTACGGCTGTTATATTTGAAATTAAATTTTTTTTTTTTTGAAAAAAGGAACTAATATGAGTATCTCACTGACAAATATTAATGTCTTTTAAAAAGAACTAGCTAGTATGAGTATTTCACTGACAAATTAATCTTAATATACAAAATTAATATTAATCTTGGATTTAAATTTATCAAAAATTAAATAAAATACAAATAAATTTAAGATTAAAATACAAATTAATCTTGGATGAAGGTAATAGGAGTAGAATTTAAAGTGAGAGAAAAAAAACATGTAAGTCATGAAGGGTTGTCTTTTCAACTATATATATCTAGATTATCTATATTCACAGTGGTTCTCCAACGGATCGGTCCGTTAACGGACCGGTTATAACGACGGTTTTTTTCGTCGTTATAGGCCTATGGCGACGGCCCACATATGTGAACCGTCGTCATAGGCCTATAGCGACGGAAAAAATTGTTGCTATAGTCGGTCCGTTAACCAACCGGTCCGTCGGAGAACCGGCCTCTATCTATATTATCCATCTATATCGTTAAGAGCAAAAATAATTGTTTTTTTATGAAATTGTGTCACATTAAAACTAATTTCCGTTCTCTCTTTCATATTTTATCCTTAATTTTTCTCACATATTTTCTCACCCATGCATGTTTTAAAACTTTTATTCAATTATTTAATTGTTTTTTTCTTGGTTGCGTCACAAATACTAGTTTACTAATAAAATACAAATAAATCTTCTACCTAAAGTTGCAATTAGGGTGCTAACGACCCCCAAAAAATGGAGGAAAAGGGAAAGGAAAAGTCTACCACAATGCATAAATTGTTTCACATAAGAATGTAGTGAATCATGTTGGGGGTCACAAGTTGTGGGCGTTTGATCACATTTTTCCGCCAGCCTACAAAATTCAATCAAAATATCAAATAACTAACTGGTCAATTACTAATAAAAATTGTTTTTCGCGTGGCCAAAATAAAATATCATTTGAAATTTATTTCTTTAGAATTTATCATTATCATACTAAGAAAAACTTTCTACTTCTATCGATCGCCTTCACGTTTTATTAAGGGAATACTTTCGTACTTAATTTCTATGTGATTTTCAAATCAACGAAGATGTTTTAATAGATTATTGTTAAGATATGAGTTTTTCTATAATTTATGTTTGTTCAAGAAATTTTGATGAGTTATAATTAATTCTTAAATTTTCAGAATTTATACTTATCTAAGTTAATTATAAAATTATTAAATTAAAGGGAAGGGAGAATAAATGTATAGTTAATTTAATTTGGTCCTTTAGCTGATTTATTTTCCGAACTTTGTGCACCAAATCGATAACATAATTTGAATTATAAAAAGAAGAGTTGACATTATTTGTTAAGATTATTGTTTAGTTGATTCTATTTTTCTACTTTATTAGTTTACATCTTTAATTAGTTTAATTAATTATTTTATTTTTGTTTTAATTTTAGTTAATCATCTTCTCTATCTTAATTTCTAATTCGCCTAAATTAATTCTAAAGATCATAAGAAATAACTAGTTTTTATGAGTTTAATCTGTATTCATTAAGTTTACAATAGACACCGTACACTTACACTATTTATATAATTAGGAGACGTAATTTGACAACAGCCCGCAAATTCTAAAAGGTATCTACAGACAAATATATGAAATTTATCCAACACAACTATATGAAATTTTGTTTCCCTGCATTTTCTTGAAGCAAGCACATAACCCGGCCCAATGGGCATTCTTGAATACTCTTAAAATGATCGGATTGAACTTTTTGAGGATTGATTAAGCTTAAATAGAGTTTGATAAAATTGAGCAATTAAAATTTAAATAATTAGTGTATTTTAATAAATTAGATTATTTAAGTAAAATAATATCTGAACTTAACAAGTTATTTGGTAATTAAAAAGTATAAAACATCTGAATGACTTTTAAATTTAAAAATATCAATTTTAAATTTAAAAATATCTCAAATTGATTTTTTTAAAATCAATAATGATTTTAAAATGTGGAATGGAGGGAGTACAATATTTATAGAGGTTCTATAGATTTAATTTTTTTTTTTTATTAAGAGACAACTCTTAATGATTTAGATTTATAATTTTTTCTTACCGATTAAGAGACGATAAGAGGCAAATAAAATTTTATCAAACAACTTTACTCTCTTATCTTATCGAATCAGATATAGAGTTGTTAAGAGTTATTAAGAGTTAAACAAACACTACTTTAATTTTCATTTAGTGTCAATATTGCGATGTTGAGGAATTATATATATATATAGAGAGAGAGAGAGATTCTCTTATTTAAGATTACCTAATTCTCATAAATTCTTTTGATTATATTTGCTTTTCTCATATTAGACGTTAAGGTAAGTTGGTAGTGCATGTGTTAGTAAAATTGATTCAATCTTCTAAATGTTTTGTCCGACTTATTAATTGATAAAAGATATTTATTATTGTATTCTTTTACAAAAGATATGTAGACTTAAAAAAAAAAAAAGAAGAAGTTAAGAGGTTCAAAAGAAATTTAATAATTGTTCTTAAAATGCATAATTTTTAAAATAAACTCCCAAAATAATCATGAATCACTACTAGTCACTAAATTGGCTGTATTTAAAATTAAAATAAATTACACTAATTTAAAATTTCAGAATTTCATGAGTTGGCTTAAAAAATTAATATGTAACTTTATTATTTTAGAAGAGGGAGTATTATCAAAGACAGAATAATCCCAAATATGTCAAGTAACTTTTAGATTAATTTATTCTCTGTTATTACAATATCATATCCTATATACTCATATTTTGAAGAAATATTTAGGAGTTGAAAAACTAAACTTATAAATGAAAAGAATAATATTCTTTTTATTTTTTTTAAAATAAAAAAATTAGATATTTCAAACTTTAATTAAACATGATTTTATTTTAAAACAATAATTTTATTGCCTTTTTTCCTATTTTGATTTTGATTTAAAACCCACCTTTTATTATTTCTTAAACCTCTGGTCAGTCTACTGAGAGTTCCGCGGCTATGGCGAGCTCAGAAGAAGCAAAGCTCCAACTATTTCTCCAGTGGTTACAGGTCTTCAATTCTTTCTAAAAACCCATTATTTATTTTTGCTCTTTATATATATCTGTTGGAAAATTTTTGAATAAATTCGGCCACTTGAATATGGAGCTCAGTTGAATCGAGTGGAATTACGTGGCTGCAACATCAAATACTGTGATTCAAATAAAGGGTTTGGTATTTTTTCATCTAGTGATGTCTCTGATGATGGTAATTTAAACCCTTTCTGCTTTTATTTCGATTTTATTATTTTATACATAAATGCTCCTGTGTGATTGTGAGTAAATTTGAGAAATGTAAAGAACTTTAAAAAAATTTAAGGGCTTGATACCTTTTATTACACTATCCATTTATTGGATTAGTCATTATGTTTATACATATATGTTCTGTTTGGTGCTTGAAGTTTTTTAGGAAATTAGAAATTGCAAGTTTGGAATTTTAGTTATAAACCTTTAATAAGGTGGTTATCTTATTCTGTTCATATATTTCAAGTTTTGCACTTGCATGAAACTAAAGAAAAGAAATATTGTATAGAAATTTTGGTTTCTTTTCCTTTTAATTAGAATACAGGAAAGAACAGGACTGAATGATGGTTTGTTGGATTAATTTTTGGGATAATTTTTCAGGTATTCTAGTAGTGGTTCCACTAGATTTAGCTATAACTCCAATGAGGGTGTTACAGGATCCTCTATTGGGGCCTGAGTGTTCAGCCATGTATGAGGAAGGTGACGTAGATGATCGGTTCTTGATGATTTTGTTTCTAATGCTGGAACGACTACGGAAAGAGTCCTCGTGGAAGCCGTATGTATCGTAGCATTGGATTGATCTATTATTAATATGTTAATGTGTTTGTCTAGTGTTAGTCATATTAATATTTTGTAAAAATAATTTTAGGTACCTTGATGTGCTTCCAAAAACATTTGGGAATCCACTCTGGTTTAATGACAATGAGCTGTCAGAGCTCAAGGGGACCACATTGTATCGTGCCACCGAATTGCAGGTATAGAGTTTACATGTATGGCTTAATTTGGTATGGGTTATTTGAGTTCGTTAATAGATTTGCACATATAGATTATGGTTCCTGCTTGTATTGAATACATAAAAGGTATTATTTTGAATTCAAAATATGGAAGTGTATTATTTTGCTTATATAATATCACTTAATTTGGTTGTCAATTATGATATTTATTTGTAAATCTGTTATGCTTTTTCTGCTCTAAAAAAAATTCACTGTAAAGTATTTTTAATTGTTGATGTTCTGTATTACAGAAGCAAAAGTTGCAGTCTCTTTACAATGATAAAGTGAAAATTTTGGTGAAGAAACTATTGGTCCTTGAGGGAGATTCAGAAAGGTCTGTTCAAATTTTTAATGAAATTGTTCTTTGTTTGAAACTACATATGTAGCTCATACCTCATACCTAAGCCTGTTAAAGAATTATTGAGATATCTTGTTCAAGGGAGATTTCATAAAGGTTTATGGAAAAATTAATTGAAAATCATTTCTATTTTTGAAACTGCTTATGTAGGTCGTTCCTAAACCTATTAAAGCATGATTGAGAGTCCCTGACATTTTATATGGTATATTTCCATCATGCTGCTTATGGTAGCCCCACTGAGTCATAGGGTGTTTTCTTTTGCTATTTGATATACCAGAGGTATACATGTTTTTTGTACCCCCCTCTTTTGACAAATTTTCTAATTACATATCAACTTCTCAAATTGGTTTTATACCATATGGGAAGTATTGACGATACTTTGGCTTTGTCCAATATGGTGTTATAAGTTATAACATATGGAAAGTATTGACGTATGGTTTTGAGTTGGAGAATCTTATTATCTTATATGATAAAGGGGCCTGTGGGTCAAGTCTCTTGGCCATCTGAATTGTCTATTCACATTTGTGTTGTTCACTTCTGCTGTTCTGCATGTGTATTATATCTATTTATCATCTGTTGGACTCTACTTGTGAGTTGGGTCACATGTAAGGGAAGTTATGATCATCAATATTAGAATCCTCCTAATCTGCTCATATAAGGTTATGGTCTGCCTACCAAAAATCATACGGTTTTGGGTTAAATGCTCTCTGTTCCTTGAAGAGCGTCAATTTTTACTAACTGACCGGATATTAAAAATTTACATTTTACTTCAACACTTCAGGAGCTTTAGTATCAATTTCTGAGGATACCATCACTTTATTTAGTCTTTGTGCTTTGTTTTTTCAGTATCTTCGTTCTTATTATGATGGCAAATTCTATTATTGCTCAATTCTTAATGTATTCAAATTTTGTTTTTTGCTTTGCCAGTGAAGTGAGTTTTGAAGATTTTCTTTGGTACGTATCTTTCTCATTGAAATTCTCAATAATTGTTGTTTTTTATGCACCAAATTTTCTCCTTGAATATTGATATTGATAGCAATTTTGAGTCAAGCAACTAATATTAAACAATTGACATTGTCATAGGGCTAATTCCATATTTTGGACTCGTGCTCTGAATATTCCTCTTCCACGTTCTTATGTATTTCCTCAAAATCAAGAACCTCAAGAGACCACTTTTCCTAGCACTGCATCATATATAAATCATATCTCGAACGGGGAGTTGGTTAAACAAAATGGTGAAAAAAGTGAGTTCATCTTTTCCCTATTCATCTTCTACAAAATAGTTCTTTCTTATTAATCTACTGAATACTTCGATCTGCTCTCTGTTGAATGATGCATTTTTATCATTGTATCTCTCAGGTCTTGAGGTTAGCGGGGTTGAAAGCCAGGTTGCTGGGTTCACATCCAATTCACTACAAGGCGAGACTGTTTGGGTTGAGGGTCTTGTCCCTGGTATTGATTTTTGCAACCATGGTAATTCCGACCGTCCAGTAACTGTATTTAATTTTATTTGTTTCGTCACCTTTTGTTTTTTAATTTCTTTTTGTTCAAAGATATATAAAGAAATCATTTAATTAATTACTGCTGTTTCAGGGATTTGCTTAATACCTACAAAGGGTAATTGGATTTTAGTTATTTGTTTTGTCACATTTTTGTTAAAAAAATGTTTATAGAAATCATTTAATTAACAACTGCTTCTTCAGGCCTTCCTTAATGCGTACAAAGGGTACATCTTTCGGTAAAGAAAATGCATAGTAGACAAATTGGAGGTTATCCAGACCTTTTTTGTTCCTTTGTTTTCTATTGCAAGGAATGCTAGATAAATTGATTTATGTTTTGGGTTTCGACTGAACCAATTGTGTTGCTATCTAATATTTTCAATTGTTTTACTCATTACAGCCACTGATATAGTCGTAAAAATAAGTACAAATATACTCTTCGCTACATTTTTTTTGAAGTGGGCTTCAATATTATATGCAGTCTCTCTGGAAGTTAACAACTTTATAAATATCTCGTCATTAAGATTAGGCTCATAATATCTTATCAATGGGGAGTCTTTTTTTCATTTTTTCTTTTTCCTGATAGTAAATTCAGAATTATAAATTCAGAATTATCTGAATACTTATTTATGAGCTTCACCTAAATATCGGAGGTGCCCTGTTACAATATCTTCTTATCTTCACATTATTTGACTGCTTAAGAAATTTTTTATGTAGATTTAAATAGGATTTTGTAAGGTTCACATAAATATCTGTCTCATTTGTTGCAAGAATTTGAACAGATCTAAGGGCTGCTGCAACATGGGAAGTTGATGGATCTGGATTGACCACCGGTGTTCCTTCGTCTATGTACCTTATTTCTGGTACCATCCTATCCTGATTTGTTGAGTTTTTATCCTTTATGGGGCTGTAAAGATCTTATTTCATCTATTATTAGGGTGATTTATTTTGATATGCTCTTTAAAAAGTTAACTAGTTAAGTTGTTGTCTTTCTGACTACTGATTATGTTCTCCTGTTTTGCACCATTCAAAAAGCTGAACAAAGTTCTCAGTCAACCGAGAAAGAGATATCCATTAGTTATGGTGATAAAGGAAACGAGGTATCATTATTTGTTTCTAGTATCAAATTTTTTTTACGTCTTCATCTACTGTTTGTATCTATTAATTAGTGCTGGACTAGTGTTAAGCTGTCATATCAGTGACATATCTGGTCACTTTAACAGAGTCATGCTTATTTATGCATATACTTAAAACTTAATTTTTGAACACTACAATTATATATATGTCATATGCCGCGTGTACTCCATGTGTATGCCTCATATGCAAGAACCATCTTTTGCACTGCCTCAACTTCTGATCAATTGAATAGCAAACTTCTCTTAGTTCCAGGAGTCAGCTTATCATCTTGCTTATTTTATTTTAGGTAGTCCTTCCTTTATCCAAATTGCCTGGAATTTGTTCAGAACACTTAATTGTATCTTGTTCAAGAATCACCAGTATCCATCATAAGTTATTTTCTTCTTTGGTTTTGTGCTTGTGGTGCCTTAGACCTAGACCATGTACTCTCCACTGCCCCAGTAAGAAGGTCTCTGAAAATACTGCTGAAGTGCTGATTGTTTCTGGTCTTATAAAGAAATGATCATGTGCATTATGCTTGTTTTTTTCCTTTTGTTTTTTCCCTTCTGATGTTGGAGCTTATTCTGTTTCTATACAAAATTTTATGAGTCATTTTGCACATGATGCAGGAATTGCTATACCTATATGGTTTCGTCATCGATAATAATCCAGATGATTATCTCATGGTAATTCCTACCTAGCAGTTTCACTTGTCTTTTATAGTATTTCATAATAAGTTCCAGTGATGATATCATAACAGTTCACCTCAGTAAAGCCTTATTCCAAGCACTTGGTATTGGCTACGTGACTTTTGCTTCGTAATCTTGACCTAATATGGGAATTTCTTATGTGATATTGATAACTTATATCAATAAATTTAGAATACCTAGGAATTTAATCAGTAACATGAACGCAGGTTCACTATCCATCAGAGGCTATCCAGGATGTTCCTTTTTCTGAATCCAAAATGCAGCTTCTTGAAGCACAGGTCAGTGATTTACATGTGCTTAATTGTATTGATCATATTAATGCAAGCTAGATGCATATATACTAACTCCAAATGACTATCAGTTTTGTCATAGACCAACGCATGTATAGTTGCTCACTTTTCTATTTATGCTCACCATCAGTATGGGGATGCTATCTTATTTCCTGCATGAAGTAGGATGCACCCACTATCTTACTTCACATGTGATTTCTGAAATAGATTCGCATTTCTCATATTTGTTTAAATATCCTTGTGTATTTGTGTATCTATTGGAAGTCTGCGTATATATTTACTACTTACTGTAGTATGTTTTATATTTGATCTATTGATAAGCTTGATTTGCTTGCAGAAAGGTGAACTGAGGTGTCTTTTATCTAGAAGTTTGCTAAATCACGGTTTTTTCGAAACATGTGACCAACAAAAACAAACCAATGATCAGTGCACAGCTAGTCAGGTTTGCAACTATAGTTGGTGTGGCCAGCGCAAGAAGCCCTCTTGCATAAATAAGCTTGTTTTTCCTGAAGATTTCGTAACTTCTTTGAGGACCATAGCCATGCGGGAAGAGGAGCTTTACCGTGTTTCCTCATTACTTGAGGAGGTATGGCCTTTCCTTGCCAATATCTTTCTCTGAATAGAGTATTCTATGCTATATAAGTTACTTGAGCTTTTCAACTGCATTTGTCCTTGGCTATTTTTGTCTATAAATTACTTGAATATTAAGAAAAAGACCAATTCCGTAACTATATTTGTATACAAAGACACGCATGATCAGTTTAGCTTAAGTTCATGTATAGTAAGTACTCAGAGCTGTAACCTTGGACTCTTGAGGGCCTATAAGCAAAAGGTAAATGTCTAAATGACCTTTTGTGGCTGTATGATAAGTTCTCTGATTTAGTTGTGAGATCTGAGCTATAATTGAAGTAAGCATATGAGATGGGGTGGTTATTACATAAAAGCTAATAACAGTATCTGTATAAAGGTACCTATGTAGTATTGATGCGGCATGCATTGAGGTTTTATTATAGGCCTGCATTACAGGAGGATTCTCTGAGCTTTTATTATTCATTTGTACAAACTCTATCTGTAGTTGTTTGAAAACCGACATGTGCTTGAATTTAAATTAGATTTAAGCAGAGATGTCTGAGTGATACTCCGATGTCAGGCAATAGTGGTACCACGTGTCTGATCAATGAGACTTGTTTAAGGAGTACACATAATCAGATAGTATTAATGTTTCTCTTAGAATTAACTCGATCGATAATTTATGACAAATAAATATTACCTAATTCTACTGTTTAATATTTCAGCATTAGCTTGATTGCTTTATTTTCTGTTTTCTCCGAATAGTATCGAGATATTGAATAAAAAATGAACTGTCCAAAAAGTAGAAAATGGAAAGCTAGTTGCACATGAATTAAAAAGGTCAATATAGCTAGATACTCATGCTTCTCTAACTCTCACTCTAATATTTTTTGGTTAAAAGTTTCTTAGTTCATGCTAAAGGCATATACTATGGCTCCTTTTGGTTCTTGACCATAACTGAGTCTCTTGTTCTAAATAAAGCTTGTTGGTTATGCGGGGGAGAGGCAACCATCTGATTCAGAAGTTCGAGCAGCAATATGGGAGGCTTGTGGAGATTCTGGAGCTTTTCAACTGCTTGTTGACCTTCTTAATATGAAGTAAGCTCTTGATACTAGCTCTATATTATCATACTTTAGTTCTACTGCAACACTGATGCAAAACATAGAATTTCTGAATAGTGTCAGCATTCTCGCATATGTAATTGTTTTTAGTATCAGTGTAATATGAGAAACCTTTTTGATGCATCTCTATCTTTATAAATAGTGTGTTTATGAATTTTTCTCAACTAAATAGTTGATTAAGTACTTATAAAGTCGAAAAACACTGGTGTGGAACTTAAGGGTTTCTGGTCAATTCAAAAACTTGGAATTAATCTTGCTAGAGACAGAATTATTGGTTGGTTTGAAACATGAAAAAAAAATCAGAAAGAACTTGCAGCTAGAATGAGACCCCCAAATATCTTATTAGGGGAATTAGTTGTGTGAATCTATATCAAATCATAGTATTGTTATCGAATCCCTTTGGATTTCTAACTGTTGGGTGATTTGTTCTTCAATCATGCTAGAATCGTGTCTATGCTTGTCTTTCAATTAAGAGTCTTTGATATGCTATATTTAGTTAAGGTTGGGTTCAACAGAATGTGTAGGTAGTTACACTCCATTCGTAGCCCTCAAGCTTCTGGTTGAAAGCTTTCCTTGTTCTTTATAGCTAATGACAGCTGATATTCTCATACATATTCTCTCTAGACATCTCATATCTGCTTCAATTCTAACCTTTTAGTTTATGCCAGGATGACGGATCTTGAAGAGGGTTCTGGGACAGAGGACCATGACACTGAATTGCTTGAGAAGGCCAACAACTCAAAAGAATGCACAAGGTGAGTAAAGTTTCAGGTTATACGACATTAAAAAATTAAAACTGCAATCTAGTCATCTTGATTTGTGCTTCCATCACTTTCTTTCCTATATGTGGCCTTATTGCTAATGTTACCTTGTAATGTAACTTGAAGATTGCGTTATGACATAAGATTCATTTCAAATGATAAATGGATAATTTCCAGTCCTCACCAAAGTCTGCTTTATATCGTTCTGAACATTGGTTAAGTACTTGCTGTAATACTAATTACTTGATGCTGAAGTTAACCTCATGGTAAGTTGTGTACCCCTAGGTCCTAATTGATGAGACAGCAGAAGAAGATAGCGGAGAGTTACATCTAGCAGCGCAGATTGAGTAGGGTCCCCAGTGGCTGAACAAGCCAGACCTTATGGAACTATCTGTCTGTCAAAAGCCATAACACATCTAGACATCATCAAAGCCAAATTTGAGTCTACAGAGAAGACAAAATCAAGTCAAGTCGACCAAATCCCTATGAATTTCCAAGAATCATGGAATTGTTAGTCATCTGTTTTCAAATATCTGTAAAAAATCAATTCCGCAGCAAGATAGACCTTACGTGATTGATGCTATAGCCAATTATTTTTTATTTTGCCCGTAATTACTGAACTTATTTATGTCATGCCTGTCATCCATCACTGATCTTTCCCTAATGCCATTTTTCTTACCCTTTTTTTTCAACTACTAAGACTGCATGCATATATTTTTGAATTTATTAGTTTAGGACTACTCATTTTTTTGTTTTGCTTATTGCAGCAATGAGACAAATGTCTCAGCTCAACACCAGCTATTCAGTAGAAACAAGTGGTCGAGTATAGTATATCGAAGAGGGCAAAAACAACTCACCAGACTTTTCATCAAAGAAGCAGAGCATGCCTTGCAATTAGCCTTGAGCGAGGGGAACTGATTATTTTTACTTTTATAAATACTCTTACCTTAGCCCCTAGGAAATTCTGTTTGTTTGAACCATAGTTTCATGGGCAGTGCCTTTATTTTTAGAGCAACAGGAAATGACCAGGTGACAAAACTTGAGGAGGGGGATTGTAACTTTTATAAAGCAAACCAACAGCAGTAATATTATGATTCAAAATATAGTTCATGGGAACTTAAGTAGTTTATATCATTAAGTTCCTGATTGGCTAATCTATCCTTGTCTGTCCCAAAATGAGAGCCCTAATTTATAAATCCAAGTTTTCTTTTTTGGAAAAAGTTGACTATTTCCCATCCAATTATCTTACATAATTTGAATAGCAGTACTGATATTAAATGAAAGCTAAATTGGTACTTTCAATCTCAACAGACTTAAAATCATAAGGAATAGTAGTGGTTTCATTTATATTTTCATAGAAACACAATGACCTCAAAAACTAACCATTCTACACTCATATTGACATACTAGTAATTCGAGACTAATCAACAAAATCAAATTGACCTCAAAGACTAGCCATATTGAAGACTCATACCAAATTGACCTCAAAGACTAATCATATTGCAGACTCATATTGACATACTAGTAACTTCAGCCTAATCAACAAAACCAAATTGACCTCAATTTTTCTTACCAAAAAATTACAGAAATGTAAAAAACAGGTTTACTCTCATTGTTTATGCACCTTCATGATCTCCATCAAATTCCCCTTCAATCATCAACTGTATTTTCTCTCTCTCTTTTAGCCAACCTCACAGCATCCTGAAAGAAGAACATATCATTGCAGTTCTTGAAGAACTCATGCTGCAGCAGCTCATCAGAAGTAGGCCTCTTTTCAGGGTCTTCATTCAAACATTCCCCCAGCATTTCCTTAAAAGATTGCGATAATTTTCGATCAATCACCATTAAACTTGCATCAGAAACAGAGTCCTTCTTTGCCTTGGACTTGGAGGACATTAGCATCTTCACCATTTTCTTGAAAAATTTAGCCATTGATTTTTTCTTGCCTGTCCCATTTTGATTGTCATTTTCTTTATCCCCATTTTTGCCTGAATTGATCACCTCTGCAATCAAGGCCTCCAAATCTTGGCGATTTTGAACTCGAATCCCCCCAAAAGCCAACTCCATTGCAGTGATTCCAACAAGCCAAACATCAGATTTATCTGTGTATTCTCCGGTCAAATTGTAAACTTCTGGCGCGGCGGCCCAGTCACAGATGGTGGTTTCCGGCAGAGATTCAGAGGGCTGAGAATATTCTGAATTGTGCTCATAAATTGAAGCTAAAAATCCAATCTTGATTGCAGGGATTTCTAGCCCAAAATAAATGTGACCCGAATTGAATTCTCTGTGCCCATGTCCTTCACGATGGAGATAAGCCAGACCCTTTAGAGCTTCCTTTAGAGCAATGGCAATAAGTTCTTCAGGGAAGCCATTTTTGTAGCAAGAAGCCATTAAACACCGGAGAGATCCTTCGTCCATGGAAGGGAATGCGACCCAGAATTTGTCATCAAAAGTTAATGCATCTTTAATTCCCAAAATGTTGGGATGATCCAGCTGCAGATTCTTGTTAACTAGTTCGATTAGGCTCAAATAATCTTGTTGGGGCTCCAGATTGATCACTTTCATGGCGAGATAAAGCTCGTGGGGCTCCAATTTCCTCAATTCTTCCAAGTCATATGGGCAGTAGAGGGCCTTGTAGACGACGGCGGCGGCGTCGCCGGCGGTGGTGCCGATGGTTTGGAAGGTTCTGTAGCGGTTGAGGGTGTTGGGATCTTCGATGGTTTTGTGTTGATGATGGGTGGTGGTGTCTGATTGGGTTTTGAGATCTTGAGGGGTTGGTTCTTCTGATTGATTGGCGGCGGCGGCTTCTTTAGCTTTAGCGGGGAGTTCTTGAATTTCCGGCGACGGCGGTGGGATATTCTGTAGGGTGGGTTTAACCCGAGTGGAGTGTTCTTGCATTGCTGGTGATGGGGATGCCTTTTTCTTGAATAAACAGAGTTCAGAGAGAGAGAATGAAACAGAGGAGAGAGAGATTATGATTATGATGAACAACTGAAAAACAGAGTCGGGGATGTATATATATCCACTTCATTCAAGAAATATTTGGCGGGAAATATACATGTGTGTGTATATCTATCTATATATCGATCAGTTTTGGTGGAATGGTAGAGAGAGAAAACGGTTAGGATTTGACAGTTGGAAGTATTGATGGGATTCGGAAGTTGGTAATTCTGTACCTGTGAGTGCCCGGAGGCCGGAAGAGCAATGCATTCTCGCCTAAAGTGATGACACGTGTCTAATAAGTTAATTTGGGATGAAATTATGGAGTGAATTTTTTTTTTCCCGACGACAAAATTTACAGCATGTAAATTGTACCGGTAAATAACTAAATATTTTAAAAAGGCCATTAGATACTTAAGCTTCCTTAACTCAAAATGGAAGACAAAGAGAAGAAAAATATCCCTTTTGTCTAAAAATGTGCTTAAGCCTAACATGTGTAAAAAATTAACAGTAATTCTGTTAGTCCAATTTAACAGTAATTCTGTTAATCCAATTTAAAAATTTAACAGTAATTCTGTTAGTCCAATTTAAATGTGCTAAGCCTAACATGTGTAATGAATTTTAATGAAAATCCATTTGTTTAACATGTCTATGAGGGTACATTTGTCGATATCCATGCTCTGTCAACTAGGCAACATCATGACACAGGTGAGAGCGTGCAAATTTTTTTTTTTTTAATGCCACAAGTGATTAACTGGCAACTTTTTTTTATTTTTATTTTTTAACCACAGGTGACTAAATGTAAAACGTGTAAAAAATAAGATAGTAAATTGTATTTTTTTTCCTTTCTTTTTACCAGCTCATGCAAAAAAAATTTAAATTTACTAATGGTTATAAGTATTACTTCACACAAAAATACAAGTGTGATAAAGTGTAATTTCACTTAATTATATTTCATGAGCCTGTTAAACTTAAATGCTGCAATTATATTTTGAAACAAAAGAAAGTATGACTAATAATAGAGAAATTATCACAAGTATATTTAGTAATTTTAAATCCCAATTCAGTAAACTTAGTATGTATCTGAAATAGAGTTATATTCTTTTGAAACAAAATATTTTAAATATATTCTATACTTCTATATTAAATATTAAGTAATCATTTTTAAAGACTAGCACATCATACTTTAGTTATAATTTTTTTTCAATACATTTTTTTTAATAATAAATGTTGTCGTAGCTGAACCAAAATCTTGGATCCGTCCTTGCCTATATACCTGAAGAACGATGCCATTAAGGAGATTATATAAGTTAATTTTACCAAATACCCAAACAAGAAGTATGCGTATTATTATGCACATATTCCTGAAACGAAGTAATGATTGTGCTTGTAAAATTAATAAGAATTTGGAGTGGGGTGGGGGGGGGGGGGGGAATGAAAAACAAGTAGAATATTATGCCACCCTTTGCTCCAATAAAAGAATGAACTCTTTGAAATTGGAAATTGATAATACAAATTAACTAAAATTCAATGCAAATGTGCTTCCGATTCCAATTTCAGAAGCTTGGACTTGAGTTGCCAAACATAACCTAAGTGGAAAATAAGGATAACAGCACTAAAAGATCCCATTTTTATGATAAAAATCTTCTGTCTGTTTGGATAGAGTTTGAAAAAAACTGCTGAAATGGTCAGAAAAGGAGACCATGCATGATCAAATTGACTTAAGAAATGTCAGAGATAATTATAACCACCATAGCTAGTGAAACCATATACCACCAAAAGTAAGACGCATAAGGGAACACTATTTCTACGCGTATTTTTAATATTTTTATATGATTTTCTCTCACGTACAAGTGAGATTCATTTTATGTTCATATAAAAGACAGAGAGAGAAATATGCGGAAATATCAAAAATACACGTAAAAATATCAATTTTCATCGTTAAAATCAAATTAACTCATCTGTTAAAAAAAACACAAAACAAAACAAAATTTAAAGCCCCGTTTGTCCGGATAAAACAAACCCATGCAGAATCAAAATCAAATCAGAAACCTCAAAAACCCAGTTAATAATTGAATTTTATGAGGAAATGAAACAGTGGGTATTGAAGATTATACCTCACAGATACCATTAACAAGGTAACCAAAGAAAAACCCAGAAGAACAGATGAGGAATTGTTGCCATCTGGGTCTGTCAGACAGAAAATCCAAACAGAGACCTTCCCTGTTCTAATGTTCTTCCTTCTTCATTTCTTCATTTCTTCTTCTTTCTTACTCTGTTTCAATGAGGTATAATATAACATCAATCAAATCAAATAAAGAATCAATCAACTCATATTTTTCCTCAAAATTTGCATGTTGACTTTTGGGAAGAGGGAATTTTATAAGAGCTGTATCGCTTGAACCAAGTTTTAATTATAAATTAATAATAATATACTACTATACAAGTATTAGAATTTAGATTTTATGAAATTTTCGCTCTTTATCTTTATTCTTTATTTAATTGTACTTGTTTCAGTAAATAGAAAAATAGTTTATTGGGATCAACAGCGAACACTTACGAGAAAATCTTTTGAATATATTATGTTGATGTAGAGAGTGCACCTTTAAGATATTGTCTGAAGAAAAATTTAATAAAAATTAACGAACCCGAAAATATCCTTATCATTCAATAATAATAATAAAAAATTATATGTCAAATAATCTTATATTTAATCTCAATTACAACTAATATGAAGTTATAATTGATAAAATAATATAATAATATATAAATTTTTTTTTACCTCCTCTCACATGTATTTAAATAAATTAGTATTTAACATCGACATTATATTATCGTCAAATTTAACAAGGCTCTAGTAATTATTATATATTTACCGATCCACAAGAGTACTAAATGTTCAAAATAATTTTTGTTAATTACAATAAAAGAATTATATAATTGAGGTGCGATAACTTTATGACGATATTTATACACGGATAATGGATGGCCAGACCGGTTCGAGCCACATATTCAGTCCTGGTCTAGACTCTAGTCCAAATCGATTTGTTGTAGAAGCCGTGACAGCCTTAGCCTAATATTCCTTATGTCTGGGGCTGGGCCTGCCTATATTGGAACAAATTGGCTAGGTGGGCCTGAAATTGTCAACTAATATATATATATATATATATATATATATATATATAACAATTTTAATATTTATAATATATAATTATATAAAGTTCATAATTTTGTCTCCTGGTGAAGACTAAAGATTCACAATATAAATTCCAAAAATGTAATCGGGAGAAGGCCAGCATTAAACTTCTTATGTTATTTTAATTCGCAAAGAAATTATGCAAAATAAAACAAGTTATGTATCACCTTGACCAACCATATATAAATAAATACCCTAAATATTCTTTTTAATTTTAAGATTAAACACAAGCTAGCAAAAAGAATTGTGCTTCTATTGATTGATTTATTGATGATACAATGAATTATATATGTATCTCCTCCACCAACAATCAATAAATACATACCCTAAATATTATTGCTATTCTCATTTAATCAAACTAATAGTTGTAGTGAAATTTGAAGTAGATTCTAAAGGATATATATATACACACACACACACACATAAACTTAATTATGTCTTGTGCATATCAAGGAGTGCTCATAATTAAACTTGCATCTTGATTCTTGAACGTCAAGGAGGAGTGCCCACATAAATCTTGAATTACGTTCATGTGTCTGAGAAATTATATAGTCGATTGTTCTAAAATTTCTGAAAACACTACTATATTTTTTTTCTAAGATATATATTTACGTAAGTACCCTTAATTTTTCTTTCAATGATTAAGAAAATCAAGTAAAAGCTCATCCACCAAGTAATTCAACAACAAATTCTCCATCTCCAAGCTCAATTCTTGTTCATCATCCTCAAACTTATTCCACCTAACTCCTCTCTCCATATCTCTAACACTAAACTCTCTTTTCCCCACCATTTTCCACTCCAAACACCCATCATCTTCTCCATTTATCCAAGCTTTTGCTAATCTCAACAACTCACAATCAAATGCATCACCATTTTGCTCAATACTTGTACTCAGTTCTTCCCTAAAGAAATCTAACAGAAGAAGATCTTCATAGCTTTCAACAGCGCTAGTTCCTTTGGCAAGATTTAGAAGCTGCATTGCCTTTAATTCTAGTGCTCCATTTGTTTCTTCTTTAGTACTGATCATCGAATTATTGCTCGTGAACAACCCCTTTCTTTGCATTTTCTTTGGCTTCAAATTGGTGGGAGTTTGATGGAAAAATGAGAAAGATTCTTCATCTTCTTGGAATGAAAAATCAAGAACTGAAACTGGGCTGTTCTGTTCTTTCTCCTCCTCACATGGCCATTCTACCTGTAAAATGCATGTGAATATAATCAATATTAAATCACTACAATAGTTTAGGTAAATCATAGATAGCGGATTCATAATCACAACTAAATCACTATATAGTCTACCTACATACGACACTTTATCCATCCGAAAAAAAGGTCTCATATTCATATATATATATATATATATATATATATATATATATATATATATATACACATTAATGTTTGTCTATGACAACATATTTAAAATATTTTTGATTGTTGATATGTCAGAGCGAAAATGATACATAAATATACATTAAAGACACTTTTATAACACTCTACGACACTTAAAATTTGTAGCGACACTTGAAACTTTTAATGACACTTTTGTTCTGACATATCAACCACATAATTTTTGCTATATATATATATATATATTTTTTTTTTTCAATTATATATGTTTAAAAAAATTGCAAATAGCCTTTTTTTTAGCTACTAACTTGTTGCATATTTTATTACTAGCATGGAATAAAAAAAGAACTTTTGCATAACAAATCAAACAAAAGAAATTAGTTCTTAATTATAGTAGTTGTTACCTTGGGTTGTACTATCATAGATTCCCTGCCAACACCACCAAGAGATAATAATTTTTTACCCTTTTGAACCTCCGTTTCACCAGCATACCCTTCCTCTTCACTGCACCATAACGGTAAATCTTCCGCAGAAAAATCACTATCGCACCAACTGGATCTACTACTAGAAGACGACCCTGTTGTAGTAGTTACAGTTGTACAATGATGTGGCGAGGAGGAGAAATCCAACAGTGGAGATTGCTCATCAGCCAAGTCTCGGAACGATCTCCACCGTAGAATGTCCTTGACCATGACCTTAACCGAAATCTCTTTTACGTCGACGTTTCCATGCAAATTATTCCTTCTGGTATTATTAGACGACAGTCTCCTTGAAATGCTTCTTGGTAGAATTGAAGGAGACTTAATGGAGGGAAATGGGAGGTATTTAATCGCCTTGACGAAAAATTTGGACAAGGCTTTGTTAGAAAATAACGTAGCATTTAGATTTTGATCATCGAAAAACGGTTTTTTGTGTTGAAAATTGATGGATGAAAATGATTGTGAATTTTCTTTGAGAAAATCTTTGAGTAGGCGCGGTTCTTGAGAAACTGGAATAAGTTTCGAACCCATAATGGACTACGTGATAATATCTTGAATGAGAGAGAGATCTAGTTCTTAAATTTTTAGAAGCTAGGGATTTTAATTTGGTACTTGGGAGATATGCATGAATTAGGTATAGGTATAGGTATAGATATAAATATATATAGATATAGATATAGATATGATGGAGTTGAGAGGAGAGAGTAGAGAGAAAGAGGAAGGTAGGTTCTTGTGTTGAGGAGCTAGGAAATTAAGGGAGAAACAATGGATGGGGGAGAAAAAGACAGATTAGGTGTAGATCGAAGGTTGGATGGTTCTAGCATGGTGAGAGATAGTATAGTAATTATAATATAATTAATTAAAAGGGACCGGGGGACAGGATTTTGGCTAGTGATATTTGTTTTGTGGGGCGTTTGGAGGATGTCGGAGGTGGAGATATTGAATTGGGCTTGACTGATTGTTAACCAGGTTTACATGCATGGCTGTCTATATAATTTATTCATTGTGTCTTTGGTTTTTGTTTGGTAGTGTATAAATAGGTTTATGGGGTATATATAATGTATATAACAATCACATGCAGAGTATTCACCTGGAAATTAAGCGCATAGCATTTTCTTATGACTTCGGTTTTGATCCAATTTTCTTTAAGGTTACACATATTCAAGATTAATTCAAGTTTATCACTCTGTCAGAATCAACGTTGTTTATATTACGAAGGTAAATTTTTTCTAAGTTCCCTCGAGTTTCACTCCTCTGGACTTTTTTTCTATTTTTTCCCAAGTCCCTAGAATTGAAATGTATTATTAAAATTATCAAAATTTGTAATAAATAAAAATTACATAGAAATTAATACATGGAGCGAGACAATAGATAAGATAGATTTGATTTCGATTCATCTTTTTAAGTGGAGTTTGTTTTAAAATTTAATTAAAATACTTTTCTCATAATAGAAGGAGAATTAACATAACCTAGTAGCCATGATGGAGTCAAACATGGATTATTAAGAGTAGATGAGAAGGTAGGTACGTATATATATTGTCATATTGGAGAGTATGGGAGCATTGTGAATATTGTTATTGTGAACGTGAAGCTAAGCGGCGGAACATATGCATATATATATATATATATATAATGTGAAACCAAAATGATGAGATGATATGCATAAATCCAAAAAATAAATAATTTGAAAACTAAGAAGTTTGTCTCCTACAAGAGGTAACAGCTCTTAAAATTTGGATATGGGTTGCGATTTCATGGAAGGTAATAACACGTGCATGTCGGTCTATTCTATTGCTGCACAAGGGATCCAATGTCTTTAATTATTTCTACTCCTTTATTTATTTATATCTTCTCTTTTCCTTAAACTCAAAATACTCGAGTGTTTGACTCATTTTTTGGCTTTATTAATTCGTTAACTACTTCTGTTTACAGATCAGCTCGAGTTTAGCTGTTTTGGGGGCCGGGGGGGGGGGGGGGGTGGGTGTGTGTGTGTGTGTGTATATATATATATAGGGTTTTCTTAACATGTACCCTAAGGACACATGTTAAACGCTAACATCGAGGCGTTATATTACTTATTTATGTATTGGTATCAGCAATGCACAAATACAAATGCATCGAAAATAACATTGTTGATCCCAATACATTTGTATTTGTGCATTGCTGATACCAATAAATAAACAAATAATATAACGCCTCGATGTTAACGCTTAACATGTGCCCTTAGGGCACATGTTAAGAGGACCCATATATATATATTGTACTACTATATAACTTGCATGTGAATTTTTCTTATACGTGCAATGCAGTCGCATACAACTACACACCATCTCTACAACAAAATATAAGGAAAAAAAGAAAAAAATACAACACACCAACCATCAATAATTTTGGTCTAGTAGAAAATTATATATGCGTCGCTCATCTCGTTTAAAACTTAAATTCAAGTCTGGTTAATTTAATATTTTTAGACTTGGACCGATCATCGAATTGAAAAAGTTATCGAGTGGATTGATCACTAGTTCAACTAGTGATTGAACCGTTATTGAACCAGTGATGTCATAAATATATAAAAATATATATTATTAGTAATTAATAAAATTTTAAAAAATCTCGTTTGTATGAACTAAAACATAATAAAATTGAGTTACAATATTACTAAAAGTGGTTAATTTTAATATTAAAAAAAATTTGGTACAAAAAAAAATAAAACATAATAAAAAATCAGTTCACCAGGTCAATATAACCGATTTTACTGGTTTAACCACCAGTTCGACCGGTGATCAACCGGTTCAATCTAAAATTTGACCAAATTAATTCAACCAGGCCAAATCAGACTGGATATAGAACCGGTTCCCGATTTAACCGGTTGAACCGAGTTCGGGCCGGGTCCGAAAACAATGCTGGTTATACAACCTAAATGTCACTTTGCATGAGAGCATGCCTAATATTAATTTGACCACGACATAAATGTGATCAGGGTTCTTTAAATATATGTAATTGTTGTAGATCGATGTTAATTGCAATATATATATATATATATATATATATATATATATGGGCAATGATCCATAACATCTATTTGTTATGAATTTAAAATGGACAAATAACATCATAACCTTTCATAGCAATTATCAAGGATCTGGATTAAAAAGGACAGCTCGTCGTTCGCTAGTCATTCTAGCGGACTGGTTTAACATAAATTTTGAACAATTATAACCCCCATTTATGACAACTGAATTGGGCAATGATATCAGTCCACTAGAATTTCTAGCGGACGATGAGATTATTACTGTAACATCACATACCGATATAGCATAGCAGCAGTCCAAATCAAACATTTCAATTGGTATTCAAATACATTCTGCCAATCAAATACCATAACATGTTTCCAAATCAAAATCCAATACATCATACATAGTATGTTTTCAAATTAAAATCAAATACATCATGCATCAACATTCCAAATCAAAATCAAATATATCATGCATTATCAATTTGTGCATTAATCATATTATCAACAGACAATCTGAATTTACGCAACAGATTTCCATAAACCCCCCCCCCCCCCACTCAAATGCCCACCAATTCCGACAGTCGGACAAACTCTGGCCGGAAATCCGTGCACTTTACTCTTTTCCCAAATCCTATAATAAAGTTCACCAAGAGTCGTTTCGGTCTGAACCACCGCAGTTTCTTTCTCGATACTCACATCAATTCTCCGATAATTGAACAGATCGAGGATTATAAATGTGTTATTGGATACATAAGAAATCCCATCACAATCATGGCCACCACTATGAATTTTGAGTTGAATTCCCATGTTTTTGGCACAAATCACGGTGCCTTGGACATGGGATTTTGTCAAAGCGGTGACATTCATTACTGAAAATTTAAACCAAATAGAATAGTCAATAAAAAACTGACAGAGACATTGAAGGGAGACGACTTGGGCTGATGGGGTTATAATTGTCCAAAATTTATATTAAATCAGTCCGCTAGAATGACTAGCAGACGGCAAGCTGCCTTTTTTAATCCAGACCCTTGATAATTGCTATTGAAGGTTAAGATACTATTTACCCATTTTTAATCCACAACAAATAGATACTATAGTTCATTGTCATATATATATATATATATATATATTTTTTCCCTAGCTGCTGAACTCTTTTACATCTATGTATGTTCAAGGATTTGTCAGGAAATGAAAGAAATGATATCAAGAAGAGAAAAAGGAACTAGTAGTTAGAGTTATATCATATATGCATGTTTGAAATATAAGGAAATCCCAATCTTGATTGATATTTTCCACCCCATCAACAATGTTTGTATAAATATTTGTTTGTTGGGAATTACTCCTTTTGTTCTTCAAAAATTGGTTTAGATTGATTTTTTTTGGTTAAGCATATTATTTAAGCATATTATTTAAATTTTCAAACTCATAAAAATTGGAAGTAGTTGTATTAGAATTTAAGAACGAATAATAACACACTCACATAGAAAATTATATGAAGAACGAAAAAATAAGAACACACGATATATTCAGGTTCAACAATTTGGCTAGTCCTGTTTCTGTTTATTTGATGTATTCATTAGATGTCTCACACGCTCTACAATAATTCACACACACCAAATAATGTTTTATAATAACTAGAAAACTCTAACTGCTATATATAATATAAGCTCAAACTCATGAGGCTCAATACTGTTGTAGTGGCCATTAGTTGAATCCACAAAAGTATGAGTCAATCCCAACAAATTGTAAATTCGACGTAACTTTTTATGATTATAGTTATTGCACCTATATTTAAAAGAAAATGATATAAATTTTGATAACAAAAATGATCAATTTAAATTAAAAAAAAATAAAATTAAGTCATTTTTTGAGTGAGGGAGGGAGTAAAATTTAAACTTACATTACTCCCAACTCTTTTTTGGCTAGAGAATGGTGTAAATGGATGTGAATATGAATGAATAGTGTCTCCCTGCTGTAATGGGATCAAGAAGCAAGTTAAATAAATCCAAATTGACATAAGGGAGAGAGCTCTACTATGGGCGCATTTTTATTTTATTTATTTTCTAGTAAAAATAATTCAATAGCTAATTAATATACCTTTTTCAAGAATTATAGTTCTCTCAAAATCTGAAATATCAAGCTTCCTTGTCCTTAGCTTTTATTTTCTTAAGCATATCAAGTTCGTCTTATTGGTTAGAGAGTTATTATTGGATTTTCTTTTGAATTTTTGCTATAATAGAACTTAGTCGATTTTCAAAGACTAATTAAATGTTAGTGATTATAAAGTTATTTAATGAAAAATAATTTATATGTCAATTAATTTTATATCGAATGAGAATTGTAACTGATGTGAAATTCTAAACACTAAAATAAAACAATAATATATATTTGGATTTCTTCTTTATAGCTTTTTATTCCAGTATTTAATATCGAAATGAATTTATCGTCATATACAACAACTCTTATCGAATACTAGTTATTAGCGGGTCAAAAGTATATGGACATAGAGATATATATCTTTGTGAATGTGTAAAATACGTACTTTATTGCGAACAAATAATTATTTATAAAATAATATAATATAAAATAAATACTCCATTCGTTTCAAAATTAAAGATATAATTTGACTTTTGAAGTCAAACGACAACATACTAAAATTCAAATTAACGTGAATTTATTTAATTTTAGTTGATACAATTATTATAATTGTATAATATATAACAAAAACTATTAATCACAAAATTTATTTCACTTTAAACTTTTATGAGTTATGCTGATTTTGAAATTTAATATGTTATCGATCGGTTGACTTTAAAAGTCAAATTATATGAAATAAATTGATAGGGAATATATTTGTTAATTTAGTTATATGCAATAAAAGGGGGTAAATATGTTATCCACGAAAAAAATTAAAGCTAAAAGGAGGTGCCAACTGTCTATATATCAAGCTATATTTTGAGTGGATATATGCAAGTACCGTAAAATTTCTTAGTTGTAATTCACTCATATCCATGTATAAACAAAGAAAGAAAAAAATTCATTATTTTTTTAAAAATCAAATACGGAGATTATGCTAATAAAAATACAGTTGTCCCTGTCGGCAGGTGTAATTAAGGACTGTTTTCTACACCATTAGAAATTAAGAATGGTTGTGTAAATAAGATTATAGAAAAAGAAATTACAAATATGTGTTTACTTCGACTTCTATATATTATGTAAAATGAGTCTCATTTAACTCTTCAAAATAAATTTATGACATTCTTTTAATTCAAAATTCTTGAATATCAAATTACCTACTTAAAAAGTTACCAATGTTATCAAATTTTAATGAATTCACATTAATTACAAAATTTTAAATTCCACGAATTAATTTAAAAATAATCATAAAGTTTTGTGGGGGATTTCGAGATGTTCCCGAGAAGAAAGAGCTCGCGAGAAAGCTCGTCAGTGGAAATTGTAAAAGGTCTCGATTCCGAGGAAGGTGTAGTCGGGATCGACCACAATTTCCCAAGTAAGAGATAGAATTAAAGATACATTTTGACTATTTAAAGTCAATTTATAAAATTTTAAAATTTAAAATTGATATGAAGTTATTTAGTTTTAATACGACAAATATAACTTTATATCAATTTTGAATAATTTTGACTTACAATAAGTTTAAAACATTATAGAAAATTCCATTCTGCAACATATATTCTATCAATTCAGCCCTCTAATAAAGTTAGCGTCCCCTCATTAGTAAGATTATGAAGGTGACAATGTACATATCAAGAGTTTATGCATTTTATCGCGCTTAGATTATATTTTAATCCCCTTCAAAATACTTGAGAAGCAAAAATATGTGTTAATTCATTTCCTTTTGAATCCCTATGGAAGGATAACATCCGATTAATGATTAGTTTGTTAATTTAAGAAAATCATTTAAACTAAAATAGAATCGTGAGGTATTATTATGCGTGTTATTCATGCACAAGGCACAATACAATAAAAATAAGGATTAATTACAATTATATGTTCAATTATATCATTACCAAGCATTAATTACAATTTGCAACACATTCTTTTTTCTTTCCCTCCTCCTTAGGAATTTCATTTCATCCTTATAATTTATTTCTTGAATACCCTTGAATAAAATAATGATATTTTTTTAATTTTTTTTTTGTGATTAGTCAATGATAATTTGATTCTCATTATTTTAAACGATATCAGACGGGACCTAAGAATTCTAATTATTTTAAATGGTATCAGATGGGACCTAATGAGATCGATATCGATCACACATCTTAGAAATTTCTTTATAAATACGTATCGCTCTTCATAATCTTTACAAAGAAATATTTTTTCTGCCATCTTAGCTTTGCATTAAGACGTCTGTCTTCCTTATATTCCTCCTTTAATCTTTCCAGAGAAATACTTTTTCTGTCATCTTAGCTCCAAATTAAGACGTCTATCTTCCTTATATTCCTTCTTAATCTTTACAAATTAAAGAAATACTGTTTCTACCATCTTAGCTCCAAATTAAGACGTCTATCTTCCTCGCATTCCCCTTTTCTTATCAAAGCATGGATTTCAATAGATTTACCTCACTTGGAAATTACAGTCAATCTTTGGAAACCAAAGAAATCTGTATACTTGTTGCCAATGATGACCATATTTGTTGCAATATTGTAGCCTCTATGCTTAAATATTGCACTTATGAAGGTATTGATGGAAAGATTTTATTTATTTATTATTATTTATTTTTTTGGGGTATATATAACACACTTTTTTGTTTCTTTAATATACAACAAATTTAGTTTATTTCATGCCTATATTTGTTTAAATTAATGTGATATGAAACTTTTGATGCTATGCTTCATGAAACTATTATTTTTATGTCTACTCAACCATTTTTTTTCTTTTCAGCTTTCAAGTATGATACAGAAAGGGATGCTTTTAACGCCATGTGGGGGAGAAAAGAAGGAATTGAAGTTGTCTTAACAAATATCCGCAGAACAGAACCAATTGCTACCAGAATGACAATCATAGATCATATAGAGAAGGACTTCAAACTCACCACCTTTTGTAAGTGCAACTTCTTGAAATTTGTGTACTTTCGAAGAAAAAAAAAACGATTCAACTCTTGTCAAGTTATTAAAAAAATATACGAACATTTTTTTTGCACTAAAAACTTTCGAACAATAGTCAGAAATGCCTAAAATTTGACCATATGAGCTGACGTGTACATATATATAAACTGGTCAAATTTTGGACATTTATGACGATAGTTGAAAGTTTAATAGTTATGGTACAAAATAAATAGTTTATATATTTTTTTTTTTGCTAATTTACTTGACAAGAGTTGAATGATTTTTTCGGTCATCAAGTCTTGTTAAAAAATTACACAAATTGTTCATCCAAAACATGTTACTAAGGGTTTTTTTTTCTTGATATAATGCAGTGATGTCTCCTGATGGGATTGACAAAATTGAATCAAAAGGCCTAGCTGGTGGTGCAACAGTGTACTATGTGAAAAATATTAGTAGAAATGTCATTAAGAACCTCTATATAAACTCTTTAATGGAAATGAAGGGTCAAATAGAGGGAATTGAACTTGTGGACAGTTTACAAAGATCACTAATTTCTGAGTATGTAGCTGGGGCAAATAATGTGGGTACATCCTCTGGTGATGATGAAAGTAGAGGGACTAATATGCAAAAAAGGAAAGAACAAGATGATGATGATACCAGAGATGATTCATCAGAGGAGAAAAGACCAAGAATTGTATGGAATGATGGTATGCATAAAAAGTTCATGGATGCCATTGAACAAATTGGCTATGAAAGTAAGGATTTTTTTTTTAATTTTTTTGATTTATTTATGACTCCCAATTTCTTTATCAAAATGTTATTTTTTTTTAAATTCTTTAATTAGTTTTTTTTTTAATTTTTTACTTGAACGGATACAGACGCTGTTCCCACAAAAATAGTTGAAATTATGAATGTCCCAGGATTGACAAGGGAAAAAATTTCCAGCCATTTGCAGGTTTCTTCTTGTCCATATTTTTAATTTGTCAGTTTTGTAATTAAATTTGTGTGTTCTGTATATGGATTTTGTTGGAGTGAATTGAAAAGGAAGAAAAGCTATGATTTTTATTAATATTTTAAAGAATTAATACCATAATCGTGCGATAAAATTATGTGCATGTGAACTATTAATGACTAGAAAATCTGCGAAATTAATACATATATATCAAATCAATAATTCAATAATAAAAGCAATAATATAAACATTTAGCATCAGTAATAAAAGCAATAATATCACAATAACACAATATTTATCCAGTAGTAATTAGTTTACATGCTTTATTATCTCTTAAAGATTAATTTCTGAGTTTTTTACAAATGAAAAAATGTGAATTATGCAGAAACATCGGACTATCCGAAAACATGTTCAAGAAAAACTATCCAGCTTACTGAATGCCACCATGTCTACGCCTAATTCCTCCGGTCACTCCTCCATTTTTAGCCATGAAGCATCCAGTAGCAACTCAAGTTCTCGACCATCACAAGCGCATAATTATCATTTTGATTATGCGAGTATTATGGACTTTGGGAGGGTGCAAAATGCAGATCAACAAGTCCGGGAGAACCAAAATCTTAGATTTTCTGATCATAATCGGACTAAAAGCATTGTTTCGAGCAGTGGAAATAGATGGTCTACCAGCAATACTGCTGATGACAATGCTGCAAGTTCTAGCACTAGTTACAGTCCTTATAATTGCATGGGACCTAGATTGACTAGTGATGGGAAATCTATGGAGTTTGGGCATGAAAAATATGGGTCGCTAGGGAATTTTGTTCCATTTCAAGAATCTCCTCCTATGCCACAGCTACAAATTTCCAATATTGAAAATTCTTGGCTAGTTCCTCAGCAAGAACAATATATTGGAAATCAAGATTCTTCAAGATTAGGGAATTGTAATTCCCTTCAAGAATCTGTTCCCCTGCCACAGCTCCAAACTTCAAATAATGGGAATGATCTTATTTGGAATTTAATCCCTCAACAAGAACAAGACTTTGTGGAAAATGGGAATGATGATTGGGATTGGAACCTGGATTTAGAGGCCATTGACAGGATTTTGGAGCAAGAAAAATCTCTGCCACCATTACCAGGGGAAATGGCTTGGAATGAGGCTGCTGATCATGTTCAACTGCATCCATCGGAAAATGAAGCTTCTGTGCCACCAATGGTGGCATTGCCATCTGAATCGAGCAGTTTAAGAATTTATGGTGGCAACCGCATCGCGGAGAATGAGGCTGCTGCACCACCATTGGTGGGATTTGAACAGAACAGCTTTGGGGTTGATGATGGAGGCTTGGAAGCTTTGCTGAAAGAGACTGAGGGTACAGGTCCCCCGTTGTTCTAGGAGGATATTTTTAACGGAAATTTTTGTACTTAAAGATTATTACTCCCTCCGTCCCAAATTAATTATTTTTTTAGGAATTTTTAAAGTCAAATTGACTATTTTTAAAATTAATAATTAAGCATATATAAATATATTTCTAAAATTATAAAAATTAAAATTAGTAATAAATTGTATATACTTTCTTTTGGTTATAATATCTTCACCTATATGTTAGCAAAAATAGTAAAAATATTAGTTTTAAAAATAGTCAATTTGACATTTTTAGGTCAAAATTGAGCAATTAATTTGGGACGGAGGAAGTATTATTAGTTCCGGCTGTTGTTCTGCTATGTATTGCGACAAATTTATATTGAATTATAATTGTTATGCCGAATTATAATTGTGAAATTTATTAATACATGAGATTGATAAAAATTATAAAAAGACCCCACTTATTACACATCTTTTTAAAATTTTTACTACTAATACTTATCAACTCCCAGTTTTCTTGTATTCTCAACTTGGATTGAGATGCTTCCAAAAGTGAGAATGACAGAATCATGAATGAGAGAATTTCGATAAAACCTAATTTCACGGTCACCAAAGAAGCCCCAAGAAGCATTAAACAAATCTGATGAGATCTATGGAGCAATTCTTAGATAGGGGAACTAGCACCACGATACTGCCTCTGTAGTCCCTGAAAAGGGAGGCAATTCAATTATTTGTCCGATTCCGTCAATCAAATAGTCTACATAAACATTCACAATATATACTATTTTCTTATTATTATTTTTTTATTTCATACTCTATGTTCCTTTTTATTTGTTTTTTTAGAGAGTAAAGTTTTTATCTGTTCTTTGTAAATTTCAAGTAAATATTAATGATTTAACTTTCTATATTATGCCTATATTAAATATTAATTTGTTTCTCTTTCATCTTTTTAATGAATTTAAAAAAGATAATATTGAGATTTTATATCTAATTTGATTAATTAGATAAAATATTAATAATTATATTTTTTAGTCTTTATATTTTCACTAAAAACGTTAATTAAAAAGAAAGGGAGAGAGTAGTGAATTCTGGATATTTGCAAGCCTTGTGTAGAAAGGGATTATATTACAATTAATATTTGTATTATTAGTTTCCCATAGTGGCGGCAAAATCCTTTGGTTGGAAAATAAAATAAAAAAAAAAATAAGAAAAGGGAAAAAAGGTTGTACTACGACTTCGTGTACTAAACATTGATATAAGAGATAAATGTATGGGCCGTTACCATAAAATGAAGAAAGGAAAAAAAATAAAAAGCTAATACTATCACATCATGAAGCATTAAACACTCAAATAATAATTAAATAAAGGAAATAAATGTGTGGGTCATTACCAAAAAAAATAAAAAAAAATGCTAAACATCATATAATGAGAGATAAATTGTGGTACGTTACCAAAAAGAATATATATATATATATATATATATATATATATACACACACACACACAAAATCATGTGACATGTATTAAACATATAAAATGAGTATACCATGGAGATAAATGTGTAGACCATTATCAAAAGAAATGAAGTGTTAATGACGCATTAAACACTTGTATAAGGATTGTATAAAATAAATAAATATTCAACCATCACCAACATAATAATTATATGAACGAAATAAATGTTGTTTTTGTCACACGATTAATTCATAAAAATATGTCATTTATCTCTTCGCTATTCTTTATTACATCGCGGTATTTAAAAAATTTCATAGTAAAGAGGTAAAAAAAAGTTAATAGATGAAAAACTTAACTTTTTTGTCAATTTTGTTTGTTGAGTTTTCTTAAAAAAAAAAAATTTTGGTGACCGTCAATATTTACAAATACAAATATTTTTTTCTTTTTTAAAATTCACAAAGAAAGTGTTACGTCATGTCATGACATGCGAGCTTTTCCTTGTAAATCCGATCGTAACTCGATTTCGAATTAATCGGGTCTAATAAGTACCAGATATCGGGAGGTGAACATTCAAAAAAAAAAACTACCAAAAAATTGAATTTGAATAAGATTATGAAAAGAATGATAAAATATAAAACTTTATTTGCAACCCAAAAAAAATTCAATAAAGAAAGAAGCAAAATAAATCATATATATGCAGTTGATTTTTAAGAACTGGGCAATAGAAAATCCAAAGACAATGCCAACTCTCCTGCCCATTTCCCCGCCAATAGCTTCCATTTTCCCAAATGGAAGAACCAGAAATCGTTCACCACCGGCGCACAATAGCACCGTCGCCGACACAAGAACAAAGAGACACCCAAAAATTACAGCCACCGCCAAAACTAAAGCCAAAACGCAACCCCAAGAAGATGACTACCACGCGACTCTCAAAGCCCTCAATTCTAAAGGCCGTACACCTCGAAAATCCCTCGGCCAGGTAATAAATTGTAGTATATGTAAGCTCAATTGGGAGCTTTTATCGAATAGTTGGTGGGTGTTTTTGTGATTATTGTGTTTATGCAGCATTATATGTTGAATTCTTCTATAAATGAGCAACTTGCTGCTGCGGCTGATGTGAAGGAAGGAGATTTAGTGCTTGAAATTGGACCTGGGACTGGTTCTCTAACAAATGTTCTTGTTGATTCTGGTGCAACTGTTATTGCCATCGAAAAGGTCTCATTTTTAGTTCTTTGATTTTTTTTTTTCCAATTGGGTTTTTGTTGAACAGTTTCTGCACAGTGAAAATTGCCTCTAGAACAAACTCTAATATTGTATTATGGGTCCGGGTGTGTTTTTTGTGGGATGTTTAGAATTATGTATATTGGATGCACACTTAATTCAATTATTATTCAAGTTTTGGGTTTTGAAGCTGGAGTATATGATACCTCTCATGTATTTGTTTGTTGACTCACTGAGATTTTATCCTGATTTCAGCATTCCTTTTATGGAACGTATCTTCTTTTAGCTCAATTTAGTTAATGATCACAATTCTTTTTTCATATCATATTGTTATTGTATGGTTATGAAGAATCCCATATACAGGGTGTATGCATTAACCATGAATGAGCTCATGCTACATCTACATCATGTTTCGAATTCTGTAAATTTGTTTTTGTTTTTCAATTATCATTTCTTATATATGACATACTTGTGGGTTCTGTATGACTTGTAGGATCCTTACATGGCTGAACTTGTGAGAGAACGGTTTGCGAGTGCAGACAAAGTAAAGGTATTTTTTTTTAAATCAATGTATGCACGAAACGTTTGATACGAATGCCTTTCGTTTTTATTAAAATATATTATGTAATGACTTTATAGTTGGACCTTACAAAGGCTGGTGCATATTTCTGAGACTTCTTATGGTTACTAAATATTTGTATGGACTTTGAACATGTATTGAAGTTAAAAGTGGTGGATCTTTAACTGTATCTAACATAGGATTCAATGTATTATGTTAACGGAGAAATTTGCTTAGTAAACTTAGCACTTAGCATTAATGTTTGAGACATCTTGTTCTTCTTTTAGCCCTTATTTGACAATATTTTGTCTTGCATGTTGCTCATCTACCTCAGTTAGAGGTGTACGCAGACATGTTAGGCAGGTTTTTGGACAAATATAAGTTGCTCGGTTTTCAGTTTCAGTTTTGGGAGAAATAGTCAATATAAATAAATATAATTAAGGACCAGCAAGAAGAATTAATATATGTATGTGTATATACTCACAATGCAAAGACAATTAAGCAGATGGAGAAGGAGAAGAACCTGCTTGGCGAGAAGTTTGCTTTCAATGTTGCAGCTGTGAAAGGAGCGTCTGGGCTGAACCGTCGACGAACTGGACAACTGTTATTGAACCTTGATACCACATTCATCAAAGAGAGATGGCCATCTCTAACACAGCGCCTTGGCTATGAACTGAAATGGATCACTAGCTTAGGCTTATTGAGCTTTATTCTCTAGCCCCGCCGCCATGTTATTTCCTTTCCTCCTAGAGAGAATCTCTTGTAATACTAGGTCTGTTTTGAATTTGATTCTAGAATCAAGACAAAATTAGAAAGACAAGATCATGAGATTCATGAGTCATGACTAGTATTTAATTGGCCATGAGATGCAGAGACACAGAGGGTCGGGGGGTGTGAGGGAGGGTGGGAGGGGTGGGTGGGGTGGGGGGAGGGTGGTAGGGGAGGTGAGTGGGGTGGGGGGAGGGAGGGGAAGACGAACTGTTTGCCCTAGGGAAAGCGGCTCTGAAGATAAAAATAAAACCCTAGGAACATTAGTGTGTGTGTGTGTATATATATGTGTGTGTGTTTGGATACGGTCAGTTTGGTTAAAAACCGAAAGTTTTTTTTTTTTTAATTTCCCAAACCACCCACCCACCAAACGTACTTGTTTTTTCCCTAATAAACAGAAATGAAATTAATTGCTTGTTAAACAGGCCGATTCGGCCCAGTCCAGTCATTTTCTTTTTGTACAGCACTAACCTTAGTATTGTATGTGGTAATTGATTCTTGCACCTGGTTTTGTTTTTTATTTATTACATCACATCATAGTGATTTGTACTGCTCTAAGGGATTTTATTGTCAAATAGAGCATAATGATATTTTGAGTTCTACCATCTTTTAATCAAATCCTGTAGGTTTTGCAAGAGGATTTTACAAGATGTCATGTTCGCTCCCATATGTTGTCATATTTGGAAAAAAGTTCATTGGATAAAAGCTCACGATATGCAAAGGCAAGACTTCTACCTCTCTGATTTCTATCTATTACTTCATCATCTTGAACATCCATGCAGCATTAGTAACAATGTAAACATTTAACATTTTAGAAGTCATATATGCATGTTCCCTCAATTAATTTTAATATTCACCTAAAAGTTTAAAATACGATACTTTGTAAGGATATTAAATTTATTAAATATAAAACACCTAGTCTCTATGCCACTTATGGATATAAGCATGCAAGAATTTTATGTGTACCCTTACATCAAGTAAATATTTTTGTAGTGTTCAGATAACAACTGACATTGTCACATCTTCCCAGAGTTAGATGGATGGAGTGCTATGCATCTGTGCTAAAGTATGGAACTTGTTTTATTAGTGTTTTAGAATTTTTTTACTTCATCATCATGAAATATGTTCGAAGGACCCCCACAGATACTCAGTGTCGACATTTTGCTACATCGTTTGTAGGATGCTCTGTAACTTCTGTTGCTAGCAAAATCTCATCATTTGTTAGTGTTAGTTCAACATATTTTCATCCCCATGGCTTATATTTTTCTTCCCCTTCTGTTTATGTATGCATGCTTATGGTAAATGATTCACCACTGATCTCTCTCTCTCTCTCTCTCTCGCTCTCTATCACATCTTCAAACATGCATATTTTGTGCATGCATATGCAGTAAAACACTTTATCACAAATAACTTGGTCTAAAGGTCATAAAGAAAACCTGCCTAGCTGCCTTCCTAGCAGCACTTTATGGGCCTTTGATGTTGTTTTTTGATGATGAAAGTTTCTATCTACACACATACACGCACATGCGCGCTCTTGTTTTTACACATCATTGGTTATCTTTGTTCCTGATTATCTGTAGTTCGTTCCCCCCCCCCCCTCTGCTGAGTGATAAAACATAAAACGTACATCTTATTGTGATCTCAAATTCTGCAAAGATCCCCGCCTCAAGTGAAGGTTCCTCTTTAATATTTATTTTTTTAGCAAGATGCATATAATAAGATAGCTAATTGAGTGATAATTTGCAGGTAGTCTCCAATCTACCATTCAATATAAGTACAGATGTAGTTAAACTTCTTCTTCCAATGGGCGATATTTTCTCAGAAGTTGTTCTCTTACTCCAGGTATGAGTTTCTGAACATCGTCGAATTTCTCTAGTCATATAATGATTCAAAAACTAATGTTATGTTTGGATTGAAGGAATAGAATAGAGAAGGGAATAGAATGGAGAATGATTCATTCCATTCATGACTGGAATGAGTCATTCCATGCCCTCCCTCTAGGAATACAATTCACAAATTTGGCATGAATGGGAATGGTTCATTCCATTCCAACGGAACAACCAAACACAATTTTGTTCATTCCATGTGAATAAGTCATTCCATTCCCACATTCATTTCTGTAATCCAAACGTAGTATAAGACTTAATTGGTCTCTACTGCTTGATCTGTTATTGCAATAATTTGAAGCTTGCTTAATCTCATTCTCTCCTACTTTTAATTTGTTCTTTCCCTGTTAATCAGTGATTTTATGTTTTTGACTATTTTAAGCTTCATCATAAGTGAAGATAATTGGACCAATGGATAGCCAGAAGATTCAGGTCTTTAATATAAACAATAGTTGTTAATCACATAATGTGATATTCTTATCAAGATTATTTACAAGATGAATGACCTAAACTTGTAGGGTTGTAGCACTTGAATAGTGATGATAGGCTTGCTTATATGTTTTGGACTACCACCTTATAATGGGTAATTTAATGGCGTATTCTTTTTCAGGAGGAAGCAGCTTTGCGCCTGGTGGATCCATCCTTGCGGACATCTGAATATCGACCTATAAATATTTTCATCAACTTTTATTCAGGTAACTTGCAATATTTTTCTGTGAGAAACGGGAAAATCGCTGTAGTTTATATCTCATTAATTATTAACTGCTATAGAAAGTATAGTGAAGGCATTTTCTTCTTCCCTCACCCCCACCCCAGGGCTGGAGTCCTAGTCTTTGAGGGTCTTGTCTTTTATATACTGTTATGTTTCATTGTAAACTAGTTTACTATGCAAGTCCTTTCTTCCGGGATATATTCTGCCCAATAATTGTTCTATCACTATGGAGTAATCAGAATAAAATGCTAGAATTTATGAAGCTAGCAAATTATCTTTTGCGTACTTTCTATGAGCAAAGATAAACAAGTATTTGTCAACAAGTTAGAAAAATACAAATGGTTGACAGCTTGATTGTACAGATGATTCTCCTTTGTTCTATATTTTTTCTTTTCTAATAATTAATTTCTTTCTGGGCTTTGAAATAAACGTCCAGGGAAAGTAAGCTTTTGGCAGCTAATAGATTAGACTCAATACTATGGGTTAAAGATATACTTCCATTGCATCTTAAATCACACGATCTGTGCAACTTGCAAGTCTTGACTCGAGCTTTTTTTTAAATTTTTTTTATTGTTATTATTATATTTTATTTTCATTGGGCAGATCCTTATCCTCTTAATATGACTTTCTAATATATACAGGCATTAATTTTTATTTTCTTTCTAGTGTCAAAGCTAGAAAGAGGTCATCTCTCACATTACTTGTCAAAACAAAACAAAAGACAATAATCTCACACATCTTTTCCTGAACTTATTTAACTTGGGTTTCTAATTATAATTTCTCCTCAGATCCTGAATACAAGCTTAATGTTCCGAGGACGAACTTTTTTCCCCAACCTAAAGTAAGTGGTTGGTTTATTCCTGTTAATGCTGATGTAATATTGTAGCTCTGCTAATTTCCCTAAATACACTGCAGCAGATAATAATTTACATGTTCCTTGTTGAAGTCTCATCTAATAAGTGGCAGTGGCAGTGGCCTTGGAACCATCCAACTATTGCCGTGAAAAACTTGTCATGATTATGTACCACAAACTTTTAGTCTCTATCTTCTCGTATGCATTAAACCTGCAGTCACTATTGACTAGATTCATAGTCTGTAGCAGGTCCAATTCTGTTGCTGGATACTTATTGATAACTCAATTTTCTTCATAGATTCTTATGTAGCTTAAACTTTTTCTATAAAGATTGAGCTGATCATTTGTTATACCCCTAGGTTGATGCAGCAGTAGTTGCGTTCAGGCTGAAGCAAGCTGTAGACTATCCTGTAGTTTCCTCTACAAAAAGCTTCTTCTCAATGGTTCTAACTAACTCAAAATGTCTATTTAACTATCCGTACCTTTATCTTAACCTTTTTGCTTACATGTGTTTTTCTCTAATGGGTTAAGGTCAATTCTGCATTTAACGGAAAGCGCAAAATGTTGCGAAAATCACTCCAGCACATATGCTCCTCCTCTGAGATTGAAGAAGCGCTTAGAAGCATCGATCTTCCACCTACAGTAAGTTTCAATTTCTAATTTCTATTCTCAGATTCCACATTCTCAAAAGACTACTACTACCTTTTTCTCTCTCTTCCCTAAGCCCTTGAATTTATGCACAGTCAAGGCCAGAAGAGTTGACAATAGAAGATTTTGTGAGGTTGCATAGTATGATTGTGAAAGAATAGCATTTTTGGCTTCACTGGAAGTGCAGATGCTTAAAGACCCTTCGGAATCCTACTGCCATATAGCTGGTTAAATTTAATAAGAGAAAGGAGCTCGACTTGGAACAACATAGCAATTTCATCTCCATAACCAGAAAGTATATCGCCAAGCTCATTTGTTGCGCGATGTCCTATTTTTGAGGCTCCAGCAGGAAATTTCTCAGCCAGAAAACAGTCAGGATTCAATCACCGTATATATCATCCTATCGCATCTACAGATTGTGCCAAGATATATTCTTAAATACCCCCCCAAACCCTTCCTTTCGCTGTCGCCTGTAATCTTGTAACAGTTTCAAATGCAGCAGCATTGTTGTACAACATAATGTTTATAATTATCACTCCTTGATGTGCGAATATCAAAACTTTCCTTATACAGTTGAAAGCATTGATGGGGAATGCAAATTGATGCAGTTATTTTCCTTGTGTAAAGAACCAAATTTGTTGTTACATAAAGTCTTCTTGAAAAATTGGATTAAATACATTTAAATTCAATCAAAAGACACAATCTTTATCTGAAATTTGCAATTTAAAACTTAATTTCTCTCCCATATGGACATTCATCAAATCAAACCCCTAAAATCAGCCAGCCAAATTGTGAGAGTAAAGAAAAATGGACTGAACAAGCTCAAATTTCACAAACAAAAATTGTATACAAAATGCCCATCTCATAATTCTAACCATAGATTTCCTTTAACCATGAAATTGATAAATAAGATCCAAAGCTCTCATCTTTGTCCCATAAGGATCAAACTCCACATTACCGTTATGCTCATAAACACGCTGCTCCGCCGCCGCAACCGCCGCCGGCGAAAGCGGTCGCTTCCGCCTCTTGTTCTGAATAAAACAATTCCTCATACGTTCCTCCACTCTTTCAATTGTATTTAGCTCCGCTTCCTCAACCTCTTCATCCCCATCACCCATTTCCATGGGTTCGCTTGACGGAGAATTTCCGGCAGCGGCGGCGGAGGGCGGCGGAGGAGGAGAGGGTTGAATTGGGGGTTGATTAGAGAGGAAAGAGGAGAGTTGGGTGTGAGTGAAATGAAGGGTAGAGTAGATTTGAAGAATTTGAGAAGGGTTTGTGGTGTTTGGGAGTTGTTTTGCCATTTGGGTTGCTTGTTCTAGAGCTGCTATTAGGTTTTGTATTGCTGGAGAATTCTCTGTCACCATCTCCATCTCCATTTTCTCTCTCTAAATCTCTATATATGTATATTTTCAATCTCTCTCTCTCTATATATATATATACACGTACTAGTTCTCTGCTCACTTCACAATCATAACCTGGTTTGGTTCTTGCTTAAATATGCTTATTCAATTTTTCTCTGGAAAAGTAGAAAGTATGAGTCGAGGTAAAAGTAAAACTATGTAGTTGATTTAAACACATTTTTTTTTTATAATGATAATGAGTATTTTAATTTAAAATTTATAGATTAAAATTATAAATTTTAATTCTCCATAATATTTGAATATGTCTTATGTAAATTTAAATATTTATAAAAACGACAAAAATAACATATTTATCCTCTAGTAAAGTAAAGAATAAAGCATATGTAAACACATGCCTATATTTGAAGTTGATGGAAAAATAGTAGTATTTCAAAATTTGGTTGACAAAATTTACTACTTTTTGCTTTACCATTTTTGTTTACAATAATATTTTTATCATTAAGCATTACATTTCATAAGGGAGGCCTTCACTCATAGGACTCTGAATTATTGGCAACCATATTCTTAAATAGTGTCACAAATTATAGGCTTTTCCAATATAATCTTGAACAAATGGACACTGTATTGAGGGAGGCCTCAACTCATAGGACTAGACTCTTTTTGTCCATCAAAGGTGGCTAGGGGGGCCAAGAAAAAGTGGACTCTCTCCATTAGTTGTAAAGTTGGATCCACATTTTGCCTCAACTCAACACTACACAACACTGTCAAAGTATTTGACATTTTCACAATTATTGAAGCATCTAACTTTATCTTCCCTTCTCAAACAAAGGGCACATAATCTGAGGCTACCAACAAGAAAAAGACAACAAAATCTGAAAAATCTTGCACCAAAATTTTTCAAGCAACAAAATTTACCACTGAAACAAATTAACATGTCAACTGGCCTATAATCAAACTCTATTTAACTGTTTGGTCAAGGCATTAACAATCTTCCTGCTTAGCAGCTGAGAATGCACTGCCATTAGTATTTTGGACAGAAGAAGTATTTTGCCAAACTAGGAAACGTTTATAGAAGCAGTGTTCTGAATTCTCTAGTCTCTCTCTCTCTCTCTATATATATATATATAGAAGCACTACTATATATACACACACACACACACACATCTTGTACAAAAAGTATATAAGATAGACAGTTTATCATTGAAACAAAAGAAGTATTATGACAAATGCAGAATAAGAAATGAGGAAATCAACTTGATATCATTGAAACACATCAACTGGCCTATTCAACTACTACTGATCACTGGATATCCAAGTAATCTCGGATTCAAACCCTAACAACAAAGACGATTTCACACAGCTAAACACCACATTACTGACTGCAGAAAAACAACTAAACTACAAAATTTTCACCTTCTTTTCTCTTGAGATATGATCTTGCAAGCTTTGAGGAGTACCAAAATGGATCGATCATCAACAGCCTTTTGAGTCTACTGAATAGCTAAGAATTATTGGATTCAAACACTAACAACAGCACCATCTCACACAGCTAATCACACATTACTGACTAAACCAGAAGCCCAAAAACAGCTAAACCAGAACCAAGAAAACCACAGTTTGAGGAGTACCAAAATGGATGTGATGATCGAATTACCAAACCGGGTTGACACTTTGTTTCACCACAACATTCTCAAAGTATTTCACAGTTCTTGAATCCTTGAAGAACTCATGCTGCAGAAGCTTCACCACATTAGGCCTCTTCTTTGGATCCATAGCCAAACACTCTGCCACCATCTTTCCAAAAGATTTCGAAAACGATGATTTCTTCTTCTTACTTTGCAAAGAAATATTCCTTTTCATAAAATTCATTACTTTCTTTCCTTTCTTTTTCTCTTCATCATCACCATCATATTCCCTCAGAAAAACTATTCCCTTCTTCTTCGATTTCCCTGGAAACGAAATATCAGGCATCTGCATCTTCTCCCTGATGAACTTCACCATTTTCTTTCCTTTCTTTTTCTCTCCATCAAAATTCAATTCCTCCCCTTTGTTTGGCAATCTGCGGTTCACCATTATTTCCTCAGCCAAATCCTCCAATTGCTCACGGCACTCAAACTTCAAGTTTCCATAAGCCAATTCCAATGCAGCAATGCCAATAAGCCAAATGTCAGATTTTTCAGAACAAAATTCAGGATCATGATCAGTCTCGTAAACCTCCGGTGCAGCGCCCCAACGACAAATCGAATTTATGCCCAATTCCCAAGAACTAGAGGCCTGATCATTGCCACTATTTAGCTCATATATTGAAGCTGCATATGCAAGTTTAATGGAACTACTTTTCTCATGAAAGAAAATATTCCCAGCACTGATTTTCTTGTGAACTTCTTGCATTTGATGAACACGATCCAGGCCGTAAAGGGTCTCCCGGAGAGCAACGGCGATGCAATTTTCCGGCAACCCATTGTTGAAAATCGGAGTAGAAGCCATTATATTCCGAAGGGATTGAACTTCATCAAGGGGCATTACAACACAGAGGCTGCCATTGTAGGAGAAATTCTTCTTGATTCTCAAGATGTTATCGTGATTACAGTGCTTATTTCTGAGAATTTCTTCAAGAAGATGGTCGTGTTCTTCTTCTTGATTTGCTTCGTGCACTATTTGGATGGCCACAGAGACATTTCTGAGCAGTGAATCTTGGTACAAAATGGCGGATGCCATGTCTTCTGGGTTATAGGATGCTTCGTAAACTGGGATCCCATTGGCTTTTCCGATGAGATTTGTCAATGTGTAACGATCATTGCCATTGTAGACCGTAATTGGCAATTCTTGATTAGCTCCGGCGGCGGCACCAGTTCCCTTTTCTCCGGCAGAGCCACTAATACTACTGGAAACTGGTTCTATTTCATCAGACATGGGGTTTGAACTAATTGTGGATTTTTGAGGATTTTGGGTAAATAGGTGTTCTGGGTTTTTGTTTTCTTGGAGAGAAAATCGGAAAAGAAATGTGATTGGGGTTTGAAGAATTTTATAGAACAGAGTAAGAGCTATCTGAACAGAGTAGAAGAGATAGAAAGAGATGGGGTTTGCTGAATTAATGGTGGTTTCTGGAGGAATTTTGGAGATGGGTTTTATGGGATTCGTTTTGTTGTAAAGAAAATTAGAAATGGAATATGATTATGATGAAAATGGTGAGAAAAAGTTATTGGGTTTGAAGAATTTTAATGAACAGAGTAAGAGATTTATGAACAGAGCAGTAGAGAGAAAGAGACGGGGTTTGGTGAATTAATGGCGGTTTCTTGAGGAATTTGGGAGATGGGTGTTATGAGTTTTGATTTTCTTCGATAGAAAATCAGAAATGGAAGATGTTGATGCTGTTGAAGGTGAGAAAATGTGATTGGGTTTGATGAGTTTTATAGAATAAACAGAGTAAGAGAGAGGGAGGGAGAGAAAAGGATCTTGACGGTTATAATCTCGGTGCCGCGTCAGTGGCAGTTAGTTATGACAGTTGGAGTCTTGATTTTGTTATCTTCACTCCACAGTGCACAAAGATTAATCTTGTTTTGGGCTAAGATGATGACATCTGTCTAAAAGTGGTGAAATTTTAGCAGTGTATATATTTTTCACATCAATTCTTGTTTTAGCATTTATGTGCTCAAATTCAAAGCTAATACTATTATACTAGCGTTTAGAAGCTAGACTAGAAGTTACAACTCTGTTTTCTTAATATATTATGACTTTTGGGCCTTCTTTCTAGGGTTGAAAAATTGCAATAGCCAATTTCAAAATTCAAAGTAAGATAGAAGAGGAAAAAGTTGTTCAAGTATTGGAGCAATATATCCACTTAAAATTAAATGCGCTCTGTATATCAACAATTGTAGTCCATTATAAACACAAATCCCATTTCATTTTAACCTCATAATAGAGTGCAAAACATGAGTAAAAGAGTCAGTATGGGGTACTCATTTGAGCTTGAGGAGAAGGGAATATTTGTTATTGAGTCAAATGAGATATTAAATTCCAATTAAAATTTTGTTGTTTTAATTAATTAATTAATTAATCAAGTCTGCTTCTTTTTTTCTTTTTTCTTTTTGGTTCACTCTTCAGTATCAGCCACCCTTCCTTCATGAAGCAAAATCTACAGATCTTTCATTTTCAGAGCATGACACCGAAAAGTTTGACCTGATAGCTGGGAATCAGCTGAAATGAAACCAATTTAGTCATTTTCATAAGTTATTTCAAAGAGACATTTTAAATCTTCACAGTAGTGCAAAGAAAATTTATGGATTTTTGGCATAAACACATATACAGACTTAAGAATCTCAAATAGTAGATATACAAGATATGCACAAACACATTTTGTCTAGGAGTTTAACATCCATAAATAATTATCAATTATGGACATGGCAGACGACCGGTAAGCACAACCACATAGATTGTAATGGCATATAACTTGAATGAGGCTAAAAGTGATAATCTTTGTGAATCATAGGAGATGCTAACAACCAAAATTTCACCATTTCTGAAAGAACCATACTTATGTGCAGTTAATTTATACAAGCCGGCTTTGGCTCACTATACTAAACACAAATCCACAAAACCAACCGCAAGAACCTGCATTTTGAGTGGCCCATAACTCACTAGTGACTGCAGAAAAACAACTATATCAGTACCTGTTAACGCCAAGATTTGCTTGCGCACTTCAGTCACTACAAAATGCGCTAATCCTGCACAATAACGAAACCTCACTCAAAGTTCCGGGTGGTTTTTCCACCGGGGGATAGCTCAGGCGAGAGAATTAGTACAGGCTATATCAAAGTTTTGATAACAATGGAGGTTTTTAGTTTAGTGTTTAGTTTTGCATTACATTTGAATCCGAGAGGGAAGCCTTGTATATATACCTCCTTATGTCATCATCACGCCTGGTCCCACTTGACAGAATAAAGCATATGTCTCCATCAACCAAATCATAATAAATGCTTCCATCAGAATATAAGTCAACCCAGTTAGAAAGTAGTTTCCTTAACTGAGTCACTTTATTCCAACTAAATCTCAAATGGGTTCGGGTCCTCCATACCGGGTCGGGTATCCCGAACCCATAACCCAACATTGCCCCCTACTCTTTAATTATAAAAAGAATTATAATAAAAGAGTAAGGAGAATAAGTATACCCTTAATCCCTGATCCAACCACACCCTTAACTTTGTAACCGCCTCAAATTATTACCCCCATTAACACCATAACGTCACGTGCCAATAAAAGGGGGCCCACCACATTTAATAAAATGGCGCCGTCTGTGGGAACCGTGCCGGATTCAAAGGGCCACTCTCAAATAGAGTTAAATCATCCCCAAATGCAACCGTCACTTTCAATTTGAATTTTTTCAAACCTGTCAAATCTCCTCTGCAACTTTCACTGCAATCCCCGTCTTACTCCAACTACTCGAATCCAACACCTCTCTTCTATTCATCAATGGCGACAAACGATGCCTCAAGCTCTTCCAACCCATCAAAAACTAGTGCCTCAGCCTCTACTGCTAACGAAATCATAGTTCCCATTATAGCGGTGACAACAGAAGCCACCACTGTCACAACCACTGCTATACCAACAGTCGTCGTCTCCGCCGCGCCGGTAGCCATTACTTCTGCCGCTGAAACCAGCTCCACCTCACTGGGACTCAGCACTTCATCCCAAGATCCCATCACTAGCTCTGATTTCCCTGGCAACCCCTTTCCTATTACTTCGCCCCGCACCGAAGCCGAACTTCAGAACATGAAGATGCTAGAGGAATATTCCTCGGAAAAAACTTTCTCCCACATAAATACCAGATCTTCCATTCAGACTAAAGATCTCGCAGCTATCCGGGAACTATACCAGATTCCTATATCCTACCAGATACGCACAGCCGACCTCAACGAGAGGATGTACCAGCGCCCCAATGGCTGGACCGCCGTATCTGTCCAAGCCCTAAAATATGGGCTCAGGTTCCCCCTCAATGCCTTTATGCTTACTTTTCTGAGCGTGGTCGGGGTCGGACTCGCCCAGCTAGTCCCAAATTCCTTCATCCACCTGGTATGCTTCATCGCCTACTGCCATGATTGCCAGGTCGAACCGACCCTGGACTTCTTCTTCGCGTTATTCACGGTCATCCGATCTCGCGAGGCAGGGTTTCGGCAGATCAGCAAACTGCCTGCCAAAGGGGCTCAGAAGCTGTCCTTGATGAAGACCCCCACAAGCAACAAAGGTTGGCATCCTCAGTGGTTTTATATCAAAGGGCCCGATACCAACCTGATATCAGATTGGATCGGCCTTAATAAAAATACCAACAACGTTGAAGCATTCCCAGCCGATCGCATGGACGAGTTCAAGCAGTTCATCAGCAAGATGCCCGACGAGGAGTGGGACTTCGAGCTCCTTGGCAACCATACCTGGTTGTATGACCACGGATGTAAGAACTAGATCCCGAACCTTAATTCTTAACTTTATTGCTTATCATCCCTTTTAACTCGAACTAACCCATAACATTCAACTTCTTACAGTAACTCTTATTAAGCTAACCGCCCCGACTGAAGTAGGCCGAACCGTCCCTCGGATCATCGAACCGAATTTCATCAATCCCGAAGGAATCCTAGGAGACGTGCCTCTAAACCAGGTGCCGATAGCGGCTCGCCCAATTTCAGCCATCCCAATGACCCAAGTCCTCAAGAAGAATACTTTAGAGATGAGCAGGTCGGAAAAAATGGCTCTGATGAAGAAAAAACAACTCAAGAAGAAGGTGCCACCGAAGCCAGTAAAGACTCCCGTGGCAATTCCCGATCCGGCTACCCTGGGAATCATCGACGAGGAAGAAACTGATGATGAAGTCCTAGAGCCTTTGACGAAGAGACCTCGTAAAGAGCCTTCGACCAGTTCGGCACCTCCAACTGCACCCACGCATCAGATCAAAATCCATCCAGGTGGAGGTAGGTCACCCGATCCCCGGACTACGACTCCTTCTTCCAGCAACCAATCCAAGCCCCGAACCCTTTGGCCCCAAAACCGCTCCGACCCCTTTCCCTATGATCTTCTCGAACGCTTCATTATGCCAGCCGATAACGAGCGATTCAGAAATCATAACCTAGACCAATTCCTTGAAGATTTCATCAGACTTCAATTCCAGGTAATTTTGTTTTCGTTATTGCTATAGACAGTTACTTCGCTCACTTACTTATTCCACCCAACTAACACACACTTTTTACAGTCTAGCTCTGTGTTCGCCCGATCTCTCCCATCCCTGCTTAAATTAACAGAGAGGAACAGGGAAATCGAAGCGGCAAACGAAGCCCTAAGAGATGATGTGCAGACTCTGAAGTCTGAGCTAGAGAAGGAAAGGGAACTTCACGCTGGCACCAAGGACGAACTCACCGAAGCCAGTCGTGAGAGTTATCAACTTCGGAATCGGGTCGAGATCCTTCAGGCGGAGATCGTGGAGAATGAGAAACAGATCGACCGACTCATGGAAGAGCGAGTCCTGTTGAAAGAAAACGACGCCGACCAGAAGGAGGCTATTACGGCCCTTGAAGAACAAATGGAGCAGACACACTCCAAAATGACCGACCTGATTCGCACCCTTAATGCATTGGAAGAAGAGCACGCCGAACTAAAGAACCAGGGGCCTTCCTTGACCAAAGAAGCCAAGCTCCGAATAATAGAGGAGTATAAGGCATCTCCTGAACTGGCCGATAAGGTCATCATGCAGTTCTCTGAAGGGTACCAAGGCCACAAAGAGAAGATCAAGGAGAAGATGACGGCCGCGGGGTTGGATACCTCTATCCTTGACTCTTCGGACGATGAAGAAGAGCTCAAAGAACTGTCTCCTCCGACCCAATAGGACTATTTTACTTGCTTTTTTCCTTTTCAAATGTAAATGGTACAACTTGTAACCCCGATGAACATTAATGAAATTATTTAAACATCTTTCGTCAATGCAATCCGATATCATTTCATTTCAATAGACATAAATATTTACACAATCGGTAAAAAGAAATGAATACGACTCACTGATAATATCTCCTAAGTCTCCCAGCATGCCATGTATTCTTAATATCCGAACCATCCATATTCCGAAGCCGGTAAGTTCCTGGCTTGGGTACTTCAATAACTTCATATGGTCCCTCCCAATTTGGCATAAGCTTGCCTGAATTTTGAGGAGTTGATGCTGCAGCCTCTCGAAGCACCAGATCACCAACTTCAAACCTTCTTATTCTCACCCCTTTGTTGTAGTGCTTGGCAGTCCTCCTTTGATAAGCCGCCAACTTTATTAAAGCTGACTCTCTAACCTCATCTAACAAATCCAGGTTGAGGCGAAGACCTTCGTCATTATACAACTCCTTAAATTGACTGACCCGAAGAGATGGGGATCCGATCTCAACAGGAACAAGGGCATCGGTCCCGTAAGCGAGACGAAAAGGCGAATCCCCTGTCGTCGTTCGGGTTGTTGTCCGATATGCCCATAACACACTAAGCAACTCTTCGGGCCATCTTCCTTTGGCTTCATCCAACCTCCTTTTAATTCCATTGAGAAGAGTTCTATTGGTGACTTCTACCTGGCCGTTTGACTGGGGATGAGCCACCGAAGTCTTCCTGTGCTGAATTCCCAAATCTGTGAGAAATTCTTCGAACTTTGCACCTACAAACTGCCTCCCATTATCCGATACTATCACCATTGGAATACCGAAGCGATATACAACAAATTCCTTGAGAAATTTAAGACATTCCTGCTCTGTAATCACTTTGAGAGGTTTGGCTTCTACCCACTTCGTCATATAGTCGATTGCCACAATAACAAAACTCACCTGCCCCTTGGCCTTTGGCAATGGTCCCAGAATATCAATCCCCCACACAGCAAACGGGACCGGTGATAAGACTGAGTACAACTCTTCGGGAGGTTGGTGAGGGATCGTTCCATTCAGCTGGCACTTAGGACACTTCTTAACATATTCTTTAGACTCTTGGAAGATGGTTGGCCAATAGTAACCCTGCCTCAGGATCTTGTACGCCAATGCCTTAGCGCCCATATGGTCCCCACATATACCCTCATGGACTTCCCGAAGTGCGTAATCCGCTTCGGAAGGGGTCAAACACTTCTGCAACGGTGAAGAAAACCCCCTTCGGTACAAGTCTCCATCGATTAAGATGAAGAACGAACTTCGATGTTTAACTTTCTTGGCTTCTAACCGATCCGAAGGGAGGACGCCATCCGCCAGATAGGAAATATATGGCGTGAGCCAACAGTCCATCCTTTCTATCGGGAGCACCTCTGTCCTTCGAATGCTTGAGTCCCCCAGGACCTCCAGGTAGACTGACCCACTAAAAGAAGCAGTTTCCGTTGTAGCCAATTTTGCCAAGGCATCGGCTACGGTGTTATCTTCCCGACCAACTCCTTGCACACTATATGATTCAAAATAATGTAGTCGGTTTTTAACAGCAGATAAGTATTTCGTCATCCGATCCCCACGAGCTTCATAATCTCCTACTATCTGCTTAACCACTAACTGGGAATCACTGAAGATGATTAAGTGCTTTACTTCCAAGCTCCTTGCCAACCGCAATCCGGCCAAAATGGCTTCATACTCTGCCTCATTATTGGTCGCCCTAAATTCAAAGCGAATGGCCTGTTGGACCTTAAATCCCTCCGGGCTAATCAAAATGACCCCTGCTCCACTAACATCCGAAGTCGAAGAGCCATCTACATACAAAGTCCACGACGCATGAGCTGCTTGATCGCCCGACACCGAACTCACTACCATTGCACCATCATCGGTATCGGGTTCGGTAAACGAGCACTCTACTATGAAGTCAGCTAACGCCTGACCCTTAATGGCAGTCCGAGGATGATAGTCTATGATAAACTGAGTCAACTCCATTGCCCAAGCAGAGAGGCGTCCCGACAAATCTGGCTTATTCATGATCTTTTTCAGCGGCTGATCAGTGTATACTACCACCAACCTCCCTTGGAAATAATGCCTTAGCTTCCTGCTTGCTATGACAAGTGCATAAGCGAATTTTTCCAAGTTGGGGTATCTGGTTTCGGCATCCCGAAGCACATGGCTAACATAGTAGACGGGGCACTGCCTGCCCCCTACTTCGCGAAGCAATACAGCTCCCACCGCCAATGAACTCGCCGCCAGATACAGGTATAGGGGTTCCGAAGGAATGGGCTTTACCAGAAGTGGAGCTGAGGAAAGATACCTCTTGATTCCTTGGAACGCGTCTTCACACTCTGATGTCCATTGGAAGGTCTTTTCATTCTTCGGCCCTTTCAAAGTGTTAAAGAAGGGTAGACACCGTTCCGCCGATTTTGACATGAACCTCCGAAGCGCAGCAATCCTACCAGTCAATCGCTGTACGTCTTTGAAAGATTGGGGAGACTTCATGTCTAAAATGGCACTGATCTTTTCCGGATTAGCTTCGATCCCCCTCTTGCTGAGCAAATACCCCAGAAATTTACCCGAACCAAGTCCAAAAGTACACTTGGTAGGGTTCAGCCGAAGCTTGTACTTTCTGATCGTCTCAAAGCAGTTTTCCAGATCATCCAAATGGTTCCGAACTCCCACGCTTTTGACGATCATGTCGTCCACGTATACCTCCATGCTTCGACCCAGTAACTTGGCGAACACATAGTTCATCATTCTCTGATATGTGGCTCCCGCATTTAGCAATCCGAACGTCATTTTCTTGTATGCGTATATTGCTCGATGCGTGATGAACGCCGTCTTCGGCATGTCCTTCTTGTCCATGGAGATTTGATGATATCCAGAGAAAGCGTCCATGAAGCTAAGCATGTCGAAACCTGATGTCGCATCAATCAACTGGTCGATGTGCGGAAGAGGGTAAAAATCCTTCGGACAAGCCTTATTCAGATCGGTATAATCTATGCAGACTCTCCATTTGCCATTCTGTTTCCGCACTAGCACCACATTTGCTAGCCACTCGGGGTAATCAATTTCATAAATGAAATCCGCCTTTAGCAGTTTGGCGATCTCATCGTCAATGATCTTTTGCCTATCAGGAGCGAAGATCCTCCTCTTCTGACGGATAGGCTTCCTAGAAGAGTCAATACACAGCTTATGAACCGCCACCGACTTATCGACCCCAGGCATGTCAGAAGGCTCCCATGCAAAAATGTCCGCATATACCCGAAGTAGCTCGATTAGGCTTGTTCGAAATGGCTCTATCAACCCTGCGCCTATCTTGATCAGTTTATCGCCCTTTCCAACAATCAATTCTACCTCCTCTGTCTCTTCAGCAGGCAACGCAAGGGGTTCGGAATTTCCCTCGGTGAACGGCTCGACTTCTATAGCCATTGTTTGTTTCTGCTTGCTGACCCCAACCGCCGAGGATATCAACGAATTCCGATAACACCTGCGTGCCATGTCTAGATCACCCTTTACCTCACCGACCCCCTCCGAAGTCGGGAACTTAATTTTGAAGTGACCTATGGAGGTAACAGCCTGAAGTGCAGCCAAAGTGGGTCTACCCAGAATGGCATTATAGGCCGAATCTACCTGGACCACAAAAAATCTGACTATGACTTCTACCTGCTTCGGTGCCGTACCAAAGATAACCGGCAGTTCCACGGTTCCGGACACCCGAACAGGATCATTGCTGAAGCCATACAACGGAGATTCCTGACCCACCTCCATCCTTGCTCCCCCCAGGTCTAGCCTATTGTATGCATGAGTAAACAATATGTCGACCGAAGATCCATTATCGATCATTATTCGCTTCATATCCATGGATCCGACCTGGGCTGTGATGGCCAGCGCCCCTTCATGGGGATCAATTGATTCCGAGGGGTAATCCTCCTCGGTAAATGATATTACCGTGTTGAGAAACGGTCGAACTCTAGCCGAAGGTCGTTCCGAAACCGATAACACGGCATCCATCAGGCCACTCCTCTTTCTCCCAACTTTCTTCCCGAACGTTCCTCCAGTGATGACATCAACACAATTTCGTGGAGGGTTCGGTGGAGGTGGTGCCTCGAGGCTTCTTTCTCGGTTTGACCCTCTTTGGCCTTCCGAACTGGAATTCTGCCGACCTACTACATACTGAACCAATTCACCATTTTGGATTTTCTTCTCAATTAAATCCTTCAGATTGTAACAATCCTCCGTACTATGACCAGATGTCTGATGATATTCACAATAACGATTAGGGTTGCCCCGGTGGGATCGGGTAGTGGTTGGACAGGGTTCAAACGAAGGCTGATTTCTGATCTCTTCCAGAATCCTCGTCCGATCTGTAGTGAGGGGGGTATACACCTTATTCACATTCTTCTTCGGGTAAGGTGGTTTGCCTCCTGTATTAACCCCACCTTGACCGCCTCCCGAGCTAGGTCCACCATAGAAATTGCCTCTTGGCTGGTTGCTAGGCCGAGGAATATGGTTCCTATCTTTCTGTTTCGTACTTTCTTCATTCCGATCTTGAGGATTTAAGCTTTTATAGGCTTCTTCTATGGTAATGAGTCCTTCAGCTCGACCATAGGTTTCAGCTAAATCCATTGGGGGGTTGAGAATGAGGTCTTTCCACAAATCTTTCGACTTCGTAACATCCAGACCCGTTGTGAAAAACCCAACTGCTTGTTGTACATTCAAACTGGTCACGGTACCAGCCAAGTCTCGAAATCTTTTCACATACTCACCCAAACTCTCACCCGATCTCTGTTTTACTTGGGTTAGAGCGGTGGTCAGCTTTCCTCTCTTCTTATTGCTCCCAAATCGCGCATGAAACTTATTACTTAGATCTTGCCACGACCCGATAGAGTTCGGGGGGAGAGACACCATCCATTCTCGAGCTGACAGCTTCAGAGTTGTGACGAACATGTGGCACTTAGCAGCATCCGGATGATCGTAATAATTCATCACTTGATTATACCCGTGAGTATGATCATAGGGATCACCAGTACCATCGTAAGAATCTAGGGGAGGCATTTTCTTGGTCTTGTCTGCTTTGACCTGCTCGATCTCCCTAGTGAAAGGTGAATTTGTTACGTTCGGCAACTCCCTGGCCTGAACTACCGCGGCTAGTTTTTCTTCTAACTCAGCCAATCGTTTAACAACGGGATCGGTTTCGCTTCTTCGGGGTGGCGACCGAGGCCTGCCACCCGAACCGGATCTCCCTCCTTCATTACTATTACCGTGTCGAGAACGGCTTATCCGCCTGTTCCGATCCGGAGTGTGGCTCCTGGGCCTGCTTCGGTCCTGTGAGCGGCTTCTGTGCCTTCTGCGATCAGGGGAGCGGCTCTGACGCCGGCTCATCAGGCGCAAAGGGCTTTGACGTCTGCTACGGATTGGGGAGCGACTATCTCGCCTGCTCTCATTCTCCGAGCGGTTATGTCGCCGGCTCCGAACCGGGGAGCGGCTCTGTCGCCTGCTCCGAACTGGGGAGCGGCTCTGACGCCTGCTCCGAACTGGGGAGCGGCTCTGACGCCTGCTCCGAACTGGGGAGCGGCTCTGACGCCTGCTCCGAACTGGGGAGCGGCTCTGACGCCTGCTCCGAACTGGTTCGGAACCATCCGAACGATTAGTCCTGGACTGGTTCCTGTCAGTGTTCTGTCGGCCAGGGGGTCGGCTTGATGAAACCTCCTCCTGTCCTTCCAGCCTGGCCAAATGTTCAGCTATTTCTCGCTGCTGTTGGCGTAAGGCCTCCATTACTTCCTGGTCTTTTGCCCTTCGTTGGGTCAGGATCCATTGCCGTTTATCTCCATGATCGGCATTACTGCCTGAATGAACAAGGGTTCGAGCTGGGTTGGTAGTCATATGAGCCGAAGGTTCTGGCGTCTGCTGGTTTGTGTGAAACAGACGACGACGAACCGGGGCAGATTGGACTTGCAAAGGCACCCTAGTCCGACCCCTTGGTCCCAACCTTTCCCTAGCCGACGACCTGAGTCGGTCAAGGACCGACCTACGAGTTGGTGTATGGGAATCAGCTGATCTTTCCCCTCCGTTATGGGCTGTATTCACCATATCTGTTCCCTAGCTTCAACAGTGACTGTTAACTAACACTAAATGCCCTCCTTCTAGCGCCAATGTTAACGCCAAGATTTGCTTGCGCACTTCAATCACTACAAAATGCGCTAATCCTGCACAATAACGAAACCTCACTCAAAGTTCCGGGTGGTTTTTCCACCGGGGGATAGCTCAGGCGAGAGAATTAGTACAGGCTATATCAAAGTTTTGATAACAATGGAGGTTTTTAGTTTAGTGTTTAGTTTTGCATTACATTTGAATCCGAGAGGGAAGCCTTGTATATATACCTCCTTATGTCATCATCACGCCTGGTCCCACTTGACAGAATAAAGCATATGTCTCCATCAACCAAATCATAATAAATGCTTCCATCAGAATATAAGTCAACCCAGTTAGAAAGTAGTTTCCTTAACTGAGTCACTTTATTCCAACTAAATCTCAAATGGGTTCGGGTCCTCCATACCGGGTCGGGTATCCCGAACCCATAACCCAACAGTACCTAATTCAACTTGCCTTACCAATCAAACCAGAAGATTTTCACCTTCCTTTTTCTTGGTTTCTGATCTTGAATGTATTGAAATTCTCTCATCAGTCACCAAACCAGTCCGATTTAACTACTACTGAAAATCAGACGTATTTAACTGCTACTGGATGAATTTCTAACTACTCACGGATGCAAACATGAGCAATGCGGTTTGACACAACTAATCACACTCAACCATACCACATTATTGACTGCAGAAAAACAACTAAACCTGAACCAAGAAAACCACAATTTTATCACTTCACATTAGGGTGCAAACTTAGCTTAGTTAAATAAAAGGTCAAAATGGGGTACTCATTTGAGAAGGGAATATTTATTGTTGACTGGAGCAGATTTTGAAGTCCTTGAGTTCAGAATTTATTTGATGCACAAGTAAACAACTGAACAAGGTTAATAATCCATAATATTCCATCCATCCATATTGTACTGAAATTCTATGGTTTGTAGAATAATCTCCATAAACAAACAATGAGGTAATATTTGTTTGCTAAACATTAATATTTCACTTTATATCTGTGGATTCTTTATATGGTTGGTAGAATCCTAACATGGCCGAACTTATGAGATATCAGATAAGTATTGAACTACAAGCATAACATAAGAATCACGCACAAAGTTTCTAATGGTGATGAATTAGAGTTTTTATTTGATAATCAAGCATAGTATCCATTCAGAGAACTTAAATCCTCAGTTGTTGGATCCTGCTTCAAGCTGTTTCATCAATCATATGGACATGTTCCATCGCGATAAGTTAACCAATTCCCGGACCTTGAACAGCACCCCCACTGTATAGGAGGAAGGATGTGGGAAGAAAAGAGTCTAAACCTTGATACTAATGCCATTTGAAATTTTGTTCTTTTAATTAAATAAGTGCACTCTTTGTGTTCCATAGTTTTACTCCTCAGTATCTCCTCTTCTCGAAAGGCTTGCTGTTTTCGCATAACCTGAATGAGGCTAAAAGTGATAACCTGAACCAAGTATGTATAGCCATACTTATGCTATGTGGATTTATACTTAAACAAGTTTTTCCCTTCTATCAAGCTTCCTATGTGTTACTATTGAATGTTTGAATCAATGCACTGTAAATTGAGCATCTCAACTATACCTCATTAGTGACTGCAGAAAAAAACAACTATACCAGAACCTATTGACTTGTCTTACCAATCAAACCACTAGTGGTTATCGGCATTTTACTTTCTAATTTGTTTCCCTTCTGCTGTTCCTGATCATATAGTTTAATCCTGCGATTGGAAATTAGGGAAAGATTGTGAACTACAGTTGATGGACAAACTTACAGAAGCATTTTGTTCTGAATTCTAGTCTATGCAGACTGTTCAACCAGAAAAATGAGTTTTTTTTTTTTCACATTTTTTTACTTCAACAAAAGTAGTCTAGTTTTTTTTTGTGTAGGGAACTGAAGAAAGAATGCTTTATGTCCTCAGGAGGCAAGATCAAATCAGAACAAAATAAAAAATATTGTACAAAAGAATTATAAGCAACCAAGTGTATCATTGAAACAAAAGAACTATGCCAAACAAATGCAGAATAAGGAATGTAGAAATCGACTTGATAACATTGAACAGACAATTTTTAATTTTTTTTCAATCTACCATCATCATCAACTTTCATATCCAAAACACCTCAACTGGTCTGTAATCAGACCTATTTAACTATTACTGAATGAATTCCTAAATACTACCGGATTCAAACATGAACAACAAAGCAATCTCCCATAGCTAATCACACTTGACTATGCCACATTACTGACTGAAGAAAAACACCTAAACCAGAACCATGAAAACCACAATTTTTTCACCATTCTTCTCTTAATTGACTTCTGATCTTGCAAGCTTTGAAACTCTGATGAATTACCAAACCGGAGCGATACTTTGTTTCATCACAACATTCTCAAAGTATTTCACAGATCTTGAATCCTTGAAGAACTTATGCTCCATAAGCTTCCACACATCAGGCCTCTTCTCTGGATCTCTAGCCAAACACTCAGCCACCATCTTTCCAAAAGATACCGAAAATGATTTCCCCTCCTTCTTAGTTTCATTCAAATCCACCCCTCTCCTTACTTTCTTTTTCTCTTCAGTCTCTTCACCATATTCCTTGAGTAAAAATACTCTCTCCTTCTTCGTTTTTTTCGGAAACACAAACTCAGGCATCTGCATCTTCTCCCTGATGAAATTCACCATTTTCTTTCCTTTCATTTTCCCTCCATCAAATTTCAGTTCCTCCCCTTTGTTTGGCAACCGGCGATCCACCCTTATCCTCTCAGCCAAAAACTCCAATTCCTCACGGCTATTAACTTTTAGACTTCCATAAGCCAATTCCAAAGCAAGAATCCCAATTAACCAAATGTCAGATTTAGCAGTGTATGATGCAGGATCATGATCAGTCTCATAAACCTCCGGCGCAGCGCCCCAACGAAAGATAGAATTTATGTCCAATGCTAAAGAAGAAGAGGCCTCATTAGCAAGATCATTATTCCTGTCATAAATGGAAGCTCCATAAGCAAGTTTAATGGAAGTTTTCTCATGAAAAAAGATATTCCCTGCACTGATTTTCTTGTGAACTTGGTTGGTTTCAAAAACTCGAGTTAGGCCGAAAAGGGTCTCCCGTAGAGCGACGATGATGCAGTTTTCCGGCAACCCTTTGTTGAAATTTGGAGTGGAAAGCATTATATTCCGGAGGGAGGTAACTTCATTGTGGGGCATTACAACACAGAGGTTGCCATTGTAGGTGAAATTCTGCTTGATTCTCAAGATGTTTTCGTGATTACAGTACTTGTTTTTCAGAATTTCTGCCACAAGATGGTCGTGTTGTTCTTCTTGATTTGCTTCGTGGACCATTTGGACGGCGAGAATGGTATCGTTGAGGGTACCGGCGGCGAAGATGGCGTAGTCTTCCGGTAAATAGTTGGCTTCGTAAACAGTGATGCCGTTGGCGACTCCGACTGGATATGTAAGTGTGTAGCGATCTTTGCCATTGATGAGAAGAACTGGTTCTTGGTTAGGTCCGGTGGCGGCGGCGCCGGTGCTTCCCTTTTCTGTGGCGGTGCTGGACTTTGCTGGACTGCTACTACTATTGAAAGCTGGCGGTTTTTCTTTAGACATGGAAACTAGCTGTATTTCTTTAGACATGGAAGCTAGCTTGAAACAGAGAGATGGGTATGAATTAATGGTGGGTTTTGAAGGAATTTGGTGAGATTGGTGATCTGGGTTTTTGTTTTCTTGGATAGAAATCAGAAAAGAGAGATGATTATGATGATGAAGATGAAAAATATGATTGAATTTGGGGATTTTTGAAGAAAAAACAGAGTAGAAGATAAAGAGATGGGATTTGATGGATTAATGGTGGTTTCTTGAGGAATTTGGGAGTTGGGTTTTAAGGGTTTTTGTTTTCTTGGAGAGAGAATCAGAAAAGAAAGACGATTACGATGATGAAAGTGAAAAAATGGGGTTGGGTTTGTGGAGTTTTATTGCAGAAACAGAGATATATATGAACAGAGTAGGAGAGAGAGAGGATCTTGACGGTTGTAATCTTGGCGGTGCCGAGTCAGTGGCAGTTATGACAGTTGGAATCTTGAAATTTGTTTATTCTTATTTCTCAGTGCACGAAGAAGAATATTGTTTTAAGCTTAGATGATGACATCTGTCCAAATTTAGTCTTATTCCATATATACAAATTTCAGAGCTTATAATTTTGTAGGCTAGCAGTATATATTTGGAATTTGGAATTTGGAATTTGGAATTTGGAATTTGGAAGCTAGAAGTTACAGTAGTGTTTCCTTTTATTACTAATATTTTCTTGGGTCTTGTTTTTTGGGTTGAAAAATTGCAATGGCCTAACTCAAAGTAAAATAGAAGAGGAAAAGGTTATTTTAAGTGACTATATACTTCAAAAGAATATCTATATTTCATTATAACTCTAATAAAATATTTCAGTTTTATACTTCTCAAATCGAGTTCACCTTTAGAAGTTTCATTTTTTTTACATTAAATAACCTAATCAATATCAATGATTATGGTTGCAACATAGATACTTGCTAGTATGAGATTTGATGTTTTATGCACACTTTTAAAGCTCAACTTTGCTTAGCATTTGTATATTTTTCTAAAGTTGAACTAGTGACTAGTGTCATTGCTTTAATAGGAGTGATGAACATATAACCTCGCAACATTGAGAAAATCTCTTAAGTTCGTTTTGTCCGGACTAGTTGTAGTCCTCCGAATGGGGACTATTTTTTTTATCTGATTGTCTAGTTCTGAATGACAAAACAAACATAATATTATTTTTTTAAAAAAATGAGATTAAAAGTCCAGTCTCATATTCTAAATCAGCAAACAAATATGCTCAAAAGGTTATGGATTATCTCATTAGCTCATATCTCATCAGAGGATCATGGTGAAAATCATGCTGGTCAGGCTCATCTTTTATATCGCCCAATTTAAAGGTATCAGGTTCAGGAATTATGCTACATTGGTGAACCATAAGACTTAACCATAAGTTTAGATTTTGGTCCTTCCAATTTAGTTGAAGTTAAACACCATTCGTTCAATGTAAATGATCACAAAGAGAAGGGGGTCCGGGAGGTAATTTAAGTAAGCAAGTATTTCTAATTTCTAGAGCACATAACAGAACTAGCTGGATTTTATGCAGTCACCCATTGGCATCATAGACAAGGGAGACTAGAGACTTCCACCATTTTCACCCCCAAAACCAAAGTAAATGTCTGAGTAGTTGGGATTTGGATTCCATGGAGTTAACATTTGGTAAATTTATGAAGTTGCATTTATATAGCATGAAGTTGCATCTTATCATCGGCCATTTCTTTTTTTATCAACTCTCATCAAAGGCCAATAAGATGTAACTTTCGTGCTATATAAATGTAACTTTTTTCTATATCAACGCCACCAATTATTAACTTCACTAAATCTCGATCCAATTAGTTGAAATGAGAAAGATATTAAATTTGTTGGGACTTCTGCCCTAGAGGAAGAATAATGAGGGTATGTAGGAGCTTCCATACTGTTCTTCATGTGACCAGGAGAGGAAAAATTCCAACCAAGTTGTTAATAGTTTTTGCTGTTATTAGTATCATTATTCAAGGACTTCATTTTACAACTATATATGGATGATCCCCTTTCCCACTTAGCTAGCAAAGTTTTGTTGGTGCAATTAGGCCACGGCAATTTTCCACACTAAAAACAAGACCACACCCCACCCCCACCCCTCCAAAAAAAAAAACACTATAAACAGCATTGCTACTTTAATGGCCAATTATTTAAATTGGTCTACCAAAAGGCATTCAATTGTCACAACTAAACAAAACACCCCTCCCCCCCAAAAAAATAAATAAATAAATAAATAAATACTACTAATAAAAGAATTAGTTAAGTTCTAGCTTCTAAATGCAATGTAGTAGTAGTACATTATAAGCTCTGAATTGAATTTTATATATTTATATATAAGCTGAAATAAGAATTGAAAATTTGGACAGATGTCATCATCTAAGCCTTAAACAAGATTCTTCTTGGTGCACTGGTGAATAAGAATAAACAATTCCAAGACTCCAACTGTCATAACTGCCACTGACCCATCTCTCTCTCTTTCTTTCTGTTACTGTAACCGCCAAGATTATAACCGTCAACTTCCTTCTCCCTCTCCTACTCTGTTTATACATTTCTTACTCTGTGTATTCTATAAAACTCCTCAAATCCCATCACATTTTCTCACCTTCTTCATCATCATCATAATCATCTTCCATTTCTGATTTTCTCTCCAAGAAAATCAAAACCCATCTCCCAAATCCCTCAAGAAACCACTCACCAAACCCCATTTCGTACTCTGTTTCTGCAATAAAACCCAACCCCATTTTCTCACCTTCATCATCATCATCTTCCATTTCTGTTTTTTCTCTGCAAGAAAACAAAAACCCATCTCCCAAATTCCTCAAGAAACCACCATTAATCCATCAAATTCCATCTCTTTATCATACTCTGTTTACATATCTCTTTACTCTGTTTTTTCTCTAAAATTTCCAATAAACCCATGTCCGGAGAAATCCAACCAGCTTCCAGCAGTAGCAGCAGCAGCCCCGCCAGAGAAAGGGCCCGCCGCACCACCACCGAAAGAGGGAGCACCAGTGGCTCCGCCCCCGTCACCACCGAAAGAGGCAGCACCAGTGGCTCCGCCCCCGTCGGCACAGAAGTACCCTTTGTGGTCTACAATGACAAAGACTGTTACAAAGCCTTAAGACCCATCGGAACCACCGCCACCGGCGTCACCGTTTACCAATCCACCTTTTTCCCAGAGGACTCCTCCATTTTCGAAGCCGGCAGCCTCCACGACGCCTTTGTAGCCATTCAAGTAGTCCATGAAAGTAATCAACGACTACAAGACTATCTTCTTGTAGATATTCTAAAAAATAGGCACTGTAATCACTGGAACATTTTGCCAATCAAGCACAATTTCGTCAACGAAGGGAATCTCTGTGCTGTAATGCCCCTCAATGAAATCACTTCCCTCAGAAATGTAATGCGTAAGAACTCCACTTTCAACGGTGGGTTGCCGGAAAACTGCATCGCTATCGCTCTCCGGGAGACCCTTTACGGCCTATCTCGAATTCATAACATGCAACAAGTTCACAAGAAAATCAGTGCAGGAAATATCTTTTTTCATTTGGAAACTAGTTCCATTAAACTTTCTTATGGAGCTTCCATGTATGACAGATATGATGATCTCGCTGCTAATGAGGCCTCTTCTTCTTCAGCATTGAACTTAAGTTCTATCTGTGAGTGGGCTGCTGCGCCGGAGGTCTATGAGAGTGGCCATCATTATGCATCACACATCGTTAAATCGGACATTTGGCTCATTGGGATTGTTGCTTTGGAGTTGGCTTATGGAGGGGTGAGAGTTAGGACCCGTGGGGAATTGGAGAGTTTGGCTGAGGGGATAAGGTTTAATCGCCGGTTGCCGAATAAAGGGGAGGAATTGAATTTTGATGGAGAGAGAAAGACCGGGAAAAAAGTGATGAATTTCATCAGGGAAAAGATGCCTCAGATTAGCTTTGAGCTTCCGAGGAAACCCCGGAACCAATTTATGATCAAGGAATATAGTGAAGAGGATGAAAAGAAAAAGAAAGGGAAAAAAGTGATGAATTTTATCAAAGGGAAAATGCCTGATGTTGCAGGGAAAGGAAAGGAAGTGATGGGTCTGATTAAAGAGAAAATTCCTGGGAAAAGTAAGAAGAAGGAGAAATCGTTTTCGAAATCTTTTGGGAAGATGGTGGCTGAGTGTCTGGCTAGAAATCCAAAGAAGAGGCCTAGTGTGATGAAGCTTCTGAAGCATAAGTTCTTCAAGAATTCTAGGACTGTGGAATACTTTCAGAATACTGCCATGATGAAAGACGAATTTATAACCAACTGGAATCGTTGAATGCAGAGAAAAGAAGGTGGAATTTTTTTTTGGGGGGGGGGGGGTGTTTGGTACTGGTTTAGTAGTAGTTGTTTTTTTTTTTTTTTTTGCATTCAGTAATGTGGTTTAGTTGGTGTCATTAGCTGTGTGAAATCGCATTGGTTTTTTGGTGTACGATTCAGTTTGGTAATTCGTCAGAGAGTTTCAAAGCATATCAGGAGAAAAGAAGGTGAACAAATTGTGGGTGGGTTTCTTCTGGTTCAGTTGTTTTCTGCAGTCAGTTGAGTGTGACTAGCTGTGTGAGATTGCGTTTTTTGTTCATGTTTGGATCCGGATGCTGTTAGATATTCACTCAGTTGTAGTTATATAGGTCTGAGTAAAGGCCAGTTGATGTGTTTTGGATATCAAGATTGATGATGATAGTAGAATGAAAAAAAAGAAAAAGAAATTGTCAGTTCAATGATGATCAATAATGTCTACTTGACTTCTGCATTTTGTCATAGTTCTTTTGTTTCAGTGGTGGACTTTGTTTTTCTTATAGTTTCGATCTCTTCTTTTTAAGTCTGTGGTTTTCGCTTTTTTCAGTTGTTGGCATAGGATTTGATCTTATGGTTGCATGGACAATATGCACCAGACTAGAATTCAGAACACTGCTATGTTTGGATTGAAAGAATGAAGTTGGGAATGGAATGACTCATTTCTACGGAATTTAAAAAATTATGTTTGGTTGCTCCATTGGAATGGAATCAACCATTCACGTTCCTCCAAAATTTATGAATTTTATTCGTCGAGAGTATGGAATTACTCATTCCAACAAGTCATGAATGGAATGAATCATTACCCTCTCCATTCCATTCCTTCAATCCAAACGTAGCATTAGTTCATAATCTTTCCTCAGTTGCCAAACTTAAGAGACTATGGTTAGCTGTAGCAAAGGGAAACAAATTAAAATAGTAAATGGGGATAACCACTTGTGGTCTGTCCTAAATCCCACTTATCCAAATGTGAGCCTAAAACCTAAATGATAGAATTTCAAAGAATGGAATATCAAAGTCGAGAGAAAAGAAGGCGAAAAAATTCTGGTTTTCTTGGTAAGACAAGTTGAATAAGTTCTGGTACAGTTGATTGTGATTACTGTGAAATCGCGTTGTTGCTAATGTTTGAATCCAAGAGTAGTTAGATATTCAGTAATAGTTGAATAGGTTTTACTTTTAGGCCAGTTGATGTTTATGGATCTGCAGGTTTACTGCAGATTCTGCATTATTTTTAGGATCAGTTCATTATACATACCTGTGGGTTCTGTATAATTTTAAGGATCCTTATACAGCTGAACTTGTAAGAGAAGTATTAGGATATAAGCATAAAATAGGAATCACCAAGGAAACTGCCATCTGTTTCAACAGAACTGCCATCTTAAGAATTTTCACAGCAGTAGAAATAAAAGTAATGGATTTTCGGCTAGTATAAACATGTACAAACAACAGACTTGAGTTGAGCATATCAAATTGCTGTGTGATTAGCTGTGTGAGATGCATTTTAGCTGTTTTCTCTTGAGATTCTTTTTATCAGATATGTTCAGTTTCACAAAAATTAGAAAGATTAAATGCACTTTTATCTGTCAAAATTAGAATACCTGAAATGCATTTGATTGAATAAAACAAAATCAAACTGAAAACCAAACTTGAAACAAACAATATTGGTGGGCAGACCGACATAAATACTACCACCACCAATACAAACAAGATTAAATCAACTTCATGTGCAATAAATATGAATCTCTTTACAACCTTAACAGGACTACGAGGATTTTATAACACCTAAACTGGTAGTACTCTGCCAGATTTTCCCTTCAAAGTCTGTACAGAATAGTAACCTGCAATTTTTAGCAGCTCGATTCCCTATAAATTTTATCTTGCGACTGTAATTTCCAGCAGGTAAACTCGTAAACTGCATGTCTGAAAGTATTAAGAAAGAAGTGAAGGCAACTATTGCCCCCCCGAAAAATCCATCTCAACAGCTTCAGTTATGATCTTGCTTCTGCAACTCCCGAATGATTAATTTCCAGATTTTCTGAAGCCACTTCGATATTCCCTTGATTACTTCCGTTGCCTTCAGACCGCTCAGCAACCGGTAGCAGCCACTGCTGAGAATACTCGGTCAGAATCTCGGGAGTATGGATTGTTGGAGCCACTTCAAGCATTGCTGGCCTTACATATTTCATTTTGAAGGGATCTTCTACTGAAAGACGACAAACTGGGCAAGTAGACTGTTTCCTTAGCCATACATCAATGCACGAGACATGAAAACTGTGTCCACATTTTGGCATTATTCTCAATACTTCTTTCTCTTGGTACTCCCCTAAGCATATTGTGCACCTAAATTTGCAAGGATGGAATATCAATACCCAATATAAGATAAGAGTTTATTTACCAAAAAAATTATGAACTTCTGCAGTGGGTAATGCATCATGATCTAGATCAACTTCCATATAAAACGACACAAGTCATGTACCACAAAGATCCAAATACAAAATTTTCAAGTTTTCAGTTGTTGTATGGTGGAGGTACAACAGAACTGAATGGGTACATATTAATTCAACATTGACTTCAGCTCAAAAATTAGGAAATCCTAAAAAAACACAAGAAAATCAACTTGAAATTGCGATCATGTTAACATTTTTTTCTTTCCTTTTCCTTTTCTGATAATGAAAGTGGGGCAGGAGAATAGCAGCCAATGTCTATTTAACATAAATCTTATCTCAAAATTTAAGAAATCTTTAACCATATTGAAGGTGATTCGAGTAAAAGATTTACAAGATTTGATGTCTAACTGTGGGTCCAACAGGATCGAAACTTCCACCTGATGTAAGGAAACTATACATAAACAACTAGAAGATGCTATGTTTATTGAGTAACAAAACAAGGCGGAAAAACTCACTGTGCATCTTCCAGAGAGCTGAAAGCCTCGCGGGTGAACCTCATAGTGGGGATGGCAGCAACGACACCTGGTTGAAGGCCAGTAATCCGATGATGCTCTGGCTGCCAGCAAGGAGAGAAAAATTGATCAAAAGTCCAAATGCAGCAATGGATGAAATAACTTCAGCAGAAATTAAAATGAAAAGGCAGTTCTTATCATGAAGCTGAAGCCACTAGATAAACATAGATAGGAAGGACTTGTCAGAACATATGGATGTGAAGGTAATTGTGTCCAAGAGAATAAGTCCTCCATTCATATTGCATTTCACAGTATACTAGCCCCTTCTATAGGCACGGATGCTGCCATTGTTAGTTCATATTGAAAGAAGTTTGTAAACAACTCGGGAGTAGTTCAAGCTGAACCCACTCCATTGAATGGAAAGGGCCAGGGAGGCTTTGGTATCTGGGTGTCTGTATGTCACACACTTGTTTATATAAATGTACAAACTACAAACAAAACTGTGGGGGAAAGCAAGAACTTGAAAGAGTATCCTTTTAGTATACTGTTTGAACGAACACAAATCAGGAATATAGGTTATGTCAACCTTGATATAATAATTTCTAGCTTCCCTTTACTTGGTACTTCTCTCTGCATTTTTGTTCTATATATCGAGATACTTTTAAGATGATTCGATCTATCTAAGCATATCTTTTTGTCCAGGTTCTAGGGTGCGGAGGTAAGCATCATATCAAGTACCATAATTTCTATACATTTTCATTGCTGATTCCCAACAAAATTCACTTCACAGTTCGCAGTATAAGAACTAAAGCGAACATGTGGCTAAGGCTAATAGTCTGCCCTTTGTTAAGGAGTGACAAGCAAATGTCATTTCATGCAGTCTTATCAAATGATCTAGTGTCATCTTATCCATTTCATCTCTATTTCTTTTCTTTTTTCATCAGAGAAATAAGTTTTCAGCAAAAGAATGATCCATGCCTCTAATGCTTTTCTTATTAAGCAAGAGATAAAGATACCTTTCAAGGAACTAAACAACCCGCTGCCCACTCCAGCATTTTTGCCGAAGATTTACTATTTTATTAAGTTTCACATTTACATCTACATTTTTCTGTCTCTGACTCTCTACCAACATAATGATTCATATTCATAGATAGGTGAAAGCAAAAGAATGCATTTTTGAGCTGCACACTAACATTATTGAGTGAAAAAAAAGTTACTAGATTAAAATCTTAAGCAGGCACGACAGCAGAGATATAAAAAATGTACTCTAACAACTATTGCATAAAAAAGAACTCAATACATAGGGATCAAATTACCTGCTCAAGATCAAGCCTTGAATCAAGCTCAAACATTGGGCGCGACTCAAGCCGGCGCATCCTCCCACAAATCAGTCTAGCACATATAAACACAATAAAAGTAGCACTCATCGCAAACCCAATAACTGTAGTAATCAAATTCATACCTGAGCCTAACATCTATAATTCCCACTAAATCAACAATTAAGTTCTTCCACAATGTAAATGAAGAGTTAAAATTACTAAAGCCAGAGCAAAAGATAAAATGGGAATTTTCTAATTCAGGATTGTGAAAACATAATTACAGAACCAACAACCCAATTAAAGAAGAAGATTGCGAACAGAGACATATATGGATCCCAGATTATAATTCACCAAGATAGGTCAATGATGGGTTATGAAAAACAAGGGAACCTAAAATAAAGAAGAGCAGGGAAACCAAAATTAACAAATGCCCATAAGTTAACACGCACAAAAAATATTACCAACACTACTAACAGATCTCAAATTCAAATTAAACAAGATAGGTCAATGATGGGTTATGAAAAATAAAGGATCCCAAATCCAAGAAATCAACTAAAAACAATAAAAAGGTAAAAATCAAGAATTTTTAAGAAATGGGATTCAAGTACCCATCATAAAAACAAAGAATTCAAGTCAAATCAATTATCCCAGAAAAACCCACAAGCTCAAGAACAGAAATAACTATTAACAAAGGAACAAGACAACAAGAAACACTCTGATTAAGGAGGATTCACCTAATAAAGCAAGATTTTGAAAGAAGGTTTTAGAAGGGCAATCACAAAACAAGTACCCCATAAGGAATCGTCATCCCTTTGGGTGGACTCAAAGTTAAGAGGGCCATAGATCAATTCAATGGTGTGGATTAGAAGAGAGAGAGAGAGAGGAGAGAATAGACTTCGATTTCTTGGCTTGTCACTTTGGAATTGCATTCAGTGGGTCCATTTTTGTGGGACCCAGCCAAAAATTCATATTTTGCGGCTAAAGAGAGAAAATTTATGCAGTGAAAAGGGTGGATTCTGTTTTTATAAGATTCTTGATATGAATGAGTGAGAGAATCTACTGATGCTTTCTTCTTCTCTCTTTTTTTCTTTTTTCTTTTTTAATTCTTTGTTCATGTTTTTTACTACTTTTGGATAAGGCCTAGACTTTGAGTCGCTCATTTACTCGTTTAGTGCCTACCCTTTTGTTTTCTGTTGTTTATGACGGGTATACTTTAGGCAAAGCCAATACGACATCGTTTGATTTTCTTTCGGCTTTCAAGCAAAAATGAAGGGAGAAGAAAAGAAACATTAAAGCAAATTTGGTGGGAAAATAATATGACTTCCATAGGAAATAGATGTTAAGGATAAACTTGATCAAGAAATTTCTAAATTCAGATCGAAAGTGATAACTTAGTATAAGTTCTCAAAAAAATTTCAAAAAATGTCTAGCTTTTGATTGTCCTAAAAGTATTATATATATATATATATATATATATATATATATATATATACACATAACGGATCTTAAGCATATCTCCTTAAATGACATACCAAGTATATCCCTTTTAGCGACGGACCGGGCGACGGTTTGGTCCGTCGCCATAGGTCCGGTCCGTCGCTATAGACAACTTTTAGCGACGGACTGGACCTATGACGACAGACCAAATCGTCGCTCGGTCCGTAGCTAAATGGGGTATACTTGGTATGTCATTTAAGAGGGTATGCTTAAGATCCGGACTATATATATATATATGTGTGTTTAAGAAAGTTAAAAACATTTGATACACATTCTAATCTCTCTTTTTTTTGTTCTTTCGTGTGTTGGATTTGTTCATTGAGTGCAAGTAGACTTCACTTTAGAAAAACAAATTGTAGGATGATTACTTTATTAGTGCACTAGATGATTCCCAAATTTCGTAATTGGCAATACTAGAATACGCTTGATGATCCTTATAAGATGAAAATCTAAAACTATAGTTTCGCTTGACATTTTAACCTTTTTGTGCAAGTGTTAATTTCTTAAAATGTGTTTAAATATAATTTTTATTAAAACGGAGATAGAAGAACAAATATTACAAACTAAAAATTCTTATCTATTAACGGCATAAAAAGGATTCAATTATATGATTAATAATATATGTCAAAATTTGTGTCGATTATGTCACATAATGACATAATCTGTATGTATTCATAAATATTTATAAGTTAAGAGACAGTTTCTTCCCTTGTTGAGGCGGCATATTAGTTGGCACATCTATTTTCTATGGATGTATCATTTTCCACACAAAAGTGGCACGTTGAAATAAGACTTTTCTTTGAGGAAACACAAAAGAATTATACTTTGATGAAGTTATTAAAATACAAACCAAAATGGAGGATTAGAGCCCAAGCCGGCCAAAATTTAAAGTCCGTCATCTTAGACGTGGGGGTACAAATAAGTGGACCTATCTCTCACAATCCATACAATTTCTCACTCGAATCATAAAATCCACTAATATTGTACTATTCATTCATATTTTTTGCGTTATTCTCCTTTTGAAATCTTTTTTCATATTTTGAATCATAAAGATTAAAAGCTAAAAGCCATTGTTTCTTTTGAAATCTTTTTTCATATTTTGAATCATAAAGATTAAAAGCTAAAAGCCATTGTTGGTACTCGAAAATGGTCATTGCCATGAAGGTCTCGGATGCATAGCCAACTAGACAATTTGAATATTTGACCAACTGATTATGGCCCCACCTGCACACATGGAAAGGGCTAATTGAACTTATGGATTATCCCCTGAATGGTACGATAGACTTCTATCATCGTGGTAAGACCATGAAACCTGAGGCTGGGGCTCCATATATCCCCAAGACACGGGTCTATGAGGCACTCCCATGAATGATGAAATGGCTGAACATGAACCCAAGATACAGATCTATGGGTTGAATATGGCCCTATGGGTGATGGAATCCAGGACAAGAAGCTTGCATTAGGGAAACATTAAACTTTGGACAATATACTCTGACTATGAATATATGGAACCACACATGAATGCGGCAAGCCCATCCTAGGGAAAGGGACACGATCAAAGGACCTCTTTGTCATCCTTTATAGATCCGGTTAAAAGTCCATTCATAAAGAAGTTATTGGTTCTTTAGTGGTTCTTGAGGATGTAGGGGTATATCCTTGTTATAACCCAAGTGACAATCCGGCTAAGGATGGATAGTAATGGGCTGGCTTGGTGACTTGCTACGAAGGGAAGGGTGACTTTGGGCTCGGTTTTGGTTTCTCTTGGGGCAACCTACCTTCTCCAAGGAAGGAGGTAGGGAGCATCCCCGGGAAAACCTGTGCGGCTCAATCTCATCCTAAGGGCTTATGAATGGAGAGCAAGTTCCAGACATGTAAGATATATAGGCACACCTGGAGAGTACCAAGGGGAGAAGGGCAGATGGATTTATGCTTACGTATGAAAAGATAGGTGTTGTCTTTTCCTAAACCAAGAAAGAGTAATATCCAAATTTGTCCCTTCAACCTATATACCTGGGGGCTTACTAGGAAAGAAAATATTTTGAAAGAAGATATTAATAGATATCTATTGAATAGTAATATATTGTGTAAATTTCATGAGGGACCAAGCCTAAGAAAAGACCCACCCTAAGGGAGAGATTGGAACCATGGGGAAAGACACATATCCTAAATAGTATGTGGGAATTATACTAAAGGGAGAGAGATAAGGAAAAGGGGATACAGAGGAACAAGAGAAGAGAGAGAAGATGAATGATAAAAAAAAGATAATAGGAGGAAAACACATGTTGTTCATTAACCCAACAAAAGAAAGAAACTTCAACCTTGAACCCCATGAGCAATCTATATATGAAAGAAAAAAGAGAGTTAAAGAAGATATGGAGGACAACCTTGAGAAAACCACTTTATACTAACCACGACAACTTGTCGATCTCCGGGACTCTTCTTCCCTAAGATTCTTGATGTTACTCCAGGTATTACTATGCTTTCCATCGTGCTCTTGGGATCAGTTACTTCCTAGTTGAGCAACCAATCAGCAAGTCCACCTAATGAGTACTATTATTTCTGGATAGATCGATGTCCTCCTCATAAGTATTCTATTTCTTCTTTACTATTGTCTTTAATACCCACATCCTAGGTGACACTTTGTATAAACTGATTGCCCTCAAAATGACGCTATGTATAAATTGATTGCCCTCAAAAACAACCCAACACCCATGTATTACTTCTCTATTACATTCATGATAAATATTTGCACATAGACTATGTTTATTTACAATTATGATAAATAAGATTGAATTATTTGCACTAGTTAAGTATTTATAATTAAATTTTTAATTTTTTTTATCTTTGAATTAGTTGTATGATGACAATCTCATGAATTGATTTTCTACTTTTAAGATCATTTGATATCTCAAAAGGGTGTACTATTCTACTATTAATTAATCTCAGTTTCCTACTTCTAGTCCCTCATAAATAACTATAGAAATAAAGAAATAATTTACAGAATTGTAATGTTGGGATCAGGCTAATTAATCCAAGTATAAAAAAGTACTTATAATCACTTAACTAGTATAAATAAATTAAAATAATTCAACCTCATACAACATAAACCTCCATAGTAAGCATGCATATTATATATAGCCCGTATGGCAGATACTTGCATTAGGGCGAAGTTTTTTCGTAATGAAAATCCTTCTGCCAAATTTGATCCATGTTTAGTCAATAATTTGATCCATTTTCAATTACAACAAATAGCATGTCATATGAATGTCTATTGAAGGTGGAATATTCTTATTACCTAATTAATTATCACCGTGTGATATAATAATTGTATGATGAAACTCATGTTTCGCATGGAATAATAATAAAACACTTAGAAATCCCAAATTTATAAAACCAAAATTAATCAATGAGTAAAAGTTTCTTTATTGCTGTAATGCATGCATGGTTCTTGCTAAAATTATAAAACGACTAAAAAGATTCTTATATTTTGGCAAAACCCTAACATTCTATCACAATTGCTCCAAATGCATAACGATACCTAGTTATACATAACCTCCGATCTTCTTCTTCAGTATCATTGCTGTAGTTAGGTAGGGTATAGGTGCAACTCACCACGTCCCTGGTTGGATCATGCATAGGCTTGCAACCATCACGCTTCAACACATCATACCGACGCTTTAAATCGCAAGCATCCAGCGAAATTCCTCTATGATGACTCGGTACTATGTTATTATTATTATTAACCCCTAAAAACATCTTCTTCTTCCCCTCATACAACTCATCGTCATAATAATATTTTGGATCCTCATTATGATAATAACTGTTTCCCCAAAACCACATAAATTCAGCTGGAAGCACTGTCTTGACGTTTGGCAATTCATTCATCTTATAAGCCTCTTTCCAAGATAACAACGCTTCAAATGAACAGTAATATTTCGTCGATACAAACCTCATTCTCCTACTCGCTTCTTCCTCGCTGCCGTCGATAATTGTAGCTAGGGTTTTGATGTACCCATTAATAATCTCATCTATATGATCTCTACTACCCTCCTCCTTATAATCAAGTGGCTCCATCACAACATGCCAATACTCTAATTCGCTGATTTTGGGGAAAAACCCTCTCATGTTTGGTGGGCACACCGTATTGTGCTTTGGAATTCCTTCTATGTTATAATTACCCTCGAGTAACATCTTTTTGTGCTCCTCGTAATACTCATCAGAATATGCGAATTCTCCCTTCTCATCAAATGCCTCACCGAACATAAGCGAACGGGATTTAGTTATATGGTCGTAATCGGGAATTACCGTCTTAACGTTGGCCAATTTACTCATCTTGTAGGCTTGTCTTTCAGAAATATCGGCTGAAAATGCGTAGTAATACTTGGTTGAGACTGTGATCATCTTCCACGAGGCATGTTCTTCATCACATCCTACGACCGAAATTAGGGTTTTAATGTAACTGTCAATGATCTCGTCTTTCGTTGGATCACCCTCGGGTGGCTCTATCACAATATGCCAATCATTCACATAGTCATTCTCACTAGGGTCATCATCATCATCATCATCATCATCACCATCATCATCATCATCATCATCATCATCATCATCATCATCATCATCATCATCATCATCATACGGTGGTGGTGGTACTGGTTGTGCTTCTTCGCCTCCGTTCATAGATGATAGGTGGCGGACGAGGCTGACGGGACGAATGGACGGGCTTGATGATGAATTTTTGGTAGATAAGAACGTGGTCGTAGTATTCAGGCGTGATGCAAACCCACCGCGGATGGGGGGTGGTGCCACCGTGGGGAATGAGTGGTGGAGGAGGTTAGCGGCGGCGCTGACGAGAGGGAAAGGGCGGAAGTGAAGGCAGTGGAGGAGGAAGGGAGAGAAAGAAGATAGAGAAGGGCAGGAATGGGAAAATATGGAAGAAAGGGTAGGCGCCATTTTTCTAGGGTTTTTTTCTCTGCATGCGAAATCCCAATGGAGTGAGGTGAGAGTAATTTGGGACAAATATTTATATTGAGATAATTGTTTTGCAAGTGAATTATACCAATTACTCAAAAATTATAATTTGCATAATACACATTTAAGCATAAATTTTTATAATTAAAAACAGAAATCTGAATACCCAAAGAAAATTAAAAACTAACTATTTTTTTTTGTCGTTGTTAATTTTTTATATATATACCTAAAATAAATTTAACATATAAAAATCGTAATAATATTTACTCAAAAATTCAATTAATAGTTTACATACATACATATATATATATATATGTATACACACACACACACCAAAAGTTAAAATATCAATATATTAAATTTACTACATAATTAAAAACACAAATTTGATTTTCACAAATATGGGTTCAACATGTGTGGTTTGTTAACATTTTTAGTCAAAATTGTTATCAAACGTTCCTGATGAAAACCAAAGTTACTGTATTAAGAAGTGAATGCCATCTGACATTTTCGCTCAGATTAACTTATGCATGTGCTGATATGTCTTTGTTTTGAGACATTTGAGGTCAATTTACAAAATTTTGTTTTGAGATATTTTATTTTGATTTATTTTTTTCTTAAAATATTTTACAGTATTACCTTTGTTTCATAAAAAAAAGTCCTATTTAATTTTTTTGAGATCAATTTACAAAATTTTAAAATTAAGAATTTAGTACATAAATTTGTGAATATTATAAATTATTTAGAAAGTATAAGTAATTATTAAATTAATTATTTTTAAAACTTAAATAAATTCATAATAATTTGAATATTAAAATTTTGCAAACTGATTCCAAAAATATTGAACGGAAATTGTTACGGAAGCTGCGGAACAAAGGACTGCTAATTTGGAATCGGGAAATACATTTGTTTTTCCCTTTCTTCTAAATATTAGCTAAGTGCCTACGGTTTTGACAGGATTTTTTGATCTGAGGTGCGAAGAGAAAGATCCTTTTTTATGATTTTCACTTATTGATCCCAGCCCAAAAAAGTTATCGATCAAAGCCCTATTGATGAATATTAATGAAAGAAAGGGTTTATGAGCTCTAGTCCTATAAACCCACACCTTCATAAAGTAGATCGTTCAACACCTGCGAAACAAACTCATTTTTGACCTATTGATCCTAGTATCATAGATGACTAAACAGTCGTCCCCTAATTACTAGACCGACCTGCTATAACAATTCCATTAACACCTAACGAAAATATGGCAAACAAATAAAGTAATTCTATATTTGGATTTGACAATATCATACCATAATCAAAAAGTACAACGACCCAAGCGACCAGACTTAACATAAGTGTAGCCACTGGAGTCATTCTAAAAAAAAAAAAATTAGCACTAATTAGTGAAAAAGGTTCTTTTAGAATCAATTTTAAACCATTTGTTAGAGGTTAATTGTAACAATCCAAATGATCGATAAACAGGATTTGCATTATTGAAAACTTTAAACTTATTTTTCTATAAATTGTAATGTCAATTAAACACTTGCAACAAAAAGTAATTTTCTTTATTTTTTTTTTCTTTCCTTTGCATTACTTTTTTTTGAAAATCATTTTCCTATGTCTTTGACATCCAAACAGATTGTGTTTCTTAGAACTCTAATTGATCATCTTTAATTACAACAAATAGCATGGCATAGGCATATCTCTATGTAAGGTGATAAAAAGAACAATGAGAAAGGTGGTGCAACCAACCACCATGATATTGAGAACATTAATTCATATTCTTATTACCTAATTATCACTTTATAATATAGTAATTTTATAATAAAATCGATCGTGTTTCGTGCGGGATTCTCCTCTTTCTATTCTATTTATTAGCTTCTTCCTTCATGGGAGGACTTGCCTTTGCCCTTACCCTATGAATAAGGAATGACCCGAAGCCTCCCTCTTGGTAATGAAAAATAGATCCGTGGACCTGACTCATTAAATCATAACTATATCCATTATTTTAATATTAAAATTTAATAAAGATAAAATTAGAACAAGTTACTTACTTGAGTCGGATAAAATGAAACTTTCACGTCCGATTTAAAGAACCCCTTCACTCTCAATACATACCCATTTTTGGTAAGAACATGAGACCTTCTATTGCCTAGCAAGTCTAAAGGAGTCTAGCCTAAAGACTAGATTCCAGAAGTGACCTTTTTGGATGATGGCAATGAAATGAAAGTTGGATTTTTGGGCAGTTGAGACTCCGTCCCTTCTTTTGTAAAGCCGAGTCCTAATATTGATTACATCAAACATAATTTTAGAGGCTCTTACTAGATAGGGCATATCTCATCTACGTTCTTAACAACCCGTCTTTATTTCAGTAGAGATTTTCAGTGGCATGTTTCAGTCCTCTTCCCCATGCCTAATCATAGCTAACTAGTTTTTTTATACCAAGCCCACAAGCTTGAGTTTTCAACCAAGACTCATTGTTGCGCTAACTCGCTAGCACTAGTGCACTAATTTATGAATATAATATTAAATTTTATATGATTAATACTACTTATTCAACAAATTCGATTGACCTAACTCCTGCTTAGCAATGAGGTCGTTGAGAAAAGACACCTAAAAATCCCATATCAATAAAACCAAAATTTACATGTGAATTAAAGGAGCAATTAATAATAAGTATTACTTAATCAATGAAAATATATTGTAAATGAGACGAATAGCTATGATGAACCATGATCAATGATTGAGCTCTAGAGAAAAAATATGATATTTTGACGTTGAATGCAAAAACTTCTGATTGTAAAAACCAAGTTTCCTCTAATAAATCCATTCCAACTCAGAAAACAAACTTTAGATCAATCACATAATCCACAGGACCTTCTTCTGTGCAGAAAATATTGTCCCCATCTACTTCTTTAACATCAATCACATAATTTTTTCCATTAACAGTTAAGATCTTCGTAGAATTAACGGTATACTTTTATAAGGTTGAAATAAAAGTAATAATACTTTTCTTTGAGGAGCCACAAAAGAATTATCATTATCATTATTAATTAAAACACGAACCAAAATGGAGAATTTGAGCCCAAGCCGGCCAAATTATAAAGGCCGTCATCTTAGAGTTGGGGGTACATATATTAAAGTGGACATATTTCTCACTTCGATCATAAATCCACTAATATTGTACTATTCATCTTGACACCCAACCTGTTCATCTTGTTTTCATTCTTCTTCCTTCTTTTTAATCTTGGTTGATATTTTGAATCATAAAGCTTAAAAGCTAAAACCCATGTATAATTTCTCTATTATATGATTATATATATTCTAATAAATATTTACACATATATTATGTTTATTTACATTATGTTATACAAGTTTGAACTATTTATACTAGTTAAGTACTTGTAACTATTTTTCTATCCTTAAGCTAGTTATATGATCTCATGAACTAGCTAGTTTTCCACATTTAAGGTCATTTAATAGTTAACAAGATTGATAGCTCATGCAGGGTAGTTTGTGAAAAGCCGTTAACACATTTTTAACGGACCAAGGGAGTTAAAGATGGGAGTTTAAAGTTTAGTATGATGGCGTTATTTGTATATTAGATATTCATTTGTTTTTTTCCTCTAATCACGTAAGAGACGTAGAGGCTAAAAAACAAAAGATAATAACTTTAAGTACTGGATACATTCATGTCAACAGCTGAGAAGAGCACTAACAAAATTCTATAGTTCTATGCATGATGTTGAAGTAATCATGAGTCAAAAAAAAAATCAAACAATGAGAAACAGATTATGAAGAAGGTAATGCATTGGAAAATGAATAAGCATTCAAGAATCTCAAAGAACTTGGAATCAAAAAAGCTACATGAGAACTTGTACTCGTGAAAGAAATATGTACTACGTGAAAATATCAGTCAACTTAAAATAGAAGAGGAGAAGTTAAAATACGTCAAATTAAACAACTTGAATTAAGATTCAACAACTGTCCCCCATCGACATACTTGTCATGCACCAAGATTGAACTTTTTCAAAAATTAAAAAATTAAAAAAAAATCATATATCCATATGTTTCCATCTTGATAATTGTCTAAGAAAATACAATCAAAAATTATTATATTAATAAACATTCTGGGCATTATGAAATACTAAAGTATATATACATTTTATTTTTTTTGACATTTTATCAAATATGTAATGTGCACTTTTTTAAATCGCCAACTCAAAGTCAAATTGGACCAACAAAGAAAACGATTTAGGGAGAGAATTAAAAGTATTGGCATACAAACAAATATGGGTCTCATTCCTTGCTTGAATATAGGCCAAATTCAGAATGGGATAAATCATATTGCAAACCATATATTTAAAATAACAGCACTCGCCTTTGGCTTATCCCCTCCTAACTACAAATCGATTATGTTCAGTTTCTGAAAGAGACTTATAGAGTGTTGGACTTCTGGCCTTATACTTTCATGGCTCTATCTTGCACACCTAGTTGCTGCAAAACTGGAAAATAAAAATTTAATAACAGATGTTAAATATTCCGTTCCATTTTGAAACTATAATATGAATTTCCACCTATCAATAAATATTTTACACATTTTTATTGATACTACATGAGTTTTAATTTATATACATATATATATATATATATATATATATATATATTACATAACATTATTCATACTTTTAGTTTTGACTATTAGCAGGTTTAACACACATGAATATTACTCATTTCGTCTCACATAAACTTTTTGCGTATATTATGAAAGAAGATAAATTGATAAAATTGTCTATATTTAAATTATCATTTAATTGCATAATTGTATGCACGTGACTAGTGATACTTCATAAATATATATAGAAAATAGAAATATGACAATTAATATTGAGGGTATTATAAATAAATTATTGTAAAAAATTAAATTATTTAAAATAAATAGACATTTAATTTAAGACTATTTAAAATAATAATATAAATTTTTATCTCGGAACGGAAGGAGTATTACTTTTGAATTTTTTTGAAATTTGAATTGTTGATTATTAACTTTAGGTTGGTAGGTGTTAATCTTCTATATCTATCTACTATATCTATCTATATGAAAAAATAAAAAGGAGTGGTTGATTTTGATTAAGGTTGTAATTAATTAAATAAAGAAAATTATAAGACTTACAAAACTATTTATATAATTTCTTCAAATAATGTACGTCTAATAATTGGGCAACTGTCAATCACTCAAACTTTTTAAAAAGCATGCAATCCGTGTCCCACTTCACACGTGGCACTAACCTCCCATGTCAGTTCCTCGGAAAATGTAGAAAAAAATTTGAAATGAAAAACGCTTTCAAATTTCAACCAGTTCTAACGGTCGGATCTACAGTTATATCCCCAATAATCACCGTCCGATGTACTACATTATCTTGCTCGATATTTAAGATTCATGTCCGAACATTGATCCCCAGTTTTCTGTCTCTAAAATAACACACACTTCCTACCTCTCTCTCTCTCTCTCAATTATCAGTGCAAATTTTATATACGCAGGGAGAGAGAATCTAGGCGACAGAATAGCAGAGCTCTGACATTTCCTTCTAAGAGAGAGATTTGAATAAAGATTTGATTTTTGAATGCAATAGTTCTCTGTCTTCATCTGGTAAAGCTCAATTATGTTTCACTGGGTAAGTTTTTGAAAAAAAAGAAATAGCTTCTTCTTAGATTAGCTCAAGATTCTTTTTTTGAATGTTTAAAAAAAATAAGTTTTCGACCGTTTGATGTCTTTTTTCCCATTTAGGAAGCAAAACATACCTCTACTTATCAAAAGCTGTCTGCTTTGAGGTGAATAGAGTGTGGATTTTAATTTGAAGGTGTCAATTTTTTTTTGGGATTTTCTTATTCTTAGAAGGTAATTCTTGGTTGCAATTAGAATTACAAAAAGGAGAAATTTCTGGGTAGTGGGTACCTTTGTTTGGTTGAAGTATTTCTGGGTTTTTCTTTTTAGAGATATTGAGTGATTTGAAGATCAAGCTATTGGGGGTTGCTGGATTTTGAGACAAGGGATAAATATCTTCTTTCTGAGTCATAAAGGTAGAGTGTTGAATCTCTTTCCCCTTTTATCTTTGTTGTTGCTAGTTTTCTTTTAAGATCCTTACAAAAAGTGTTTTTTTTGTTTTTTTATAAGTAAAAAATAGGAGCTTGTAAGTTGTGTATGTTTTGTGTTGGTGGTAGTTGGTGATTGACATACTTACTATATTTATTTTTTGATTGCAGAAGTAGTGGAGTAAATTGGGTGGCTTTGAAAGATCAAGACTTGTAAATGATAGCCAGAAAGAAAGCACTTTGAGGTAATGGAAGTATATTTTTATTTGGTGGATCAAAATTTTTTTTTTTCTGGGTTTTGCTCGAATTTCAAGATTGTAAATACACTCTACATATACAAGTGTAGATAGAGACTCCTATCGTCTCTTCAAAGTAAAGTCTCTTTCTTTGTCTGTGGGGTGCTACCAGCTCTATATGTTAACATCTATAGGGTAATATATCCAGAATTTAACCAGTCTGTGACCTTTAGAAACCTAAGCCCTTTGATCTGATCAATTATCTTGTTATATGACCCTATGATTCCATAGTTGGAAAGTAAAGTGTGAGATTACAAAATTGCCCTTTACATTTTGTGTATACTTATGGGAATGACTACATTGATTGGACATGTAAGCTATGGTTAGCCACTGAAAGTTGCTTCTTTCATTTTCATAAGCTGTTTTCTTTCTTGAATATTCAATATTCATATGCATTTGATGGTCACTAGACAGAGCTTTTGAGTAGACTCGTGGGGCTTTTAGGTTAGTAATTGCTTGTCGGTTCATGATTTCAGTAAATGAGAACTATGCGATAATACCAATATCTCTAAGCTACTCATCTTGGGCCTCTTCTTAATTCATTTGATTATTTGTTAAACTTTCTTAATGTGCATAATTTAATAGTAGTTGATTGCAACTGCTCCACAACTTTGAATTTTCTAAGTTAAAAAATGATAACTTTATTATCAATCTAATCTGGGTCACCTCCTTTTGACGGCTTGGTTTCTCTAGATTGTACTCTAATTTTTCTGAGAGCCAATTTGATCCATACGCAATTCCTTTTATTTGTAAAAATCATATCTTTTTACAAAATATATTGAATTCCTCTCATCTGGTTCATTGTTCTAAAGGCTGAGTTTCAAATTTCAGTTTTCTCCCAGTTTGATTCGGTTTAAAAGTCATGGTAGAAGATGGTGGAAATGATGCTGTGGTCAATAACCAGTCCGCCGAAGGGTGGTTATTACGTGCCCAAGAGAATGTTCCGGTCGCACTTGAGAAGGCAAGGGAGGTTAAGGGGTTTCCCAGTAGGTGGAAAGTCATAATTTCTAAATTGGAGCTGATCCCATCACGCTTATCAGATTTGTCGAGCCACCCTTGTTTCTCAAAGAATGCACTGTGTAAGGAACAATTACAGGCTGTTTCAAAGACACTGAGTGAAGCAATTGAATTGGCAGAGATGTGTGTGAAAGAGAAATACGAGGGGAAGCTTCGGATGCAGAGTGATCTTGACTCCTTATCAGGGAAGTTGGATTTGAATTTGAGAGATTGTGGGCTTCTGATCAAAACGGGGGTGCTTGGCGAGGTGACCTTGCCTTTGGCAGTCACGAGTTCTACAACAGAACCTGAGGCGGCAACACATTTCAGTATAAGGGAGTTGCTTGCCCGGCTTCAGATTGGTCACTTAGAGGCAAAACATAAAGCTCTTGATAGCCTTGTTGAGATCATGCAAGAGGACGAAAAGAACGTTTTGGCTGTTCTTGGACGGAGCAATATTGCTGCTTTAGTCCAGTTGCTCACTGCCACTTCTCCGCGGATCAGGGAGAAGACTGTCACGATAATCTGTTCTCTTGCGGAATCTGGTAGTTGTGAGAATTGGCTTGTGTCAGAAGGTGTTCTTCCACCTCTAATAAGACTTGTTGAGTCTGGTAGTGCAGTAGGTAAAGAGAAAGCTACAATCTCTCTTCAAAGATTGTCGATGTCAGCAGAAACAGCTCGTTCAATTGTTGGGCATGGTGGAGTCCGGCCTCTGATTGAAATCTGCCGGATCGGTGATTCTGTTTCACAGGCTGCAGCTGCTTGTACTTTGAAAAATATATCTACTGTTCCAGAAGTGCGGCAAACTCTTGCTGAAGAAGGAATTATAAAAGTTATGATCAATCTCCTTGATTGTGGAATTCTATTGGGATCAAAAGAATATGCAGCTGAATGCTTGCAGAATCTCACCTCAAGCAATGATAATCTTCGAAAGTGTGTTATTTCAGAAGGTGGAATACGAAGTCTGTTGGCTTACCTGGACGGTCCCTTGCCCCAAGAATCTGCCGTTGGGGCAGTGAGGAATTTGGTTGGCTCAGTTTCTGTGGATGTTTTGGTCTCACTTGGCCTCCTTCCAAGATTGGTTCATGTTCTAACGTCCGGATCATTGGGCGCACAGCAAGCTGCTGCCTCGGCAATTTGTCGAATTTGCAGCTGTGCAGAAATGAAGAAAATGGTGGGTGAGGCTGGATGCATTCCTCTGCTTGTTAAGATGCTGGAAGCTAAAGCAAATACTGGTAGAGAGGTAGCAGCACAAGCAATTTCAAGTTTGATGACTATTTCGCAGAATTGCCGAGAAGTTAAACGGAATGGGAAAAGTGTGCCAAATTTGGTGCAATTGCTTGACCCAAGTCCCCAGAACACTGCTAAGAAGTATGCAGTTACCTGTCTTGCTGCACTCTCCTCAAGCAAAAAGTGTAAGAAGTTGATGATTTCATATGGCGCCATTGGGTATCTCAAGAAGCTTACTGAGATGGAAATCCCAGGTGCAAAGAAGCTTCTTGCGCGATTGGAAAGAGGGAAATTAAGAAGTTTGTTCAGCAGAAAGTAGGGAAATAAGAATTGTCATTGTATAATGAAGTATATTCTATAATCGTATGATCTAGTTTCATTGTCTATATGAAACAACTAGTTTATGACATAAATTTTAAGATATGCCTAAGCTTGCAAGTCTTATCAGCCATGTTTTTATTATTTTCCCAATACATAAATTGCAAGTATTCCCATATTATATCATCATTTTGTTGGTCTGTAGATTAATTTTGCCCCTTGTGTTGCCTTGAACCTTTGATTAGCACTATTTCTCTTTTATAAATGTCTTTGACTTGGGTTGGAGCAAACGGTTTGCATACTTTCCATGTTCTTCTTTTGACGATGTTTTGTTCTTCTTTCCAAATGTAGTCCTTGAGTTGGTATACGAACAATTTATTTCAAAATGCAACCTATTTAATCATAGGTGTTTTTTAAAATTTAAACGCAATGTATTAAAATTGGTGCGGTGCATTTGAATCTCTAAATAATACTGTTAATATGTGTGTTAATTTCTGTTAAAGGATTGTCAAAGATTTCTTTTGTTATTTTATGCCTGCGCCATGAAATTTGGAAAAAGTAAGAATAAGACGTGGTTTGTTCAACAGAATTTTCAGCACTTGGAACGTCTCCAGCCCCCACTAGTATGGTTGGTAATATTGCACTTTCAATGATCCTTTAGTACCGATACATATAAAATATATATTGGGTGGAAATTAAATATATCATGTGACATTTTTTTTTTTGGCGGGGGGGGGGGGGGGGTGGGGGGGGGGGGGGGGGGGGGGGGGCGGTTTGCAGATTCTAGTACTTTTGAACTTTAGTGTGGGAGTTGGTTTTGGGCATACATCACTATCCATTGTTCATCTAATTATCTAAAAAAACCAAAAATCTAATTATTTATGATAAATAATGCTATGCTATGATATCATACCATATTAAAGTATTATTTAGCCATATAAGAGCATATAAATTGATTTAGTTAGATTTATTATTAAAGAATTATTACAGGTCTCAATTGATTCAATAGTTGAGTTATTAGAATTATTGTGTCATTAGTCTAGGGTTTATCTTTTTTAATCATAAGTACTATTCAGGTTCGTTATCGATTTGATATCAGTGAGAATATAAAAATAAAAGAATTAATTAAGTATCAGATCGACCAAAGGGAAGAAAAAAGTTAATCTAAGGTCTTGAGCTTGATGGTGAATGGTGTGATGATCCAGAAAGAATTAAGAATGGAATTTTCTGTCATTTCTCAAAATTGTTCTAGAAAGGTGGAGTAGGAGAATTATGTATGGATAATTTAAAATTTTCAATGTTACAGCAAGTCACGTCACAGTTTTTAGAGCAAGATTTTTCTAGTGCTGAAGTTAAAAAAGTTATTGATCAATGTGAAGGATCCAAGGCACCTAAGCCTGATGGATTCAATTTTAATTTTATAAAGAAAGCTTGGTGTTTTATGGAGAAAGATGTTATGGAGTGGTTGCATCAGTTTCATCAGAACAAAAGAATTACCAAAGGTCTTAATTCATCTTTTGTAGTGTTAATACCCAAAAAAAAATTGTTGAAAGTGTGCATGATCTTAGACCGATAAGTTTGATTAGTTCCATGTACAAGATTTTGTCAAAGGTACTTATTTTAAGACTAAGGAAAGTTATGCCTGAAATTATTGATCAAAGTCAATCAGCTTTTATTGGGGGTAGACAACTTATAGATGGAGCTTTAATGGTGAATGAAATAATAGATTATATAAAGGAAAGAAGAGGCAGAAAGAGTTTTGTATTAAAATTGAATTTTGAGAAGGCTTATGACAATGTGGAATGGAGTTTTCAGCTGTCCATTATGAGAAGGATGAGGTTTGGTGAAAAAATTATTTGATAGATTCTTGAATGTTTACAATCCGCTAGGGTCTCCATTATTGTTAACGGATCACCAACAACAGAGATTGTTATGGAAAAAGATTTAAAAACAGAGGGATCCCTTATCCCCCCTTTTTGTTTTTAATTATTGGGGAAGCTTTAAATTAGTTGATTTGGTTCAAGAAATTCAACTTGGAAAGTCTTCTACTCAACTTACACATGCACAGTCTGCTGATGATACAATCTTATTTGGGGAGGGAACCTTGCAGGAGATTAAAAATTATAGATCAATATTGTGGTCTTTTCAGCAGGTATCAGGTATGAAGCTTAATATGAAAAAATGTAAGTTATTTTTTGTTGGGATAGGAGAAGAGGAGAGTTCGTGTTTGGCGTTATTTTCTGTTGGGATTAAAGAAAAGGAGAGTTCGTCTTTTGCATCAAAGTTTGGGTGTGATAAAGGGGTGTTTCCTCTAATTTATTCGGGCATTCCCATTAGATGTAACCCAAGACATGCAAGTACTTGGAATCCTATCGTTGAAAAATTCAAAAGCAGGTTAAAAGGGTAAAAAGAGAAGTTATTATATGTAGGGGACAGGGTAGTGTTGATTAATGCGATGTTATCCAATTTGCCATTGCACTACATGGCATTTTTTAAAAATTCCTGTGAAAGTAGTGAATAGGCTGGAGCAACTTAGAAGAAGGTTTCTTTGAGGAGGAAATGTGGATAAGATTAAGATGGCTAAGGTTAGCTGAGAAAAAAATTGCAGGAGTAAAAAAAAGGTGGACTTAAAAGAAATTTTTTTGGCATTGTTAAGTAAATGGTGGTAAAAATTTAATAATGATAAGGATGGTTTGTGGAGAAAAGTCATTTGTTACAAATACAAATGGAGTGGGGATTTTATGTTAATGGGGAATTCGCCTTCAGTAAGTTATGGTTAACGGTCTACTGTGTGGAGGGATATTTTTATCTCTACGAGATCAAAGTGGGTTATGTTTCGAGGGAAAAGCAATTGGGATTGGGTTATAGGTGATGGTAAGTGCATTAAGTTTTGGACAGATAGGTGGTGTGGAGAAAATGTATTTAGTTCTAAATTTCGAAAGCTATTCTATTTATCTATAAATAAAGAACGTAAATTAGCTGAGATATATGCAGAGGGAAAAGATGAGAAATGAATGTGGTTGCTAAATTTCAGAAGACATCTTAGAGAGTGGGAGGAGAGAGATGAGGTTGAATTAAGAAACATGATTAATGGTGTGAAGCTAGAAAGTCTTAAAGAGGATAGAGTAATATGGTGTGGGGAACTTAAAGGTAAATTTAGAGTAAAAAATGTACCCAGTTGATGGAGGAATAAGAAGATTTGTCTAATGTTGAATGGTACAAATGGGTATGGAGAAAAGGTATTCCTTCTAAAGTACAGATTTTTATGTGGTTAGTAGTACAAGAATAAATTTCAGTAAAGAGATTTTTGGTAAAGAGAGGGATGCAATTTGACGAAGAGCAGATTCTTTGTTGTTGGTGTAAATTTAAAGAAGAACAAGTTGTTCACACTTTCCATGGTTGGTGTGGTGTGGTGTGTTTAATTGGCTAGGAATAAGTTGGGTGCAGTCAAACTCAATTGATCTTTTGATAGCTCAATGAGATTATATGGGAAAAAATCATAGACATGTGGGTGAGGTTATTGGAGTTGCTACACTTTGATCCATATGGTTAGCAAGAAATCAGATGAACTTTAATGGGGACTATGTCTGCTGGAAAGAGGTGATGATGATGATAAAATACAAAGCTTTCAAGTGGCTAAATGCTTGTGAAGGAGTAATTTCTGCAAAAATGGATGTGTGGCTTGTTAATCCTTGGTTGGTGAATGTATGAGTCTGCATCACTCAACAAGGCTAGTCTTCTCCAATATATGATTTGAAGCAAAACTGCATGGTGGGAATATTTATTTGGAAAGTAGCTAAAGACTTTGTTTTGTCAGAAAAAAAGAATCAAGGCAGCAATATACAAAAGATTCTGCAGCAAGCTTTGGGAGTTGAACTTTTACTTTTGTAATTGTGTCTTTGATAAATGTTTATTCACAAATTTCTTTATTTCTATATCCGGTCAATGTAATTTGAGTACAAGCTGTTGTACTCCATGGTGGGTGGTGGGTCCTCACCAATAAGAAAAATAGCAGCCAATGGAGGAGAATAAAGAATGTCACGGGAAAGAAAGAAAAATGGCAGACAAGCTTTTGAGAAAAGAAAAGCATAGGTCACAAGTTTTTTGATTTTTCTTGTTAGTGGCTTAGCTTAGGTGATTAGCATAGGTCACGGGTCTAGTTTTCATTTTCTTTATATATCATCCCATGCTGTTGAAGGAAATAATCAGAGTGAGAGATAACAAAAACATCCGAGAGCAAAAGAGAAAAGAGTGAGGAAATTTCTTCCGAGAGTTTAGAAAAACAGAGAGAAATAAAGATAAAGCAAATAGGTATTTTGTTTGGGTTTTATCACATAGTTATTGTGGTGAGATAATTTGAGTGTGTACTCAAATTATGATATCTTTGTATTCTCTAAGTTTATTCTAGTGGATTTTTCGGAGATCGTCCCGTGGTTTTTACCTCTTAGTTTTAAAGGGTTTTCTACGTTAAAAATCTTAGTGTCTCGTGTTTGGTTATCTCTTCTCAGTATTTTCTGCAGTGGTTATTATTTTGGTAGAACTACAAATTTAATCTGTTTGGCATGTACTGATATTTTTGGCCATTTAATTTATCAAAGATAATAATATTTGGGAGGTAATTTTTCTCAACAATTGGTATCAGAGCTAAGGTTATTTTACTCAGTTGTTTCTGATAAATTCTATGGAGGAATCGGGTGGATCCATGATTAAATTGACCTCTTCAAATTTTTCGATCTAGAAGTCCAGAATGGAGGATATCCTTTACTGTAAGGATTTATATGAACCGTTGGAGCTCGAGGGAAAGAAGCCCGCGGATAAATCTGAGGCTGATTGGAAAAAGATGAACAGGAAGACTATTGGTCACATCCGGCAATGGATTGATCAAAGTGTGTTCCACCATGTTTCGCAGGAGACGGATGCTCATGCTCTATGGACAACACTAAAGTCCATATACGAGAAGAAGAATGCACAAAATAAAACTTTTGTGATTCGAAAAATTGTGAACTTGAAGTACAAAGACGGGAGCAGTGTGTCGGAGCATATGAGTGAGTTTCAAGGTTTGGTGAACCAGTTGTCTACCATGGAGTTGAATCTTGATGATGAGATTCAGGCTCTTTTGCTTCTCAGTTCATTGCCGAACAGCTGAGAAACTTTGGTGGTGTCTCTAAGCAATTCAGCTCCAGCAGGGAAAATAACCATGCAGTCGGTCAAAGACAGTCTTCATAATGAGGAGACTAGGCGAAAGGAGCAAGGCTTTAATTTCGAGACACAGGCTCTTGTTGCAGAAAACATGGGCAGAAGCAATTTCAGGGGATCTCACCAAGGAGATAAAAGTCGTAGCAAAAGCAAAAATCACCGGAGCAAGTCAAAGACCAGACAAGGCGATACGTACAGATGATTCTATTGTAATAAGGAAGGTCATTATAAAAGAAATTGCAAGAGCTGGTTAGACAAGCAGAAAAATGGTGAGCAAAGAAAGGTTGAGGAGAAGAACACTGCAGCCACAGTCACCGAAGATGTTGTGATTCTTTCATTTGGGGAAGAAGAATGCTTGCATGTTGATGATCAGAAAGTTGATTGGGTGGTGGATACTGGTGCTTCGTATCATGCTACACCCAAGAAGGAATTCTTCACAACTTATAAAGCTAGAGACTTTGGGTATGTGAGAATGGGGAATACTGATCAGCCCAAGATTATTGGAATTGGAGATGTTTGCATTCAGACAGGTGTTGGTTGCACTATTACCTTGAGGGATGTTAGACACGTTCCTGATTTGCGTCTCAACTTAATTTCTGGCATGGCCTTGGACAGAGAAGGCTATGAGAATCACTTTGGCAGTGGAAAGTGGAAGCTTACCAAAGGTTCTATGGTGATTGCAAGAGGTGCTGCTTGTTGTTCGTTGTACAAGACTCATATGAAGGTGTGTTCCAGTGAGTTGAATGCACTGGAGGATGACACTTCACCAAACTTGTGGCATAAAAGGCTTGGCCACATGAGTGAGAAAGGGTTGCAGTTATTAGTAAAAAGGTCACTCATTCCTTTTGCTAAAGGTACTGTTTTAAGCCCTTGTGATTATTGTTTATTTGGGAAACAACATAGAGTTTCTTTTAGTAGTTCAGCTAAAAGAAAATCAGAGTTACTAGAGAGAGTATATTCTGATGTATGTGGACCCATTGAGGTTGAGTCTTTGGGTGGAAATAGGTATTTTGTTACCTTTATTGATGATGTTTCACGGAAGGTGTGGGTATATTTGTTGAGAACAAAAGACCAGGTATTCCAGCATTTTCAGAGTTTTCATGCTATGGTTGAAAGGGAGACTGGAAAATTATTGAAGTGCCTTCGTAGCGACAACGGAGGGGAATACACATCAAAGGAGTTTGTTGATTATTGCAATAAAAATGGCATTCGTCATGAGCAGACTGTTCTTGGTACCCCACAACATAATGGTGTGGCTGCGAGAATGAACCGCACTATTGTTGAGAGAGTGCGATGCATGTTGAGAATGGCTAAACTACCCAAGTCATTCTGGAGTGAAGCTGTTCGTACTGCCTGCTATCTGATTAATAGATCTCCATCAGCACTTTTAAATTTTCAAATTCCAGAGGAGATTTGGAGTGGTAAGGATGTGTCATATTCTTACTTAAGGGTATTTGGGTGCAAAGCTTTTGCACATATCCCCAAGGAACAAAGATCGAAGCTTGATGATAAATCCACTCCATGTGTTTTTGTTGGCTATGGAGATGCAGAGTTTGGATATCGGCTATGGGATCCAGTGCAGAGGAAATTATTCAGAAGCAGAGATGTGGTGTTTCACGAGCACCAGAATTATGAGGATTTTGATAATGTTGCACATGCCAGAGATAATAGAGTTCCAGACCTCAGCGGAGTTCCTTCTCCATTACAGAATGCCACAGTTGGAGAAGAAAGTCAGAATGAAGATGTGACTGATACAGATTTGCACGATGGTGATGGGTCAGATGCAGAGAGTGTTGATCAGGGGGAGCAACTTGACATTGAAGAACCTCAACTAAGAAGATCCACGAGAGAACGTGTGTCATCAGTCAGATATCCTTCATCTGAATATCTTTTAGTTGCTGAGGAGGGGGAGCCAGAGAATTTTCAAGAAGTCAAGACTCATAAGGAGAAAAGCAATTGGTTGAGAGCTATGCAAAAAGAGATGGATTCTTTGCACAAGAATCACACTTATGAGTTAACTACACTTCTAAAGGGCAGGAAAACATTGAAAAATAAATGGGTGTTCAAGTTGAAAAAGGATGGTGAAAAACTAATGAAGTACAAGGCTCGGTTGGTCGTCAAAGGTTTTGCTCAAAAACAAGGTATTAACTTCGATGAGATTTTTTCTCCAGTTGTGAAGATGACTTCTATTCGAGTGGTGTTGGGGTTAGTAGCTAGTATGGATCTTGAGCTTGAGCAACTAGATGTGAAAACGGCATTCCTTCATGGTGATTTGAAGGAGGAAATCTACATGGAACAACCAGATGGATTTGAAGTTAAAGGGAAAGACCACTTGGTTTGCAGGTTGAAGAAAAGTTTGTACGACCTGAAACAAGCCCCAAGACAGTGGTACATGAAATTTAATTCATTTATGGTGGATCAAGGTTATAGTAGAACAGTTGCAGATCACTGTGTGTATGTGAAAAAGTTTCCAGATGGTAACTTCGTTATTCTGTTGCTATATGTAGATGATATGTTGATAGTTGGGCAAGATGCTAACATGATTCACAGGCTCAAGAGTGAGTTGTTCAATTCCTTTGATATGAAGGACTTAGGCCCGGCTAAGCAGATTTTGGGCATGAAGATTGTTCGTGACAGGAAAGCCAAGAGGTTGTGGTTGTCACAAGAGAAGTATGTTGAACGGGTGCTTGCAAGGTTCAACATGGGTGATACTAAGCCAGTTAGCACACCATTGGCCAATCATATTAAGTTGACAAAGAGTATGTGTCCTTCTACTAAGGAAGGGAGAGATGATATGGCAGCAGTTCCTTACTCCTCTGCTATAGGAAGTCTTATGTATGCGATGGTTTGTACGCGGCCAGATATTGCTCACGCAGTTGGCGTTGTGAGTAGGTTTTTGTCAAATCCTGGTAGAGAACATTGGGAAGCAGTTAAGTGGATTCTTAGATACTTGAAAGCTACTTCCAGTTTATGCTTAGGTTTTGATAGTTCGAGTCCAGTCTTGGAAGGTTTTACAGATGCAGACATGGCAGGCTCTGAAGAGAAGAAGTCTACTTCGGGATATTTATTTACTTTTGCAGGGGGAGCTGTATCATTGCAGTCCAAGTTGCAGAAGTGTGTTGCTTTATCTACAACTGAATCGGAATACATCGCCGCTATCGAAGCAGGCAAGGAGATGTTATGGTTAAAACAGTTTCTCCAAGAGCTGGGTTTGACACAGGATGAGTATGTGGTTTATTGTGATAGTCAAAGTGTAATTGACTTGACCAAGAACGCCACTTATCATAATCGTACCAAGCACATCGATGTACGTTATCACTGGCTTCGAGAAGTGATGGAAAAGGAGTTGATGAAAGTCAAGAAAGTTCATACCGATGAGAACCCCTCAGATATGCTGACAAAAGTTGTGACACGCGACAAGCTGGAATTTTGCAAGGAGTTGGTCGGGATGAATTCCAAGTGACGGGGTCAGAGAAAATACTCTCTTATGAGTTCGGAGGGGGAGATTGTTGTACTCCATGGTGGGTGGTGGGTCCTCACCAATAAGAAAAATAGCAGACAATGGAGGAGAATAAAGAATGTCACGGGAAAGAAAGAAAAATGGCAGACAAGCTTTTGAGAAAAGAAAAACATAGGTCACAAGTTTTTTGATTTTTCTTGTTAATGGCTTAGCTTAGGTGATTAGCATAGGTCACGGGTCTAGTTTTCATTTTCTTTATATATCATCCCATGCTGCTGAAGGAAATAATCAGAGTGAGAGATAACATAAACATCCGAGAGCAAGAGAGAAAAGAGTGAGGAAATTTCTTCCGAGAGTTTAGAAAAATAGAGAGAAATAAAGATAAAGCAAATAAGTATTTTGTTTGGGTTTATCACATAGTTATTGTGGTGAGATAATTTGAGTGTGTACTCAAATTATGATATCTTTGTATTCTCTAAGTTTATTCTAGTGAATTTTTCGGAGATCGTCCCGTGGTTTTTACGTCTTAGTTTTAAAGGGTTTTCCACGTTAAAAATCTTGGTGTCTCGTGCTTGGTTATCTCTTCTCAGTATTTTCTGCAGTGGTTATTATTTTGGTAGAACTGCAAATTTAATCTGTTTGGCATGTACTGATATTTTTGGCCATTTAATTTATCAAAGATAACAGTATTTGGGAGGTGATTTTTTCCAACACAAGCTTGTAAAATTATAGGATTTAAGTCTTTTGGATCCTATGATATTTTGTCAATAATAAAATTCTTTGCTTGTTGCACAAAAAAAAGGTATCAGGTCAATCAAATGAAACAAATGATAGCCCGCTATGTTAAAAGCGAGAGAAACCCGTCGCTCTTTATTATACTTCTTAGAATTCTAAGACAAGAAGCCGACCCATAAGAAGGCTCTAAGCATCCTATACTATAGTCGGGCTTCTTTCCGCACTACTACAGATATGAAAATTATAGAAAAGCTGGGTAGGATGGTCTTTAGGTAAGGATTATATTGCCCCAATTTTTATGAGATTGTTTAGGAATATGCATTGAATGCTAAGATCATAATGGTTGTAGTCCTCTAAAAAAAACATGTGTAGAAATAAAAATTGAAGAGGTTTCAAGAGAAACAAGAGAAATGGTTCGATTAGTCAATGTCAATACAAACGAATGCAATTCATAATTATATAAAGTAGAAAATATTATAACAGACTCAAATTTCTATATCTATTTGTGGAATAAGTGATGATCAAAGATTCTTACTCATAAAATCTTTGAGCTTAGGGCTAATTTGCGATATAAAAGAAAATTCCATCGAAACAATTATTTTTAAGACATTGATACGATATGATCTCATACTATATAAAAGTATAAATTGGGTAGGTGTTTTGATTTATGCTTTTAAGAACAACTCTACATATGTATGTTATTTGTTTCAACACCGCATCAAATCATTTGATTAATCCAAAAATTATTAATAAGCCGACAACAATGGTTGAAAAAGGATAAAGGTCTCTCTTTGTAAAAAATAAGATACTCCATTCGTGTCAAATTAATTGTTCAGTTTTAACTTTTTAAAGTCAAATTGACCATTTTTAAAACTAATCTTTTTACTATTTTTGCTAAAATATAGGTGAAGAGATTATAACCAAAAGAAAGTATATACTCCCTCCGTCCCAAAATAAAAAGTCTTTCATTGACTTTTGTGGTCAAATTGACCATTTTTAAAATTAACAATTAAACATATATATTTAAATTTTCAAAAAAGCAAATATTGAGATTAGTACTAAATTGTATGTAGTTTATAATGTTTATAGGCTTTTTACATATATATATATATATATATATATATAAGAATAATAAGATATATTGATTTTAAAAATGGTAAATTTGACCATAAAAGTCAATGGAAGACTTTTATCTTGAGACGGAGGGAGTACAATTTATTACTAACCCCAATTTTTATAATTTTAGAAATATATTTATATATACTTAATTATTAATTCTAAAAATAGTCAATTTGACTTAAAAAAGTCAAAACTGAGCAATTAATTTGGGACGGAAGGAGTACAATTTATTTATTAATATTCAAATTACATACTCAACAGAGTTGAGAAGAACCTCTTCTGCATATAAATGAAATTCGATCGTCATCTTGACAAAGGAATATGCAAATTGATTAATACATTTTTAAATATAAAAATTAGAGACGTAAACTGATCGATAATTTCTTGTTTAGTACAATTTAGATAAGACTTTCAAATCACAAAAAAGGAAGCATTAGCATTATTTCCAAAAACTGAAAATTTTCCTATTTAAATTCGGAAAAATAATTTTAAAAAAAACTATCAAACTATATACTTCTTTCGTCCCTTATTATTTGTTTTTTTTAAAAATGAACACACATATTAAAAAGAACAATTAATACCATGTTTCTTAGTTAAAAATAATTTTAAATGTCAATATTATTATTGTATTAGAAAAAGAAAGTGTTATTTATTAAGTAAAAAATAGCGAGAGAACTAAAGTTATATTTAATACTTGGGGTAATATTAGAAATTAAGCAATTAATACTTAATTGAAATTCTCAAACGAGAAATATTAAGGAACAAAAATATTTCTCTAAAACGACATTTAAAAAGGGACGGAGCGACAGTACAATAAAATAAGGAAAGAAGTAAATTAGAAAAAAATAAATAATAAATAAATAAAATAACGGCTCAGATTATTTATGATGAAGTGGGACCCATAGAAAGCTGGAGCTGTCGTCTGATGGTTATCATCCGGCGGCGATATCAGCTTACGCCACTCCCCACTAGTGAGTGGCGATTAAAAATGAAACAAGTAAAATATGGAGTGCTGGAGCGGACTTTTTAATTAATGGGTTTATTTTTGTTTGTATGTAACAGAAAAAGGGATGACCAAACAAGCCCTTATCACTTGGAGGAAAAATCAAGGGCACATTTCTCAGTAACAACTCTCTCTCTCTCTCTCTCTCTCCCCCCTTCTCCATCGGTATGTTAATGTATGTGTTTGTTTGTATATAATTCATATTTCATGAACCCTAATTCTTGCTTTTGATTGTTCATCTCTACTTCAGGTAATAGATTGTGAGTTTGTTTTTGCTGAATTGATGAATTGAGTTATAAATTTGATTACTTTACGTTCATTTATCTTTGATTTGTTATCATTTTGTGATGGAGCTATGATTTGTGAGTGTGAATATATATTTTATGATTGAGCTTTGTTTACAAAAAGGAATATTTTTTTAGGCTTTTTAAGTATGTTTGATTGCTGGGAAAATAAATCCAGAAATTAAAATTGAAGTGATGAGCTTAATTTAAGCAACCAAAGCTGCCTGAAGTTGGGTGGAGGGTGTTTACTCTGGACCAAGATTTTGATTTTGCATTATTACTCTTCCTGCTTTTTATTAAAATTTTGGGCAATTGTTAAGTCTTGAGGAGTTGATGATCTGGATGGATGGTGTTTGTTGAGCTCAAATTGCAAAACAAATGCATAGCACATATGTAATATGCACTAGAATACTTTATTTGGCTAAAAGATTCAAATTTTAGTGTTAAGTACTGTGGAGAAGAGTCATATGTTTGTGTCAAACTATGATTTGACTACCATTTGAGTTTTTGCAATTGTTACACAATCAGAACTTTTGACCGGGATTTTTCATTTCAAATGATGTGCCTGTTAGTTACATGTAGGACCATCTTATTATGTGAAATATGACTAGTTCCCCGCCCCCCCCCCCCCCCCCAAACCCTAAAAATAAGCTGAGTAGTTGGGTTAGTTACAGAAGGATGGTTTTTTTTTGTTTCTTGTTTTAATAACATATTACCATTAGTAGTGTGGATCACTAAAGCCATCAGACCAAAGTTGTCAAAGACGAAAAACAGTACATAAGATCAGAAGAGGGAGAGAGAGAGGGAATCACAGGGAATGTAGCCACTGTTGTCTTTCTCTATCTTCCTCTTCTGTTTTGAGGAAGCCACTTTTGGATCTTTTTGGGTCTAGGTTCAAGTACTTGGCAATTGATTAAATATATATCTTCTATGATTCATTTTCTATTTCTGAGAAACAAATTATTCCCTCTGTCTTCAAAAGGATGAGGAAAGTACATTTTTCACACATATTAAGAAAAGAGTAAAGTAGCGGAAAGAGAGTAAAAAAGTTTTAAATTTATCCTTAGAGGCACTACAAGATTACATAAAACTGATGGGTTCTAAATTTATTTTTTTATATTAGTGGACTCCACTAAATGACATATTTACCATTCACTTTATGTACTTTAGCTTATCCTTTTGTGGATGAAAAAAATTGTACCTTTAGAGGGAGTAATACTCTTTGTAAATCTAATAAAAATAAGTTGTACTTTGCAATGGAAACGTACATTGAAGGTCCATAACAAAAGTGAATTTTCTAATTTGATTTTCAGCCATATCAGACAAGTTAAGCCCAGACCTTCTAATGCTCGCTTGAAAATGGTATAACTATTATAATAAGATAACAACCCATTGATAAATCATCATGATATTCCAAAAATTTTGTAAGAACCAGTATGCATGAACAGATTTTCAGTACAGTTGTATGATGAAATAACTTATTAAAATATCATTATTGCTCCATGGTGGTGTAGTTAGCATACTTAATTACTTATCAACATATTTTTGATTTATATATGTCATTCAGCTGCCTTACTTTACAGGTGCATTCTAAATAAGAGAAAATGAGTACGCTAGATGTAGCCAGAGCTGAACTTGCTCTCACGGTTCTTTATTTGAACAAAGCCGAAGCCAGGGACAAGATATGCAGGGCAATACAATATGGTTCGAAATTCGTGAGTAATGGAGAGCCTGGAACAGCCCAAAATGTTGACAAATCAACTAGCTTGGCACGGAAAGTTTTCCGTCTTTTCAAGGTTCGGTTGGATTGTATAATTTTTAACAACAATTGTATTACATTTTTGTTACACTAGGTCTCCTTGTTTCATTATTGGTTCCGTTGATGTGTAGCGATTTCTGAGTTGTTTTTTTTTGGTTAAATTCTTCCAGAACCATTTTGTGTCCAATACCAATCTATGATTCTACCATTATCAAACTATCCTCTTTGAAACTATTATTGAAATGAATAGCCTGCTGCCCAGATCCTCACATTTGGTTGGAAAATTTGTTGAGAGAAGTCTTTAAAATGAATCCAGTTCTGCACTTCCTTAAAGTACTGACTGAAGTTGTTGTTTAATACTGTTTACAGTTTATCAATGATCTGCATGCACTTATTAGTCCACCAGTTCAAGGAACTCCTCTTCCACTTATTTTGCTGGGAAAGGTATAAGATAGTATGCAGTTTAAAATTTAAATGTTGTTCTATCAATCTTCTAATTTTCTTTTCCTCTCCAACGATAATGCTCCTTGCAGTCCAAAAACGCATTATTATCAACTTTCTTGTTTCTCGACCAAATTGTTTGGCTTGGTAAGAGTGGCATATATAAGGTACAAAGCATTTTTTTTATGTGGTAGTACCAATGTCCTAAAATGATTTCTTTGAGTTTGTGACCGTAAATTTACATATTCTATTGTTTTTATACAGAACGAAGAACGTACACAGCTTATTGGCAGGATTTCTCTTTTCTGCTGGATGGGTTCTTCAATCTGTACTACCTTGGTTGAGGTTTGTTGCTTTCCTATCTGTAGCTATTATTTTGTTGTTTGGTATGTCCGATGGCTCTGTCGCTTCATATCTTAAAGTTTTCAAAAATTTTATAATTTGTTAATTTCATATTACAAGCGGTCCAAAGTTATGATTAATATTTTCTCTGCTTAATACTTCAGATTGGGGAGCTTGGAAGACTTTCGGCATCAATGAAGAAATTAGAGAAGAATCTTAAGGATACTGATAAGTACAAGGTTTGCTCATCCTGAAAGCACGTGTATATATTAGTTTTTTTCACTTGCACTTCAAAATTTCTGTTGGTTGTGTAGTTTATTTACATATATCCTTATTATTCATGTTGCATATGCGAATGCAGAATGAGCAATACCGTAGTAAACTGCAACAGTCAAATGAAAGGTCACTATCTTTGGTTAAAGCAGCCATAGATATTGTGGTTGCAGCTGGGCTGCTGCAATTAGCACCCAAGAAAATCACTCCGCGTGTCACAGGAGCCTGCGGATTTACTAGCTCTCTCATCTCTTGTTATCAGGTGCTCATAATTATCTCCATGTTAAATTCATTGTTCTATTAATTTTTATCACCTCCGGGCTAGGAGTGATGTCAAAATGAATTATCCTGTGTAAGGAAGATTGATACTTTTACAATGATAATTGATAAGGTATTTTCACTTCTAAATAAATGATTTTCATTTTTAAGTTATTGCGATAGATGATACACAAAGAAAGTAAACTCTTTGAAAAAGCACTCATCCGATCTACATGAAATATTTATGCTGCATGATGTGGGGGGCTCGTTCTTGAGGAAATAGGAGTTGTGCTTTCAGGGCTATTAAATGTTTTAGGGTTGTCGTGCTTATCTGAGGTACTTTGTTTTGCTGTGCAGTTGCTTCCTTCACCAACAAAGTCGAAGACAGCTTGAAGAAGAACACGACCTGTTCTACTCAAAAAGCTTCCACGCTAGTTAAATAATAAATGCAGACTTGTTAGATATACCTCCTGTTGGTGTATTACTTTAGTGGTATTTACCAACAAGCAGGAAGAAATTTACATATTACTTGTCTGTGCACCTCTGTTCCTATTACTACTTTTGAGTTCCTTACACTAGTAAACAGTATATGTTGTGTCCCCGAACGACAAATACTCAAGCTTGGAACTGTACTTCAATGGAGTTACGTGCACTACATTTCTCATTTGCTTTCTCCCTTTTGTATTTTCTTTAAGAATTATGTGGGTGTTCATCTAGAACAATTTGCAAAATAGGTTAAAGAAATTACAATAAAAAAACAAGCTTCGCATAAAAATGAATAATAAAGGAACAGACCTTTTAATAAATTTCACAATCTCTATAACATGAATAGTAAGGGGTTCATATACTCATCAATTTTAAATCCCCATAGAAGTAACACATCCAAACATGACTTCACAATCTATTATAAAGAAGATTCTATTAGAGCAATAATATAAATGTGTTTTATAAATAGCAAGAAACGGTACAAATATCAGCTCATCTTAAACTATAAATTACATAATATGAGAATTAAACTGCAAGAAAAACGGAGCCATACAAAAACAGATTTACCAAAAAACTTAGAGCCATGGCCGAACTTGAATCTCACATACTCGAAGATAGTATGTTTATTTCAGCAGGAGCTAGTCATTATGGTGACTGATTCAAAAGGCTACTCCATCCTGACCAAAGAAGCAGGGTTATCATTACTAGGTAAATTCCCACAATGAAGCCTCATAAAGTTAAGTAGCCGGCAGCATCCTGAATTGGAAGAAAGGAAGTATGTCTATAACAATTTTGGAGGGAAAAAAAATACAAGCTTACAGCATATGATCCAATTCGTTGTCTTCATCATCATCCCATTCAATAAGCTCATCATCCTCCCATTCAATAAGCTCGCCACCCAAAAGTCCCCATATGCGGTGTTCTGGTGGAGAGGCCACACTAGAGGGTGTAGGAGGTGAATCATTTTGCAAGGTATGGGGTAAAGCCTCACAATTGTACTTCAAAGAAAACTTTCCAGAAGGTCCAAGGATATCGACATCAAATGCGGGAGTTAATGGCCGCCCCAGAACTTGAACATGAGACACACTGCAAGGTGCAAAATGAAATCCAGAAAAGAATGAGTCAAATCTCAATGGTCAAGTTAATTTTCTCGTCTTAAGATCGTATTGTACAACCTCAAGCTAAAACTCTCATCAGACTCAATACTAAATAAACATATTTACTGCAGAATAGAGCCAATAGAACAACAAGAGAATAATAACGTAAAAGTTATAATTAGAGGGTCAAGAAAATTTTAGTGAATGGTTACCTCTGGATCTTTAGCGTACAAAACCATAATACCCTAATATTTATATTTGGCTATTGGTATTATAGATTAATGAACCAACTGATTAAATATAATTATGAATCCATTGATTGCAAAATATGAGTATATAGGACTAACCAGATATAAAATAGGTCATCCGTTGCTTGTGTTTGGACCCTACCCAATAGCTCAATTTGCAAGAAGCCACCAATGCAGAGAATAGGTTCTGGCAGCTTGAAGTTCTGCAGGTGATTTTCCTGCTTGCAGAAAAGTCGAATCAATAGATTAACTATACCACTATAACCATTGGAGCATTTTAGCTTCATAAGGAAAAAATAAGAAGGCTAGAAAAACATCACACGAAAAAATTAGACTACATTTAGCTAAATGCTAAAGAAGAATTCTAAGGCAGAGAAGAAATAAACAATGGTCAATAAATAAAAAAATGCATCACTATCCACTTTATCTCTTCAGCTTGATATGGAAATGATTTTCAAGATGCTCTGTACTCACCAATGTTCAACTTATAAAGTCAAGATTTTGCAACGTAAAATTGTAGACCATCTGTTGAAAGATACTACAATTTTTGGATGAAAGTTTTTGTACTAGAAAAACATTTCATATCGTAATAAATATCACACAAGTGCACAGATTATCTACAAAGTTCTATGCTGAACGAAAACTCACCTGAGACATTGGAAAATCTTGTGAAGTGTATGTCCATATGAACTTCTCATCGGCATGTTGCCGAAGAGGCAGTTGCCTAAGATCCTTGTCTATATCAGCTGGAAATTTGGGTTGACCCATTCGGAATCGGACAGATTTTGATGAGTATATTGGATGACCAGGCTGAAAATAGGCTGGATATGAAAAAAGACATCTTGCAATCAATAATTCAAATGCATTTCATTATCTAAAAAATAAGTGTACAAATTCAAAGTTACAAACCAGCAACCTTGGAAAGGTTGTATGTTGATCTCAGTAATAACACAGAAATCAGCTCTGAGTTTGTAGATTAGTGTTTCAGGCACTTCAGGATTACTCTGACCTTTACTTGACCAGTAAGAGCTTCTTCCTAAAATTTGTTCCCTTGGATCTAGAGTATTCTTAATGCTTTCTCTAGGATAATTATCAGTGCTAGAAGCACTAATTGCATGTGCCAAGCAATTAATTACTTTACTTGCCGTAAGAGCTTTAAACAAGGAAGCATAGACCATGTGCTCCCTGTCAAGAGCTTCCCATTGCATAGAATTGCTGGATCCAACATCCACTGATTTTTTCTTTTCGCCGCTTAGTTCAGCTACACAGGCAACATTAGCAAGCTGGGGAAATATTCTCAGGCACAGCTGCTTACAAAGTCCATTTGCAATCACTGCATAGCGACAAACATCGTCATAAAATCTTTAGAGTATTTACTTCTCTTTTAACTAACCAAACCATGAAAAGAAAAGCCCTGAGGGCCATCCATCGCCTATAGTTGAAATGGATTAACATATTCATAACCTTCAAAAAATCAAGAGACATTGTTGTTTCCATCAGTAAAATTTCACTGAACAGAAAGTTAACAAAAAAATATTACTGAAAATTCTCTGATGCCAGTAAAGTTAAGAACATAGGTAACGCATGCACCATGTTAACCTACTCCAAGGAGAATCATCCCGTAAAGGGATATATACTACAACACTGAAAAAAAAAAAATGACAACCAATCTTAAGATGCGGCACCTGCCTACTAAAAATTGTTTCTCCTTTTTCCGTTTCAATATGCATAGCTCGTGAGTTGGCAACTTGGGCCTGAACAAGGCTGTTTGATGGTTATTACGACAAATATGAAGGATTGGGCTTCCTCTTAGCTTGATTTTGGTACAGCAAATATATAATTGTTGCCGAGGGTATCAAGGCAAGTCCGGGGTTTACAAGAGTATCATGGCAAGTCTGGAGAGCAAACCTAAGAACAAGTGGATGACCAAGAAGAAGCAGAAGCAAAAAAATAATGAGAAACAACATAATTGCGCTCAATACATAGAAGATAAAATCCCCACACACTTATTTAAACTAAACTTGAATAAGATTAACATAGAGAACTTTGAACAACACAGTATAATTCAAAAGAAGTTCTCATTATGTATGCTTGGTTGAAACTCTAAACAAGAACCCCCTCCCCTTTTTCTTCGCACACCATATCTCTCTCCCTCTCATACTCATATCCACATACAGCTTGTCTGGTGGATCACAAATTTGAAAACTTAGAACTGCACTTGAAAAAAAAAATTGACAAAGTGAACCTTGTATAACTCAAAGTATGCTTCAATTGAAGTTCACATTCAATTAAGCCCATGCATGCTTTGGCTGAAACTCTCAACCCCCCCCCCCCTTTTTCTTTTTCTCTCTCTCTTTCACTCAATATAAAAATTTCCCACCACCCACAGTATAAAAATTGCTACTACCTCCATCAACTTTATGTTACCCTCTTTCAGTTTTGGGATGTCCCAAATTAAGTAAATTTTATCCCACATATTATGGATTATTTGTTCAATTTGACGATGTTGCCCTCATGTTTGAAATTAAAAAAAATTAAGTTCAAAACTGTGGACCCTATTCATACACCAATACCTTTTCTAGAGGAAGTAAAATAAAAGTTATAGAGTCTTGTCATTTTGGTGCCACCTATCTAAACCTAAGTCAACAATTTACCTTACCATGGATTTTCAAGAAAGGATCAAGCAAATTATATACATTATCTGAAAAGAAAAAGGCTTCCCATTTTTCAAAAGAACCACAAACAAATATGGGAAGGAAATTAGAAGTCACACATTCAACTTAAAAAGAAAATTGATTATGTCAAAAAGAAACCAGAATTGTTAAAAAATAGCAAGCACAACAATCACAAGATTAAAATAGGTAGTATACCCTTTATGTGTATACATACATTTACTTTTCATCTAAGATCAGATAATTAAATGAAACCAAAAATAGTAAATAACAACGAAAATATGTAGATGAAGCTGGCATAATAAGTGTCAAAGGAGCTCATATAAACAGCTAGCTTTGCTAATTTCATACCCTACCTACCATGCTAATTAAGCTACTAAGGATGCTATCAGACTTTTGACTATGGTCGAAATGTATTTACCGTCCTGTATATCTTGCATTTATCCTGGTTTGCTATCTGAATAGGTTATGCCAAAGTTATTAAACCAAACCCTCTATAAAAGTAAACATAATTAGAGAGTAAAGATTTCTTATCAAATTCATTTTCCTGGTTTGGTATCAGAATCAAGATTTCATCACTGATAGTTTCTTCGTTCAAAATTATTTAAAAGTAAGAATAAAATGGTGACATATGGAAGCTTTTCAATGAATCTCATTTTGTCTGAAATCTTCAAAATATTTTTAAAGGTAGAAGGGCTTGTTATTTTGAACAAAAGTTTAGTTCTATCATGACACAGTTATTCATTGTGCTTAACACCAAATTCCTTATAAGAACCAATATGATTGGAATTTAATCATGTTCCAATCAAATTAACTAACCCTTTGTGTTATCAATAATCAAATGTAGAATGGCTTGTTATTTTGAACAAAAGTTCAATCCTATCCGAATCCCACTTTTTTCTAGATGTCTATTCTGTGTCTGACAACTTGTCCGGAAGGATTAGACACAATCATAAGTATATAATTAAGAATTATACACGATCATAGGAAAAAAATTCTTCAACAGAGGTTCAACCATTCAAACAAACTCACACTAATGAAATAAGTTGAAATCATGGAAGGAACGCGTAATGAAGCTGCCACAATAAAAAGACTGCAACTTTAGTCTGTAATATTACTCACAAGAATTGCGCCAAAAACGTGATACGGAACTTGCTCGAATAAGATCAGCTGAATCATCCAAGCATGTCAGAATTTTCAATGCCACATCGGTTTCAAGCAATTGCAAGAAATCAAAATGATCCGCCATTTGAAAGAGACCAACCAAACTACTGATCAAAACTTCACAATTTATGCAAATCGTCTAACCTGATTCACAATGTAATTCAAAATTAAACCATTTAATGATCACCTTAAGAGTGTATTCATATCATGGAAAAACAGGAAAGAAAATTGAATGAGGAGACTTCAATTGTGAAAACGACAAGAAATGCACACCCAAAAAAAAACAAAAATGAGGCAACTTCTGATTTTATTTCTCTTTTCTCCGTCCAAGCCAGCCAGTGTAAGATATGGGGCATAGTCGAAGTACCCATGGTGTTAACAGAATAGCTTGGAGGAAAAAAGGAACCTTCGAGCCAAAAAGGATATTATACCTATACATCAAATAAACTAGAAACATCACGAGCCCCAAAAAATAGACACATTAAGCTCCTTGCACAACCTACTTCAAGAAGTACATAAAATATATTACAGACCATGAATATACCTACTTTTACCCCCAAAAAAAATAGCAAACAAAAAAAGGGAATATAGACAATTGACCTCTCCTAATCCCTAAAAGAGCCACTATTTCTCACCTCCATATGACCCACCAAAATTTTCCATATTCTTATAAGAAATTTTTCCTGATCTGATAATAAATTAAATTAATTGAACTTATCACAAATTATAAATTTCTTTTAAATAAAGCAGGTAACCAAATTAAAGAATAAATTTTTACAGAAAACTGCACCACACCAGTTCAAATTACAGAATAGCCGAGTAAACTTCAGAAAAACAAACAAAGAATTCGAAACTGGAAGAGATTGGAACAAGGAAAATACAATTTTTTCCGGCCAACTGAATAAATTTAACATGCAATTGCGGATATATAATAAATGCAACTAAATATTCAATTTTGAAACAAAAATCGCATAGGTAAAGAAATTTGAGGATCAAGATCTCACCTTTATTTCTGTTCGACACAAGTTAAGCTCCAGGCAAAACCCCAGAAAAGAAAATATTTATATAGTACGTATATTTAGAGAGAAGGAGAGAGAAAGAGGGAGAGATGCGGGAGAGAGAATGAAAAGACGACAAGATTATTGTCACCCACCGATCAACCTTTTCGAAGTCTATATATCTATTACTAGCAAGTGGATTTTATCCGGATTAAGTGAATCATTTTTTGGTTGGCAGTCGAGTTAATCTCCGAATTAGTCCCAAGTTTGGTTCAAGTCAGTTTCGAGTTCATTATTTCTATTAATACAATCTATATTATGTTTATAAATATATCAAATTTTTTGTATTCATTGTTATATTATGTACAGACATATGTTAATATATATATATATATATATAATTGTGATATACATATAATTCTCCGATTTCATTTTAATATATTACTACCATTCATATTATATTATTTATACACAAATTATAACATTAAATGACACAGTATAATTTTAGATTGTATCGTGGATATTAACATGTGCTTTGCACAGGTTATCAATTAATAGAATATTTTCTATTACATTTATCTTTCAATTTCTCTTAAATATATATCTAGCGATACAAATATCATTTTTAATAACACGTTCAATGACATAATAATTTGCGTTGAATTTTATTGTGTCGTTAATTTTATCGTTAAATGTAATATTTGTGTCATTGAATCTATATCGAGAAAGACTTAAAAAATAAGTGGAAAAATAAGTGGAATGAAATTAATAATACATCATTAAACTTGAATAACTAACCAAAGAATGATGTGAATTAAAAAAATGTTCATTACAAAGTCAAAATTAATAGTCATTTGATGATAAAATAATAGATATTAAAAATAATATAAAATAATATGTATGATTTTAATTAATTATATAATTATTAAGTCTATCCATTTATAGCTAATCGTCAACTAATAATTTTTTAACATATTATTATGTAAGTTATTTTTATAATAATATTTTTATCTATAACAATATTTTTTTTAAAAAATTGACTCCATATTTAAAGATAATTCAAGAAAAGGATATAATACATCGTAATTTGTCAATAATTTATGAAGGGTTATCCGTAAAAAATGTCTCAAAATTTTATAAAATTTCATTTTTAACTTCAAAGTATCAAAATTTTCAATTATATTCCTTTAAATTTAAATTTTGGTATACTCGGAGGTGCAGATTATTGCACGCAACAACGTGCAGTGGCTTTAATTAAGTGGAGTGTAAAAGAACGTCGTTTTTTAATTCCATTTTTTAATCCAAATTACACCACTACCGTTATTAATTACTCTCTCCGTCCCAAATTAATTGCTCAGTTTTGACTTTTTAAAGTCAAATTGACCATTTTTAAAACTAATCTTTTTATTATTTTTACTAAAATATAGGTGAAGAGATTATAACCAAAAGAAAGTATATACAATTTATTACTAACCCCAATTTTTATAATTTTAGAAATATATTTATATATGTTTAATTACTAATTTTAAAAATAGTCAATTTTTATATTTCTAAAATTATAAAAATTGGGGTTAGCAATTAATAAAGTAAGTCGGGTCTTTCTCTTCTTGTTGTTAATTAGTTTCTATTTTGACTTTTGTATTTTCAATTTCATTATCTTTAAGAGTTAGTTTAGGAAGCTACTGTATTTGAATTATTTTAAAACTCATTTGTAATTTATAAATAATGATCAATCAATAACCTAAAAGTCATGCCTTTATTTTCCTTCTCTATCTTCTACTCTTCACCTCTCTGTATTAGTAATAACCATCTCTATATCAACACTAACTCAAAAACCACCATCAACACCACCCACTACCACCCTGGACAACCACCACTACTACCTTTACGAACCACACTTGTATCCACCCGCAACTCCCCCAACCTCCGCCCATGATTTCTCAGATTCACCATGCATGGTCACGCCGCTATTAACATCGCTATGAGCCACCCCTCTATATTAACGATAAAATAAGGAAAGGAAAAGAGAGACGAATTTAAAAAGAAAATAAGCAAAAACATCATTTGGTACTTGAATCGGGTCTCATGATATATCTATACGGATCCTTAAATATTGATATGGACCATATGGTTAATACAACGTGTCGGATCTCATGATCCACAGTTGAAATTGAGTAGGTAATATATATAGGACTTTATAACTAACTGAGATTTTGAGTCAAACTCCCTCTCCCCCCCCCCTCTCTCTCTCTCTCTCTCTATATATATATATATATATATATGAGAAGTGATCTATAGCTCGCGTTAGTTACAACTAACCCATCTCCTCGGTCAATCAAATTCTTTTATGTTGACATTTTAACTTGCCGCTAGAGAAAGTAGCGACCACCATAAAAGAATTTGGCTGACTGTAAATTAATCATGAGACTTAAAAGTAATTATAATTTAAATTAAAAAAATATAGCTAATTAATAGTACTTGACTAAGTAACTTGGGAGTAATAGGTAATTACCTAATTTGTTTGTAAGTAGGAATATAATATAAACTCAATCACAATTTCTTATATGAATTATCAGTAATAACTTACGTACTATTTATAATTAATAATTATAAATATACAGCGATAATCAGTAATTATCCTTATACATATGTACTATTTAAACTTTCTTTTAATTTTATTTTATTTATTAAAAAATTTAAATTTAAAAGTATTTCATCCCGTTGTACCATACAATCACAATTACTCATATATTTTAAGATTTGAAAATTTAATAAATTTTAGTTTAATTATTAGTAACAATATGCAAGGCTAAATTCACGCCTAATATTAATACAATCAAAGAACATGACATGATAAGATTTCAAAATTTAATGATATTTAATTTAGGTAGGAAGATATACATAGAGTGTAACTTTAACTTATAGGAGTAATAGTTTGGTAAAACTTTTACATTTCTAAAACAATAAATACCAGGTTCTCACACTAATTAATAGAATGTCGGTCCCATACTCATATTGCTAGGATTTTGGGGGAGCAAAAATATTATATTTTTGAAAATAACATTTATTTATTTTTCACTTTTTCCGTGGAGTCATTTATTCTCTGTGTCCCATAATAAATGTTATAATTTTTATGGTCAAATTAATTATTTTACAATAAATAAATTTTAAAAAATATCAAGATATATGTCGAGGGACTATGATCGTTATAAATTATCAAAAATTTACTACTAATGTCAAGTTTCGTAATTTAAAAATTTTATATAAATATTTTTATTTATTAATTTTAAAAATAATCAATTTGATCATTAAAGGTAAACTAGAACGTTTATTTTGGAAGGGAGTGAGTATTATAAAAATCAACTTTACATAAAATATAAGAAAATTATATGGTCTTATGACAGTAATTATTAATTTCACGTCCTACATGTAGCAACTTATATAGTCTTTCGTTTTATTTATTATTTGAAACCATATAGTATTTCAATTTAGGTTTTGTATGATTTTGTATAATTAAATAATTTTACATACACCGGCAGTCTGTCACATAATTAAAAAGGTGAAACAAATAGTGATAATATGTATACGTTGAAATTTATTTGTATTTTAAAATAATCGTCATCCTTTCATAAAATTTTACTCTCTTCATTCCAAAATTAGAAATATAATTTGACATTTGAGGTTAAACACGACATATTAAACTTCAAATATTGATGTGAATGTATTTAACTTTAGTAATACAATTATTATAATTATATAGTATGTAACAAAAACTATTAATTATAAAATTTATTTTATTCTAAACTTTTATAAGTTATACTAATTCTAAAATTTAATATGTTATCGTTTATTTTTAAAAATTAAATTATATTTCGAATTTTGTAACGGAACGAGTAACTTGTATAAATGATTATATTAACCTTTTGATACAAGTAATTCTAGTAACAAGTATGTACATTTTCAAGAAATTGTTCAAGTCTTAATGAACATCATAATAAATGTGTATAATAAATAATATGAGCGTAAAATTTTATAAAATTCTGACTAATATTGCTACTTTTATATAATAATAATAAAAAATTAGAGAGAAAAGAAAAGAAGGGCCTTTTCGTTTCTTTTTTCTTTTTCACTTTTTGTTTCTTTTCTTTCAAAAAGTGAAAAGAAAACTATTTGAGCCTTAATAAAACTTATTTTCTCTTTCTTATTTTCCCTCACCTTCATTTTATTTTATATTTTACTAAAAACTCTAAGATATATCTTTTTTCTGTACTCTCACTTTTTTTTTTCATTATCTAGATATATCTTTTCTCTGTACTCTCACTTTTTTTTTTCCATTATCTCCAATCTAAAATTGCATAATAGGGTGCAAGAATATATAGACTTTATGCCTAGAGAAAACATATTTAGTAGTGATTTTTTTTTTTTTAAAAAAATTATGAAGGTGAAATTCAGGTGTACAATCTTACTCCTTCCCTTCCCTCCTCCAAAGGATATCTAAGTTATATTTTTAACTCAAATAAAAAAAAATTAATAAAGTAGAAGAAAGAGAGTAAAAAAAATTTTAAGTTTATTCTTAATAGCCCCACAAAATTACATATAAAATAATGAGTATTTCTTCTTCTTTTTTATACATAGCAGTGGTCTTCATTAAATGACATATTTGTCATCTATTTTATGTACTTATTGTCATTCTTTTAAAGATAAAAAAATATATACTTTAGGGATGATGTTATTGACTGAGAGTGTACATTATATTATTTTTATTTTATATTAATATATTGTTTTGTAATAAATTATACCCAATTACAACCAGTTATATATCTTTACTAAGGGTTTAGAGTTATAAACAAAAAAAATATACTCCCTTCGTTTCGAATTATAAGATCATATATTATTGACTTTTTAAAAATTAATTTGAGACATTTTTAAATTTAAAATTGGCGTGATTCACTCATTCTGTTTCTGAGTTTTGGACGGAAAAAAGAAGAATAAAAAATTTACAGAAAAGAATAGAAAATTTGAAGTTTTTTTTGTGTTGTTTATGAGTTTTTAATAGAAAAGAATAGAAAATTTTAAAAAAAAAATCTTTTCTTGCATTTTTGAGTTCCAATGAAAAGAAAAAAAAATATCATTTTTACAAATTTACTCTTCTATTAATTATAACCATTGAAACATGAATAAAAATATGCAAGATAAATTTAATTAAAGAAAAAATTTCATAAAAAATGTATGCGCTAAAATATATTTATAGTATGGACATAGGCTAGAGAGAAACATAAAAAAAGTAGTGATTTGTGTGAAAATTCATCAACAAAAGGACGAAACAGGAGTCAAATAGAGTAAGAAAGGGGCAAATATTTTTGTATTTCAGCTCTCATACTACTAAGTTAATTGAATTAATATAGTCACAGATTTAGTTGAAGAGCTGTTGTTCGGATTGAGTATCGATTTTCAAGTAAGTTTTTCAGAAATTTCTTTTGAAATTCATCCGTTTTGATCTAATTATGATTTTTTTAAAGTTATTGGATCATCACTGTTTGTAGATCTGCTGTATTTCGTGTTTTAGTTTTTGCTGCAATCTTTTACTTATTGATGAAATTGTAACAAAAAGCCGATATTTAAGAGAAGGTAAAGCAGATAAACAAAGACATGTACCTGAATCGTTCGCAGTAGTCTGAGAACTCGTTTGCGACAACAAAGAAGTCGTTGACGCCAAGAAGTCTCTTTCTCTTTATCAACTTAGGTTTAATAGATAAAAACAAATTAGGGACATGTGTTATAATTTAAAATTTATTATATTGAAAGTTGAGAATAATATTAGAATTATAAAAATATTACTTATTTTAATTTCTTTTCCGTCCAAATCAGGCCAATTTTGGACGGAAAACTTTAGCAGCAAAAATGACCAAGTTTTCTATCCATTTCTTTTTTTTTTCCGTTTATTAAAAAACTCAGAAACATAGGAATTGGAAAGAAAACTTAAATTTTCCCTCTATTTCTTTTCTTTTATGTCCATTTTAAAATTCAGAAATAGATTAAGTTTTTCAAATAATAAATCTTATAACTAATAATATTTTGTAGGTAGTTTATGATATTCTTAATTGTATTGATAGAAACTAAATAAACTAATCTCAATTTTAAGTTTGAAAATATTTAAAATTAATTTTTTAAAAATTAATAATAATCTTATAATTTAGAATGCAGTGGGTATAAATTTTGAAATTTAATGAACAAAAACTTTAATTTCCCAAATTACCTAAAATATAAAAGTGGTAGCAATCTTTATATCAATTGCGTACTAAAATTTGATTCCACCTCTTTTTATGAAACTATGGAATATAACTCTATTTAAAGTAAATGTTCATGAAAGGAAAAAAGAACGTAACGGCGCCCTACACCTACACTATATATATATATATACTAGTTCTGGACCCGTGCCTCTGGCACTATTTTGGACAGTGAGATCTCGTGCAATGTACGGTGTAATTTGAATAACGATTTGTATAATTTGTTAATATTTCAATCCATGTACAAACTCATAGCCCACAATTTCATATTAATCATTGTATCAGTCTAATAAATATTAGAGAAAACAATTGAAGAGAGATTCATACCTCGAACATCCCCTCAAGTTTGTTAGTAAATTAACTGCCACATCTCCAATTGTTTCAAATAATGCAGGTCCAATCACGTGTCAAAAGAAAGAAACACGGAGCATAAAGTACCATTATTCATATAGCAAATACAATGATTATTGCAACTGATTCTGTTCAAACATAGATAGTCACAATACCAAACAAATGACTGCACTAAACCTAGTATAATAAAGAATGCCTAATAATTTCATCAAGCAAACCAAATCACGGCCAATAATAACTACATGCTAAAAGAAAAAGTTACAGATAATTCAACTTCAAACCAAGAGGAGTGTTCGATTCATGTAATTAAACAGTAGTAACAATTTCATTAATCATTGAGCAATCAACAAAAGCAGAAGAACTTCATTGAAATATAATAGTAGGAGTACAGTTCAATCTATCGATAAAGCTCAACGTACACAAATGGTTGCATCAATAGAATCTCGTAGCAAGCATCTACACAACAAATCTCATAGCAAGCATCTACGCAAGCATCTCTAGAAGTGCAAATTCAAATACAACTTCTGTTACTCAAATAGCCAAATCTATAAGTCTCAATGAATAATTATATTAATAATTTGTTATAAGAAAGTGAAACAGATATTGGACCCCCAAACAAACAAATACTATCATAACAAATCATAAAAAGTTTATAAAAATATACAGAGTTGACTAAGTTTTACCAAAAAAATAACGCACTTAATAAACAAAGCAAGTTTCAAAGATCAAAATTCATTATTCCTTAGATTAAAACCCTAAACAATTAAGAACAAAACCTAAACTTTAACATTCGTATCTCAATTATGAACATTCAGAGCCGCACGTGCCAACTCCTCAACATTGCTATTTGAACTCTATCAAGACACAATATAACAATTGATATCAATATCTAACACATACACATAAGAACAATATCCTTAACGTAAATAATATACAAAAATTAATTTAAAATCATCAGTTAGATTTGACAAATTAGTTTTTTACAACTCAAAATTGTCCTGGAGATGTTATTATATTGTATTACTGTAACCTCAATAGCTCCAACAAATTTTGTATTTTTTATATTTGCTTTTATTTTATATTTTTATGTGCTTTTATTTTATATTTTTATTTATCAGCGTTCAGTCCAAGTCATCCTAGAACAGAACCTTGTATTCTCACACAGCATATGCATACATGTACAAAGTTAAGGTTTGAAAGAGTAAAGCCAGAGTACCAAATAAAGAAACTAATGATAGCATTTTTTAATTTTCTTTAAGATAGAAGATAACATCTTCTCTTCAAAATGGTAAATTCATTGAACCTTCTATCTTTATAGAAATAACAAATGGATAACAGAATGCCATTCTCTCCCCTGGATATATCATATGCTTAAACATAATAAAAAATCACGTTGGACTGTCTTCATCATACTAAGCTTTCATACTTTTCTGTATTTTATTCTTAAGTTATACATATACCTTCCCAGCAATGTATCCTTGTTATCGACCACCTTCGAACTCTATACACAGAATGGATGACACACTTAGTAATATAAATTTATAATAAATACAACATCGCGTATAGAAATAAAATTTGTTATAACAATCTATTTTCCAATTATCTACCCAAAAATATAACCATTTTTAATAAGCTATTACAAAAAATTACATATAACAATAATTCCTTGTAGGTCTGTCAAGCTCTACCATGTCTTCGGTACATAAACCTCTGAAAAGAAAGACTATCCATCGGCAACGGCCACGGCCAACAAATATTGTTAGTAACAAAAATCTGTTACTTATAAGAGAAAGTAAAATGTTAGTAGTATCGCAAGAAAAAAACAATTGACACGTGATTACTTGAATACGATTTAAGAATTATAAGATACACATAACCTTGTTAAATTTTCTCCATCCTCGACTTGTTGATGAATGAACACGTTTCCATTCAATAGCCTTATCATCCCAAGACTTCAAAAAATGAAATGAATCATTTAGTCATATGTATTGTAAAAAATAAATAGCTAAACTTTTATCATAAGAAGAGCAATAATGCACGGAGATAAGAAATGGTACCTCAAACATATCAAATTATAACAAAACTTCAGGATATACAATATTTGTTGTGGACTTGTCAGTTAAATCACGAATAAGTATGCATAAGCGGGAAGAACATGTGCATCTTGACAGAGCTACATATAGTTGACCGTGACTAAATACTGGCGTACGTAAATCTACCCCAACAAATTTTACAGACTGGCCCTGTGATTTATTCATGGTCATTGCATATGCTAACCTCACTGGGAATTGTCTTCTTGTCATTTTAATACTTAACTCAGACGAAGAAGGAGTCAAAGAAATTCTTGGAATGAATACCAAGTCGCCTTGCTTATCACCAGTTAAAATCTTTGCTTCAAGTACTAAAGCACCACACTTGATTATGATAAGTCTAGTACCATTACAAAGGCCATCTTTCGGTGCAATGTTCCTTAGAAGCATTATTGGACAACCCTCTTTTAAATCTAATTTGAACGGTGGTAGTCCAGGGGGATTGAGTGTGTTCAAATACTCATTCGGGTACCGATGCATAATGGTTCGATCCACGTCATCATCTTCAACCATTTTGTCAGCAGCAAAGTATGTATGTATTTCTCCCGGAAAAACCGCCAACGCAGCTAGGTTGATATCATTGACATCATCATTTCTAGCAGATAGAATTGTGCGCTCTTTTAAAAATTCGGGAGTGACCTTACTTCGCACTTCTAGCTCTGGGTAGATGGTCGAGATCAGAGAATCAACACTTTGAGTTGTTTTTATTGAATCTGGAAGTTGTATAGATTCTTGAGGGTTAGACCCAATCTACACATTAATGAAGGATTAGTAAATTATCAAATATTCTCGACGATATATAAATATCAATACTGCCAAATATTCAAATATTCTTACCTCATTAAGAAAAGCCGAGAAATCAAATAATACAGATGGGTCATCGTGTAAGCGCATGTTAACTTGTAAAGTCAAGACATGTACATCTTTCCAAAGCAAAGAACGTCGTAGTGATGCTGCCACTATATGCTCGCGAAGACCTCTAGGTATAACAGGAAGAATCTGCCTAAAATCTCCCCCAAGAACAACAGTAATACCTCCAAATGGTTGTGAGTTATCACGAATGTCTTGTAAGGTCCGATTAACTGCTTCAACACAATGCCGATGTTGCATTGGAACCTCATCCCATATAATTAGTCTAGCCTTCCGAAATAATTCGGAGTGTGATGATTGCTTCGTGAATCCACAAACAGCATTTTCTAAAACGTTTAATGGAATGCAGAATGTTGAATGTGCAGTACGTCCCCCATGTAACAACCCAGAAGCAATTCCAGAGGATGCTACTGTAATTACTATATCGCATAAGGAACGACATTTATTGGCAATTGTATTGTAGAGAAAAGTCTTTCCAGTTCCCGCGCCCCCACACAGAAAGAAGGTTGTTCCTATATTTTCATAAACAGATGAAATGATTGCATTATAAGCCATACGCTGACCGTCATTCAGTAAATCAATGTTTTGCTGGACAGTAATTTGATCAACTTCAATATGTAACTGCCTATGTTCCCATATAAGTCGATTGCCAACAATAATTCTCCAATTAGCAGATGGCAGTGGCATTGGTGGGAAATCTGATAAGCTCTTCCCTGAATCTTGAAGCAACTGATTAATAAGGTATAAACCATAATCACAAATTTGAGCATTAGAAGGAACATCAATGCCATAACATGAACTTATTTTGTATGATAAATCATCACAAATATGCATAGAAAATTGGTTCCACAACGCTTCTGGATTTAAAGGAGAGCATTGCGTCAAGATAATAGAAAATAATTTTCTTAATTGAGACCCTGTTCTCATTATTGATGCTTCTCTAAGACATTGAATCCACTCTTCATCGTCTTCCAAAAGGCCTTTTGCAATACATGCTGCCTTATACGTGGGGTGTACAACATTATCAACTGTTCTTAAACATTGAAAAGATTGAGGTCCCTTTACAACCGTCAACAAAAGACGAAGATAAAACCGTTCACCTTCATTTGGACTGGCAAAATACATTCTTCCGATTGCAAATCCCCTTTGTCTCTCTGTCCAGAGCTGTTCTTTCTTTTGCCAAACGAAATGCTTTGGAAATTGTTGGTATGTGAGAGTTCGAGCTAAATTATTAGTAGAGCAGCATGCAAAAAAACCTGTTAGAGTTTTCTGTTGATCATCTGCTCTGTTCACTATTGCAGCTATTGGTTCAGAAGGGTTATAGCAGACGTGATGTTTTCCCTCTAGGTGAACAACCAGACGTATAACTGGAGGGAACTCTTGATGCATAGGATTTCCAAATATCCGCCATGCCGCCTCTGTAGGTCCAATGTACCTTGAGTCAATATACTGCTTAATCTCATCTACGGCCCCCAATACCAAAGTTGTGCGATCGTAACCCTTGTAGATGTATTTATGAATATACTTTACGCACCTTACTCCTGCACAAACTTCCACATTTATATGGCAACTAAACAATCTAGAGAGGTATGGATTATGTGGTACAACATCTCTATTATCAACTTCATGTCCAGACCTCAGAGAATGTTTTCGACCGTCATTGCGCCGTTGATATATCGGATACCCATCTTCGCCCATAGTAGTTTCTTCTGCCCAATCTTTAGGATATCTCTTAGTGCATTTACCATCTTCCATACATGGTGATTTAAGATTTCGTACACCACATGGTCCATGTACCATGCAAGTTTTAACTGTTTCATATAGAAGTGGATCACAAACTGGATCAGGGAATTCGGCACAAACAACTCGATTTACTTGCTCACGTGTTCGTATTTTATCAGGCCCTTGAAGAAATATTAGCAAGTGAATGTGTGGTAACCCGCGCTTTTGGAATTCAACCGTGAAAACATGTGCCACCTTTTCACCAAAAATTTTCTTCTTATCAATCTCCATCATCAGAGCTTGTCGCTTCAACTCAAATACGCGAGCCACCAAGTCTGGGCGGTCAATTGACGTTTGATGTGGTAACAGTGCATCTTTTATCTCAGGCCAATTCGGATTTGCAGTCATAGTCAAGAAAATATCAGGGTGTTTGTTATATCGAGTTATGGCCATAGAATCTTGGAAGATTTCAAACATTTGCCTTGGACTCCCAGAAAAAGAAAAAGGCAAAACTACTCGTTTACCAACTTGATTAGCATCTAACCCATCAGGAACTACGTCGACCAAATCTTGGTCTAGATCAGAGCACAATTTTTTTTGGTTGAGCCTATAATATGTTAATCGATTCTGCTCTGTTGCCGCCCATGCATCTACAATAAACTCTTGAAATAATCTTCCACCCCTCAAGATAGTTGAATACTCAGTAGGTCTTTCAAACAAACGATAGCCACAATATTGCAATTGCGTAAGTCTTTTTGATGAAGCTTTACCTTGATTGACATCCCACTGCCTAAAATTTTGTTCCCATCCAAGCTCACCATACGGAAACAACAATACGTAATGTAGTGGTAAATAAGCTGGATGGCATTCATTTATCTGCATCAACTGGTCACTCCCTCTTAACCGTACAATAATATCCATCATCGCAGAGAATTCAACACCATCTCCAGGTAATATGACAGCAACCTCATCTGACGTTGGTAAATTATGAGTTCGACGGTCTTTCGATGCACTATAATGAAGGTAAGCTGGGATGTCGTGATTGTTCAGATGTTCCCTGCTTAAAATTGCAGCTGCATGTCTATACTTCTCTGAAAATGAGTTGTATCTCAATAGACTATCCTGGATTGTTCTCAAAACATCCTCTCGCGCAGCTTCGGGTTTCTTCGAGAACGATATTGTAAAGCAACATCAGCATCGTGAATATACAACTGTGCATAGACTGGATCTTGACCGGATGGAGGTTGTAGCAACCCTGTCTGATGACGCAATTCACCATGGATTGTAAATGCGTTGGGCCCCCTACCAGGAACAACTCTATCATCCATATGTACACCTAAGCTCGTAAAAGCATTAGCTGCATTGTACAATCGTGTATAACCTTCGAAAGGACTTTGACTGATCATCATCGCCATCATATAATGATTGAATTTCTGGAGGAGGTGTTAATAGTTGTGGAAGTCGAATCTTTCCTTGCAAACAACATGTTCCGAAGAAAGGGCGTTCAACAGATGAATTTGATAACTTTTTCGACTTTCCAATGCAATGCTGAGCAGTGAGGACACTGTATATTCATTTTATCGAGGTAGTGTCTCCCGAAAATAGGATGAAGCCGAGGGGCTACATTTGTAGGTAATGCCTCCTCTTGTACGCAAGCTTTATCAAGGATTGAATGAATAATTGGTAATAACCTAGAAAAATAAATGAGTTTGTTTCAAAATAGTTAACATATATTGTAACACTCCTTATGTAGTTATAAATAATTTGCATTGAACTTACGTAGAAGTTGGGGATGTAGGCATGGAAGACGATATAATGTTACGGGAGTCATGTATAAGCTCCATATTATTTGGTGGAAGAAGGATTTCCTCACCCCTTGAATTTGAGGTAGTTGAATGTAACCCCTGAGGTGGTAAAATAGAAGCTGGAGGAGTTCGATCAGAATCTGATGGCGCAGGTATTAACAATGACGGATGCTGATAAAAATGATTCTTGATCGAGATACACTCTCGTTCATAAGCTGCGCGTTTAGATGGCCTGGGGATTAAACCAGGGAAAAATCTTGGTTGAAATGGATATGGTTGAGATTGAATTATTTTTGCTTGTTTCTCTCTTTCACGACGCAAGCGCTGAGCAATATGTATTGGACGCACATCACCATTATCCCTTTCTCGTCTTTTACGTTGACGAATTGGAGCTTCGTAAGGGATATTTTTATTGAATCCCTAAAAATAACAATAGATATCTAAGTGTAAAGATAAGAAGTCGTAGTGTTTTGGAAGAAAAAAATAAAGTTTTATATTTATTTGGATGAGGGTGCATATATTCAGTTTGCTTGATTTTGTATTTCAATTGCAAGCGTTGTGCAATATGCATTGCTCGCCTCTTTATGTTTATTGTGTTTTACATTGGGGAAGTGTAGTTTCGTAAAGGATATTATTATTGAAACCCTAAAAACAATAATAGATGTATAATTATAAACCTAAGGCATAGTGTCGTTAAAAAATGAGGTTCAAATATTTTGTTTACATGGCTTTGTGTAAGAAATATTTGTAACTAATAACGTAAATGTCTAGAATATTGTATACTTACCACAGGCAAATTGGGAGCTTGATTTTCTTTTTCTTTTCCTTTTTGATTCTCCCCTCCTTTTTCTTTTGCTCGAAGTTTTTATTTGTTTTTCCTGATAGCGTACCCATATAAGATGTTTTGTCTTGGAAAATAAAGTATGAGCTTAAGAAAATAAAAAGTACTATTATCTTGCCTTGCGCATAATCTTCAATTCAGATTCTTCTCGAATGACAATGCCAATATTTTTTTTCCGGTAATGTTCTCTCTATTAAAGAAAGGAAGAAAAAAGAAGGTTAAATCTAGAAAGTATAAAAAAAATAAAAACTATTAAAAAGCAAGTTAGGTATAAAAGAAGAACATAATTTTACCGTGCATTGTAAATGATAATCCTCCTGTCCCAAATTGAAAGACACGTTAGAAATTTCAAAAAGGAATAGTAATTGTTCAATTTTCATTAAGACTGAAAAAGGAACTTACATATCCAAACACGGTATACGTAGGTAGGCTAGTGGATTGGGTGACAACATGATTCATAACCTCTGCCGAAAAAATGTTTTAGTGTGAAAGAAATAAGATACGATAGACAAAAAATAGAAGTTATATTTGGTTTTTTAAGAATTGAATACCTTGTCGTTGTGTTCGTTTAGGTGCGACTGACGTCAAGCCATGTTCGAAAGTATGTTTGGGGGGCATTTTCAAATGTTTAGTAGATGAACGTCGAGGTTGGGCATGTAACCGTGATGCAGTACGGTGATGGGTATTACCCCACTGCAAAGTAAGTTTTCGGCATTTAGATAGTAGTTGTGGTTGTGGATTATTTGTTCAATTTGACGATGTTGCCCTCATGTTTGAAATTAAAAAAAATTAAGTTCAAAACTGTGGACCCTATTCATACACCAATACCTTTTCTAGAGGAAGTAAAATAAAAGTTATACAGTCTTGTCATTTTGGTGCCACCTATCTAAACCTAAGTCAACAATTTACCTTACCATGGATTTTCAAGAAAGGATCAAGCTTATATACATTATCTGAAAAGAAAAAGGCTTCCCATTTTTCAAAAGAACCACAAACAAATATGGGAAGGAAATTAGAAGTCACACATTCAACTTAAAAAGAAAATTGATCATGTCAAAAAGAAACCAGAATTGTTAAAAAAATAGCAAGCACAACAATCACAAGATTAAAATAGGTAGTATACCCTTTATGTGTATACATACATTTACTTTTCATCTAAGATCAGATAATTAAATGAAACCAAAAATAGTAAATAACAACGAAAATATGTAGATGAAGCTGGCATAATAAGTGTCAAAGGAGCTCATATAAACAGCTAGCTTTGCTAATTTCATACCCTACCTACCATGCTAATTAAGCTACTAAGGATGCTATCAGACTTTTGACTATGGTCGAAATGTATTTACCGTCCTGTATATCTTGCATTTATCCTGGTTTGCTATCTGAATAGGTTATGCCAAAGTTATTAAACCAAACCCTCTATAAAAGTAAACATAATTAGAGAGTAAAGATTTCTTATCAAATTCATTTTCCTGGTTTGGTATCAGAATCAAGATTTCATCACTGATAGTTTCTTCGTTCAAAATTATTTAAAAGTAAGAATAAAATGGTGACATATGGAAGCTTTTCAATGAATCTCATTTTGTCTGAAATCTTCAAAATATTTTTAAAGGTAGAAGGGCTTGTTATTTTGAACAAAAGTTTAGTTCTATCATGACACAGTTATTCATTGTGCTTAACACCAAATTCCTTATAAGAACCAATATGATTGGAATTTAATCATGTTCCAATCAAATTAACTAACCCTTTGTGTTATCAATAATCAAATGTAGAATGGCTTGTTATTTTGAACAAAAGTTCAATCCTATCCGAATCCCACTTTTTTCTAGATGTCTATTCTGTGTCTGACAACTTGTCCGGAAGGATTAGACACAATCATAAGTATATAATTAAGAATTATACACGATCATAGGAAAAAAATTCTTCAACAGAGGTTCAACCATTCAAACAAACTCACACTAATGAAATAAGTTGAAATCATGGAAGGAACGCGTAATGAAGCTGCCACAATAAAAAGACTGCAACTTTAGTCTGTAATATTACTCACAAGAATTGCGCCAAAAACGTGATACGGAACTTGCTCGAATAAGATCAGCTGAATCATCCAAGCATGTCAGAATTTTCAATGCCACATCGGTTTCAAGCAATTGCAAGAAATCAAAATGATCCGCCATTTGAAAGAGACCAACCAAACTACTGATCAAAACTTCACAATTTATGCAAATCGTCTAACCTGATTCACAATGTAATTCAAAATTAAACCATTTAATGATCACCTTAAGAGTGTATTCATATCATGGAAAAACAGGAAAGAAAATTGAATGAGGAGACTTCAATTGTGAAAACGACAAGAAATGCACACCCAAAAAAAAACAAAAATGAGGCAACTTCTGATTTTATTTCTCTTTTCTCCGTCCAAGCCAGCCAGTGTAAGATATGGGGCATAGTCGAAGTACCCATGGTGTTAACAGAATAGCTTGGAGGAAAAAAGGAACCTTCGAGCCAAAAAGGATATTATACCTATACATCAAATAAACTAGAAACATCACGAGCCCCAAAAAATAGACACATTAAGCTCCTTGCACAACCTACTTCAAGAAGTACATAAAATATATTACAGACCATGAATATACCTACTTTTACCCCCAAAAAAAATAGCAAACAAAAAAAGGGAATATAGACAATTGACCTCTCCTAATCCCTAAAAGAGCCACTATTTCTCACCTCCATATGACCCACCAAAATTTTCCATATTCTTATAAGAAATTTTTCCTGATCTGATAATAAATTAAATTAATTGAACTTATCACAAATTATAAATTTCTTTTAAATAAAGCAGGTAACCAAATTAAAGAATAAATTTTTACAGAAAACTGCACCACACCAGTTCAAATTACAGAATAGCCGAGTAAACTTCAGAAAAACAAACAAAGAATTCGAAACTGGAAGAGATTGGAACAAGGAAAATACAATTTTTCCGGCCAACTGAATAAATTTAACATGCAATTGCGGATATATAATAAATGCAACTAAATATTCAATTTTGAAACAAAAATCGCATAGGTAAAGAAATTTGAGGATCAAGATCTCACCTTTATTTCTGTTCGACACAAGTTAAGCTCCAGGCAAAACCCCAGAAAAGAAAATATTTATATAGTACGTATATTTAGAGAGAAGGAGAGAGAAAGAGGGAGAGATGCGGGAGAGAGAATGAAAAGACGACAAGATTATTGTCACCCACCGATCAACCTTTTCGAAGTATATATATCTATTACTAGCAAGTGGATTTTATATCCGGATTAAGTGAATCATTTTTTGGTTGGCAGTCAGTCGAGTTAATCTCCGAATTAGTCCCAAGTTTGGTTCAAGTCAGTTTCGAGTTCATTATTTCTATTAATACAATCTATATTATGTTTATAAATATATCAAATTTTTTGTATTCATTGTTATATTATGTACAGACATATGTTAATATATATATATATATATATAATTGTGATATACATATAATTCTCCGATTTCATTTTAATATATTACTATCATTCATATTATATTATTTATACACAAATTATAACACTAAATGACACAGTATAATTTTAGATTGTATAGTGGATATTAACACGTGCTTTGCACAGGTTATCAATTAATAGAATATTTTCTATTACATTTATCTTTTAATTTCTCTTAAATATATATCTAGCGATACAAATATCATTTTTAATAACACGTTCAATGACATAATAATTTGCGTTGAATTTTATTGTGTCGTTAATTTTATCGTTAAATGTAATATTTGTGTCATTGAATCTATATCGAGAAAGACTTAAAAAATAAGTGGAAAAATAAGTGGAATGAAATTAATAATACATCATTAAACTTGAATAACTAACCAAAGAATGATGTGAATTAAAAAAATGTTCATTACAAAGTCAAAATTAATAGTCATTTGATGATAAAATAATAGATATTAAAAATAATATAAAATAATATGTATGATTTTAATTAATTATATAATTATTAAGTCTATCCATTTATAGCTAATCGTCAACTAATAATTTTTTAACATATTATTATGTAAGTTATTTTTATAATAATATTTTTATCTATAACAATATTTTTTTTAAAAAATTGACTCCATATTTAAAGATAATTCAAGAAAAGGATATAATACATCGTAATTTGTCAATAATTTATGAAGGGTTATCCGTAAAAAATGTCTCAAAATTTTATTAAATTTCATTTTTAACTTCAAAGTATCAAAATTTTCAATTATATTCCTTTAAATTTAAATTTTGGTATACTCGGAGGTGCAGATTATTGCACGCAACAACGTGCAGTGGCTTTAATTAAGTGGAGTGTAAAAGAACGTCGTTTTTTAATTCCATTTTTTAATCCAAATTACACTACTACCGTTACTAATTACTCTCTTCGTCCCAAATTAATTGCTCAGTTTTGACTTTTTAAAGTCAAATTGACCATTTTTAAAAACTAATCTTTTTATTATTTTTACTAAAATATAGGTGAAGAGATTATAACCAAAAGAAAGTATATACAATTTATTACTAACCCCAATTTTTATAATTTTAGAAATATATTTATATATGTTTAATTACTAATTTTAAAAATAGTCAATTTTTATATTTCTAAAATTATAAAAATTGGGGTTAGCAATTAATAAAGTAAGTCGGGTCTTTCTCTTCTTGTTGTTAATTAGTTTCTATTTTGACTTTTGTATTTTCAATTTCATTATCTTTAAGAGTTAGTTTAGGAAGCTACTGTATTTGAATTATTTTAAAACTCATTTGTAATTTATAAATAATGATCAATCAATAACCTAAAAGTCATGCCTTTATTTTCCTTCTCTATCTTCTACTCTTCACCTCTCTGTATTAGTAATAACCATCTCTATATCAACACTAACTCAAAAACCACCATCAACACCACCCACTACCACCCTGGACAACCACCACTACTACCTTTACGAACCACACTTGTATCCACCCGCAACTCCCCCAACCTCCGCCCATGATTTCTCAGATTCACCATGCATGGTCACGCCGCTATTAACATCGCTATGAGCCACCCCTCTATATTAACGATAAAATAAGGAAAGGAAAAGAGAGACGAATTTAAAAAGAAAATAAGCAAAAAACATCATTTGGTACTTGAATCGGGTCTCATGATATATATCTATACGGATCCTTAAATATTGATATGGACCATATGGTTAATACAACGTGTCGGATCTCATGATCCACAGTTGAAATTGAGTAGGTAATATATATAGGACTTTATAACTAACTGAGATTTTGAGTCAAACTCCCTCTCCCCCCCCCCCCCCTCTCTCTCTCTCTCTCTCTATATATATATATATATATATATATATATATTTATATATATATATATGAGAAGTGATCTATAGCTCGCGTTAGTTACAACTAACCCATCTCCTCGGTCAATCAAATTCTTTTATGTTGACATTTTAACTTGCCGCTAGAGAAAGTAGCGACCACCATAAAAGAATTTGGCTGACTGTAAATTAATCATGAGACTTAAAAGTAATTATAATTTAAATTAAAAAAATATAGCTAATTAATAGTACTTGACTAAGTAACTTGGGAGTAATAGGTAATTACCTAATTTGTTTGTAAGTAGGAATATAATATAAACTCAATCACAATTTCTTATATGAATTATCAGTAATAACTTACGTACTATTTATAATTAATAATTATAAATATACAGCGATAATCAGTAATTATCCTTATACATATGTACTATTTAAACTTTCTTTTAATTTTATTTTATTTATTAAAAAATTTAAATTTAAAAGTATTTCATCCCGTTGTACCATACAATCACAATTACTCATATATTTTAAGATTTGAAAATTTAATAAATTTTAGTTTAATTATTAGTAACAATATGCAAGGCTAAATTCACGCCTAATATTAATACAATCAAAGAACATGACATGATAAGATTTCAAAATTTAATGATATTTAATTTAGGTAGGAAGATATACATAGAGTGTAACTTTAACTTATGGGAGTAATAGTTTGGTAAAACTTTTACATTTCTAAAACAATAAATACCAGGTTCTCACACTAATTAATAGAATGTCGGTCCCATACTCATATTGCTAGTATTTTGGGGGAGCAAAAACATTATATTTTTGAAAATAACATTTATTTATTTTTCACTTTTTTTCCGTGGAGTCATTTACTCTCTGTGTCCATAATTAATGTTATAATTTTCATGGTCAAATTAATTATTTTACAATAAATAAAATTTAAAAATTATCAAGATATATGTCGAGGGACTATGATCGTGATAAATTATCAAAAATTTATTACTAATGTCAAGTTTCGTAATTTAAAAATTTTATATAAATATTTTTATTTATTAATTTTAAAAATAATCAATTTGATCACCAGAGGTAAACTAGAACGTTTATTTTGGAAGGGAGTGAGTATTATAAAAATCAACTTTACATAAAATATAAGAAAATTATATGGTCTTATGACATTAATTATTAATTTCACGTCCTACATGTAGCAACTTATATAGTCTTTCGTTTTATTTATTTTTTGAAACCATATAGTATTTCAATTTAGGTTTTGTATGATTTTGTATAATTAAATAATTTTACATACACCGGCAGTCTGTCACATAATTAAAAAGGTGAAACAAATAGTGATAATATATACTTTATTCCTCATCAAATATGTATACGTTGAAATTTATTTGTATTTTAAAATAATCGTCATCTTTCCATAAAATTTTACTTTCTACATTCTAAAATTAGAGATATAATTTAATTTTTGAGATTAAACACGACATATTAAACTTTAAATATTGATGTGAATTTATTTAATTTTAGTAATACAATTATTATAATTATATAGTATATAACAAAAACTATTAATTATAAAATTTATTTTATTCTAAATTTTTATAAATCATACTAATTCTGAAATTTAATACGTCATCGTTTGTTCTTAAAAATCAAATTATATTTTTAATTTTGAAACAGAACGAGTAACTTGTTTGGATGATTATATATTAACCTTTTGATACAAGTAATTCTAGTAACAAGTATGTACATTTTCAAGAAATTGTTCAAGTCTTAATGAACATCATAATAAATGTGTATAATAAATAATATGAGCGTAAAATTTTATAAAATTCTGACTAATATTGCTACTTTTATATAATAATAAAAAATTAGAGAGAAAGAAAAGAAGGGCCTTTTTGTTTCTTTTTTCTTTTTCACTTTTTGTTTCTTTTCTTACAAAAAGTGAAAAGAAAACTATTTGAGCCTTAATAAAACTTATTTTCTCTTTCTTATTTTCCCTCACCTTCATTTTATTTTATATCACTCTGTCCCAAATTAATTGCTCAATTTTAACTTTTTTAAATCAAATTGACTATTTTTAGAATTAATAATTAAGCATATATAAATATATTTCTAAAATTATAAAAATTGGGGTTAGTAATAAATTGTATATACTTTCTTTTAGTTATAATTTTTTCACTAATATTTTAACAAAAATAGTAAAAAGAATAGTTTTAAAAATGGTCAATTTGACTTTAAAAAGTCAAAATTGAGTAATTAATTTGGGACGGAGGGAGTATTTCACTAAAAAAAAAAAACTCTAAGATATATCTTTTTTCTGTACTCTCACTTTTTTTTTTCCATTCTCTAGTATATCTTTTCTCTGTACTCTCACTTTTTTTCCCCATTATCTCCAATCTAAAATTGCATGATAGGGTGCAAGAATATATAGACTTTATGCCTAGAGAAAACATATTTAGTAGTGAATATTTTTTTAAAAAAAAATTATGAAGGTGAAATTCAGGTGTACAATCTTACTCCTTCCCTTCCCTCCTCCAAAGGATATCTAAATTATATTTTTAACTCAAATTAAAAAAATATAATAAAGTAGAAGAAAAAGAGTAAATAAAAATTTAAGTTTATTCTTAATGGCCCCAAAAAATTACATATAAAATAATGAGTATTTCTTCTTCTTTTTTTATACATACCAGTGGTCTTCATTAAATGACATATTTGTCATCTATTTTATGTACTTATTGTCATTCTTTTAAAGACAAAAAAATATATACTTTAGGGATAATGTTATTGACAGAGAGTGTACATTATATTATTTTCATTTTATATTAATATATTGTTTTGTAATAAATTATACCTAATTACAACCAGTTATATATCTTACTAAGGGTTTAGAGTTATAAACAAAAAAAATATACTCCCTCCGTTTTGAATTATAAGATCATATATTATTATATATTATTGACTTTTTAAAAATTAATTTGAGACATTTTAAATTTAAAATTGACACAATTCACTCATTATGTTTCTGAGTTTTGGACGGGAAAAAGAAGAATAGAAAATTTACATTAGAACAAAAAAGAAAAGAATAGAAAACTTGAAGTTTTTTTTGTGTTGTTTCTGAGTTTTTAATAGAAAGGAATAGAAAATTTAAATTTTTTCTTTTCTTGCGTTTTTAAGTTCCAATGAAAAGAAAAAAAAATATCACTTTTATAAATTTACCCTTCTATCCCAAGATAAAAGTCTTGGTTGACTTTTTGCGCATATTAAGAAAGAGGATAAAATGATAAAATTGTCCATATTTAAATTCTCATTTAATTGCATAATTTTTTGCACATGACTAGTAATGCTCCATAAATATGCATAGGGAATAAAAATATGACAATTAATACTAAGGGTATTATGGACAAATTATTATAAAAAAATATATTATTTAAGGTAAATAGACATTTAACTTGGGACTACCTAAAATAGTAATACAGACTTTTATCTTGGGACGGAGGGAATATTAATTATAACCATTGAAACATGAATAAAAATATGCAAGATAAATTTAATCAAAGAAAAAATTTCATAAAAAATGTATGCGCCAAAATATATTTATAGTATCGACATAGGCTAGAGAGAAACATAAAAAAAAGTAGTGATTTGTGTGAAAATTCATTAACAAAAAGATGAAACAAGAGACAAATAGAGTAGGAAAGGGGCAAATCTTTTTGTATTTCAGCTCTCATACTACTGAGTTAATTGAATTAATATAGTAGCAAATTTAGTTGAAGAGCTGTTGTTCGGATTGAGTATCGATTTTCAACTAAGTTTTTTAGAAATTCCTTTTGAAATTCATCCGTTTTGATCTAATTATAGTTTTTGTGAAGTTATTGGATCATCACTGCTGTAGATCTGTTGTATTTCATGTTTTGGTTTTTGCTTCGATCTTTTGTTTGTTGATGAAATTGCAACAAAAAGCCGATATTCAAGAAAAGGTAAAGCAGATAAGCAAAGGCGTGTGCCTGAATCGTTCGTGGTAGTTTGAGAACTCGTTTGCGGCAACAAATAAGTCGTTCGCGCCAAGAAGTCTCTTTCTCTTTATCAGCTTAAGTTTAGTAGATAAAAACAAATTAGGGACATGTGTTATAATTTAAATTTTATTATATTGAAAGTTGAGGATAATATGAGAATTATAAAAATATTACTTATTTTAATTTCTTTTTTGTCCAAATCAAGTCAATTTTGGACAGAAAACTTAGGCAGGAAAAGTGCCCAAGTTTTCTATCCATTTCTTTTTTTTTTCGTTTATTAAAAAACTCAAAAACATAGGAATTGGAAAGAAAACTTAAATTTTCCCTCTATTTCTTTTCTTTTATGTCCATTTTAAAATTCAGAAATATATTAAGTTTTTCAAATAATAAATCTTATAACTAATAATATTGTGTAGGTAGTTTATGATATTCTTAATTGTATTGATAGAAACTAAATAAACTAATCTCAATTTTAAGTTTGAAAATATTTAAAATTAATTTTTAAAAAATTAATAATAATCTTGTAATTTAGAATGCAGTGAGTATAAATTTTGAAATTTAATGAACAAAAACTTTAATTTCCCAAATTACCTAAAATATAAAAGGGGTAGCAATCTTTATATCAATTACGTACTAAAATTTGATTCCACCTCTTTTTATGAAACTATGGAATATAACTCTATTTAAAGTAAATGTTCATGAAAGGAAAAAAGAACGTAACGGCGCCCTACACCTACACTATATATATATATTCAATATTCTTACCTTGTTATTACAATCCTCCCGTTAGTACGCTCTGTTTTTCCGGTATTCGAATTTAATTTTCACGAGGGAGAACGTCGGCGCGTGTACTGAAATCGCGCGTCAATTATCCTTTCCTTCATCACCTCACCTCACCTGCCTTAAACCCCTCCCTATTAGTCTATTACAGCATCAAAAAGTTGACTCGTCACCCCTTTCATATTCATTTTTCTCTCTTTTTTTCTACAGGAATGTTTGGAAGTTAGAGAGAATTTTCTCTCTTGCGCACAAAACACACAGTGGGGGTGAAACTGGTGAGTGATCATCAATGGGGAATTCTAGCAATTTAGCGTATTTCCTTACATTCAGGAAGAACAATATTAATCTGTATTACACAGCAATCACCACCATACTCTGTTCTGTATTCTATGTCATCGGAATTTGGCAGCACGGCGGCGTAACCGGCGGCGCCACCGACCTCCTCCCCACACTTCCATGCACCCAACTTCAAAACACCACCACCCAAGAAGACCCAACACCGGTGGTACTCGATTTCGTTTCCCACCACAGAGCGGAAGACCTACCACCAGTCTCGGCGGCGGCGGGTGTCAAACACTTCCCGCCCTGCCACCCCAAGTACAGCGAGTACACGCCGTGCGAGGACGCCGAGAGATCGCTGAAATTCGATAGGGAGAAATTGGTGTACAGGGAGAGGCACTGCCCGGAGAAGGACGAGTTGTTGAACTGTAGAATTCCGGCGCCGTTTGAGTATAAGACACCGTTCCGGTGGCCGGAGAGCCGTGACTCGGTTTGGTATGCTAATGTGCCGCATAAGCATTTGACTGTGGAGAAGGCGGTTCAGAATTGGGTCCGGTTCGAGGGAGACCGGTTCAGGTTCCCGGGAGGTGGGACCATGTTCCCTCGTGGTGCTGATGCCTATATCGATGATATCGGAAAATTGATCAATCTCAAAGATGGCTCTATCCGTACTGCCATTGATACCGGTTGTGGGGTAAGTGTATATACAAGTTTGATGTATACATATAACATATGTATTTAAGTGTAGGCGATAACTAATTACCTGGTTATATTAAGCTTATTATTTGATTATAAATCATTGACGTTAATCCAGCATCTGTCAAACAGTTGGACGGACGGACAAATATTAACGCTTTATATGTCCAATAAATTTGGGAATAAGTCAACTAGTTGGGCGGACGAGCGTTTTGTATGTCCAATAAATTGGGAAATAAGTCAACCAATAGGGTATACGTTTTGTCATAAACTCGTCAACTGTTCAACAGACTGTTGCAACAATTTTTGTCATGGATCTTTTTTTATATAATTACATGGCATGGGCATACTTTTATGAAGGGGTATGGAATTTTGTGAAGTATTGCAAGATCAGTTGTTTGTGTTTTAAAAAAAGTTCCGAATCAAAGAATTTTGTTTTGTAAAATTGATTTTGAAAAAACAGAAAACATCAAACACTATGAAGCTGAACTGTTTTATCAGGTGTAGGCGAGGGGTTTATTTTATAGAATAAGACTTCTGTCTTCTTGTCATACATCGTTTTGTCAAACTAAATTATGAAGGCCTGTAGAAATTATACCGGAGTCGTGAAGCAAGGCCGGTAGGGTAGTTGAACCAGATGGTTCAAAAAGTCTTTTTAATTTAGTTAGTTGGTTTTGAAATTATGGAGTTGTATGAAGAGTTGGTGACAGTATTACTGTAAATGGAGAATCCAGAATCCATGAAATTTCACATCTTTTCTCTTGTTAAAGAAAAGAATCTTGAGTTACATATGTTTGTTTAACCGGTATACATAATATACCATGTGCACACCCGATGGATAGTGACTGCGAATTTTTTTTCTACCGTACAAAAGAAATTTTAAAATATCACAAGGAATATTAATTTCACAAGGCTTCTTTCACATATATGTAGGTCTCATCTATTATTCTTATCGGCGACCCTCTCTGAAAATATTAATTTCACTTGTGGATATATCAATTTTTTTAAAGAACTTTGGATATTTTCTTTAATTATATGAAGAGAAGTAGAAATTTTGAATAGATAAGAAAGGATTAAACATTAAGTAATTTCCTTTTTCTATTTCACCTCTTGTCATTTTCATGATTTAAATACTTTATTTTCCTTTCAAAGGCAAGAAAAATTAATCTTCTAGTCTACACACATTGTACATGCACATATTACCATTTGTGAAAACCGCACATTGTTCTAGACTTTGAGTAGACATTGTTATAATTGTCAAAGAGACACTTATTTGATGGTGGTCCATAGCTCCAATTTGTTAAAGTCTGATATATCAAAGTGAAAGATAGATAATGAAATTTCTCACATAAACTTCCTTTCAAATTCTCTCTCTCTCTCTCTCTCTCTCTATATATATATATAGATAGATAGATAGCATTTGAAAATATATATATATAGGGAAACTTAGCTATATATGTAAATGAAAACCGCACATTGTTCTAGACTTTGAGTAGACATTGTTGTAATTGTCAAAGAGACACTTATTTGATGGTGGTCCATAGCTCCAATTTGTTAAAGTCTGATATATCAAAGTGAAAGATAGATAGTGAAATTTCTTACATAAACTTCCTTTCAAATTCTATATATATATATATAGAGAGAGAGAGAGAATTTGAAAATATATATAGGGAAACTTAGCTATATATCTAAATGACAGGAGAAATTTTGTTTGATTCCATTTGAATAAGGTTTCCCGGTTAGGCTGTTTGTTCTATCACAGAATAGTTTTGTTTCTGTCATTTTCTTATTCTAAGGAAGTAAGGAACGGACAAGACAGCTACATATCTAAGAATCTTACAACTAATTACATTGCAGTCAATTTTCTGCTTTAAACATCAAATGTACAATAGAAAAACGAAATCTTTATGTATACACATATAACAAATCACATTTTTCAATCCTTACTCTCTAAATGGAGCCTAACAGATACTAAATACTTTTATTTGTGATGGAAAATAATAGTAAAGAAAAAGGTACCACCTTTGTTCATAAATGAGAGTCTAATCGACTTTTTCACGCATACGTCATGCAAGGCACACATTTGGATGCAATACATTTTGATGGTTTTTTTTTTCAATTATAAATTTTAATACTGATATTGGTGTTGAGAAAAATCATGTTTAGTGGGGTCTAAGCTAGGAACCTTAATATGCATAAAAAAAAAGTCGTGTCTGTCATTTTCGGACGTATGATATAAACTTAATGACTGTGTGTTAACTTGGCCATGAACAATGCAGGTTGCAAGCTTGGGAGCTTACCTTCTGTCAAGGAACATATTAACTGTGTCATTTGCACCAAGAGACACCCATGAAGCACAAGTGCAGTTTGCCCTTGAACGCGGTGTTCCTGCTTTGATAGGTGTTTTGGCATCCATTAGGCTGCCTTACCCATCAAGAGCTTTCGACATGGCTCATTGTTCTCGGTGCCTCATTCCTTGGGGCCAATATGGTATTCTATTTCTTATCCACTTTGGTACACTTTTTTCCTTGGATGCCTTACGAGAAAAATTAAGTTTCAATTGCTTGTGAATTTTGGGATGTTATTTGAGCAGATGGGCTTTACTTAATTGAAGTTGATCGAGTTTTAAGACCTGGCGGATATTGGATTTTCTCTGGACCACCTATAAATTGGGAGAGTCGTTGGAAAGGTTGGGATAGAAAACCTGAAGATCTCAAAGCAGAACAAAATGTAATCGAGACCATGGCAAGAAGTCTTTGTTGGAAGAAATTGGTACAAAAGCAGGACCTTGCCATTTGGCAGAAACCCACTAATCACATTCACTGTAAACGCAATCGGAAGGTATTTAAGAAACCGCTCTTTTGCGAAGCACAAGATTCAGACAAGGCTTGGTAATGTTGATTTATTACTACTAGCATTATTTCTTTGTTGTTTTATGCATCTCAATTCTCTCATAAACTTGAAATGTGCCACCTAAATATAAAGGAGACCGCTAGAAGTCTAGAACTATTGCTATGGAGTATAATGCAACTGTGAATATCAACAAAAGTTATCTAGCCTTCGTTAAGAGATTCTATGAGATTTTTGTAACTCTATGTTCCCCATTATAAGTGATCTTTTTTGGCTAGTATTCATGATTTAATTCAAAAAACGAAATTTTTTTGGGGGAATTCTTCGATGTAGTAGAACACTTTGATTCTCAAGTCATTTTGAAACCAATTTGATGATAAAGGGTGCTTACTGCTAGAAATTACTCATGAACTTTCTTATTATTTATTTTATCAATCATGCTTATGACTGATCCATTGAACCTCCTCAAATAGTTGAAGTTCACTTTAGATATGATACCAAAACCAATTGATTGATAAAGAAACCTGCCATCAGAATCAATTTTTTCCTAGTGTTGCTTTCGTAATGAATATTGGTTGAGCCTAACCTTTTTTTTTTACCCATTACACCACTTTCTCAGACTTTCCTTTTAACATATTCTTCTTTATTTGATTCTTGAGAATAAGCCCTTCAGCATTTCATATTGAAAAGAAAACAGAATAAAAGAAAATAAACGGTTCCTCATATATTGTTTGGTGCATGGCGTAATTCTCATTTGCAGGTACACTAAATTGGAGACTTGTTTGACTCCCCTGCCGGAGGTGCATCATATTAAAGAAATTGCAGGCGGGCAGCTAGCAACGTGGCCGCAAAGATTGAATGCAGTGCCTCCAAGGATTATAACTGGTAGCGTAGAGGGAATTACGGAAGAAATATTTAGAAAAGATACAGAATTATGGAAGAAGAGACTCGCACACTACAAGGCTTTGGACTATCAGCTTGCAGAGCCAGGAAGGTACCGTAACTTGCTTGATATGAATTCTTACTTTGGAGGATTTGCAGCTGCACTTGTTAATGACCCTGTGTGGGTTATGAACATTGTCCCTGTCGAGGCTCAAGTCAACACCCTTGGAGTCGTTTATGAGCGTGGATTGATTGGAACTTATCAGAACTGGTATGCCTCATTTCTTCGATTAGGAATATCACATTACTTTTCAGCTCGAGTTTAGTAACTTTTTTTTGTCAATGATCATTCTACTGCTTTTGAGTTTCAAGTTTTTCACTAGCATGATATAAAGACTTTCACATTTCCCAAATCTGCGCGTAGCTATTTACTACTTATTTATCAGGCTTTCAAACTGCAAATTTGATAGATTAAAAAGGGCAGTAGGAATTTGGACATGCAGTATTAGTATTTTATCTTCTAGTTCATTATGCTCTACAAAGCTGGCCTAAATTTGTAAAAAATGCACAATCGGTGTCTATTTCATATTACGAAAGCTCACAATGTTCTGATTGCCAGTGTTTGATTTGAAGTTGCGCTGCAGCATTATGGAGAAACAAAATTGTTAAGAGTAGACCAGTATGCATTACATTTATCAAATGCAACCTTTTTTCATATTTTTTTTAGTTGATTCTGTTTTTTGTGTACTTTTTGTTACTGTCCTACTGAGATTACTCCATAAAATTGGCTAAATTTCTCGCTACTTACCAACAATCCATTTTCTTTTAGGTGTGAAGCCATGTCTACATACCCAAGAACATACGATTTCATTCACGCAGATTCCATTTTTAGTCTCTACAAAGACAGGTACCATTTTTACAACATTATTTCATCGACTTTAAGATAAGGCGACTAAAATTATAAAATTCCCTTAGCACTAATAACTTGTTTAACAGATGTGAACTTGAAGATATTCTGTTGGAAATGGATAGAATTTTACGGCCACGAGGCAGTGTGATCATACGAGACGATGTCGATGTTCTGTTGAATGTCAAGAGCATTGCAGATGGAATTCAATGGGAAAGCACACTGGTTGATCATGAAGGTGGCCCTCTTGTAAGAGAAAAGCTCCTTATTGCTACAAAGCAATACTGGACTGCTCCTGCATCTACTGATCATAATCAAGATCAAGAAGGCCTAAAAACAACTTCCTAGTGCTTGTTTTTCCCCTGATTTTTGTCTGCAATTTTTCATTTACATTTATTGTCGATAATTTCTTAAACTATAGCCTCATTCGAATATAACAATTTCATAAACGAGGGAATCAATTGATTTTTTCTTCGATGAGAAGAAATATTTTCTTAAATGTTATGTTTATTATGTAAACAACTTGTTTTAAAGGGGTTTTGATGCTGAAATACATAATGTGGCTTTACCAAAATTTCCAGTTGAGAGTTCTTTTTAAGTTGTATGAATAAATCAAAGTGACAGACATGAATGCATGGCTCTTTGTCTCTCTTTCATCCATTATTTTCTCAGACTATATTCAGTACTGGTTCATAATTAAGCATGTTTTTACTCCCTTCCATTTGGTAGTGTGTACCTTCATGGGGTTAAAATTTACTGTCAGAAACTGACTAGTCAGTGGGGAAAATAAGAAGCTGCTTAATTTCAGAGTGAAATTTTTTTGGTGCTGTTTTGACTTTAGTTGTCATGAAGTAAATTAGTTGACCAGTGTCATGCAATAGTACAAGATTTCCGTGCACATATTCCCTCCGTCCCAAATTAATTGCATTTCTAGGACTTTTTAAAGTCAAATTGACTATTTTTAAAACTAATCTTTTACTATTTTTGCTAACATATAAGTGAAGATATTATAACCAAAAAAAAATATATACAATTTATTACTAATTTTAATTTTTATAATTTTAGAAATATATCTATATATGCTTAATTATTAATTTTAAAAATAGTCAATTTGACTTAAAAAAGTCCTAGAAAAGCAATTAATTTGGGACGGAGGGAGTATATGATTTGTTTGGCTTAATGCTTTTGGCATTTTAATTTATAATCTCTAAACGCGACAGATCATTTTTGGTCTTTTAAAGTTAAATAAATTGCACGTCTTCTTAACCCGAAATGGCCGGAGAGAGGAAAGGTTCTTTTTTTAGGGTACTCCCTAATATGCCAAAATACATTTCCAAAACAAATTAAAATTCAGTTTCCTTTATATATGCTTTAAAATTCATGGAAATTTAAATTTTTAATAAGAACATAAAATTCTAATCCCTAGTAGAAATGTTAACATCAAAAATGGAAAAAAAAAATTAAAAAAAAAATCTACCAAAATTCAACTAATGTAATCATAATTCTTCTAAATTATATAGTAATTCATCATAATTCAAATTTTACTATTAGAACAAAAATAAACAAGCCAAGATAAGGCTTAGAAAAAATAAATCCTAAACTAAAATGTTTAAAATTTACAATTGAAAGTCAAAAATAGACAATATTTTTTAATACGAATTCGTGCATATTTTCCCCACATTTGTAATTGAATTAGACTTATTCCTAGGCCCAAACAAGTATAGGCCAGCACAATCCACATCCAATGCAATGCTGTTTTTGGGCGTAATTAGGCTTCTAAAAACGACGTCGTTCAGAAGATGCCCAAATTTGTAAAATCCCAACACCTTGTAATTTTCTTTCTCCTAAACTCTCTCACTCTAGGGCTCTGTTAAACCTGTAAAATCAAGAGAAAGAAAGAAGAAGAAGACGAAGAAGAAGACGAGCAACTATGGAAGCTGAGGACGAAGTTTCGGGACAAATGATCGAAGAGATCTACGCCAACGGCGGAGACGAAACGCAGCGCCATAGAGCCGTCATAAGCGGCGAGCAGCTCGATATCGAGGCATACGCTGCGCTTTACTCCGGCAGAACTAAAATCTCTAGGTTAATATTCATTGCGCAAGAATGCGTCAACGTTTCTATGCAATTAGAGGCTCTTCGAATGGCGTTTGACGAGATTAAAAAGGGGGAAAACACCCAGTTGTTTAGGGAAGTTGTTCAGAAGATCGATGGCCGATTGGGTCCGAATTATGGACCCGACGAGGCTTGGACTGATTCCGTGGACAGACGGGCCGAGCAGAGGAAAGAGAAGCTTGAGAATGAACTCAATGCTTATCGGGTATGCTTTATTTATTGATTGATTGATTGTTCTGTGTAGGGTTATTATAGGGGTTTTTGGAGTTGAATATTTTGGATTGTTTATTGATAATAAATTTCCTTTAATTAATGGAGTGATATGGGATTTATCTAGTTTAACATGTAAAGCTCGGTTCAAGTTCCCTTCAGTTTTTTTCCCTTCAATGTGTGTGTATTTTTAATTGTTATGGATTTTTAATTGATTCCTATGTATTTGTTGCGGTGGAAAATATCAATGAAGATTTGGATTTTATGTATTTTTATATATTAGTGAGGAGCTTCAGTCGTTCAATTTATTTTTGGCCAAGTTGTATTTTGGGCTTAAATTTCATTATTTTTCGTTTTTGGTAGGAAAGTTGCTAAGGACTATAAATATGTTATTATACAATTTTGGATTATCAACATTTTGACAATTATTATTGATTTTATCAATTGTTCTATTTGTGAGTTTATTATCTTTCTTGTGGATTTAAGGGTTTATCACGTTTGTGTTACTAAGTTAACTAGCATCAACGACATTGTTCGAAATTGCTTTTGAGGCTTACGCCTCGAGGCCCGCCTCATAGCGAGGCGGTAGGTTGCTGTGGCGAGGCTTACGCCTCAAGGGGAAATACAGAGGCTTACGCCTCATTTAGCTGAGGTTTGCGTCTCAGTGCGTTTCGCTTCAAGGCTTATGCCTCATTTGCATGCCTCATAAAAAAAAATTGAAAAAATTCTAATGAAAATATAATGATAAAAAGAACTACTGTGATCTTTCTTAGCTACTTCTTTCCGGTGCAGAAAAAATTCTCATTTAAAAATTTTGTGAGCATTAAGAATATAATTTTGTTTCATGCTCACCCTTAAAATAATAAGTTGAGATTAGTTTGATATCTATTTTATCTATCTATTTTATAAAGGGAGAGCAAGAAAAATAACTGCTTTCCTTGAGGTTGTCATAATTTTTCTTCCGCTTTTGCTCTTGCATGTTTGGTTTTATTACAATTTCATCTTTTTAATTTTTTTTTTCTTTTTATCTATCCAAAAAAATTGATAAATTCCTATTATATCTTTACGGTAAGTTCACATGCAAAGCGATATTATGTTGTTTTGATGTTTTGTAATGATACATTAAAGTGACGTTGGTTATTTATGTCTTTTATGACCTTGATTATAATGATGGATTATTTTATGATTTTATTAGCATTTTTTATAATTTTTTGAGGACTTTTAGTTTTTCTTATCGAGGCTTACGCCTCACTCCGTCTCGAGGCTTACGCATCGCCTCGTCCGGAAAAAAACGCGCCGTACCGCTTTTAGCTTTTTCGAACATTGATCAACGTTTATACCAATTGATGCGGCAGAGTATGGTTATCTTCACAAAGAATGTGTTAGTTACTTAGTTTATGGTGTGCTTGGTTATGTATTTAGAACTGAAATTTCTTGTAGATATTGTGATCGATGAGTTTGTAGTCTCTTATTTACTCTTCTGACTTGTGCTCCTTTTGTCCAGACAAATTTGATTAAAGAAAGCATAAGGATGGGATACAATGATTTTGGAGATTTTTACTATGCTCATGGAGCACTTGGAGATGCATTCAAGAACTATGTCCGTACTCGTGACTATTGCACAACATCAAAGCACATAACTCATATGTGTTTAAATGCAATTCTTGTCAGCATTGAGATGGGTCAGTTCAATCATGTTACAAGCTATGTCAGCAAAGCAGAGCAAAGCCAAGAATCCTTAGAGCCTATAACAGTTGCAAAACTACGTTGTGCTGCCGGATTGGCTCACCTGGAGGCTAAAAAGTACAAGCTTGCTGCTCGGAAGGTTTGTCATCTTTTGTAATCCTCTTTTACCCGATTGATGCTGTAATGATATATTAATTCTTTAGCTGGTTCGATAAAAGAAGAAAAGAAAAAGTTGCTTCTCATTAGGGCTGTCAACAGACTGGACCTTGGTAGGACTAGGGGTAGCCTAGCCCAACCTATTTAATAATTAGAAATTTAGAAAACCCAAGCCCACCCCCACGGCCCATGAAAATCTCACCCACCTTAAGGATTTGGGTTGTGCTCCGAGAGTAAGAAAGTGTGTTACCCATAGAATAAAAAACAGATAAAATGTGTTGATATTTAAGCAATCTGGCTATTAATTTTTAAACGCAGACCCAAATAAGAACAATAACAATATAATTCTTAAATTCTAGAACAATCTGAAGATAAAAGATATAAGAAATATACATTATTCAAAATTCATTCAATACTTATCAGAACTTTATACACTTTTGATCTTAGAAGTTCTGTAATTTGTTTTTATTACTTTTTTTAATATACTAATTAGTATTTAGTACTTATCAACAAATAATTTGTTTCCTTGTAAGTTTAAATGCTACTTTATGGAATTATAGTTGTTGTAAATTTCTTAGACATCATTATATTTATTACCTTGGATTGTTCTTTTGACTATGTGTGTGTGTGTGTATGTGTGTTTGTGTGTGTGTATGTGTGTATATATATAACATTTAGAAGTATAGTAAAGTCGCTTAGCCTATTTGGTTGGGCTCACATTTACCCAAGAACAGCCCATCAATATATACGGGCCTAAATTTGACCTAAATCAAAATTAACTGTAAAATACATGCATTTGCTTGCTAATCTGATACATCCTGTCCATTAAGCCATTTATATTCTGGGCAGGCCAGGCTTCAGGCCTGCCCACATAAATTGACAGCTCTAGTTATCTTGCACAGCTCAAACGATTTGAGCTCATATTGTGGCCATGGTTCACATCTTTATAGATTTTGGAAAAGCTAATAGAATCGTACACTCGTAATATCGTAGAATTATAGTGATTTGACTGATTTCTATTCACATCCTTGGAACACAAATTCTACGCCAATTTCAAATCGGAACTTCTATCACTCCTCTCTATCTCCTCCTCCCTCCCACTTCTCTCTCCCTCCCTCCCCCTCCTCCTCCCCCTCCCCCTCCCCGTTCCCGTTTTCTCCCTCTACCTCCCTCTAGCTTTCTCCCTCTAGCCCTCTATCTCACCTTTGCTCTCTCATATTGACACAGATGATGATTACAAAGGAGAACTTTTTGTCACCTCTCTCTTACTCTGATGTTTCCTGTATTGTCTGTGTGAAAGGTTTGGTATATAGTCACGATTTAGTCAAAATTATATTATGAAATCCCTCAATAGTGTAAAGATTTCTCTGGTAAGGTAAAATTCCCTTTTGGGAAGTTTCATCTATTTTCTTAAACAGATATTTTTAAGTAGAATAATGAACCATAGGTTTTTCACTTTTGGATACTTGTAGTTTCTGCTCCCCAATTCTTCAAAGCTGTAAAGTTGGTATTTAATATCTTCCCCCAGTTACAAAAAGGCACTTCATTCCTGGAACGAAAATACTTGAAGAAAAGAGGAGATCCGTCATTGAAAGACAGGTATAGAGCAGTAGAATGATTAGTTCCCTCATAAAATGAGAGGGAGCAAAATATTTTTTTTAGTAGTTTCCACAAGTTCAATTGAGATTACCAAGTTTCGCTCAATAGGTAGATGTCCTTCACTTGTCACAAAAAAGGAAAAAGAAATGGAAAATAGTTAGACATATTGTCAATGTTAATCCATTTGCTTTTATTTTGGAAAATAGTTAGACATATTGTCAACGTTAATCCATTTGCTTTTATTTTCTCTAGATTAGATATATGGTTGACATAATCTGACTCAGAATTCATTAAAGTAAAGTTTCAAAAAAAGATAGGCACACATACCAAGCAACTCATCCAAGTAGACATGAGCTTTTTAAAGTTTGCAGCTGGGCCAAATAAAACTCCAGGATGTTCTGTAATTAGTTTCTTCTCTTTCATGGTTTATGGGATAGGTACTTCATTGTATCACTCTACTCAGCCGGGGTGGCTTTCTCTTATGTTCTGCATTATTGCTGACCTCCCCTCCATCAATTTCTTATTGTTTGTTCCTTTGTCTTCGTGTTCAGTCCTCCCTGCTGTGGGAACTCAACCTCAGTTCTGCCAGTTTGATACAGTGGCTAAAGTTACTTGATATATTTGAATACTAAAGTTATTTGATATATTCGAAATGTGAAATCACAACCTTTTACTTTTTTGGGTTGTTTTTTTTTTTGGGTTTTTTTTTTTTTGGGGTGGGGGGAGAGTGAGTAGGCATGTTTTCTGTTGTTATTGCTGATTTATTGACATATAAGGCCATGGGTTTGTATGCAGTTCTTGGAAACGAATCCTGAGCTGGGGAACAACTACTCGGAAGTCATAGCTTCTCAAGATGTTGCTACATATGGTGGACTATGTGCACTTGCAAGTTTTGACCGAGCAGAGCTGAAGGCAATTATAATATGTTTTCCGTCTGATTTTTTTTTTTCTTTTTCTACTGGTGTTCTAATTCAAAAGCTTAAAGATCATATCCTAAATGAATACTACTCTTTTGCAGAGCAAAGTTATAGACAATATCAATTTTCGGAATTTCTTAGAGTTGGTACCTGAAGTTAGGGAACTAATTCATGATTTCTATTCAAGGTAATTTAATTTACTTGTTTTCTTCTTTTGATATCTATGTCAACTTAGTCTTACATGTGTCCTCTAGTTTAATGAGCAACCTACAAAAAGCATGGACGCATTGCTTCTTGTATCATTTGATGAATATGGTATTACCTGTAGTTTTTTTGCTAAATTTGGACTAAGCAAGTGTAATAGGAATTGTATTTGGAAGGGATGAAAAGTAACTACTTAACTTATAATTTCATTGCTAATAATACTATCATTATCACAATTCTTTGATAAGTTTCACCCAATCACCCTGATTACATTATGACTGAACACAGGTGATGCTAGTGATGGATTAATTAGACACACACACACACACACATATCATCATCACACCTCAGGTATGTAAGTAGGGAATATCTTCAAGAACAAACAAGACATGTCACTAAGGAACATGAATTAATACTGCTTTATATGCCCCTTGCTCCATTGCTGCCTTGCCTCTTTTTATATTTTTTCTAGCGAAAAGCATCATTTTAGAAATCAATTTCAAATAGGAATATCAGAACTTTAAGATTGATTCAAGTGCCTGCTTGAAGACATTTATTTGTATTATGATTCTGAGAATTTTAAATTGCATTCTTGCTCTGAGCCTCTGACCAGCTTCATATTCCCCACTTTAATTCAATATTAAAATACATCTTTCATGGTTACTCTATAGGACCTATTCTTTGATGTGGCCATATAAATAGATAAAAGTACTTGATTTGCTTTTGTTATCTATGATGACTAAAATGCCTTCTTGTATTTCTCCTACTTTACATACAATATGCTGTGAGAGTACGTTTCTTTTACCCTTGTCCCCAAATTTGTGAAGTTCCCTAATTCGCAATGGCTTCATTAATGATTATCCCTTTAATGATGTTGATATAGAAGGCACTTTAAATCACTCCTCCTTTCTTGCCAACTGATAAATTATCACCTCAAGCTTTAACTTAGATGAATTTATTTCTCTTATGTTATTGGACCTGTGTCATTACATTCGTTGTAATTGCCCAAATCTTTATTGGCATTGCCAATAGAATCAAGATGTATCTAAAATGGAGCAGGCGTCCATATATTTCTTGTCATCTCATTCATGATTACATGATAATAAGTATTAACTTTGTAGTTTAAATTGAATAGATTTGGTTTTAGTGCATCTCTTATTGTTTTAGCATGAACTTGGTATATTTGGTCTTTAAATATAAAATTAAAAAAAAATCTTTATCAAGAGACATCATACTTTCTTGTCATCTCAAGTAAAATCCCGCTGCAAAATTTGAATCTTCACATGAAATCTTCTTACCTGGATTGCAGCCACTATGCTTCATGTTTGGACTACCTCGGAAGTCTAAAAGCAAACCTGTTGCTTGACATCCATTTGCATGACCATGTGGAGACACTGTATGATCAAATTCGTAGCAAAGCCCTAATCCAGTATACACACCCATTTGTGTCTGTTGATCTGCACATGATGGCCAACGCTTTCAAAACTAGTGTGGCAGGGCTGGAGAAAGAACTTGAAGCTCTGATAACTGACAACCAAATACAGGTATTCTTTGGACATTTAACCCCCTTATCCCTCCTTTCTCTTTCAGTTTATGTAACCTGTTATGTGGCTTGCTTTAAGATAAAAGGGCTCACATTGATCTGAAGAAGCATTGACCACCTTGGTCAACTTTTATTGAACATTTGCAGTTATTGGCACAGTTATAAACCTGATTATGGTCGTCGCAGTTCTTGTCCAGTTAATAATCACAGTTGTCGAATGCTTTTATTAATCATTCATTGCATTTCCTGCAGGCCCGTATCGACTCGCACAACAAAGTCCTGTATGCACGGCATGCGGATCAGAGGAATGCCACTTTTCAGCGGGTACTGCAGACTGGCAGTGAATTTGATCGCGATGTCAGGGCCATGCTGCTGAGAGCAAATCTTATCAAGCACGACTTCTACACTAGGCAGCAATCAAAGAAACTTCAAAATTTTTTATGAGGGGAATTCAAGAACATATGATGGTTTATCGGAGTGGGTTGGGTTGGGCATGCCATATTTTATACTAAGAGGCCCGCTAAGAATTCAAGATACTTGGCTTTGAACATTTGTTGATTGGTTTCTTGGGGGTTCAATCATGTCTAATGCTTACATTAATCAATAGTAATAATGTTGCTGTTGATAAATTCAGAGTGAATGTTGTTCTATATACATATTCCTTGCATTGTTTATTTCTTGCTGCTACAAACAGGAGGGCGGAGGGGGGACACCTCATATAAATATAAGTACTGTAAGTTATCTAAATATTAATTTTAAAAATTTGAATGAATTTGCATTTGAAAATAATTTAAATATTAAAATTGATCCCATATCTTAAAAACCGGTATGAATATACTCCCTCGGTTCCTAAATAACTGACGTTATAGGTCAATTTTTTTGTTCCAAAATATTTGACGTTATAGGATTTCTAGGAGAATTTATATATATCCATATAATCCTCTCTCTTCTTCCTATTGGAGTCCTAAAGAAAATTAAAGATTTGAAAATTCTCTCTCTTCTTCTTATTGGAGTTCTATAAAAAATTAAATACTTAAGAATTATCTCTCTCCTTTCTATTGGACTCTTTTATCTTTTTATGTATATCTGTGCAATTCTCTCTCCCCTTCCTATTGGATGAATAGACAAATGAATTGGAGTAATTAAGTTTCTTAATTAGTGTGCTTTGGCTGCTAACGTCAGTTATTTAGGAACCGAGGGAGTATGATTTTAAAAAATAAATTTTCTTCTTCTTGATTTTAGAATTATATCTAGCACATATTATTATTATGAGAATTAAATTGTACGTTTCATTGTATTTAGATCCGCCAATGCAAATGGTAATACTAATACTATCCAAATGAAATCTCACATGACCATTTTATATATGTATATATATATATATATATATATATATATATATATATATATATATATATACACACACACACACACACACACACACACACTATATGTATATAATCGTCATCCCTCACTTCACTGTATTTCCCTTCTGAATTACTCCATACTGGAACAAGAAGAAGAAGACCAGAAGCAGCTTTGCAAAATCTCAACCAGAAAAACCCGAAATTCAGATCTCCAATCTTCCACCTTTCTCTCTTCTCTCACGCTCCTAATTACTCCATTCCTTCTGAAAACCCTAACCACATACACAAAATCAAACAGATGCGTTACATTTACATATATACACACACACACACACACACACACACACTCCATTACATGTATATGATCAGATCTTGAATTAATTGCATAGCAAAAAGGATGGGCCACCTAAACCTTCCGGCATCGAAGCGCAACGCGCGGCAGTGGCGCCTCCTCGACCTCGTTTCCGCGGGGTTTTTCGCCGCGGTCATTATCTTCTTCCTGTTAGTCTTCACTCCACTCGGCGACTCGCTCGCCGCCTCCGGCCGGCAGTCCCTGCTCAGCTCCAGTGCTGATCCAAAGCAGCGCCACCGTCTAATTGCCCTAGTGGAGGCCGGACAACAGCCGACTATTGAGTCGTGTCCGGCAGATGCGGTGGATCACATGCCTTGTGAGGATCCTAGGCGGAACAGTCAGCTCAGTAGAGAAATGAATTATTATAGGGAGCGGCATTGTCCGTTACCGGAGGAAACTCCGTTGTGCTTGATTCCGCCGCCGCAAGGGTACCGTGTTTCCGTCCAGTGGCCGGAGAGCTTGCACAAGGTTCTCTCTTTCTCTCTATCTGCTTTGAATAGATTTCTACTTTGAAGTTAAAATTTAGCTACTTTACTGATTAATTTTTTTGAATTCTAATCACAATGTGATAAGCACATTGAGAAAAAAAAAGCCTTGATTGATGCTGAATTATAATTTGGAGACTTGGTTTGAAGTTCAGTTTGAAAGTGAATGCTTTGTTAGCATATCTAGCTTGTTATATTTGCAATTATATTTTCTTTGATAATTCTAGTATTTTCCTAGCACCTTTGACGCAAAAGATGCCCTTTTGCTGGCCTTTCCAAGATTTCTGTTGTAAGTTTGATCCAATATTTGTATTAATACTGACATGTGATTGTGGTTGTGCCAGTATAATATTGACACCCTCACTTCAGGATTGTGGTACTTTTAATAGTTTACTTGATTTCTTTGTATCATCATCGTCTTTCACTAGATGAAATTTTTCTTGGAAGCTTTTCCTTCTGTATTCTACAGCTGCAAAATACGTTCCAAGCTATTTTATGTTGGTTTAAACTCGGTCTTTAAGCAATGAAGTGCAAATAGAGCTTGAGCTTGGCTGTTTGGGGACTTAGGATGGTGAAGAATATAGAATGATCTGGTTAATGGTTCAAGTTTAGCTTTTAATGGTACATGCTTAATTTTATCTGCTTTACAAACCCACCTCTTTAGTGAGAAGACATCTTTTTCGTTTTTTTTCTTTTCTTTTTGACAAGTTAAAATAAGAAAGACCAATAATTTTTCAGATAAAAGAAGAATTTTAGTAGAAACATTAGAGAATAAAGAAAGATGAAAAAGAAATCCAGCTAGAAGGCATAATTTATTCTGAGGATTTCCTACTAGTTGATTTTTTCTCTACTCAAATCAATTTGTTGGTTGATAGTTTGATCAGTCAACTAAACCCAGTGAAACAATTCGGTGTAAGCAGTAAATAAGAGGCATTCTTTTCTGTTGAAGCAACACAACATTATGGAAGGTCTTCTGTAGTAAAATTTCATCAACCATGTTTTATAATACCATAACATATACAAAAAAGATACTTCTGCACACATCCATATGTCTAGGCACATTTCCGTGTGTCCATCCAGGAAATATTCAGTGATGAAAAGACTTTTAATGTCGTTTATAAAAATTAATAGTTATTAACTTATAATAAGTTCACATTTTTTTCCTGCAGATATGGCACGAGAACATGCCATACAATAAATTAGCTGACAGGAAAGGCCATCAAGGTTGGATGAAAAAGGAAGGGCCATACTTCATCTTTCCTGGTGGTGGCACAATGTTTCCAGATGGAGCGGTTCAATATATTGACAAACTTAAACAGTATATTCCTATTGCTGGTGGAGTTCTGAGAACAGCTCTTGATATGGGGTGTGGGGTAGGAACCTTGTCCCATGTAGTTCAGGTTTTGATAATACTTGAAGCTTTTTGAAGGCCATATAGTTCATTTCCTTTGCAGGTTGCCAGTTTTGGGGGTTACCTACTATCTGAAGACATTTTAACCCTCTCTTTTGCTCCAAGAGATTCACACAAAGCACAAATACAATTTGCTCTGGAAAGAGGAGTTCCAGCATTTGTAGCCATGCTTGGCACTCGCAGACTTCCGTTTCCTGCTTTTTCATTTGACTTGATGCACTGCTCTCGCTGCTTGATCCCTTTTACAGCATATAGTGAGTGATCTCTGTTGCCTATCTATGTTACCTTCTGCATGGGTCTTAACTTAAGGAGATTTGTTGCTTTGCAGATGCAACATACTTCATTGAAGTTGATCGGTTGCTTCGCCCAGGAGGGTACCTAGTCATTTCTGGCCCCCCTGTACAGTGGCCTAAACAAGATAAGGAATGGGCCGATCTCCAGGCAGTGGCTAGAGCATTATGTTATGAGCTTATTGTTGTTGATGGGAATACCGTCATCTGGAAAAAGCCTAATGGAGATTCATGCCTGCCAAGCCAAAATGAATTTGGACTTGAATTGTGTGACAAGTCTGACAATCCAAGTTATGCATGGTAATCATTAACATGCACTAATGCTCCCCCCCACACAATAAAATGTTGTATTTAACTATTGACGCTCAGATCAGGGAATTACTTGCAATAGGTTAAATAAAAAACTAAATTGCAGGTACTTCAAGTTAAAGAAATGTGTGAGCCGGATGTCTTCTTTCAGAGGAGAATACTCTGTTGGGACAATTCCAAAGTGGCCACAGAGGCTCACTAAAGCTCCTTCACGGGCCACACTGGTGAAAAGTGGAATTGATGTCTTTGAAGCTGACACTCGAAGGTGGGTGAGGAGGGTTGCATATTACAAAAATTCATTGAAATTGAAGTTGGGGACTCCAGCTGTACGAAATATCATGGACATGAATGCATTTTTTGGAGGCTTTGCTGCTGCAATAGCAGCTGATCCTGTGTGGGTGATGAATGTGGTTCCTGCTCGCAAGCCTTCAACTCTAGATGTCATTTACGACAGAGGCCTAATTGGAGTTTACCATGATTGGTGAGTAATATTAGAACGTTATTCTTTCTCATTTCTAAATGTTAATGTAGGTAAAGCTATCTTACTTCATATCTTTAGCAGAGGTAAAACTAATGTTTAACCCACTGTATTTGATACCTTTTATGCAATAGCTCACTAAACTTTTAAAATTTGTAATTACCCGATTGAACTAATTAAAATTGTGAAATTGTATCATTCTGTCAAATTTATTGGAAGCCCGTCAATTATTTTCCTATGTGGCAATTCGAAAAAATAAAGAAATCAAAACATTACTTATGTGGCAAAAAAGTAATAAAAAATAATAAAATTAAAACAAAACTTCTTATTCATTTTCTGTTATAACTTTTTTTCTCTCCCTTCTTTTTTGGGTCATTTGGCTTTCTATTCAATCTTCATCTCCTTCAAGTCATGGGAATAGACCAGTACCATTAACAGCTCTCAACTTCTTCGTTGAAACTCGAAACAAAGGTCAAAATATAACCTTTAATTCCCTTAAAATCCACTTCAAATTAATTGAATAGTGATGAAGGTATGATGAATGCATGTGGGTTTGATTCAAATGGCATTTGGGATCAAATTAATGAACCCATTATCCATGTTTCTTTGTTGATGTATATTGAAAGTTAGTTCCAGATTGATAGTTTAATTCTCAGATTTATAAACATAGATGAAACTCTCAAATAGAAGCACGAGTCCGAAACTACCATTTTTTACTAGAACTCATTGAAGCGCCTATGTTCAGTCTAGATCTGTTTGATTTTTGGCATTCTTTTGCGAAATAGATCACATGTTATGATGGGTATAGTTGATTGGAAGATTTTGACATCCTATTTGCATGATTTGGAGTGAAAATGAGAGAGAGTTATGGCTTTCGATCTGTTTAACAAATGTTTGGGTCGGGTTTTAACCTGCTAGAGGTTGAAGATGACACTCTTTTTGGGACTTTTAAAATTTTTTATTTTCTTTTTTAAATAGAACTTGTTGGTTAACCTTTTTTTTCTCTCACTTGTCTCTTTCTTTCTTTTTTTTTCTTTTTTTCTTTTCCATGTCATTTCTTTTAGTCTTTGTTTTGCTTTTCACACAACCACATAGGAAAAGGTTAACTTCCGCCCAATAAATTTAACGGAATGGTATAATTTCACAATTTTGTAAGTTTAATCAGGTAATTGCTATTTTTAAAAGTTTAGTGGGCCATCGCGTAAAGGGTGTCAAGTACAATGGGTCAAATGCTAGTTTTGCCCTTTTAGCAGAGCTTATTCATGGCAACTATTGAAGTTTGCATTGTAGATGTTCCATATTAGCTGTTCAGGGGTTGCTATCATATTGTACCAAGTATTCTGCAGTAATTGTTGTTATGACTTATGAAACCATTAATTTATTCCGTGTGATAGCTTTAAACAGTTGATGGAATAGATCTAAACTGTCAACATGACATAGCTTATTCCATCTTCCCATTTGTCTTGTGTTCTTGGCAGCCTTTGTGCTAAGCTAGAAGGATACACAATTATGCAACCGCTTACCTGCTCATATCATTTGGAAGGACATAGTAAACTAAACTTATTAGTTTTTACCTTCTTCCCCCCCTCTAATTTGTAACAAATTGAGCTGTTCATTTGTTTCTGCAGCTTACTCTCTTTTTTTTCCTTCTTTTTTTTGTGTGCCTGTGTCCGCGCGTGTGTGTGTCCTCTGCAATTCTTAAATAAATAATATAAGTTGTAATGATTTCTATGTTTTAAGAGTTGGGAATCAGAGGAATGTAACCTTACACAGAACCGACCTGATTGAATTCTTGTATATGTTTGTTCCTGACTCACAGCCTTATTTTCCCTTTTTCTTTTTTCTCCTTTAGGGGGTTGCTAATGATATGCTTGATTCTTAGGTGTGAGCCATTCTCAACTTATCCTCGGACTTATGATCTCATCCATGTATCTGCACTTGAGTCAGTTATAAAAGATCCAAGTTCTGGCAAAACCAGGTATATTCATTCTTGATCTTTATCTTGAATATTAGCAATTAATGCCTCAACTGCCTTGATATATCTTCCTTATATCTTATGATCTTACATCTCAATATATAGTAAGTAACTACATCACCATCTTAAACTATCTGAAGGGGTTCTATATATTAGCTCTATTTTGTACTCTTGAACTATCTAATGTTTGTGCCTCTTGTGAGAAATGCTCACAATAATAATTTACTACGTCTCAAGGAAAGAAAGGGGGGTGGGGGGACTCCCATGCTCTGTACGTGGGAGATTGCATTTGCACTCTATTTGTATGTTAGTGATTGATGTGGTCCTATATGGACTGGTAAGGAAAAAATTAAGGGTGCCAAGTGGCTGACCTAAATGCAGAATTTGGAGTCATGTTTTATTTCTAACATGCACAACACACACTGACTCTATTACAGATTCTATCGCTTGTTTCCACAGGAATGAAATATGGTTTTCTAACTTCCAGCCCTGATGTCCAATTTGCTATTATTTGGAAAGGGAATGAGTAAATGCTAAATGTTGGATAATCTTGATGGCTTTGTTGCAGGTGTAACCTTGTGGATTTGATGGTGGAGATCGATAGAATATTGCGCCCAGAAGGAACAGTTGTCATCCGAGATTCACCAGAAGCGATCGACAAAATAGATCGTTTTGCTCATGCCGTAAGATGGAAGACAATTATACATGAGAAGGAATCTGGTTCGAATGGGTGGGAGAAAATTCTCGTAGCAACAAAAGAATTGTGGAAATTACCTTCATCATCCCACTGATACATCCTTCTGTGCTTTGTAATGTAGGTATACTTTCTTCCTATTTCCTGTTGTTACTAGTTTTAGCTAAATGTCATCACATGTATCAAATGATGCAGGTTTCTTTATTATTCCCCCATTTGAGTAACTTACATATAGTGAGGTAGTACTTTTGTAACGAGGAGGAAATGTATAAAGTTGGAAAAACTTGTGCAGTTTCTGTTCAATTAAACTTTAGGTAATCTGTACTGATGCGAATTATAGCTATATTGAACTATATATTTGATTCCAAAATTCTCCTTGTTATCGTAGCTAAATCTAAAACAAACTTGGTTGCGACACATAAGACTGGAAAGTGACTTGTTTTGAGCTCAGCGTATCTAGATTACTAGCGTGAGTATAGAAAGTTATTGAGCTCCTATAGTGGAAAGTACATAACACATTAGCATGAATTTTTATTATGCGAGTTTAAGTAGAGTATTGTTCTGGATATTAGAAGTTCATCGTCAACTTCTCTTGCCGAATCTTGAAGGAATTAGGTATAACAATTATTTCCCGAATTTCTATTAGTAGTTGCACCAATGTGACCATAGGCCCTTGTTTATCAGATCGAGGTCATCGAGTCTACATAAAGGGCCATTGCATAGAGCCCAAGCTTTGTGAAGTTGACCAGGAGCAGCAAACTCTTACCTTTTGCAGATAATTTTTAAGTACTTTGCAATAGAAAACATATCTATAATTTATGCCATTTTATTAGTCCAACCTCAAAACAATGTAAGTGACATGGAATTTAGGATGCAAAGTTGATGTAGTTTGCACCTTAATATTAAGTATATGTAAAATTATATATGGTGTAAAATTATGTATGTATTCAGTCTGCTCCCTTTAGTGTTGGTTGCTGGACCAAAAATGCAATAAAGTGAAATACTAAAGAGAACTTATAGGCTTTGAATTTCCCTCTTATTAGTTCATTATATATTTTATACATTGTGTGTATATAAGATGAAAAAAATAAAATATAAGAATCAAAATAAATCATGGGAGTAATTAATAACTATACGCGCGCGAGGGTAAATTAAGTAGAGGCCAAAGGCCTATGTACATGTATGTATGTATGTATGTATGTATGTATCTTGCTCATGGTTGTACCTTGTACGTGACAAAGCTGCTGCTTTTTGATGCCCTCCCATGCATGCATGCTACTAGGCTGTACGTAGGCTCCTTCACTTTCTCTGCTTTCAAGTTTCACCTCAAATCATATCCGCGCTTCAAATTTTACTCTCCTGTTATATTTACTCAATTTTAGCCTTACACTATTTGTAGACCATTAATCAACTCCATATATATGTGTGTGTGTGTGTCTATATATATGTGTATATATATATATAGAGAGAGAGAGATTATGCTAAAATCATTTATAAACTCCAAATATCTAGATGAGTTTCACTGTATAACAAAATTTGTTTAACTTTACCCTCACAGTGGAACACAAACCGTATAATTTGGAGCGCATTCATCTCTCTCTCTCTCTCTCTCTATATATATATATATATATGGATTTTCTTAATGTGTGCCCTAAGGGCACACACTATACACAGGAATCGAGAGAATATTCTCTTGATTCCTGTGCATATTCTATTGATCTATGTGTAAATGCAGAAATCAAGAGAATATGCACAGAAATCAAGAGAATATTCTCTCGATACATGTGTATAGTGTGTGCCATTAGGGCACACATTAGAAGGACCCTATATATATATAGATATATAATTTGGAAGGAATTGGTATCTCAAGTTTATATCCCAAACCAAATGCATAGCAACGAGGAGGGGTCTCATAACTCATCAGACATGACATTTGAATATTGAGTGTGGGAGTGTAGTTTAGCTAGAGCCTAGGGCTAAGGAAGTTGGTAGTTAATCAATCTGCCTCACTTTTTTTAGCTTTAGGCTCACTCCTTTTGTATTCAAGTCAGTTCACACTTTTGGCCTCCATCTCTCATTATCATTCTCAGTGAATATATATAGAGAGAGAGAGTGGGGACCCTAAGGATTTAGCCCCGTGGTTAAAGAGTTTTACTCTCTTCATTTACTTTTTAAATTCGAATTTTTGGGTCATTCGAATTATCATTCGGAAGAATTAATTCTCCTAAATACATTAGACCGATGTAGAAGGTGCGCATTTAAGATCGTTTGTGGAGAGATTTAATCTCGATGTAACGCATAAACAAGCATGACTCATGAGAATATCCTTACCGTCCAACCCAATAAAAAAAACGAAGAGAGACAAAGAGAGAGTGGGGCTCAAGTTTTTGATTAGTTTGTGAAATGATGAGATTTGGAGAAAAGTAAGTTTTAATTTGGGGTTTGGTACGATTTTGTAATCTGCAGTTGGATATATATATATATATACAAGTGTCCAAAAATTAAGATGGTTCATGATTTGTATGTTGAAGATTAGCAACATATTGAGCCAACCTATTAGCTATTTTTGGCAACAAATTATTGAAACGAACAGCTTTCATTGACTTATAATTCTAGGATGTATACATACAAATAATGCAATGCTATCATTTACCAGTTGAAACCGATGAATAGAGTACTGGAAGAGTAGACCATGCAACTATAGGCTCCTTCATTTTCTTCTATACCGTCAGGTTTCCATTTCAAATGATATTTTCAGCGTACCATAATATTTTGGTGAATAAAAAATATGAACCAAAAACAGATATAAAATGATGTGTATAGTTACGATTTGTTATAATTATTTGCTCATACTACGTATGGTGAATTATTAACTACTTATATTTTGACATATTATTTTATAAATTATTTTTTATAAGAGTGTTTTTATAACCATGACAATACTTTTCGGCGTAAATTTTACATATGATGTGGTAAAATATTGTATTATGCATACTAAAAAAAAAATCTATTATTACAGTTTTTGTATAGCCTATAGTCTTCATCCATAACCCTGTATTTTTAGAAATAAAATATTCTTTTAACTGATAAAAATAAAAGTAAGAATAGAGTAGTACTAGAACATCATCCAGTCTAGTTTTGCTGAATTTACGTACTAAATTATATGAAACCATGCAATGGGGTCCTGCGTTCTATCAGCTTTCATGTTCGCGAGAGAGTGGAAAATAATCATTACTTTCTCATTATTTGAATGACTAAATTATAAATTTTCTATATATTAAAAAACAACAACTGGATTCTGTCTTATGCAAATTGGCTCAATGTTATTTTGAACTCAAAACTTGTAAAGGGAGTGTGTGTATATGTGTGTGTGTGTGTGTGTATATGTATATATATATATATATATATATATATATATATATATATATATTAGAGACATTTGCCATGACGTCCACCATCATTTGAACACCTTTAGTTTTAAATTGATTATTGATAAAAATATTACTAGCTATAATCTACAATAAATTCTTGGGGCAAGATTTATGAGGTTTTTGGAGTGCTAAATGATTCTACCTTTTTTAAGAATTTCATATATCAATCAAATAATATCACAAATGGAAAAATTAAGGGTGAAAATTATAAATTAAAAGTCTTGTCATATATTTCAAAGAAAAATTATGTAGGCATTTTGGATTTTATATTGAGTAGGTAGACCAGACCCCTACTAAAGCTTTTTTTTTTTTTTTTTTTGATAAAACAAACATGTACTGTCCTGATGATGCGCTCCTAGCTCGTACAAACACATTCATAATCATAAATACATAAATGTAAGTTCATGACATTTAATTAAGTCACTATTTACTCAACACAAGAGTCTACATATTTTTATTTGTACATACATTTTTCTAATTAAGTAATTATTAATTACTCTATAAACTTTTGAGCTTGACTCTGGCTTTAGCTCCTATTATTGATAGCCTTGCATGTTTCCCAACCTATGCCCATGTCCATGTCCATAGCCATCCCCATCCCCATCCCTATGCCTATGCCTACACTCCACATATTCAAATTCAAATCCAATTCATTATACACCTTTGGCCCCCACCCCCTCCTTCCACCTAGCTAAATATATGTACTTTTTTTTCCTTTTAATTGTTGTCTCTCTATTGTACTTTAAGAAATGAAAGCATATTAAACTTGGGATATTACGGGTGACGAAGCCATAAATAAATTTTAATAGGGTTGAAATTATTACTAAATTATAAATAAATAATTTGACGGGGTTTTGGTGTAGCGCTTTCGAACCAATTTTTTGTAATACTTTTTATACTTTTGAGTCATACACGTGTGTGTGTATATATATATATATATATACTATATTACAATGATAATATAATAAATAATAATATGTGGTATATATACACTATATTGACTCATAATAGACTTTTTTAGTCACAGCTATTCATAAGTAATTAATTCATTAATTATTTTTAAAAATAATATAAATTAGATTATTATTTAGTTTAAAATATTATAGAGAGATATACATATATTGAGAGGATATGAGTCATATGTGATTAAAATTTGATTGACAAAATTATAAATTTTCAGTTTGAACTCATAGAGTAGAAAATTTTTAGAATTTTAATAAAATTAATTTATATATAATACTTAAATTTTTTAAAATTTACTTTATATTATAAAATAATTATTTTTTCAGTGAAGTCAATTGACCCTACAATTTTATAAGTAACTTCACCCATGGATATCATATAATATAAGGTTGATAATATATAATGTAGGACAAAAGAAAATAATAGGTATCTAAATTAATTAATTTACAAAGTTTTTAGGTGGTAGTGCACCTTCCTGATAGTTGCCGGTGTACATGTGTCATTGTTGTGTGATGATTGCGAATGTCTATAAAAATATAAAAGAGAACGATAGCGTAAATAATTAAAATACGTAACGTTAGAAGTTTTAAAATTTTTGTCTCATATATGTGATTATCAAGTTGTGTGAAAATTACAAAAAAATAATAATAAATAATTGTTTTCATCTAGACACCAAATTTTAAGAAACGGCCAAATGGTTTTTCATTTCCGAGCTTGTTGGACAATAATACCCTTCCAACTTATCAAATATCTCTAATCGCTTTGCCTTCAAGTCACACATGTAACTATTTTGGAAGGGCATAATTGTACATTACGAAAACTCATTTACAGCACCCCCAAACTAAAGTAAAAGGTATATTGAAATATCGACGTATAGGCGACAAATTCATGGCGAAAAATCATTTACGGTCTCACGTTAATCGCATTCAACATTTTAATTGCTAAACTGAATATTAAATTGCTACTAAATTGGGGTCGCCTTGTCTATACTCTATAGTACGTTGATGTCATGCAGCCCCTCCAACTGGGTCCTCTCTTGTTAGTTAAGAAAATAAAATAAGGGAACCGCTATTTTCATAACAAAAAATAATATTTTTACAACAAAAGTGTCACTATAGATTCTATAGCGACGGTTTTCACCGTCGCTATACATCTATAACGACACTTTTGTTGTGAAAATATCAAAAAGTATTGTGGAAATATCAGTTCTCTAAAATAAACCAACCTATTAATTACTTGCTGATTATTGGGGTCCGCAATCTAAACCTAGGGTTGAAAATGAATTCGAGTGGTTCGAAATTCGGTTTGGAATCGACTCGAAAAATTCAAGCGAGAGTCGAATTCGAATCTATTTTGATACTTGCACTTATACGGGTCGAATATGAACCACTCATTTTTCGCTCATTTAGAGTATCGAATTTTTTTTATCTCATTAATACTGTAATACATACTCGATATAAGTTCGTTGATCCTTACTCGTATATATTATCGAATATACTCGATTTATTTAATATATATTATTTAACAATTAAATTGTCTACATATTTTTAGAATTTGAAGTAGTTCATTAATTGTTTCAAGAGTGATAATATAATCTCATTAATTTTTTTAATAGGGCTAGAAATCTAATTTAAAGTGTTTAAATTTTAATTATATCAACTACTTGACTGAGCTAATTATATAAATATTATTATAATATAAATGATTCAGTTCTAATCTGTTTATGTCTCAAATGCTCGCGAGTAGTTCGATTAAAAAACAAGTCAAGTCAAACTTGAGTACAATAAAACTAGTCGAATTCGAATATGAGCAAAGATTGTAAACTTTTATTCGAATCCAAGTAACTTAAAAAAGTTTCGAGTAGAATTTGAATAAGATACTGTTCGACTCGACTCGAGATCATTTTCACTCGTATCTAAACCCTCCCCTTTTATATATATACACAGTTATTAATTATTACCTCTTTAACTAATAGGATTATTTGCATTTCACGTTATTAATTATTACCTCTGTAACTAATAGGATCATTAATTGCATTTCACTTTATTACATCCAATACACATTCTTTTAATTTTTATTTTGAATTTGAAAAGATTAGAGAACTTTATTTATCGACACTTTTATTACACTTGCTACAAATAATAGGTAAGAATATATCCGCATTAATTTTTATTGGAATTAAAATCCATTGCAAGTACTTCGCAGTTGAGATTGAAATATTGGCAAAGAGAAAACAAGAACCCCCACAAGAATATATATATATATATCATACCGTGTCATATGCTACTTTTGTTACTGACAACTTAATTCCTTGCATTTATTGGACAATTAATTTATGCACACATTTTGCATATTCTTGCCTGAAAAATATTATGGGATATATATGTTTAATAAAGTCAATTAAATGGGATATGATAATAAAGTTAATTAAAGCTGGTTTTATATATATATAGAATTTAAATCTAACATACACTCGTCTTGACTCCCAATCTTGTAATGAATGATGTGAATAGGAAGCATTTATATTCCAAAAAACTAAAAATCTATATTAATTGTTATTTAAAATATTAGTAGAATTAATATAATGGTCTACCATGCTTAATCACATAAGAGGTCTAGTTTTTGTATCTTCGCCCAGTATTTTTTTTTATATATTAAAAATAAGCATGCTTAATTTATATATACTACTATTCTTATATAATTGACCATATTTAAAAGCATTTTATATAGATTTAGGGGGTGTTTGATAAAATTGAATGAAATAATTCTGAATGTTTAAGTAATCTGAATGAGCTGAATAAATCAGGATTCTGAATACTGAATGAAAAAAATTATTTGATAATTGATATTTCTAAAATATCTGAATAACAAATTTTTATTATTTTACCCCTCTAAAAAAATTCAAAATTGTTGTAAATTTATTTAATATTACTTAATATAATAGTTAATATTGTAAAAAAAATTAAATATAAAATACTTTATTCAGAAGTCATTCAGCAAAAAAAATTACACTTAGCCATTCAGCCCAAAAATATGACCGATTAAGCCATTCAGACGATTTTTATTCAAAATAAACGCACTAAATGACTGACCGATTCAGCCATTTAGTTATTCAGCTTCAAACAAACACTCCCTTAGTTCCTTCAACTCTTATTTGTCATATGTCATAATTTAAAAATCGTATTCATTTAAATATTTTCTCCATTCAGCCTTAAGATTTATAGCTCAAACGTGAGTTTACTATGCAAACAATATTAAAATGTACTCTCTCTATTCTAAATTATAGGATTAATATTGACTTTTTAAAAGTCAAATTAAAATATTTTCAAATTTAAAATTTATATGATATATTTAAGTTCTGAAAATAATAAAGTTTTTGACTAGTAGTACTTTTTAGGCAGTTTACGATATATATTCACAATTATATTGACATAAACTCAATGAATTCAGTTCAATTTTAAATTTAAAAATGTTTAAAATTGACCTTTTAAAAGTCAATATTTATCTTATTTGGAACTGAGGGAGTATATTTATTGTAACTTAAAAAAAAGAAGAAAGATACTGTATCAAAATGTATTATGGAAAGTTTTATTATTTCGTGTTATATAAGTTTTTAACCAAGACACTCACAATTTCTACCTCGAATGTGCATTAAACTGAAAGCTATTGAATATTTATTATAGGAGTAATTCATAAGGACAATTGTTATATATAGGATCATTTATGAGTATTTTTCTAATGTGAAAATTTAGAAAATATTTATTAACAAAATATTTTGTGATCTCAAAAACTTAAATGATAAGAGCATCAAATTTTGAATTTTAAATGCTTCAACTTTCTACAAAAATGGTTCTATTTATAAAATGAGAATTGATATTTTCACAAGTAAAAATATTAGTTTCACAAAGTCTTCCTCACATGAATAGTAAGTGGGGTCCACTCTTATGTAGAACTAATATTTTCACTTGTGAAAATATCAATTTTCCTATAAAATTCACAAAATGTAAGAACACATATTTGTTTTAGATTTCTCTCTAAATTTGTTGACTTTTTATTTTAGTAATGATGACATAATAACGAAGTTGTTACGATAAAGATAATATTGTGTTATTTTATATCATCAAAAAACAAAATGATATTTTTTATAAAAAGAATAAAAAAAATTGGCAAATGAAACTAATTATCATTGTCATCTAAGTTTTATTTTTAGGAAAGTGAATCATTGTAAATATTTGTTACAAAGCTATTTAGATAAACACATCTCTAGTTATTCATGGGAGAAACGAATGGTCCAGATTGGAAAAAAATGTCAATCAGTACTAAATTTTTTAAATGTAGAATTTTCGCACTCGCATAATTAATTAATTAGAGAGAAATACTTTTATTACTATTTTATTTTTATATGCATATTTTATTTTATTTTTATAGATATACTCTTATCCGAATAATCATATTTCTTATGTTAAATATTCGTAAATATTTATGTTTTCAATTACATTCATAAACTTTCTGTAAAGACAGATCCCAAAGTCCATCCACACAGTGAGGGACAGAAGATCTGATGAAGCATTGGGTTAGCGTTTCCTCTTCTTCCCCTGGTAAACTTTTGTTGGTTTACAGTTTTTCTTCGCAAAGGGTTAAAAAAGATCACATTTTTCCACTGTCTCAACATGTTAACTTCATAAATTTTAGAGAGAGAAACTTTTTGGGAGCAAGTAAAAGAGTCAACCGACCCTTTTCTGTGCTTTTTTGGTTGTATATAATATATATATATATATATATATATATGTAAGGCTTTCAGGAGTCCACATATTGGTGTATTATCTTCACTCTGTTCAAACCAAACCTTTTTTAACTCTTTTTTTCTCTTTCCATCTTTTCTGCCTTTTCTAGCTTCTTATAGGTCTCTTCTCTTTCATCAAGTCTGCTTTTTTCTAAGTCAAGCATGCACATACATTAGCGTTTCTTTCTTTAAGCAATTTTTGGGTTTTTTTTTTCCTGTTGTATTGTATCTCTTAGGAAGAAGAGAGAGAGGGATAGAGAAGGAAGTGCTTAGCAACAAGCAACAAAAGGGTTTTTTTTTTGCTTTGCTTTGCTTGCTTTCTTTCTCTTTCTTTCTCTCAGAAAAAGATTTCATCTTTTTTGATTTCTTGAGAGGAAGTTGGAGACATTTGGATTAGTCCTTGTGTCTCCTCTGCCTCTCTATTTTCTTTTCGTACTTTTCATTTCTCACAAATCACAATTAACATTGTAATTATAGCTCATATTTTGAAATTCTTTTAGTGGGGTTTTCAAAAAACTTGAAGTTGATCTGATTAAGTTGTAGATTTGCAGAAGAGGGAGAGAGGTGAAGAGGGTTAAGGTGATTCCTGATAAAGATAAAAAAGAGAGAAAATTTTCATGAGTTTTGGGGGTTTTCTTGATAATAGTTCTAGTAGTACTCGAATTGTTGGGGATAATATACCTTATAGCAGCATGCCCTCTGGTGCAATTTCTCAGCCACGTTTTGTTACTCAGTCTCTTGCCAAGTCCATGTTCTCCTCTCCTGGCCTCTCTCTTGCTCTTGTATTTACTCTCTCTCTCTATATATATATATATATCTATATACCTGTATATATAGATATATGTATATACATATATATACATACATCTTCCTAAATGTATTTGTTTTGTCCATCACTCATTTGACTGATTTTCTGTGTGTACGTGGGCTTTTTTTTTTCTTTTCTTTTTGGTATAAATAAAGCAGCAAACAAATATGGAGGGTCAAGGTGAGGTGACAAGAATGGCTGATCAGAATTATGAATCTAATGTTGGTAGAAGAAGCAGAGATGAAGAACATGAGAGCAGATCTGGTAGTGATAATATGGATGGTGCTTCTGGTGATGATCAAGATGCTGATGACAAGCCACCTAGAAAGAAAAGATACCACCGGCACACTCCCCAACAAATCCAAGAACTTGAATCGTATGATTTGATCTTTTTACCCAATAAAATATTTATTTTCTGATCACTTAACCTATATTTTGTACTAGTGATAAGGTTTTTATATGTTTCTTTTGGTTTATAGTCTTTTCAAAGAGTGTCCTCATCCTGATGAGAAACAAAGATTGGAGCTTAGTAGAAGACTTTGCTTGGAAACTAGGCAAGTCAAGTTTTGGTTTCAAAATCGAAGAACCCAAATGAAGGTAAATATATATGGTGTCTTTCTTTCTTTTTTTTATTTCTTTTAAATTTTTATTGCTGTTTCTCAATGGATTGTTTACTTGCATATATCAGACCCAACTCGAGCGCCATGAGAACTCAATACTTAGGCAAGAAAATGATAAGCTTCGAGCTGAAAACATGTCAATAAGGGAGGCTATGAGGAACCCAATTTGCACCAACTGTGGGGGTCCAGCAATGATTGGGGACATATCTTTGGAAGAGCAACACCTTCGGATCGAAAATGCCCGTCTAAAAGATGAATTAGACCGAGTTTGTGCACTAGCGGGCAAGTTTTTGGGACGACCCATTTCTTCATTAGGTGCTTCTATGGGTCCGGCCATGCCCAACTCAAGTTTAGAACTCGGTGTTGGGGGAGGAAATGGGTTTGGAGGTTTGACTAGTGTGGCTACAACATTGCCTTTGGGGCCTCCTGATTTTGGTGCTGGGTTGTCTAGTTCATTGGCTGTGGTTCCTCAGACTAGGCCAAATAACTGTCCGGTGGGGATTGAGAGATCACTTGAGAGATCCATGTATCTTGAGCTAGCTTTGGCTGCGATGGATGAATTGGTTAAAATGGCACAAACTGATGAGCCTCTATGGCTTAGGAACTTGGAAGGGGGAAGGGGAATGCTAAACTATGATGAGTACTTGAGAATTTTTAGTAATCCTTGCATTGGTCCGAAACCAAATGGTTTTAGCACCGAGGCTTCAAGAGAGACTGGTATGGTAATCATCAACAGTTTGGCTCTTGTTGAGACATTAATGGATTCGGTAAGTGATAATTCTGAAAATTAATTTGCTTAAACTCATTGCCACGAATCGCCTAGTGATTAATTAATTTGGTTTATATTATGATTTGAGATATAGAACAAATGGGCGGAGATGTTTCCTTGTATGATTGCCAGAACCTCTATAACAGATATTATATCGAATGGTATGGGAGGAACCAGAAATGGTGCACTTCAGCTGGTAAAGTTCTTGATCCTAATACTCTCATATCATAGTTTAATTACATTTCAAGTGCCTTAAACTTTATTTCAATAAGGGGTTTTAATCTTTTATGCTTTAATTTTAATAGATGCACGCAGAACTGCAAGTCCTTTCGCCATTAGTACCTGTCCGGGAGGTTAATTTCCTCCGGTTTTGCAAGCAGCATGCCGAGGGGGTATGGGCTGTGGTCGATGTGTCTATAGACTCTATCCGAGAAACCCCCGGTACACCTCCATTTCTTAGCTGCAGAAGGCAACCTTCCGGCTGTGTAGTGCAGGATATGCCTAATGGATACTCAAAGGTAACCATATTTACTCTTATCAACTTAATGATATCTCCAAATTTGTATTCTTTTCATTTATTAAAGTTTTGCCAAAGTTGGTATTTTAGCCCTTTAGCCTTTAATGAGTTTGTTGAAGTAACTGCATCCTTGGAACTTAGTTGAGACATTTAATATTAGTATCAAATTCTCAGTCAATTAAGTCCTTGAGCTCATGCATTCAAGAATTTTATTTGTCTAGTAATTACACACAAAATCACTACACTCTCGCTAGAGTCCAATAAATTAAGATTTGTCGTTGAATCTGAACCTCCTTAAAACATTATTTTATGAACCTAGATGCTTCCTTTGGTGCCAATTATATGATAACTAATCACTTGGGTTTGCTTGAAATCAGCTTAATGTTATTATAATTGCATGGTACCGCAGCAAATCGAGGTCTAATTCAATATAATATATGATTAGAAGTATCTATTACTCATTAATTTTTCTGCACCTTGGGACACATTAATTTCTTATCATTTAGAAGAAAAGTTGCATTGTAATCTTCAAGAATGGTTCAATAAATTAGTATATGATGTTTCTATTCCTATCTTTGATGCTGTCTCGATCAGTGCCCTTAGCTATATTAAAATCTAATAACTGAGCATTACCTGGTTCCAGCCTTATGATGTGTTTGTTTTTCTACTCAATCTATAGCCCTTGTAGTCAAACCTCTAGACTGTCCTTTTTTAGTTGTCACGTGAGTATCTTAGCTTATGGGTAGTACAAATCTCTATGTCCACCCTCTCTCGTTCCTTCAAATCTTGCAAAACTTATGTAACAATTTTTTTTTAATTCCTACCTAATACTTGGTCTAGGGTTCTAGGATATTCCAAGATTTTGTCTTTTTTTTTTATAATGTGGACATAAATTTTCATTTCCCATTTTAGATCTTTTAAGAAAATCATGATTTTGCCAAAATATATTTTCTTATTTAAAAATAGTTGCGTTTGAGCCTCAATTAACACTGCGTTTATGAGTTAAATATTGAGTTTGAAATAAGCCGCTTTTAAACGAATAGAATTTTTAATTGCATTTAGACTTACAAACACACTAAAAATTGTGTAACCAAATATCGTTGAAACGTCAATGCAAAGCTTTAGATTTTTGTGATGGACAAATGTATGGGGTGGGTGCATGTTTCTAAAAATTGATAAAAACAAGCAATGTGCAGGTTACGTGGGTAGAACATGCAGAATATGAAGAAAGTTTAGTTCACCAGCTCTACCGGCCCTTGATCAGTGCCGGCATGGGTTTTGGTGCCCAAAGATGGGTAGCCACCCTCCAACGCCAGTGCGAATGCCTAGCCATATTAATGTCTTCCAACGTACCCACACGAGATCACACTGGTACAATTGAATTTTGTTTTAATAACTATTTTTCTTGCTCAAGCGTTTAATGTGAAACAACCCCATTTGATTCTTTCCCCTTTATGATCACTTTATTTTCTTGTGACTAAAATTTATTAGTAACCAATGAACATAAATATTAATTGTAGCAATTACTGCAAGCGGGCGGCGTAGCATGTTGAAGCTGGCGCAACGAATGACGGATAACTTTTGTGCCGGGGTTTGTGCCTCGACAGTGCACAAGTGGAATAAGCTTTGCGCGGGCAATGTGGATGAAGATGTTCGGGTTATGACACGAAAGAGCGTGGACGATCCCGGTGAGCCACCGGGGATTGTTTTGAGTGCTGCTACTTCCGTTTGGCTGCCTGTTTCGCCTCAAAGACTGTTTGATTTTCTGCGCGACGAACGGCTAAGAAGCCAGTGGGATATTCTTTCCAATGGAGGACCTATGCAAGAAATGGCCCATATTGCCAAAGGACAAGATCATGGCAATTGCGTTTCCCTTCTCCGTGCTAGTGTATTTTCTCTCTCCTCCCTTTCTCTCTCTACATATATATATATATATATATCTACATAAGCGACATGATTCAGATATAACAAATGCTTATCATGATACTATTCGATCAAATACAAATTTAACTATGTATTTGCACAAACACATCTCTGGTCGTCTGTCAGATAAATAGATGATTTAAATTTTAAAAAATTTAAATGTAAACGGTCGATCAGAGACGTATTTATCCGAATAATTGAGAGCGTGAATTACTATGCTATATTCATTATGAAGATTTATGGTGCTAGCAGACATGTTGAAGAAATGTAAAAAAAGGACATGGTTGGAATTTGGAAGTATATAAAGTGGTGGTCAGATGTTCAGTCCATTTCAGATCAATTGGTCTGCCCCCTTCTCCTTTTCACTTTGTTTTACTTTCCAATAATTTCATTTATAAAGTCAAAACACAAAGGACACAGCTGCCATCTTTCTGGGACAGTCGGTGACGTCATCGTTCTGTGTAAATTTTTTCCGGAAGTAGTTGACTATGTGGAGTGGCATGTTTGTAAATGTTACGGAAGTTGAAGGGCTGTTTGTTTTTTCTGTTGATTTTGGCAGGCAATGAACGCGAACCAGAGCAGCATGTTGATACTGCAGGAGACCTGCATAGACGCGGCGGGGTCGCTTGTGGTGTACGCGCCCGTTGACACTCCTGCCATGCACGTGGTGATGAACGGTGGTGATTCCGCCTACGTGGCGCTCCTCCCGTCGGGCTTTGCTATAGTTCCGGACGGCCCGGGTTCTAGTGGGCCATCTAATAATGGTCCAAGCAGCAATGGAGGCCTGGCCCATTTAAACGGCGGTGGGTCCCTTTTGACGGTTGCCTTTCAAATCCTGGTGAATAGTTTGCCTACGGCCAAGCTCACGGTAGAATCGGTGGAGACTGTCAATAATCTCATATCTTGCACGGTTCAGAAGATCAAGGCCGCACTTCAGTGTGACAGCTGACCCCACTTGACTTGGTGGGTCCCTTTTGGGTCAGTTGTGTTTAGTCGTGTTTGGATGTTGGTGTTACATAAATATAAATGAATTTGGATCTCCGTCATTACACTTTTCACTCAATTTTCTTCGGTATACATTTAGCGACACTAATAATTATATATTTATTTGAGACGAGTTTAACTTTGTCGCTAAATATAATAATTACGTCGCTAAATAGATACTAGAGTGAAACAAAAGATGTAATGAAGGAGATCATAATCCGTTAAAAATCTTTTTTTGGGTGCGGTAATATATATATATATATATTGAGGGTGTGAGTCAAGAACGAACCGCGCATTTGAGAATCCTTGCTAGGTGAGTCAACTCGAGCCGATTAACTCGGTGATCTGCAATTAATGCATGGGTGGTGGTTCGGGTATTGACTCAGGATCAGGTTAACCCGTGAAATGGCTGAAATATATAGCTGGAAGAAGCATAGCTTATGAATGTGTCGGTGAAAAAAGTGCTTGTTATAGTAGTGGTTATTTTAGCAATTTAACTAAATAAATAATAATTATTATTTTTATTTGTTTTTCGATCAAGTGTTGTGTTTTTTGGTGCAGTATTTGAAGTTTTCTAATTTAACTTTTGAATAATGTTGTGTAATGTGTCAAAATAATGAATTCACAATTGGTTCTAATCTTATTAATTATTAATCATTAATTATTTTTTATGTCAAAATATTTAAGCAAAAAATGCTACCATTAACCTCTCTCCCCCTCTCTTTTTATCTTGCATTTTAATTTTTGTGTTTTTATTTAGTATGGTTGATCTCTTTATAGGGAAATTCTCGACTTCGCATAAAATATTTTTATGATGAAATTGGAAAATACTTGACACTCTGTTTCTGAGTTTGCAACGAAAAAAAAAAAGAATGAAAATTTATAATAATAAAAAAAAGAATAAAAAGTTTGTATCTTTTCTTTTATATTGTTATTGAGTTTATAAAAGAGATGAATTTTTTTTTTTAAATTTTACATTTAAATTACTAAGTTACTCTTATATCGATTGTGTTATGTTTACAATCTAAATATTATAATAGGGATTATAAAAGATGATATTATGTTATTTAGTTTTTCGTCCAATTCTGAACAAAAAAGTTTGATAAGAAAAGTGTTTTATTGTCAAATCTTGAAATGAATAATATAAAATTTGATAACCATATATTTAAAATCTTATATGCTTTATAATTACAGTGCTATAATGAGCTATGTAAGTTTGGGTTGAAAATGAATCCGAGTGGTATGAGAATCGTATTTTATTGTCAAATCTTGAAATGAATAATATAAAATTTGATAACCATATATTTAAAATCTTATATGCTTTATAATTACAGTGTTTATAATGAGTTGTGTAAGTTTGGGTTGAAAATGAACCCCAGTTGTTTGAAATCCAGTTTAAAATTGACTCAAAAAATTTGAGTGAGACTTGGATTCGAAACTTAAACGAGTCGAATTCAAATTCATTTTAATATTCGGACACTTATACAAGTCGAATATAAGCCGTCTACTATTCGCTCATTTAAAGTATCGAACTTCTCATATATTACTGATATCTACTCGATACGAGTTTGTTGATACTTATATAGTATCGAGTATCGAGTATACTCGATCTATATAATATATAATATTTAATAATTAAATTATTCATATACTTTGAGAAGTGGAAAAGGTTTTCATGTTTCTTGTAATGTCCATCAATTAATGCAAGAGTAATAATATTATATCTTTAATTTCTTATAAGACTCGAGATATAGTTTCAATAGTTTAAATTTAAATTATTCTAAATAGTTGACTGATTTAATTTTAATTGTATTATCATAATATAAATGATACAGTTTGAATTCGTGTATGTCTCAAATATTCAGGAGTAGTTTGACTGAAAAACAAATCGAGTCGAATTTGAATTTGAACAAAATTATAAAATTGTATTCGAACTCGAGTACGAATCTAAATACTTTTTAAAAAAATTGAGTAGAATATGAATAAAATATTGTTCGACTCGACTCGGGATCATATACAAAAAATATCAACCTTCTATTTTTATGATATACAAATAAATAACTATACGAATGATATATGTATACAAATAAATAACCATATGAATGATATATGTATATGGATTGGTTAGAGAGAGTGAGGATGAGTGATGGGAGCTAGGTAAAGAGAACAAATGATGATGATGGAGGTTGGGGGTTCTTGGGAGGTGAGAGAGGTGGAGGGGCCTGGCCGCCTGTGCCTGTAACTGTGAAGGGGTAAGGAGAAAGGGAGGTGCATTTAATGAGTTTTTCAGAGTCTGTTGGAAGGAAGGGTTACGTGCATTTAATGCATTATCTCCCCACTTTTTGGCACTACTATCTACCTAATGCTTGTTTTCTTTACAATTCGATTTTAAAAATACATTCATCTTAGGGGTCTAGATTGTCAAGAAAAAAACTAAGAGGAAACAAGAGAAATTTAAGAATACATTTGATATTAGGGTATAGGGGTCTGAAGGAAAATTAAGAAAAAATTTACCATATTCATATAGCATCTTAGTTAATGTTAATTGTTTCAAACTTTTATTAAAAAAATAGACTTGGACCTGTAATCTTACACAATATAAATAAACTTACTTTATTCATGTAACACCTTACTTAATGCGGATTTCTTCAGATTTTTACTAAAGAATAGACTTAAACATGTAATTTTACACAATAAAAAGTGAGACCGTTACTAATCGAATATTACATTTGGTCTTTTATGGTAAAGAACTTAACTAGTCAATAATGATAGTTAAATCAATCAGAAGTAAACAAGGGGTCGTTGATTATGAATTAGTCGACATATAAATTAATTTCATTTATTCTTGTACCTAATTATGTATATACTCTTCATTGAATATACAGGTCATTTCTTCATTTCATTTTCTCTTAGTTAGGAGTTTCCATCTCTACTTTCTTCGCCGTAAGAGGACCCCTTCCTCTAGGGTCTAGGGACCATCGAGTGAGAATTGTCACATTCATATTCAATATTATGTGCACCATTTCTTGGTCAAGTACTCAAGTAGTACATTAGGAAATTCTCTTGTTCGATTTTCAGGACTTGTTGTAATTACGAACTACTTGATTTAGTGGTTGAGGACTTGTTCTTTTTTTTTATAAAAACGTGTATTTGGAATGGACTAAGCGCAAGAATAATTAATTAATGTTTGTTTATTGTGAATGCTTCCTTGAAAATGGCAATTATATAAAATAAAGTATATATAAATTTTTATTAGAAGATATATGGTCAAAATTAATCAAAATCAGCGAGATTAAATAGCAAAAAGAAGAGAGAGGTGATGTATTGACTCTAGTGCAAATAATAAAATAATTATGATGTTTAGTGATGAAAATTTTGTGTTGGGGTGAAGTGATTAAATTGTACATAAATTTAAAATTATAATTTTTATATATTTATACGAAAATATATCAAGTTATTATTCTACTAATATGTTTGTGTCAGTAAAATCGAACCTGAGATCTAAAGGTGTCATCGTTATCTCAATATTAACCACATCGGCATATTCGGATTGACCTTAAAATAGTCCAGTGGCCCAATTGATCGATCTCATCAATATTTCGATTGATTGACATTAATAGACTAGTAGACAAGAAATATAGCTAGCTAACCCATGAATTGGTGCCAACCTTGTGCTTTTCATTTTCTTTAGGAGTCCATGCATATGCCTTGTCTATGCAGTGGTCCAAATCTCTTTAATCTCAACATCCTCAAGTATGGAAACATTACACATTTACACTGTAGAAGCAAATCAAACCAAGTTAATCAATATGAACATGTAGACAAATTAGCTATCAAAAGTCAGCAAACACATGAAATTGATAATTTTGAAAACTTATCAATGGCACCATAATAACTAGAATCTGGACTAGTTATGTCTACTTCAATCTATTGACTACATTCTTGAGGATAAAATTGGACATTTGGAACTAAGTTGTGGAAATGTTGAAAGCCGCTATTTCTTAGTTGTTTTTTGAAATTTTTTTGATCATAGGAAATATAAATAGATGTACAGTAAAATTCAGCTCTTTCCACCACGATATTAATACTAGTAATTATACAAGTGATCTGGTTCCAGTTGATGAGACTTGTATTGATATCTTCAAAGTTCATTTTCTTTTTGAAGTGATTTTGTCGTAAATATTTCACGTCAGTATTGGTAGATTACGAGTAATTACTCACAACCAGAATTATGATAAACGATTTATGATTGAACTAACGTTTTGACACTTTTCTATCGATTTGTAGTTGCACATGAGTGTTTGTTACTGATAATATAAATTTAAGAAAGAATTTCTTCTTTTTTTTGGCATAAATATGTATATCTAATTATACACACACACACATTACTCGGCTATGTTTGTTTGCAAAAAAACATGTTTGAGATTGGATTATTTGTCTTAATATAACACTATTTTGGACTATTTTATCCGATAATGAGGGATTAATTGTCCTTTGGACCATTTTTTGTCATTCCTATGGTTATTTATGAGGAATTATATAATCTCATGATGAATGTGAGATTAATAGTCCCTTACATTTTAAGCTATCAAATGGCTTTATGAGACTAATAGTCTGACATTAAGGGATTAATAATCTCTCGTCAACGAATTAAATAGTCTAAAATAGTATTAAATTAAGATAAATAATTTAATCTCAAACATATTTTTTACAAATAAATATAGCCGTACTGTATGAGAAGGGTGGCAACAAAGTCAAGAAAACGAAAGGCTACCAGAAATGAAGAGGGAAAGGAAAAGTAGTTGGGCCCAGGCATTAGATTTTGGACCTTTTCTACGCACAAAGTAATAACAATAATAATATCCAAGTCAAGTCCGGCGAGTCCCTCTCCCTCGTATTGACAGTCTAGACTCTTGTACCCCCAAACCCATCACATGCTACTGGGCTCCACTTCCATCAAATTCCAGATCAATCCATTTACTTGTGGGCCATACATTATGGAATTACAAGTTTTTTTAATCTTGTTGTGGGCCATTTTATTTTGGGTGTGACAAAATGTTAATGATATCTTTTTTTTTTGTGATATTTTGTCTCTTTAAAATCATTCCAAAAATTTTAAATAGTAACAAATGTACAAGTTTAACCATAAATTGTAAGAAAATTACCACGTATTTAACATAAGTTTATCCTTAATTTTCAAAAACACTTTTACATTGTATACTTAAGCATACTAATGAAAGTGTTTTATTTCAGCACCTTACGCCTCATTGCTTTAACAATTACGATTTAATCATAATTTCTATTAATAACGATATTTTAAACTCGTAATCGCCCTTAATGAATGCGTAAAAATGTGTTAATTAACATCGCAGTGGTGGGGATCAACTGGATCAGAAAAAAGAGGGATTCTAGCAATCATCATGAATGTGCCCTAGCAATGAGCTAGGTTAGTTATACTCGTGCTTATTGAATGTGCAACGTAAGAGAATTGCAGTCCATGTTCATACTAAATCCCTCTCGTGTAGTTTGGCTGGTATAATTATTAATAACTAAGCTTCCCGTCTATATATACGGTAGCTAGATAGTATTCTCTCCGTCCCAAATTAATTGCATTTCTAGGACTTTTTAAAGTCAAATTGACTATTTTAAAAATTAATCTTTTTATTATTTTTACTAACATATAGGTGAAGATATTATAACCAAAACAAAGTATATACAATTTATTACTAATTTCAATTTTTATAATTTTAGAAATATATTTATATATGCTCAATTATTAATTTTAAAAATAGTCAATTCGACTTTAAAAAGTCCTAGAAAAGCAATTAATTTGGGACGGAGGGAGTACTTTCAAATTATAAGGTGGATTATAGTGTAACAAAAATTACACGGCTTCTTTTTTAAATTATAAGGTCGTAACTTTTAAAAGTTAATTTAGAATACTGTTAAACTCAAAATTTAGGTGACTTTAAAAAATTGTTTAAATGTGTATAAATTATAATAAACGTGTCTTAAATTGACTTAAAAAATTAATAATTATCTTTTTTTTAAGAATGAAATCATGAGTAATCAATTTATTCCCAAATTAGAGTCTCATGTTTGAAGGTGTACAAATTGTAACGTGTATAAAGTCAAAGTGAGATGGATGTAAACACTAGACTTTATAAATATTATAGGCTTTATAAATATTAATTTGTTCTTAAGATTTTATCCCCAAAAAATATTGTTAAGATTTACTATATGGTATTTTTATAGATACCATAGTACTTGCATGGAATCCCAACCTTCATATGATTTGGTTCGTTCGTTCATGTGATTTGTAGTTACGTGAACCCCTAAATCTCTAATATATAGGAAATTTGTCAAGCCCATGCAATTACATACATATATATATATATATATATATATATATATATATATATGTGTGTGTGTGTGTGTGTGTGTGTGTGTGTGTGTGTAATCCATGATTGCATATTTGCATGCATATCTTGCTATTTTTTTAGTAATAATTCATAAACGCAACTAATCGATCGGTTGGTGTGTGTAGTGTAGGGTTTGAAAATTGAAACTATATGATAACAATAAAAAGGATCAATCTCTTATATATATATATATAGAGAGAGAGAGAGAGGGGATCCAGTCCGGGATCCCGGATTTTAACAAAATTCGGACCTTTTTTTTTTTTTTTTGCTTTTTTTTTAAAACAACTAAAAAAAATAAATAAATAATTATGAAACTGAAATTTTTACATAATACAATGTTTTGGGCGTGATTTGGACAGACTGTACATACATGTTTTGTTATATGTATCCAAATCACGCCCAAAACATTGTATTATGTAAAAATTTCAGTTCCATAATTATTTATTTATTTTTTTTTAGTTGTTTTAAAAAAAAAGCAAAAAAAAAAAAAAGTCCGTATTTTAGCAAAGTCCGGGATCTCGGACTGGATCCGGACTCTCTCTCTCTCTATATATATATATATATATACACACGTGGGGAAAGAATCTAGCTAGAGATAGTAGTTAATAACTAGGTTGGCATTAATTGTTATGAGGATAGGAGGTTGGAGATGAAGACATTACGGTGGAACTAATGGTGGGTTGGACCATTAATATTAATGCCAACTTTCTTGGATGATTCTCCATACTACTATATCATAAATATAGCAGTGTACACATTGAGAATAGCATTTAAATACGGATCAGGAAATAGATATAGATGATCCAAGTGTATATCAATGCTTGTATATTAATTTATATATATGAATCTATGAAATGTCGGTCACTTTAAATATTCTTGTTCTTTTCCAGAACAATAGACTAAGACAAACCGAGAATTATATAATTGAAACGACATATTCAGAAGAATCAGAACTAGAAACGAATGGTTAGATAGTTTGATGTTACCCTTCTTAATTTTCAAAAGGTTTCTAGTTTAATATTGTGACCCAAGTATAAATTAGGATTCACATGTGAATGAAATATAAAAAACTTGGAAATAAATAAATAAAATAAAAATAAATGAACAAAACAAATAATAAATGAACAAAAGGAAGAACACCTAGGAGTTTGGCCCCTAGGGTTCGGCCCCCTAAGGTTCGGCCACCCCTAGGTGGTCATGTGACAAATTTCAATCATGACTTTCCCGATTGAACTTAATTTGAACTATCGAAACGAAACAAGAAAAACGAACGAAAACTAATGAACAAGAAAATTGATGCGACTCCCTAGGTACCCTAAGGTTCAGTCACCCTAGGGTTCAGCCACTTTAAGGCCACCCTAAAGGTTGGCCTTCTAGGGGGCACACCTCTTCATATTCTCGAATGTCGTATCTGATAAGTTTTGAGCGAATAACGAACTCGAACCAAGGAAAGAGGCAAGAAAACTTGTGAGGGTCTAGGAATGGCTTTCTTTGAATCCTTCATGACAATAGAAGCTTCTTACAGGGCCAAGAATCATAAAAATTGAGCAAGAAATGCCAATGCGAACGAAGAGGATCGAAGGAGACACCTGCCTAGGGTTTGGCCCCTTAGGGTTCAGCCACCCTAGGGTTTGACCCTCCCCCCAGGGTTCTGCCCCTAGGGCATTACCTCCCTAGATTTGTGTCGAGCTCCTCCGAAACTTTCGACGATGAGATTGAATGACATGATGTTTAGATAAAGAAAAAAGAACGAAAAGGAATAAAGACATTGAAATACGAGACTTGAGAGAAGTCTCCATAAGTCCTGAGGCAGAATGCATGCTTATGGAGGCAACTTGTTTTGAAAAATATTTGGGATTGGATTGACGGCCAGAAGGACGAGACGATTTGGGCATTACTTGGGGAACTAAGGGTATTTCAGAAATTTTACCTAAGGTCACACGCTAGGCACATGACCTAGATATGTGCATGCACATGACCTAGACATATGTCAGGCACATGACCTAGACATGTGTCAGGCACATGACCCAGACATGTGTCAGGCACATGATCACTTACCAGGAAACTCTATAAATACTCCCTCCATTTCAGTATAAGGAACTTTTGGATTTTCTCTAGACCCAAGACTCCCGAGAAGGCTCTTTCTCTCTAAGAGTTATGCCACATGTTGCTAGAGTAATTGCCTATTTGTTCTTCTCCCCTCTTCAATTCTTCAATCATCTCCATACTCTTCGTAAATTCTCTCCTCCTCAGCTCACACAAAACCCTAATTCGAGTAAGGTACGATTTTCTTGCATACAAATATAATACGCAAAACCATCCATTCTTTCTTCTTCTTTTTTGTTTTCACAATTTAGGGTAGGTATATAGGGGAAGGTGATAAACTCTAGTTTACTTAAACAAAATATTAATATATATTATATAATACGTTACAATTTATAAATATTTTGTCTAAATAAAATAAATAATTTTTGTCAATATAGTTATCTAATATTACTCTGTGCGCATCTTATTGTTTATCGTACATGTGAAGGGATAAATGTCTTTATATCTAAACAATTCTATTGAGAATAAAATGAAACGGTACAATCGGATATATATGTTAGACTGCACAAATAGAAAACAATATTTTGTGCCCTAGGGTTATCATGCATGAATCTTCATCATATAACAAAAGATCAATCACATCCCATAACTTCTCATAAAAATTTATCCTGGGTGTACCTAGCTAGGTAGCTAGGGTTACATGTGTATTTGTCCTTATGTAAAGCAAAATAAAGCCAATACATATCATGCTTGTAATATATCTTTCATGTTCATAAATTAAATGGCTATTTTTCTTTTTGAATTTGGTATGGTAGCTCCATCATTGCTTTTTCATTGTCTCTTGGTATGTGAATATATATAATCCATGATCTACAAATGGTCCTACAGATTGATTTATATATATGTTCCCCATCGGAGATCTGGCCATCTAGGGCCATGCAGTTTCTTAAGACTGATAAGACATAACAACAAAAGGGAGATTCAACATGATTACAATTTTGTGCTCGATAGTTGGGGGCCGTAGCGGATAGAAACAAGTGTTATATATATATATATATATATATATATATATATATATATATATATATGTTCAATTAGGGGTGTAAATATACAGGGACAGATCCAAGAATCTTTCCCAACAGAGGCGAATTTTCATTAAAAAAAAGGGTCGACAATGAAGGACAAATCATTCACAAGAAATAGTATATTACTTACAAGAGATTTATTGTGAAGAAAATCTTTCCTTCGCACAATTCCTCGCATTAAAACTCATCGCTAAAAATATCCTTCGCTAAGTTAGTGACTAAATATTTTTTGTGAATGATATATTGTGAAGAATATGTTATTCATAAATTATATATTGTAAAAGATTATTTTTGTTTGACGAACAGATGATTTTTACACAATTAATATTTTGAAATAACTAGTAAAAATGTCTCCTTCATAAATAACAATTTGTGAAGAACATATTTACTTTAGAAAGATTAGATTTTCTTCACTAATTATATATTGTGATTTTTTTTAATTTACCGAGAAGAAATTCTTCGACAATGCTGCTATTAAATAATCAAATCATTGCAAATTAAAAATATTTTTAAAATTATTTATTAATTTATAATCAACATCAAATAAAGCATTATATTATATAAATAACCAATTGTATTATTCACAATTAAATATGTAATAATCAAGTAACAAAACATATACAAGGCTTGTAATCAAAACAAATGTAGGTGCTTTGAAGGTAATAGTACCTAAAATATTTAATAATTAATACAAGTAAAAAGGTAAGAAAAACAAGCTATAAAAATTTTGTAGTTTTGTCATGTTAAGTCCTCTCTTCACTGTCATAATTTTCTTTAGCGCAAAGTTAGTCTTGTAAACTTCAGCCTGCCAAAGAAAAAAAACACCAAAACTTAACATAAAATATTTAAATGAAAAGAATATGACAAAAGATTAAACTGGCAAAACAATTAAGAAGCGATTCCACAAGTAAAAATTATAGTTCCATAAGATCTCTGTCTCACATGAATAATAAATGTACTCCACTTATGTGAGAAGAAACTTATGAAAATATAAATTTTTGTTTGTACATACAAATATCAATGCCCTAGTTAAATGAGAAACATTATTAAAACGATAAAAAATGAGAGCTTGATACTTATGTATATACATTTATAACTAGGTATACAAATAAATGTGTAACAAAATATAATTATAAGTTATCACTACGTCTTTTAGGAAACTTGGTATATATATATATATATATATATATATATATATATATATATATATATATATATATATTTATTTATATATATATATATTTATTTATTTATTTATTTACCCCTACCCTTCCATTAATCTGCCCCTTTAAGTTTATTAATTTACATATCTGTCTTTACTTTTATGCTTATAAAAAAAATCCATCAGGGGCAGCTGGCTACGCTGCCCCTTAACAGATCCGTCACTGTAAATATATATCTACTTGATATTGTATTTGTTAGATATCATTATATTTATACAGAGCCGGTCCTGGGTTTTTTTAAGGTCCGGAGTGAAATTTTTTGAGCTTGCCTAGTAGCAGGCGTTCGGGGGCAGCGCCCCCGAGCCATTTTTTTTAATACTTTTGTATTTTTTTTAATTTGACGGGAGTTCGTAGTGTGTCGAGATGAAATATTTTTTTTAATATAAAGGTTTGACAAAAAGTTTTTTCACAACATAATTAAAACAGTATTTTTATATCAACAATTGTAAAAGTGTTTTTTTAAAAAATAGATTAAAAAAATAATAAGATTGACTTTGTAGTCAATATTGTGCAACATTTAATGTCATTGTGTGAAATTAACCCTATGGTTGGTCATTTATCATATTAGACTATTTCTTTTTTCTTTTTCTTTTCCCTTAAAATTTAAGCATTGAAAAATATGTCAATAAAGTAGAGCAATGTTAGAGTTTCAGGTACACTTGAAATAAGTGCTGCCAAGAATTGAACCCAAGTCTATTCTATTGCAAGGAATTATTTTACCGCTAGAGCACTAGAACTTTAGACATATGTTCACACATATACATATATATACACAAGTTTAAAATGAATTTTGGGCCCCCTTCAACTTTGGGCCTTGGGCGGTCGCCCTAGTTGCCCTAGCCCGGGGCCGGCCTTGTTTATAAATGTACCACTCATGTGTGAAATAAAAACTCTTAACTCTAGTTTAATGATATCTTATCTTGATGGTTAACACGTGTGAGACCCTGGAACCGTAACCATTAGGTTTGATTCTTTTTACTTTGTTTCCTTTTTTGTTGTGGAACGTTTTCCCCTTTATTGTGAATTATTATTATTATTATTATTATTATTATTATTTTATTTGTGACGCTACATTTGACCATAAATGAAACAAAATTTGATTAGTTTGATAAAATATCAAAATATGGAGGAAACTACTTCGTAAAAACAAGAATTTGGCTACCATGTGTTTTCATATTTAAGTTTTTGTAAATATTTTTTTTTTTAATTAAATTTTCTAGAAATGGTTATGGTGACTAATATCAATTAATCATAAACAAAATCTTAGTGAAATATGTAAGAAAAATTTATGTACCATAAGCTGTGGTTCTTGTGCATTTTAGATCTTTTTTGCTTTTGTTTTGTTTTCATGTTTTAGTCATAAAATAAATTTTATCTCTCTTTTTTCTTCTTTTTTTTTTGGGCTATAAGGACTCTGGACTCTTTTGAGTAGTCCAAAAGCCTAGTTTAGGTGACAAAAAAGAACGCAAGGCCTACTAATATCAATTTCTCAACTTTCACAGATTAGTCCATGGGCTTAAGATTTTGATTTTCAATGGGCTTCAGCTACGTATCTATGAGTTTCTATGTATGTTTTCTACTCCCTAGCCCAAAATGAGGAAATATTTAAAATTTTGTGTATTTTTGGAATAATTTTGTTTTTTTTTAATTCTCCTAACTCGATGTAAATAACAATATCTATATATCAATGAAATTGGGTCAACCATTATTCATTAAGAATAATATGAAATACTACATCTGTTTATAATTTATTTTATTTTTAGAGGTATATATAATCATTTGGGCTTATACTTCATTGTTGTTGTACCTGAATTTCGGAGAAATAATGAAAGATTGAACGATTAATATAATACGTAAATAAATTTAATATATAATGACATGGGGTTTTGGATAAAATTGAGTTCTAAATATATGTATTGGAGTCCTATGTGTGAAATATGTAATGGATGGATACATTTGTTCTTTTCTATCAACAATTAATATCAGAGCTATAAAATATTATTTTCGAATTGATGAACATTTTTAAAAATATGGAATGATAAACAATATAATTCTCAATGGAAAAGTTAAAAATAGTTACGAGAATTAGCACTGTGATATGATTAAAGATACATGTTAATAAAAATTCTCGATAGAAGATCATGAACTCGATGGAATAAAGTCAAAGAGTGGTTAGTCGATTATTGATAATGTTAAACAAGAAGAAACATGCTCGAGTGGGGACAATTATTAATAATGATCTCTCTATGTGAGATGGAGAAAGTGGTTCTCAAGAATTGTCAGTGATGTAATTGTGTCACACTATTATTTTTCTTCTTTTATCCTTATAACTTTAATTATATTATTATTTTATCCTTTTTATATTATTTGTTTATCTTCTATTTAGTTTTTCAAATTTTATAAATTTTTTATTTTAATTACATAATTTATACATGCACCACGTGTGCCACAAAATGCTAGTTGATACTCATTCTGTTATAAATTATAAATACAGTTTGATTTTTGAGGCCAAACGACAGTATATTAAATTTTAAAATTGATATGATTAATATTTTTTGTTATATACTATACAATTATAATAATTGTATCAATTAAAATTAAATAAATTTACATTAATTTAAAAATTAAATTATATTTTTAATTTTAGAAGAAGGGAAGGGGGGTATAATGAACTCTCGATGGAGATTGTAAATATAAAGATGACTAAAGTATATGCAAACTTGTCCTAGGAAAAAAAAAGCCCAAAAGACACTAGATCAATCTAGGGAGAATCTCACCGTAGAATGTGGATGATGATTGATCTGACGGCTATTAATAAATGTTTGACTAGAAGTCATAAATGAGGTTGAAATGATTGGCTTTGTGTTGGACTTTGACCAGAGAAAATCTGTAACGCAAAAGCCATTTGGTGGCTCCAAGTGGGAGAAATTGATTTTTAGAGAGAGAAAAAAAATGTAGAGAGAGAGAGAGAGAGCGAGAGGGGTGGAGTTGGATTTTGTCTATTTTTGTAAATTGAAGGAGAGAGAGAAAGGGAAAAAGCAATGCGCCTGCCTGCTTTTCCTCTTTCTCTCTTCTTCTTTCTCGTCTTCAAGACGATTCTTCCTTTTTACTTCTAGAGAGAGAGAAAGGATTAGGGTTTCGCTTTTGGTGAAGGCATAATGAATGTCATGCGGCGCCTGAAGAGCATTGCTTCTGGCCGCTCCTCCGTTTCCGATCATGTAATTCTCTTTCTATAATATACACATACCTACAATTGATGCTTTTCAGAAATGGATCAATTTTTTGTTTTTGTTTTATGTCTAATGGTATACCCTTTAATATATATATATATATATATATATATATATAATAATTTGGCGGGGTTGCGATCTCTGTTTTTATCTTTCTAACGGTATAATGTTTTAATCTCTATTGTTTTTGTTGTTAATAATAGCCTGGGAGCTCAAAAATGTCATTTGGGGATAATATGTGTGTTTGAATGTGGGTTTGGTTTTAGTTTATGAATTTGTGCGGGTTTTCAAAATGGATATATCTATGTACACTCATATCAGTAAATGAGCAGAGGGAAAGTGTTGTGGAGGGAGGATATTGAAGCCACTGTTCATCAAAAGCCACTATTATTTTACACTTGTGTTTTTGGATGTACACTACATAGATATATCCCACTGGTAAATTCCTTTTGTTGATTTATAAGAGAATCTGATCCCGGTGAAAGGTGGTGTTAAGTATAAGACTAGCGGACAGCGTTCGATAAGTTTTAACTTTTTAAATTCGAGATGTATTATAGACTTTATAGTGGTGGTTTACGCTAGCAGTTAGATTATTCCTCACTGTACATGTTTGTAGACAACACGTCTTAGGCTGTGATGAATCTGCACAGCTCACTAGTTGACTTGAGCTCGACGACATGCAAACTTGGATGGCCAAGTATATTTTTTTTGGGAACTATATGGATTATATATTTTAACATATATGCTCATAAAGAACTTGAACTTTAGTCGACTTGACTCGTGAGTTAAAGGAGACGAATTTGAACACTGGAAATCCATTACTCAACTCTTAAAGCCGTACTGTGACTAGTTGTTTAATTATTTCTTTGCTTTGTAACCAAATAACATTCAATAAAGATTATTTGCTTACTGATAGATCCGCACAATCTGATGTCTTATTTCAAAATCTGATTCCTGCACATGTCATGTACCCTTCAGGCTTCAGCTAATTAAGTAACTTAAGGGCCCTAAACTACCAGAATATACTGAAGAGTAGATCCCTAGATCCTGATTCGACTTAGTAAATATGGAGGGATGCTGTTTCAAAATTTGACTTCTGCACACGCCATGTACCCTTCAGTTAATTATGTAACCTAAAACCCCTAAATTATCAGAATATACTGAAGCATAGCTCCTGATTTGCCTTAATATGAAGGAGGGATGCTGTTCAGGGATCAACATTTTCCATTATGAGATTAAAATTTGAAATGAGGAGCAGCTACTGGCTCTGATGTCAGCTACATTATCTACTATTGATTGTTGCAGCCGATAAGATCCTCTAGCTTTCTTGCAGGTCCTTGGAATGAGATTAGGAGAACTACTGGAACTTCTCTTCTCAGTTTTCTATGTAATTGACTAGAGAAAAGAAGAGTGTGTTTTCTAGTTTTTTTTTATTTTTTTTAATTTTTTTAATTTTTATAATTTAAATCTTCTGTTTTTGTTTTTGTGTTTCTTTCCTTTCTTATTCTTTTAATTCATTGAGGTGAATGAAATATCCTAGTGTCAATCAGTATGTGTTGCAAGCAAGGAAGGCTATATGAGCATGTGTTTATATTTCTCTCTTTTCTTCTCGCCCTTTTAGGGTGGAGATTCTAGCATAAAGAGGGTAAATGTTGAGCAAGAAGCCAATCAAAGGGTGTCTAGAAAATTTCATTCAACTGAGAAATGTACCACATCAGTGGAGCAGCATATGGAATCCGCATCTCGTGAAACTACTGCAAGCACCAGTGTATCTTCTATTGTTAGACCGGAGAAATCTGGCCATGATGAGCTTCCTTTAGTAATGCATGAAATGAAGATTAGTGAGAATATATCTGACAACCATGATGACAAGGTGAAAATTTAATGCGGAGTTCTTTCAGATCTTTATATGTGCGTTTTTCCATCATGTTTCTCTTCCGGAAGTAGAAATTTCATTTGCCTATCAGAGCTTTGCTGATTTTATTTTGTATCATGCAGGATATTGAAGCCACTGTTATTAGTGGTAATGGAACAGAAACAGGTCAGATAATTGTGACTTTGGTGGGTGGTCGAAATGGGCAAAAGAAACAGGTGATTTGAGTGGTCCAGTTTAATGTTATTGAATTACCTAGGCTTTCATTTTTGTTGTTTTCCTTCTAGAATAGGCTTTTTTGTGGTGTCATAATGCTAGTTATTCTTTTATTCTAGTGTTGAGGATTTATGAGGACTGTTACTTCTTTTTGAGGATGGGGAGGGGTCAGCTTTTATCAAGTTGCAGTAAATCTGAGATTTATTAGAAACATAACTACAAACAATTGAAGTTATTTCTTCTAGCACATTTCCTGCTTCTTAAGAACCTTTTACATGTATATTAAATCCTTGGTATTGCACTTGTTAGTTTTTTTGGCGTAACGAGTGTGCACCCTACCTCTGTGGTCTTTTTCATTGATTTCTTAGGAAATTTTCCTTGTGGACCCCTTGGAGGTTGAGAGTTTTCTTCTTGATTGTTTTGGGCATTTATTGACCGAAGTTGTGTTTTTATGTATCCACATGGCACCTCCTTTTAGGGTCCTTGTGAATATTCATTAACATGACGGAAAAAAATAGAACCTCTTGCATGAACAAGTACTGTATCCGATGTAATTTCTTATCCATTTGAGGTTATAATTAAAGCTAATTTAATGTCAATTTTGATCTACTTGTCCAGACCATGTCATATATGGCGGAGCGTGTGGTTGGCACTGGTTCATTTGGTGTCGTCTATCAGGTAAACTCAGTATTTGGAGACATATTGTCTTCACATTGAATTGAGGTTTGGTTGAAAGGTCTTTCAGTTACTGTACATTGTTGCTAAATAGTTTCCGTCAACTTTCTTATTTCGCTTTTCCCTTTCTTTGCTTGATTCTTTTAGGCCAAGTGCTTGGAAACTGGCGAAGCTGTTGCTATAAAGAAGGTGCTGCAGGATAAGAGATACAAGAACAGAGAACTGCAGATTATGTGCTTGCTTGAACATCCTAATGTTGTTCAACTGAAACACTTTTTCTATTCAACTTCTGAAAAAGATGAAGTGTACCTTAATCTTGTTCTAGAGTATGTATCTAAAACAGTCTACCGAGTTTCAATGCACTATGGCAGTCTGAACCAACATGTGCCTGTTCTATATGTGCAACTATATACATACCAGGTGAACTTTGAAACTAAGAATTACTTTAGTTTGTCCTTTGATGGTCGTGGATGTACATTTCCCTAAATTTAACATCGGAAATATTTATATCACTCTTTTGCAGATTTTTCGCGCTCTTAACTATATGCACAGTGTTGTTGGTGTATGTCATCGTGATATTAAACCGCAGAATCTATTAGTAAGAACCTTTTTTTTTCTTTTTTTCTGTATTTCAATATCTCTTAGATAAATCTTCCATGTCAGCATCATTGTGTTTTATGAGGTTGTAAATTTTATGCGAGACTTTTAGGGAGTTTTTGATGTGATTAAGGACTGTCCTAAGACAAGCGTAGCATTTCTGATCCTGGTTTGTAGATTCCACATAAACGAATGCACTTTTTGTATTTGAAAAAACAAAACCTGTGACGCTTTCAAATCCTTGTACTCCTTACAACTGATTTGATGGTCACTATTTAATCTCATTAATAACACAAGCTTATAATACAAGCTAAAAACTTTCCTACAATATAATAATTCACATTATATTATACATCCCAAGGTCTTTATTACTATTACAGTTCGAAAGGTTCAAAATGAAAACTGATGCACTTAATGCGGAAACTTGCCTATTTTTACAGCTTGATTACTATTTCTTTCACTTATATTCCTCCTCGGATTACCTACAACTTATGGAAGATTGAAATATCAATTTCCTTGTAAAATTATTTGTTTTCGTCGGTAACTTCTCGTATTTGACTTTTGGGATTATTCGATCATTTAAAGCTCATTTTTGAGTGCGTCACATGTATATAAAATATGCAAGAGTGAGCAACCAAATAAGATTTACTGTACAACGAATCATTGACATTCGATATCTCAAATCGAGTCATTCAGCAAAAGAATTGCTTAATTGCTATCTTTTGGCTTCAAAACTTCAATGATGTTTCCTATTGTGATTGCCAGTTCTGGAACATACTTAGCTGTTTTAGTTTCATGGTTAGTATGTGCAGTTGCAGCATTTGCTAGAGTTAACAGATCAGATGCAGCTTCTACATTAAACCTCTTTGATGTTCACTCCCAAAGTTTTGGACAAATACCTTTATAAGTTGGTGAAAGAAAATGAAATTGCAATGAATGATTTAAAGGAATTAATACTTCACATTTTTGAATGAGTAATGACTGTCTTAATTAGTTCATATAGGTGCAACATGCCTTGATGGTATTCAGTAGGTGTAACTGGTTGAAAGTTTTGGTATGAAGACAGTATCTTCATTAATGATAGTTGACAAAAACCTTATTTTGTAACTCTACCTGTATTGGTTTAATAAGTTGTAGAGTTCCAACTCGATCATGTTTCTGCTTGATTAATGATCTCATATGACATTCAATAGTAAAAATTGTAAAGAAACAAGTCCTGGCAAATGTGAGTTAGCTGTGGGTGCAAAAACTGTATTTGTGCATCAACCTAGTTTCAATAGACTTTTAAGTGATTCAAGTCTGTCATTTTTCATTTTTAAATTGTATTGTTTTGGCCAGAAGTACACAGCTGGTATACTTTGTTATTCTTTTGGTTTATTGATCTTGAGTAGTGATTTATACGGGTGCTTATTTGGTGGAAATTTAGCGATGATCTTGAAATGCTATAATATTATATTATGTGCCGAAGACATTATTATTATAGTTGTTTATTTAAGTTTCTGAATCTGAGGGTAGTGATGCTTGGTGCAGGTCAATCCTCACACCCATCAGCTGAAGCTATGTGATTTTGGGAGTGCAAAGATGTTGGTAAGTTTGTTTTCAAAAAAACATGGATTTATGTTTTTGTGTGGTAGTTTTGAAATCCATTGGTCTTGTTGCAGGAGCCTGGTGAACCGAATATATCATACATCTGTTCACGGTATTATAGAGCACCAGAACTGATCTTTGGGGCTACAGAATACACTACTGCAATTGATATGTGGTCTGTAGGTTGTGTTATGGCTGAGCTTCTTTTGGGGCGGGTAGGTGTATATTGTAGTTTGTTATTTTATTTTTGTTTTTTCCTGCTTAGGGTCTACCAAACCTCAATCGTCAACAGTTATATTGAGCTTCAATTTAATGGAACAAAGTTTCTGTTTTCTTTTACCATTATGAAGGTCTCATTTTTTAATAACTAATTTATGGTTATTCATTATCACTTTTTTGGAATATTAAGCAATGCATGGATTTTATGTGGTTCTCATGTTTTCTTCACCATTGGTGTATTGCATTTTATTATTCAGAATATCATTAGGTGGAAAACGCATTTTCCCTTCATTTCCTTTTATAGTTGTGTACTATGGTACTCTTTTGTTATTAGAGATTTCGAATCTAGTTGGCTATTTATAGGTTACTTTACAGCTGTCTAGTTATGCCATTTCATCTATTACAAGTAAATATATGTTTAACATAACTTATCCACAGAGTGAGAGAGAGAGAGATCTGCTGAACTTATAAAGGAAAAAAATATATCTTTGTATATTTAGTTCTTTTATTTCCCAATGTCTGCAGTACAACTTTTTACCCTCTAAATAGGTTTTTCTTGGTGGAGTTTGGTTTTATTTCTCGTGCGTTGTTCTTGTGAACATGTTTCCAAGTTTGTCTGATTCGTACTGCCTTTTGCATCGTATGCAGCCTCTTTTTCCCGGGGAAAGTAGTGCTGATCAGCTGGTGGAGATCATCAAGGTATTTTATCCATTGATGTTTTGATTCTATTTTTTTGTGGGTATCATTTTGTTGTGCATCTCTTACTACTTTTACATTTTTGCTATTCTAGATTTTAGGCACACCAACCAGAGAGGAAGTTAAATGTATGAATCCACATTACACTGAATTCAAGTTTCCTCAAATCAAAGCTAATCCATGGCACAAGGTATGTTAATAATCTGATCAGGATGAAGTAACTATGTTATTTAATCTTCATGGATATTGGTACATCACTATGTGGCATCTGAGATCTTAAAAATGTACAGTAGAAGAAGAAAATGAAAGATGAAGGCATCTAAATGTAAATGTGTTTTGTAGGTGTTTAACAAGCGTTTGCCTGCTGACGCAGTGGACCTTGTATCAAGACTGCTCCAGTATTCACCAAATCTGCGATGTACCCCTGTAAGTAATATCACTTATTTGCTTCTTAGTTACCAAGTATGATTTATTTGCTCATATGTTTCCTTCCGTCTTTCTTGTTTTGAATGCCAGATCTGTTTGTGCATGCTTTTTTAGTTTAAGATATATTTTCTATTGATGATATTTTGTGTAGCTTTGCTATTAGTCATCATTAGATGTTGATGCCTATCCTTTCAACCATTGTCATAGTCAACTGGTTAACTAGATGTTTTTGATGGCTTGTCCCATTTATCTTGTTCCCTGCTTTTTAAAAATTGGTTTCGACTTATTACAAAATTTTTGCTACTCTTTGGGTATGTGTATTGTTTTCTTACCTTCATTTTGTGCAAAAGCAAGAAAGTTGCCTTGTGGGGAAGTTAGTTTGATGGTTAGGTGAGAAAGATGCATGAATGCCATGCCTGTAAATCTTGGGTGAGTTTGAGTGGGATCATGCACTCAACCTGGGAAAGAGATCAAGTTTTTATTTGTAAGGCCCCTACTCTTCTGGGTTTACATGACCAAGGTGGAGTTAATTAATTATTATAATTATGGGTTGATTAGGATCATTACCTATAACAATCCCATCTCATCCAGAGGAGGGCACACTACAACTTGAATTCTTAATGTTAACTTCTAAGAGGAAAATTTGACTAGATTAGAGGTATAGAGAGAAATTCTATCACTGTTGGGGTTCCTAAGTAGTAACAAGCCTAGGGTCAAGCCTGAAACTATTATTGAATCTTTAGTAAACGTAGGTATACCATTATTGAAGACGTACTGATTCTACTGAATACTGATAACCTAAGAGATCGAAGTGTTAACTGTTTTATTTGTTAAAACATATTATGCTTGAGGAATTTCGAGGGGGTTGTTGCTCATAAGATAAGTAGTTACGCAAAATGGAGAGAAGTACTTCTGGTGTATTGTATGATTTATGTATGAGCTATGGTGGAAGTTTGATTTGTAAACAACAGTTAGGCTGGATGTATGAAACAGAACGTTGCTAGTAAAACTTGATTTGTAACTCTTATTTTTGGATTTTTGAAGAAGGTAACAACAAAAGTACTTGTTGGAAGCAGTTTTTAAATTTATACCTTGATTTTCAGTTGGAGGCATGTGCACATCCTTTCTTTGATGATTTAAAGGATCCAGATGCATGCTTACCAAATGGCCGACCCCTTCCTCCTCTGTTCAATTTCACACCTCAAGGTCAGTACCATTTTTAGTCTTCTTCCCTCTATTTTTAATGGCTTTTCCCATTTATCTTCTATTCTTGATTGATTCTATATTCTTACAGAGTTGACCGCTGCATCTCCTGAACTACGTGAACGTCTCATACCCAAGCATGTAAAGAAATGAACTGGTGATTGCTGTTGGTATGTGTAGGCATTGTAAATAAGTTTTTTGGATGCTTAGTTTTCCCATTCAAGGATTAGTACTATACCTTGCAACAAACAGTACTAGAGGCACCATGTTTTAGCCCTCCATGGAATACTATTGATGAAACGAGTGCCCAAGGATTGGATCGAAGGGGATGATGCGCAGGCAGGCAGGCAGGCCGAGTTATAAGGTGCATGAAGTGGCGTATTCTTGGGAATGAGGTTCACAATTATTTATAATCGTAATGTGTTTTTTTGTATGCCTCATTTGTTATAGATAAGTTTTTTTTTTTCTTTCACCAGTTTGTTTATAGATGAGTTGTAATAAGTAAGTGTATTTCCTCCTCCAGGCCTCCTTCAGTGTTATACTATAATGTGATGAATCCTTTAAATTTATTTTTGAAACCGTTACAACAACTGATGAATCGAATGGATATATAAGAAAAAGAAAAAAGGATAGTGATCACAGTGGGATTCGAACCCACGACCTTTAGATTCGGAATCTAACGCGATATCCACTCCGCTATGTGACCGGATACAGAAAGGGAAAACTTGAAACAGAAATATGTTACAAAATTTGAATGTTAGTAGAGTTTCAGATCTAATAAAATCTTTACCAACATGAGAGATACTGAGGCAGACAGACAGATCGCATACCATACCTTTTTATTGTTGATCAGAGCTAAATCAGAAGACGAACTGATGATGAGATGAGATCAAACATACTGAAACACTTCCAGGCTGAATCTGAAAGTGTTTAAGTTTGGGGGTTTGCTGCGGGAGGGAGAAGTGGCGTTTTAGTTTTAGTTTTAGTTTTAATTTAAAAGAGGGGATTAGTGAATATGTGAGAGTGGATTTGGAGACTTGACTTGTTTGGTTGGTTGCACTTGCAAGGGATAGGAGGAATTAGGAATGAGTTAAGTTAGGTAGTAGATGTGAGACTGTGTTTGGGTCCTACACGCCCACTATGTTCCTGTGATTTGGACAACAAACAAAATAATGTAAAGTTTAAACTAATTAAGATAGGAAAGAAAGGAGTAAAAAAAATCATAAATTTTTTCTTTTGTTATTAAAGATTTGAGTATTGTTAGATAAATTTGTATTGTTATTAAATATCGACATATGTAAATATATAAGATGAAATAAAGAGATAATAAAAAAATAATTCGCGCATAATTTATTAAATTAGTCTACATAAATTATTTTTATTAAATTTATATAAAAATATAAATGTTAGAAGACACAGAAAGTGAGGAACATCTCGTATTTTTGCGTAAGTTACCTATTATAATAATCATGTTTAAAAAAAATATAAAATATTTTTTTATATTACATAATATGAGAAACTATATTCAATTACACAAAATAATCTCGTTTTTGTATAATAGAGCTCACATATATATGCGTTGTTTCTTACTTCCCTTTTTGTTTAAATTTTATATTTGAACTTTTGATTAATTCTTTTCTGAAAATGACAAAATAAACTTTCATTTTTTTTCGTCCATTTTTAAACAAACCAACACAGTATACCACTTCCAACAAAAAATTCAAAATTCAAAATTCGAACTTCAAAATTCGTCGGCTCAGTTCCGAATTCAACCAAATTCCAATCAAAATTACTTCTTTTAAAAAAAAAATTCAGACGATTCAAATTACCTTCATCTAGTCAATTCATCAAGCAAAGACTTCGGGAAAATTCCTTCGACAATGATGCCGACGGCGACATCCAACGAAAGCGTCGACACGACGCCGTTGCTTACCAACGCTGTCACGGACCATATCTTCAGTAGCCGCCGCTTTATCCGCCACCCGCCGAGCCTCCGCGGCGCGGCGCGGTTCCTTGGCCGAGCAAGCAGCCGGCGGATGATGCGGGAGCCGTCCATGCGAGTCCGCGAGTCAGCAGCCCAGCAGATCGAGGAGCGGCAGAGCGATTGGGCGTACTCTCGTCCGATCGTGGTACTTGACCTCGTTTGGAATCTGGCTTTCGTGTTGGTGTCGATTTTTGTGTTGATTATGAGCCGGAACGAGATTCCGGCGGTGCCGTTGAGGCTGTGGATTGTTGGATATGGATTTCAGTGTGTGTTGCATATGGTGTGCGTATGTATGGAGTATAAGCGGCGGTATTATCAGAGGTTTTTGGGTGATGAGAGTTCGGAGGTGGCGGAGGGAAGCGGCGGTGGTGGGTGGAGTAGCCGGAATTTGAATTCGAGTTCGGGGAGTGATGGAGGTGTGGATGGGGAGTATGTTTCACAGAGCCGTCAGAATGAGGATGAGACTAGGTATTTTAATTTATTTGCCATTAAAGTATAATCTTTAGTTGATTAGTAGTATAACATATTTGCCCCTTTGATTTGGAATAACTTGAATTTGTGCTCTGAAAGTTCTATTGGGCGTGGGCAAGCTGAGTGCAGAGTGCTAGTTCTAAACATGAACAATGCTCTTGTGCAAATTCTAAATTTTGAAAGTTTGATACTGTTTCTGCAGTAAATATGTTAATTTTGGCTTAGGAGGAGACATATTTTTGAAGAAAAGAAATACTACATTTCTGCAAAGTGTTAACTAAAAGAGTAATTAGTTTCAAATTTGTGGTCTTTTATTACTTGTGCCGTGTTTGAGACACAAAGCATGCTTTTTACTGAACTTAATTTCTTAGAAGCTTGGATGAGGAAGAGAGTGTAATTAACTTAATAGAGTTGTGCATTTTCCTTGTCATTGGTGCATAAACCTCCTGATTACAAGCTGGATGGATAAAGGTTGAGTTTTTTCTATCAGAAGCAAAAAATTTGGTCAAGTTTACGAGTCAGCCGATAGATCTACTGAGTTGAGAGTTGCATGTGCCTAGAGTGCCATCGAATAGTGCAGTAGGCTTTCACCGAGTTCAGAATAATATAAGCTGACTTAACTTCTTCAATCCCTCAGGGAATATTGTAGATTGCTTCCATTCTTTTAATGAAATTTGATATTCTGTAAGCTTTTGATGTTGATGATTTAACCTATCAATATTGGTATATCTTTTGTTACTTGAGCACACTATGATGAAAGCCTTGTTAGCTCCATCAGACTTTGAAAATAAAAAATGTTGTTCAGATGTGTAACTTACTAAACTCGACTCAACAAAGTATTTGGCTATTAAACCATATTCACCTCAACTCAACAAAATGTAATGTTGTATAAACTAATTTAGTATTAACTTAGTCAGTCTATGTTTGGGTTGTTAATTGTCAAAAGGTGATTCTAATGAATTTTCCCCCAACTATATTTTAAAGACCAAGGTTAAATGTAGTAATATTTTTTTTCTTTTTCATTTTATCCATTCAGTAGTTTTCCATCATTATCTCAATGCTAATGATGTGTTGCAAATACAAAGGCCATACAAATGCTCTAACCGGTGAAAAGTGGTGGGTGTCCACTAACGACCATTCCCGACTTTGTTCCGATAATGCAATTCTGGGAGGAGTCGGTAGTTGGGCACTGGATCCCTTTGGACCTGGAGAACGTGTGACGCTGGGTCGGGGTTTGGTGAACCAACAGGTCACTCCTCTAGTTGAAGTATTGAGCCCCTTTTTCCTAGATATGTGTGTCATGTCATGTGTATGCAAATTTCAGTGTTTGTGAGCACTTTTTATTTTGCATTGTGCTAGCCAACCATAACTAGTTTGGGATAAAAGGTGTAGTAAAGCATTTTACTTTGTGCTACGTTGTGTATGGATTTTTATATTTATTTTTTCTATTTTGTGGATTTTGTTTTTTTTGGGGGTGGAGGGTGTGGGTTTTTCCATTTCACCCCATTTGGATTCAAGCCCAAAAATGATTTTTAAGAAACTTTTTACCTTGAAAAATATTATTAAGAAACTAGATATACTTTACTGACAGATTTTAGAGTTTATTTCATGTAGAACATGAGGTAGGACTACTGGTACATGTAACTTGGCAGCATATTTTGATATAATTCACTTAATTAAGCCATATAATTGAACTCTGCATTCCTGTACTCTAGTGATCTGTAACTATTCTTACCTTTTATATGCAGCAGTGTTGCAAAGAATCTAGAGTCTGCAAATACAGTGTTTTCTTTTATCTGGTGGATCATTGGATTCTATTGGATTTCTGCTGGCGGCGAAACTTTGACTCATGATTCACCTCAACTTTACTGGTTTGTTCACATGTATCCCTCTAATGTGGTTATAAGTTGAGTATTTTGTTTTTATTCTCCTAAATTACATTAGCGCATGCTTTTGTTTCCAGGTTGTGTATTACATTCTTGGCATTCGATGTGTTCTTTGTCGTTATCTGTGTTGCTGTGGCATGTGTCATTGGTATTGCTGTTTGCTGCTGCCTACCATGTATAATTGCAATCTTATATGCAGTGGCAGATCAGGTAATTTACTATGAAAAGTCATTTTTCTGCTAGAGTACATGGCAAAAAAATTATAAGCATAATACTCTTTTGAGGGAATGGATATTTTGGACGCGGTAGAGGAATTTTAACTTTGCTGTCTACAGCTATTTCATAGATATAGAGATAGGATGACTTATGACTTGTGAAAATTTTCTCAAAGGAAGTTAATTACTAGATATCTGTTGTAGCTGGTCCTCTTTAATGAGATGTAGTACTGCATGTCTTATAAGGAGACAAACTAATCATGGGTTTAAAATACAAGATCCACGAGGGAAAAATTGTGATATTTTTTAGGGATGCTGTAGGTGTCAGGTGATTAGGCAATCAATACATTTACCAATTATTGTGATATTTTTTTAGGGATGCTATAGGTGTCAGGTGATTAGGCAATCAATACATTTACCAATTCTCTTTATGTTAACTTTACATGATATATTTTAGTAATGAAAATGCTTAGAAAGATAGAAGCAAAATAAAAAATAAAAAATAAATAAATGAATTTGAGCAAAGTTAATTCCTGTTTTCATCTGGCAATCATCTTATTCATGTGCTGAAAAGTGAAAAGCATAAGGAGTTTTTTGCAGCTGGGTGGTAGCATATTGCTTTTTAGTTAAATTGAGGGAACTCATTTTTTTATGTAATATGAATTCATATGTGTATATAGATAATCTATGAATTGGCTAAATATTAACGTGAGAGTCTGAGACTATCTAAGGATAATACCATGCATTAAAGAAAAGGCAATTCTCAAATTGAGATTGAATGTCTCTACTTCAAACAATATTAGAGTCTATTTCCAACCCTCTTAATAATGTTACTGATACTCGAGAGATATTCAATATTATTGAATATTATTGTGATTGATATGAGGGTTGGAATTAACTTATTGATAAGATTCAGTACTGCTCAATCCTACAAAAATTGCGACACAAATCTTAGCACAAAGTTTAAGTGACTTTCAAATTTCTATTTGATTTCCTAATAAATATATCCCTATGAAGTGTGTGGTTGAGACTCGAGAGTGCTCCAAGACACAAAAATTTTAGTTAGTGGAGGGGCCCACTATAAATTCAAATGATAAAAAGTGACATGATTATGGGTAAGTTGGTCATTTAACTTCAAAAAAAAGTTTCCCAAAAAGGAATGTGTTGCAGTATTTGAGAAATGGGAATATTTATGTGGAGGGTTGCTTAAATGACTAGACTATTGAATTCATTAGATTGAAGGTAGGGGATGTGATATTGGTTTGCATAGAAAGGGGTAAACAACCTGACACAGTGGATGTCTTTTGGAGAGGAGTTGGTTTGGGGGGGGGGGGGGGGGGTTGATGTTAGGAACTTGTTGAGTTTCTAACAATGGGGGATAGATAAATTGAGAAGAAATATACTGAATCAGAGTTGGGGAAAGAGAGAAGGGGCAGAATTAGGGTAGAATGGAGGTGAGGAAGAGATAAGGGGGAAGAGCTCAAAGAGACTCAGATATTTCATATATTCATCATAAAGCTTAGAAAATTACTTAAACATGTGATCCTCTTATATACTAGTCTACCGATATTTGCTAACATGAGCATAAAAGAAACTTGGATCTTATCCTACACCTACACACCATGACTTCACATGGCACATGTGAGGCCAATAACTAGAGATACTGTATTATTACCCTGGGGCTAATCCTGACAGTTAACCTAAAGTCTTTTCTGTTATTAGGTAGAAAAGAGTAAAGACTGTCGCCAATATTGATCTTTCAAAGGGAGTCCTGGAAAACATGAAAACTTGGAAGTTGGAGTCTAGAATGAATTGCTAAACATTTGTAAAATTTCTGACTGCGTCATTTACCTAGATTTTCTTTTCTGCCTAGCATATGCGTAACAAGTTAAAGTTTAAGTTGAATTGCTTTTTCTCTTAATACCTGTTACTAATTGTACCGTGCACTCAACTTTCATTATAATAAATAGCAAGCTTTATGTTAGGAAGTGTAGGTAGTACTTTCAGTGCGATAGCATGCAGGCGTAGTTTCCATATAGTTTGCAAGAAAATGTAGTTTCAGTGACACATGAGAGGGTGTATAATTAAAAATTCCTCATGTCATAACGGCAGTAAGAAATTTCTGAGCTATATGGTTGCAGAGAGAATAAACAATAAATTGATTCATTGATATTAAATTGTTTTTGAAGTCGAAGAAGCATTTGAAATTCAGATCTCAGTTTTGTTATAGTCAAATTTCATTAATCTCACTTGTATACTTGGTAATTATGCACTGAAGTTGTTCCTGTGCTTATGGTTAAACTTTTTATTGTTATTATCAGATGATGTGTGTATAATTTATTTTTTTTATCTTTTATTTATTTATTTTGTTCCTGTGCTTATGGTTAAACTTTTTATTGTTATTATCAGATGATGTGTGTATAAATTTTTTTTTTTATCTTTTATTTATTTATTTATTGGGGGAAGGGGGGGGGGGGTTGGAGAGATGGGGGGAATGTATTGTTAACTGTCGTTTTTTCAGTTCTTTACTTTTACGGTCAGGTATTAGTATGGTACTCGTTTTTATTTTTTATTTCTTTTCCTTTTCCTTATCACTACGCTTAGCATTAACTTCTTCTGTATGAAAACAGGAAGGAGCAACTAAAGACGACATTGAACGATTGCCCAAATACAAGTTTCGGAGAATCAATGATTTTGAGAAACAAAATGGGGAGATTCAAGAATCTTTTAGTGGAATAATGACAGAATGCAACACTGATATGCCCACTGAACATGTTCTTCCCCGGGAGGATGCTGTAAGTTTATCCACTTAATTAGATATTATAAATGCCAGATCTTGTCATCAGATAGGCGAGTTCCATGAATGGCACTACACTCCTTATTACTTCATTAAAGCCAGAAAGAAAAAGATATTCTTGACATGTTTTTTGTTGTGGCTGGTCATAGGAATGTTGCATTTGCCTCTGTGCCTATGAAGATGGTACTGAGCTGCGTGAACTCCCTTGTCGTCATCATTTTCATTGTGCCTGCATAGACAAGTGGCTGTACATCAATGCCACATGTCCCCTCTGCAAATTTAATATACTAAAGAACGGTAATCTAAGTGGTAGTGAAGAAGTATAAGAAAGCACACGGTTCCTGCATATTGAGCGTCCTTTCTGACATTGGTTCCTGCATATTGAGCATCCTTTCTGACATTGGTGTGGCGTGCACATTCAAGTGTTGTGACATTTGTTCTCGTTCCGTAATATGTATAGGTTACCTGTAAACGCAGGGTGGTAATTATCCTCAGCATAATGTTTATATTCTGGGGAGTGAATATTTTGAATTTTTGCTGTAACATTTGAAAATGACTACAGAGCTGGGTGTTGTAATACTAACATAATGTTTTTCAGAACACTTCCTTACTGGTGAGTAAAGAAGAGATCTTCATCCTTCACTCTTTTCACATTATGGTTTCGCCATATTTTTCAGTTACAACTTTGCCTCTATGCATCATTATGTCGAAAAGGCCCCTGAACAATTGACACGTGATATAATACAAGCAACTTATTTTAACAAAAAATAAGGGAAGAAGAAATGAACAAGCAAATGACATAATGTGAAGAAAAAATATTTTAAAAATAAAATATAAAAAAGTGAAAAAGCTAAGCTCAGCAGCTCCTTAATTTCGTCTGAATAATCAGGCATAGCGGTGGACCCTTCCAACCGCATTTGGAGCAGATATCATCACAGCTCTGCCAATTAGTTGCACCAGCCGGGAATCGAACCCGGGTCTGTACCGTGGCAGGGTACTATTCTACCACTAGACCACTGGTGCTTGATGAAATAAGAATGTTTTTAATTTATACTCTATCATGCATACTTTTTAATTCGGTTACCTAGGGCTAGGGCTAGTAATTAATTTTCTCGTTAGAGCATTCACAATAGTTTCTTATCTCTATCCTTACTTTGCAGTATTATTAGATCATTGTGCAGGATAGGAATTCAATTTTTTCATTATGTACCCAACAAGTTCCTTATATTGATTCCTTAAATAATGAAATTTGAAATTTAAAAGTTAAAATTTGAAAGTTCCCAATCTTCGATAAAGACATTTAGTAAACTGCAATACATACACGCTTTCTTAAATCAAAATAGCCACAAAATTAGATACTCATCGATCGATAAATAAGATGTCGAGATCAAACAAATAATGAAACTAACAGAGGTCAAAATCATGAGACAAACAAAGTTTAAAATCCCGAAACAAACAAAGGTCAAAATCAAATAAAAAAAGAAGATCGAAATTGGAACCCTAAATTTTATTTTTCTGCAAAATATATTCGAATTAAATGATTCAAGATGCCGCAAATGAGACTTGGAGAAGAAGACAGTCGGTAAAAAGGACAATCAGTGAAAAATACCGTCGAAATAATTTTGGAAAAGAAAATCGTCGATTAAAGAAACTCTGGAGAAGACGAGATTTGCAATGTTACAAATGACGCTGAATTCCTTTATCCCTTTCTAAAGCGATGTGTCCACTTAAATGAGGGTGTGAAATGTCATTTTGCATACATAGAGAACGGTCTTTTGACTCTCTCACCCCGAGGAGTAAAATTCTATATAGAGATTAAAATAGAGAGTTAAATAAGGGTAAAGAAACTGTTGAATAATAATTTATTGATGTATTCTTCAAAACCGAGGACAAAAAAATTATTGAAAAAATTATTGTGAATGCTCTTAGGAATTCATCACTCCGTCTTCAAATAGAAGAGAGCATTCCCTGCTTAGACAAGAGAGGAGCCAAAAAGAAGAGAATTAAACAAAATTTAGGGGAACGAGGTATGATAATTTTACTATCGAATAAACTGGAAATTATGATCATGCGTTGTGAAAAGAGAAATGAAAGAAAAGTTATTTAATTGAATATTAAGATTTGTTGTAGATAGACAAACTTAGGCATAATTTTTTCAATAATTTTTTATAATGACAAAATTAAAATTAAAAATTATTAGTGAAAAAGAATAAGTTTAAAGTCAAATGCGATCCAATTAAACATCGTTTAGGTAAAAATATGACATGACAACGAAAATGCGATGATATGACAGAAAAAAAATAATCTCAATTTACTTGAGGGATAACATGACATGACAAAGAGGTATTTAAGTATGTCCAAAAAAAAAAAGAAAGAAAGAAAGAAAGAAAAAAGAGGAGGTATTTAAGTATTTTCAACCAAAAAAAGAAGTGAAAGACCCAATATGCGATGTCGTTTTGAGATCATGTTCTACTCCAATCTTTCACAAAAATCACTTCTCTGCTGAGGCTGAGACAGAGACAGAGGAAGAATAACAAAAATGGCAACGATGCTTTCTCATCTCTCTCCTCTTCTTCCCTCCAAACTCCCTTCTCCAGCTTCCCTTACCAATTCATCCATTCTCTTCAGCCTCCCTTCGTCCCGGTTCAGGTGCTCGGCCGGAGGAACCGGCTTCTTCACCAAACTCGGCCGGTTAATCAAAGAGAAGGCAAAGAGCGACGTCGACAAGCTCTTCTCCGGTTTTTCAAAAACCCGAGAAAATCTTGCCGTAATCGACGAGCTACTTCTCTACTGGAATCTCTCCGAGACCGACCGTGTCCTCGACGAGCTAGAAGAGGTACATTCCCATTTTGAGGAAAACCCACATCCCCTTTTTGTTGTACAATAATTTGCTATCTTTTTCCAGAAACTTGAAGTTCAGAATTTGTCTACATTTGGAATTTTACTCCTTTTTTTTGGGGTCTTTGAGAAAATGGGTTTAAGCTAAAATTCCCAATTTTGATTGGTTTTAGCTCAATTGAGTGTTAGTCATACTACTTGTGATTGCTATGGTTAGTGGGATTGTATCTAATTTCAAGAATTTTCTTTCCTTTTAATGCATTTGTACACAGAATTCAAGAAATCTGTACATTTGGAACTTCGAGAGAGCAGAGTGAAAAAGATACTAAAAAAACATAAGCTTTATTTGTTAGACTAAAAGTTATCATTATATTTGATATTAGCTCATATGGAAGTTTTATTTCGATGGTATTTACATTTGTACCTTTTCATTTCCTTTTCATAGTTTACAAGTTCCGAATAGAGCCTTGAGTTTTCTTTTTTCCTTCATCAATTAACCGATCTTAATTCTAGTAATATTTTCATACATTTTGAATGTACCCACATGCATGTACACGTGTTCGTATATTAGCATTAGGCAATATTGTGTGGAAAGACATAGAATGAAGGCAAGCGGAATCGTATGTTTTTAATTGTCAAAATGTTCTTCTGCCTATTTTTAAGGAAATTCTGGCAAATAGGGTAACTAGGCTTATGTTGCTACTCTAATATGAACAAAATTGGTCACAGGCGTTGCTGGTTTCTGATTTTGGACCAAAGATCACTATAAAGATTGTGGAGAGTTTGAGGGATGATATATATGCTGGGAAGCTCAAATCAGGAAGTGAGATTAAGGTAACTATTCTGACATCTTCTCGTGTATTTAATATTTGTACTATGTTTTGTTGCATTGAAAATTTAGGAAGGAAAACAACATGAGATGGTGTGCTATGTTTTGTTTTCATCTTGCAAATCTAGTTGTTGTGATTCATCAATATGAGTGATTTATGTCCGTAGGTATCAAATATTAGCGTCTCTGCTTTAAAGTTCAACTCATTTTGTTGGTCACCAGAGTCCCAGACTTAGGACTGCTGGTTTTCGTGAAGTTTTAAGTCTAATGGGCTGTGGACTTATATGGTTTGTAGGACGCTTTGAAGAAGAGTGTGTTGGATTTGTTGACGAGTAAAGGGCTTAAAACAGAGCTTCAGCTTGGATTCAGGTTTGTAGTACTTTGTACTTTTGATTATGATCTTGAATAACTGTATTTATTTGGCTTTAATTTAAAGCTGTTACGTATATGGTTATTTCCAGGAAACCAGCTGTAATCATGATAGTTGGTGTCAATGGAGGTGGAAAGACAACATCTCTTGGTAAGCTGTAGAGATAAAAATCCTAGTCGACTTAGTTTTTTTTTTTTTTTTGGTTTTTCCGCACTTTTTTTTTGGGAAAAGAGTTATGGTGAGGCTAGAAAATAAAATTAAGAGTGATCATTTCTTCTCAATAAGCATTTAGGTGGGGTGATAAAAAGAGAAATATAAAAAGGTGATTCGATCTTGATGACTACAATGTAGCTTTAAAATCTTTCCATCTAAACAAATGGGTACTTGGGTGCTGCGCCCTAGTAGTATTTTGCACAGCGGAAGTGTGGAACTTATTCACACACACAAAATCCATTGTGGAAGTTTTGTTTTCTCTATAGATGTTAAAGATAACGCAAAAGCAATAATTGTCTTTTCATTTTTTTTAAATTTAAAATGCAGGAAAGCTGGCCAATAGGTTAAAGAAAGAAGGGGCTAAGGTGAGGCAACACTTTAATATTGGAATAATTGCATTGCCTTGTGTGTGCGATTCAGAATAAATTCCAGAACCAATTCTTGAATGGTTTGCTTTTAAAACCTGGATTGAGTTAGTTCGACATTAAATGAAAAAACTGATTTTGGTATCCCTCGGAGAACTAGCTGATTTGAGCTTGCTGATTTCAACTAGCATATCCAAGGATAGATCTACGATTATTTTCATGTTTATATTCAACGAGTTTAATCTTTCGCTGGATAATATGTCAATTGATAAAATATTTTTCGAGATCAGGATTTTGAGTTAGCTTAGAGCTTAAGATCCATTTTGTATGGGTAAAAGTTGGTGTTCTTTCTTCTCTACAAACAGTGATCTTCTACTGAAAGGATTGGCTTATTATTTTTCTTTTAAGAAAATGCAATTGGGATGATATAAACTGAATCTTGACCTATCAAACCTAACTGTTTTAAGTTACCTAGTATATTCCCTGCTCGAGTTAGTTCTTTATCCAATAGAAAATTTGTTGTAGACTCATAGGTCTTTGTATTGTAATAAGTTTAATTACGTGTATTTGAAAAAATGATCCAAATTTAGAAGGGCTTTTCATCATTGCTTAAAACCTTCATGTGATACTGATACCCATTTCATTGACTAAAGTGGTTCTTAACTGTTAAGTTTGATGTTCTTCTGAAAGTTGTTCTCACTTTCTCAGTCTTTTTGAAGCAGTTGCTATTTCAATGCTTTCATTTGTCTCTTTTGTATTGATGAGGACGTGCCTTTGGTTGCAGGAGACTATTCTTATCTAATTGTTTATGGTGTGAAATTCTACCAGATATTGATGGCAGCTGGTGATACGTTTAGAGCAGCTGCTAGTGATCAATTGGAAATTTGGGCTGAGAGGACAGGGTGTGAGATCGTTGTTGCTGAAAAAGAGAAGGCCAAAGCATCAGCAGGTAGACTACTAAACTAAAATGCTTCATAAACTCAGTTTGACATCTCTGACACATGTAAATCACTAACACAAATTCTGAATAGTTCTTTCACAGGCTGTGAAAAGAGGGAAAGAACAAGGATTTGACATTGTCTTGTGTGACACCTCTGGTCGTAAGTATAGAAGAGATAACTGGTGGCTATTGATACTGATATTTGGATTTTAACTGGTGATTCAGCAGACTCTATTTTTTTCAGGTCTGCATACTAATTATAGCCTGATGGAAGAATTGATTGCTTGCAAGAAAGTTATTTCTAAAGTTGTTCCTGGTGCACCCAATGTATGCTCAACTCTTCACTGTTCTTTTATTAAATCTTAGGCATAGGGCACTAAACAACAATCTTTTAGAGTTGATTTGTTTAGTTTGACTACTTCTATTTGTTAGATGTTCATTGTCAACAGAAATCAGGTTATGTTTTTATGAGTTTCATCTGGTTGGGGAGGGGGCTGGGCGATGGAGCACTTAAAGTTTGTGGATCCGTTTTGAAGTGGGGATTTATAGTGCAATAGTTGGGGGCCTGGGGCATTGGGAGGAGCTCGCAAAACTCATCTCTTTTGTTGTTGGTGATGGGAGGAGGATTCGGTTTTGGAGAGATTGTTGGGTGAGGGAGGGACTATTGGGGGTTAGATTCCAAAACCTTTTTTCGTATTCTGTGGATAGAGAGGCAATGATAGCAGATTATATTGTGACAGAGAATGGGCTACCTCTTGACAACCATATTTCATAGGAACTTTCTAGATGGGACCTACAGGAGGTCGATGATTTGTTGTCTCTTTTGGCTGGTGTAAGTTCGAAGCGTGGTGGTGGGTGGGGGTTGATTTCATGAGATGGAGGCACTGCTAGATGGAGAATCATAGCAGTGCCAGGCTCTTGGTTCAGTCTTATTATTGGAGTTTGAGGGGATGTGGCTTTAAAGGATTCCCACGGAAGGCTTGGGAACGGCTGCTTTCTTTGCCTGGATTGGGGCATGGGGAGTTATTTTGACTCGGGGTAACATGTGGAAGAGGGGTATATTTGCTGTGAATAGATGCTTTATGTGCAGAAATGATTGAGTCACTGGATCACCTGCTTCTAAATTGTGAGTTCAGCAAGGAGATATGGGGAATGATCTTCTCGTTGTACGGGTTGCAGTGAGTTATGCAGTTATTCCTAAGTTAGTCATTGGGTTCTTTCGTGGTTGGAGGGTTGTTAGGGTGTTAGAATGATCTTCTTGTTATATGGGTTCAAGTGTGTTCTCACTTCTCAGTTTTCCCCATCTATTGTAGCTTGCACTTGGCATCTTTGAAAACCACTATGTATGATTGTCACTTGGCCTTTGACATGAAACCTTTCACTTCACCTTTGACTTGAAACCTTCCACTTCAACTTTGACATGAAACCTTTCACTTCACCAAGGTCTATGTCGTATTGTATGTTGTCGTTTTGGTCTGTGTTCTGTGAACTTGGCCTTTGAAATCCAGATTAAATAATGCCGTTTCACTTTTGCCCTTGTCAAACTTCTCAGCATTATCTCGTGATGCTATATTGGGTTGCATATAATTATTTTCTCAATATTTGCAGGAGATCCTACTTGTTCTGGATGGAACAACTGGTTTGAATATGCTTCCACAAGCGAGAGAGTTCAACGAGGTAACCCGTTAATTCCTTTTACATTTAGCACAGTTTTTTTAAATTGTTTGAAGAAAATAATCTATAGATATGTGCTTCTTGATCGCCTTTCAAATCTTTGCTAACAATATGGGTTAATAACAAACTGGTTTTCATTTATCATCAAATGACGTGCCTACATCTAATCACCTAACATCTAAACTTGAATTGCCTAACATGGCTGCAACAGTGCCTCCAACATACCTACCTACCTACACGCGCACGCTCGCACACACAAATATATATATATATATATGTGTGTGTGTGTGTGTGTGTGTGTGTGTGTGTGTATGTATGTGTGTGTGTGTGTATATATATATATATATAGTTGTTGCAACTAGTTGGTTGTGGGAACGCCCAAAACGACTTAGTTTTGATAAAATAAAAAAAATGGTGATTGACAAAGCTGCCACTTATGAAATCCAAATCTCATCAGGTAATTACAAACGACAAACAAAATAAAGAAGATGACTTGGTTGACAAATTAACAGTATTTTGAGTATAATGTTTGACTTGAACTTGATGATAGGTCGTTGGAGTAACTGGTTTTGTTTTGACAAAACTTGATGGTTCTGCCAGAGGTGGCTGTGTGGTATGTATGTTTTGCTTATAGCTCGTTTTAGTTCACATATTTGAGAGTCTCTGGTCCTTGTACTCTGTCCTAATTGTTAAAGTGACTAATCTGTATGACCAATTTGGCTTGCAGGTTAGTGTAGTCGATGAGCTTGGCATTCCTGTGAAGTTTGTGGGTGTTGGTGAAGGTGTCGAAGACCTCCAGCCCTTCGATGCAGAAGCATTCGTTGATGCCATATTTTCATGAGCCTGAGAAATGGTTAGTTTCTTCATCACCAATCACTTGAAAGTTATCAAACATTAATATGATTAAAGCTTGTACCATAAAACAACATGAAATCTTCTCTAACATATCGAAGTCTTTTCCATCACCTATAAGTCATCATATTTCTTTTCTTTCTTTTTCTGTAAAGCAGATCAAATTGTGGTACAATCCAATGAAACTTCTTACAACAGGACTTTACAGTTGATGCGAGCAAAAACCAACCTTGGAATTTCAAAGGTGCAGAAGGGTTAGCTTGGTCATGTTCAAACTACCAAGTTTGTCTCAACCTGCAGGTTTCTCGCCGTTACCACATCTTCATATCACCTTTTCTTTCTCCCTTTCGTTTTCTATAATTTGTATATTACTGTTTCTATCCCCTTGGTCGAAAAGCTTGTTCTTGAAATGATGAGCATATCTTCAAAGTCATCAAATCCAAATATGCATCGACTCATTGAGAATTTGAGATTGTGCTCCTAAACACTCTGGAAACTGAATATGAAAGGTATACCGCCTTCTTGAGCAGTAGTGATATACATCAATAAATAAAATGGAGTGTAGTAGGAAATGATAGACTAAGAATAGTACTTAATCTATCTGAAAATAATTCTCGATTAACATCAAATATGCACTGACTTTATATGTCAGACTTTTTAGTTGCAAGTTATCTGGATAATTATAATGGGTAATATTTTAACGATATATTTGATATAGTGAGTTAATTTTATAATTCTATTTAATCCCACGTATTAATAGCCAAAAATAGCAAATCAAGAATTAGTTATACATTAGTAGTTAAATAATATATTTAAGAAGACAATAATATTTTTTGTATAAACATATTGAAACAAATATTAATATTTTATCATTATAATTAATATATCAGTATAGTATAGACTATAGCAAACAAAATATTAACAATACAATCGTTTTATAATAAAACACGTTCTTCGCACAAAATTACGAGCTAATTATAAAAAATATTAGAGTTTGGTAGCACGGAATTTGGAAAACTCAAGGGAAATCAAGGAAACTAAAAAGAAAAAAGACATTTAAATTCTTTTTGGAGTATTTTAGAACATTTTTTTACACTAAATATTGTATTATTACACTTATTATAATTTTTAAAAATATATAAATTTATGATTTTTTATTTTTTTTTTATTTTACAAAACTAGTAACCCAATTAAAGGTTCAAAGTCCAATTAGAGATTATTTGTAGTGTACTTTGGAATAGAGAATCTTGTTTGTATGTTATATACGGAATAGAGAATCTTGTTTAAATTTGAGGCCAATATGTAACATACAAACATGATTTTCTTTTTCTTTTTATATATATAAAAATTGTGAATAATGAAACGTCTCGTTCTTTTTCTTTTTTGATGAAATGACCAGGTTCTATTATCAAATATTTATCCATAATATATGCATTCATTTAAATTAATTAATCATTAGACATTGGGTCTAATTAATAAGTATATACCAAAGGATCATTCTCCAAGTTCTATTCTCAAATGTTTATCCATAATAGGAGTTCGTTTAAATTCTATTAATGCACTTATGATTATCGTAAACTATCTCAATAGTATTAGTAATTATGAGATTTATTGTTTTTTACACTTTAATGAATCATAATAATTTTAAATTAAACATGTTTCGAAATAATTTTTAAAAAATAATAATAATTTTGGAACGGGTTAAGAACAACTGAATGAATGAGTTAGTAATGTGACTTTCAGAAATCAATATGTATGCCTTTCTTATATTCTTGTGCAAAAACAAGACTTGCCTGGCTTGTTAAGAAGGAAGTTTGGTAGAGGTACTGAATATTGATAGTCGAAGAAATCGATATTGAAGTTTTAAGATTTGTTCAATTATCAGCTTTTAGTGCATTTTATAGCAGTAGCGTTAGTGTCGTACCAATTTTAATGCGTTACGTTGTGTGTGTGAATAAATAAACTGCGTTTAAGACGTGTGTTTAATGTTGTTGGAACTCTATAGTAACAAACACTTAATATGATGCTCCCTCCATCCTAAAATATAAAAAGTACTTAAAAATATAAATTTCAAAGAAAAGTTGATCTTATATTAATTTCAAAAAGGGAACTGATATTTTCACATGTAGGGTCCACATATTAGCTAATAAAAATTAGACACGTCAGCTAATATGTGGACCCTACATGTGAAAATATCAAAAAATGATGTGAAAATATCAGTTTCCTTTCAAAAAATGAGTTACAATCTACATACAAAAGATTGTCTCGTATGATTCATCTCCTAACTAAACTTCAGTCCATTAATTTCTGAATCTTTTCTTCTTCACTAGTTTGAAGCCACAAAGACCTACCACACACAATAGGATGATGAACCAACTATAGAAGGAAATCGCAGCATTGCTGCAAACACTTTTCACACAACTAGGATGTCAATCTCATGCTTCTTCCATGCCTCTGCCTCGTTACACTTTTGTTCATCTCATTGCGGACAAATATTTCAATCTATACATCAGCAAAGCTACCAGAGCAAGAGATTTTAACTCGATGACAAAATTCAGATATGCATTGAGATAGTTGTTGTGTGGAAGCTACTAAATCAAAGTGGGAATTATCATACACACAAAAACACAAAGATTTACGTGGTTCGGCAAATCGCCTACTCCACAGGAGATAGCACACTGAATATATTTACTCTCTCTACCGATGGTTACAAGCTTAGAGACTGAAACTGAGGAATAATTTTTACAAGGGAGAATACATGAGTTTTATAGGAGATCAGAGCACACCTCTTGGTGTGCTCTATCTTCAACAAAGTCGGTCACCGAAAATTAATTAGTGATAACCAAAAGTGAGCCACCAACCAACCACCGACCATCCCCCGACAACCCATTATCTGGCCATTATCTAATAATAGTGCTCCTCAACACTCCTGAAACTGAATAGGAAAGGTATATTTTGCCATCTTGACCGAAGATATGAACCATATCCTATCCAAATAATAAATTTGTGCAAGTAGGATATATTAGATGTGGAACAGCATTGAGGCACCTGTCACTAAGAATATACATATATGCACATCACATTACTCTCTTTATTCCACAAAAAAAGTTTCATTTGTAATTTTTTTTAAAAAAAAAATTCACAAAAAAGTAGTCTTTTATTGATAGTAGTACAAAATGACACAATATCCGTAAGTTTGTCATCATAAATTTATTATGATACCACTAATGTAACAATTTGTTACATATACGCACGGATAAACATGGAACAATAACTACATACTTCATATTTGCAAATTTTACAAATAGGACTCTTTACATGAAAGATGAAACGAAGAGGAGTACTAGTTAATACGTCTGAAGCATATTAGTAATGATGTACTAATATGCATCTGAAGCATGTCAAAAAAATGCACAAATGAGTTTGGCAGTTGCACTGACAGTTGACACCCCTTTCCCCCACATGCCAGAGAGAAAGGAAAGCAAAATTAAGCTATTATTAAATATAAGAAACTAGACTATCTGTGTCAGGATATGAGAGTCCAGACTTTTTTTTCCTCCTGAATATAAGGGTGTCTTTGATAGGGTAGTTCTAAAGGGGATTCTAAATTGATGGAGGATTTAGAAATTCTCTTTCTAAAATGTTTTTGGGAGCAAAAAGGAAGTATTTACAAAATTGCAGGATGTTACTGAAGAGGGGGTTTTGGAGCTAAAATACCTCCTAAAGTAACCAGGTAAGGGAAGTTCTTTTTAACTCCTCCCCTAAAATTTAGTTACAAACCCAAAAAGGAAAAATAATCTCAAACAAATCTGGTTCATGATTCTCTCTTTCCTCCCTTTTAACAGACACCACAAAAGGGAAACATATGATTCTTATATTGTTGAATAACTATCCATATTTCTGCTAAAAAAATTATGAAAATATAGAAAGTCAATTCATTACACTCTATATCTTTGGTAGCATTATGAAGGTCAATTTCAACTAGATTAAAAGGCTCAAAATAATTGTACCTCACAAAGATCATGGTGTAGAGCTTCCTTCATTATGGATATAATGATGAGCAATCTTCACTCTGGGGATGTCGGCAATGATGGGCCAATAGTGTCCTTTATCCTTTGGTAAGCACCGTGTTTCCAGAATAGGACAGTCTTTGATTTCCAGAGATAGAAGACTGCGGACCAAATTTTCTTTAGGCAAGGACCGAAGCTTAGGACAACTCCAGAGAATTAGATGTTCAAGAGAGGTGAAGTTTTGCAGGCCCTTGGATAGGCTTTCCAGATTCTGAAATCCCCCTATACTGAATTCTTTGAGAGTTGGAGGAAGAAGAGGCTGATCATTATCGTCTGACATCGAAACCAGCTCTGGAAATCCACCAGAAATTGATAAACGTTGAAGAGAGGTGAGTCTGTGGAGGCCCCATTCTGGAAATGGCTTTAACAATTCCCCACAGGCTCTCATAGAAAGGGAGGTTAGCTTTGGGGGCAAATCCCCATCAGGAAAGGACTCCAAATTTGGACAATACCATATTCCAAGGGATTCAAGTCCCTGAATTTGATCTAAAGGAAAAGATTTGAGATTCTTGCAAGAACCAATAAAAAGCACTCTTAGGTTGGGGATGGGGGGCATGCCTCTTTCCCGGAAATACTCTACATCCTTGCAGTTACTAATTGATAACTTAACAAGGCCTGCAAGGTTGTGCTGCTGGGACTTAACTATGTTTCCCATGATTCCTCGATTATGATGTATATCAAGTTCTGAAAGTGACTGCATTCTGCGATTCAGCCGCTGTAGCTCTATCCCTGATTCCAAATTCCTGCAACCTTTGCCTATTGAAAGCTTTTTAAGGGTTGTTGGTGACTTGTCCATTGGCCACCATCTCAGGGATGAACATTTTGAAACTTTCAACTCTTCAAGACTAGATAGGCTGGTTTCACAGTCAGGCAGACAATCCAAAGCCTCACAGTCTTTTATATCCAGATGTCGAAGCATTGGTGGGAGACTAGTCCCTGCAGCAAAGGACAATAGTTTTGGGCATTTTTCAATGAACAATTTTATGAGAGACGACCCACTTGGGATCCTCTCCAGAACATCACATTTGACTATGCTCAAAATTTCTAGATTGCAAGGGAGAGCTTGCTCTACTTTGCAGAAGGACACGAGTCGACGACAGCTTTCAATCTTCATCTCTTTTAGACAAACAAGGCCACCTAATGTAACCCATTCTCCCCATAAATTCACCAATTCGTTGCATTTTTTTACCTCCAGATATTCAAGTGCCACACAGAATTGTATAAACTCTATGGATAGACAACTTAGCTCTTCTACGCTATCAATTGTCAAAGTAGTTAGTGAAGTCAAATTGGAAAAACCTTTTAGCACCACTCCATGACAATTTTTAAGCCGTAAAATACAAAGAGAAGGCAGTTGTAACTGTGGAATTCTGATTAATTTTGGACATTCCCTAAGAGTAAGCTCACGGAGGCGTGGGAATTGTGGGACAACTTGCTCACTAGTACCGCCAAAACAGAACCATTCCTCCCATTTTGGCATTCGGTCAAATGTTAAGCTCTCAAGTGATGAAAAGGGGAAATCTGAAGAATGCTTACCACCAATGCTTCTTAATTCAAGCATGCCTTGAATGCATAGAACTTTGAGAAAATGCAGTTTGCCAAGTGGGGGAAGAGATGTGCATCTTTCACAGCCAATGAGGTTAATCTCAAGTAATTTTGTAAATGATGGATCACCAATCCAGCTTGGTAATTTTATGCCTCCGTAGTAACGGATTGCGAGCTTCTCCAGGTTTTTATGAGGTTGTAGAAAGCCAAGTACATCAGTTTCAAGTTTTGCATCGCGAGACTCGTCAAACTTTGTACTCCATTCCAGGATTAATACATCTAGATCTTTCTTAAACCTCAAATTGGCCTTCTGTGCATCTCGAAAGTCAATCACATTTTGCAATTCTATGATGGAAAGCTTGCCACGCAAAAGCACCAAGTCCCTCAACTCACTTAATTCTAATCCACAACTTTTTCCCACAACAATCTTCGACAGTGTTTGCAGACTCGTAAGTTTACCGATCCCATGGGGCATCTCTTGTAATTCTCCAGTCTCAGCATTGTCAAGATGACGAAGGTTAATTAAGTTTCCAATGCCTACGGGCAACTTACAAAGATATTTGCAACCATGTACTAATAATGTCTGCAAGTTGTAGAGAGAACTCACTGATTCAGGCAATGTTTTGATCGAAGTCCAAGAAAAATCAAGGTAACGCAAATGGTTCAGATTGCCAACTGAGGTTGGAAGCTCTGTTATAGTATTACTGCTCAAAGATAGCAACCTCAAGCACTTTAGCTGTGGCACCAAGTCCTTTAGAACCTTGTTAGATAAGTGGGTTGTATGCCTATAATGTATGTCCAAACGTAAAAACGTTCGCAAGCATTTAAACTTGTAAAAAATCCTAAACTTTTGGAAGGCATCAAACCTTTGAGTGATGTATGCTGAGTAGCGAACCCTTTCAGAAATATCTGTACACTCCAACTTATCCTCCAACCTAAAACATCTTTCTCCGGCAACAAGTACAGCTAAATCATTTATGAGATCATGCATTACAAATTTAGATTCATATGTACTTGATTGCTGGAAAAATGACCTTGATAACAAATCATCAAAATATTCACAACCAAAGTCTTCACTCTGCTTTGTTCCTTTTGATCGTGGCAATAAACCCACAGCCATCCATAATTTAACCAGCTTGTTCTTGTCAAATTCAAAGTCCTTGGGATATATTGCACAGAAAGCGAAACACTGCTTTAAATGAGAAAGGAGATGATGGTAGCTCAAACGGAGAGCTGGAAGAATGCCACCTGGTTGTTCTGGTAACTCCCAGATTTCGCTATTCAATATATCTTCCCATTGATTTTGATGTTGTTTAGTGCGCAAGAGGCCACCAAGCGTTTTTACTGCCAAAGGCAACCCTTGACACTTCTTCACTATTTTTTCTCCAATTTCTTTTAGAACTAGATGTTCATCAAAATTTTCCCTTCCAAGAGCATGTCGAGCAAGTAAAGATAGGCAATGGTCATCTCCCAATTGCTTTAGATGGTGTTCTTGAGCACGGCTCATCATCTTGGCCACGTCTGCAATGCGAGTTGTAACAATAATTTTGCTTCCTGGAGCCCCAACTAAGAAAGGACGACGCAGCAGGTCCCAGTCTTCATAGTTCTGATTCCATATGTCATCTAAAACAAGAAGAAACTTCTTCCCAGACAGCTTCTCCTTGAGTGTCACTTGAAGCATGTCTAAAGCGTTCAAGTTACAAGGTTGTGATGTTAGGGACTCGAGAATTGACTTTGTTACTCCAGGAATATCAAAATTATCAGCAACACAAGCCCACCCTTTCAGGTCGAAGTGTGTGTCCACTATCTCATCATTATAGACCAGTTGAGCAAGAGTTGTTTTGCCAACTCCTCCCATTCCAAGTATGGGAACCACAATTCCGTCACCATCAGTTTCCTCATCCCTCAGTAACATTCTAAAAATTGATTCTTTATCCTTTTCTCTACCATAAACATGGGGTTCTACCAAAGAGGTCGAGGGCCATCTTTTCCATGTCGTATATGATTGGATTCCTCCAACATTCTCCTTTAAATCAAGATCATCTTTTTCTTGGAAAATCTCTTGCAATCTGGTAGAGAGATCATTTATCTTGGACCCGACATCGTAATTGAACAAAATAGTCATGGGATTGAAATTAGAAGTAAAACTGGAGAATAACTCAGATACCTGACTGGTACCAGCTTGAGAATGGGCCATCACTTTCCGTCGCAAAATTTCTGTTTCCAAGTCATCCAGTATGTCATCCAAATCATAACTAAAATCTTGGAGATCGGCCAGCCACAGTTTCACTGTTCTATTAGCGAACTGTTTCTCCTCTGCATCAGCAAGGACTGCCTGAATTTTGGAAAGAGTTTTCTTGCACTGCTTGAGTTGGGCATCGATTCCCACCTGCCTGGCCAAGTGCAACAACTCGACTGAGGCCAACCTATCAAAGAGCACGGTAACTGAAGCAGAAAGAAAGATATCTGCCATTGATTCTTTTGTTTGAGGGGGAAAGAGAAGAAAATTTGAGACAACCAGAAGAGAGAGATGAAAAGAAACAACAGTAACATACAAAGGATGCAAACTAAGGAGTCACTTCTTTCTTTCTTATGGGCAACAGGTCAAAAGTCAAAAGTAAGAAAGGATTGTCATGATGGAGCGATTTTGAAATTTGAATGTTAATAATACTCTCTCCACTCCCACAAAAAGCGTCCATTTGCAAAATTTACAAACTTTAAGAATATACGAGTATTAACTTGATCATTTACTGGTTCCATTCCAATATAAGATTTCTCTTTGACTATCTGATTTGCAGCCTTTTAATGCCTATTTCAGGTTTGTTAAATGAACACTTAAAACTATAATCATGTACAGTAGTAGTTCATATTTTTCACGGATGATAAATTTGGGTTTAAAAATTAATATTGAGAATATTATAAAATCAGTGAGCTCAATTTTCTAAGCTAAACCTAGAGTTGGAAAGCTCACTGAGTAGATGCCAGGTTCAAGCAAAAGTGAGTTGGATCAGGTCAGGACTAATTTGATGAATGATCTTAGAAACAAGCCACATGTCCATACTGATACAGTCTAAAGCTCAACCTAAATGTACCTAATATGTGGTCCTATATTACTTCTGATTACCTTAGGAGAATCATGGAAATTGTTAAGGGTATAAAATTAGTGCCCATATGAAATTAAGAAAGAACAAAAATAAACAAAATAATACTTAATAGTATCCATCCATGAAGCAGTATAATAATAGAGACAGTGGCCGGCGAGGATCTTTTCCAGGAGGGTCAAGACATTAACAAAAACAAGTAAACAAAATATAAAATTACAACATATAGATAACAACAAAATTTCCGCTTTCATAGTCAATTCAACAACAACAACAAAATATTCTACTAATGGCACTAAACATCAATGAAGAACACTAATTTGATAATAACACCAAGTATTAGCCTTGTTGTTGAGAAATTAGGCTCACACAAATACACTAACATAAACATAAGCACACTACTGCTGTATGAGATATGAAGTGAAAATTCAACTGGGAAAAACCACGGGGAGAGATATCAGAAATCCACTATGGAAAATAATATGGAGAATACAAACTCTCAACTGAAAAATAAACTAACTGTTTATTTTCTCTCTACACCCTCACACTCTCTATTTGCTCTCACTAAGCTTCTCTAACTCGTTGTTGTGGTGTATCATTCTTGCAAACTGAATGCTCTATTTATCCTTGAACTAGAGGGAGCATTATTTCTTGAATTTTGGGACAAAGTCAAGAAGCAAAATCTGCAGCACACAAATTAGATTTTGCGCATGCATACTACATACAATTTTATTTCCTTGTCTGCTGACTATTGTACTCATTTTGACAAATGTGACCACAAGCATTTAATGAGGAGGCCACCATATGACAAAATATGAGACAATTTTCAACAATCTCCACCTTTTGGCTCATATTTTCTAAATACTACGTATTGTGAACTTCTCCAACATATACATCATCCATAAAAGGTGTATACAAACCATGTCGTAGATCTCTTTGAATCTAAGTCTCCAGCATAATCCGAATTAACAAACCCTATAACCTCACTTCCTGTGGTATCACAATCAAGCATAAGACCGTAATTGATTGTACCCGCTAGATAATAAAAAATTCATTTGATAGCATTCTAATGTTCTTTTCCTAGATTTGTCATATACCTGCTAACCACATTGACTGCACGTGAGATATCTGGCCTTGTACATACCATGGTGCACATGAAATAACCCACTGCATTTGCATATGGTGCTTTAAACATATGCTCCACCTCATCTTCTGTCGGTGGGCCCAACTGTGAAGATTACCTGAAATGTGCTGCCAACGGAGTGCTAACTGGTTTAGCATTGTGCATGTTAAACTTCTTCAAGACCTTCTGCAAATATCCTTTATGAGTTAACCACAGTTTTTCTGCCTGACGATCTCAGTGAATTTCCATACTTAGGATCTTCTTAGCTGATCCAAGATCCTTCATGTCAAATTCACTGCTCAACAAATTCTTCAACTGAAGTATATCTGACTTCTTCTTTGCTGCTATCAACATGTCATCGACATATAACGTCAGCAATACTAGAGAACTATCATCAAGCGATCTGAAATACACACATGGATCATAGATCATACTCAGAACGAGAGTAACCATGATCCAACATGAAGATGTCAAACCGCATGCACCACTGTCTCAGGGACTATTTCAAACCATAGAGAGACTTTTTCAAACTACAAACTAAGCCTTATTTCCCCCGGTTGCTTCATGTAGATCTTTTCTTCTAAATCACCATGGAGAAAAGTTTTTTTCACATCAAGCTGCTCTAACTCCATATCATGTGATGTTATGATAGATAAGATCAATCGAATCGACGTATGTTTCACAATTGGTGAGAAGATCTCATTGTAGTCGATTCCCTCTCTTTGAGAGAATCCCTTTGCCACTAACATGGCCTTAAATCGTTCATATTCTTTATCAGATTAAGCTTTCCTTTTCCTAAACACCCACCTGCATCCTATAGCCTTCGATCCTTTTGGAAGTTGTACTAACTCCCAAGTCTGGGTCTTCTATAAAGACTCCATCTCTTCTGCTATCGCTATCGCCCATTTATCGTTATCCTCGGACTCAATAGCGTCCTGATAGCTAGTTGGATCTCCACTACCAGCAATCAAGGCAAAGGCAACCGTGTCTTCAAAATCATATCTTTGTACTGGTTTGCTAACTCGCATTTCCCGATCTCTAACAAGATTATAGGACCTCCCATGGGGATCTGACGGATGATCATCTTCAATCTCTTCAGCTTCTTTTGTCTCTTCAAGAAGTTCCACCTCAACTGGGTGTTTCTGCAACTCACTTGCTACAGATTCTTCATTTTCGGACTTGTTCAGTGTCGACGCCGGGACAATTTTCCTAATTGTCGTGTTTCTACCATTTTTAATATTTCGATTTATTCATTTCGCTTAAAGGGTGATTTTTAGGAAAAAGTCGACATAAATGCCGACGGGGTTTTGAAAGATTGATTTTAATGATTGACAAATTAGACAGAGCCGCCGGTTGGTAAAGATTTAAATGGATGTATCAACTCATCTGGATTTTAAGATTTTTCGCAATATGGCTCAATATGTGACTCCGTAAATTTGTCTCGAAATCGAGATTCATAGAGTTCGGGGGCTTGCTTAAGCGAGGGAAGGTGTTAGGCACCCCTCGACTTTCGTGAAAACACGGTTACCGCATCTTGATGTTTTTCTAAGTGTGAAGTGTGTGTGTGATTTTGAAGAATCGCTATCTAGCTTTGGATCAAAATCGTGAGAAGTGCGTTATTTTGAAAACAACTTAAAGCCTCTTTGAACCTATGCACGAGGGATTTGATTTGAAGAAAAGATTCGTTTCAGTTTATGATTTCGATAGAAACCATTTTTTGGGTGACGTTTTAGAAAACACGATTTTCAAACCCTTCGCCAAATAAGAATCGAGATTCATCGTTGCTTTCAATTTTAAGTTAAAATGGTCTTACTAACCCGAGCGATTTGAGTTTGATTTTAGAAGATCTTTGTTGTTTTGTTTAGAAAATCGTTTTTTTGTGATAAATGGAGAATTAAGCATCAAAATATGGTCGAGGCGATCCGTAGGTATTAAAGTTATCTCAATAGCCCCGAACACCTCCAATCGTAATTTTCACTACCACGGGGCCTTAAATCCAGTTTTCATGGGATGGAACCCTATATACCGTTTTAAGGCCCAAATTTACATTGACAATGATCGGATAATAACTTTACAATCAAAATAATGTCAATCGTGGGAATCATGTCAAGATCCATTTCAAGGATCCCGACTCTAAAATTCTTAGGCTCACATCGTGATAAACAATACATTAAAATAAGAAAATAAATGATAAAAGAAGATCTATGAAAGGGTTCCCGTAACCCTATCTTGTATATTGCATAACCGAAGCCAACATCACGAGGGACTACATGTATTGATGAGATCCATTGACGGGACATAGAATTGTGGAAATAAATTTGTAGATCTAAGATTCCCTAGATCTATACAATAACATAATCGGGATTCAAATCGAGAAATATATCTCAAACTGACTATCAGGTGATTCAATTGTTAGAATTCCTTGACGGCGGATAGGTGGGACCCCATCACCACTAGATATGGATGTAATATTGTACGAGGTAAACAAAATCGACTTAAAAACATTGAAAACGACTAGATTTACACTAGATCTAAGTTAAATCTAGGATAAAGATTAAACTTTTAAACTTTGAAACCGACAACAAGCTAGATCTAGGATGGATCTAGTGAAAAGATTCAAAATTTAACATCGCACAAGCAAAATAATCGATAAAACGGGTTGAATCTAAGCCGAAATCGATAAATTGACTTGAGAATATCATCGGATGATTAGGAGGAGATTTTAACCGTATGAAATCCACTCTAGCCATCCATAATCACATAAAAAGGATCCGCACACTCTAGATATGGATGTAGGATGCAGGGAGAGTCTCAACACAATATTAATCGAAAAATAACTCAAATCCAAGCACAACAACGTATAAAATATACAAGATCTATACGATATCTAATAGATCTATATCTAATAGATCTATATCAAATATATATATATATATATATAAATCTAATTTTTCGCCAAAATAAACAAGATATATACTAGATCTATATTAAATCTACATAAAAATCGGATCTTTCGCCACAAAAAATGAATCTATGTTAGATCCACTAGATTTACATTAAATATACATAAAGATTGAGTCTTTCACCTTGGAAATAGTGAAATCCTCATTCTTGAGCTTTAATTTATATGGCTTAGATCTAATTGATAGGATTTAGTGAGGATAGCTAGATCTAGATGGGTATTAGAGAGGTTTTTGGGTGTTTCTCTCACTAAGTGCACATTTTCTCTCCCTAAAAATGTTATTCTCCTCCAAAATAGTTGAAATTTTTCCCATTTATAGGTCTCCCTAGGCAGCCGCAGGTACACCTGCAGCTGATCTAGGGAGGGCCCACTTGCTCAGTTTTCGTGCCGCAAAGTCTGTTTTTCGTGTTGTGCATTGGAATGTATGTAACTTTTAATTCAGGAAGAGTTAAGAGACGTGTCATACTATTTCGAAAAGCTCTTTTTGATAGCTTTGCAATAATATATTATTTTCTCAATTCTGAGTTCGGGAAGATAGAGAGAAGGGGAAAAACCATCCCTTGGTAGATGTAAGCTAATCATTTGCCTTGTTTTGCGTAGTCGGTTGTTTTGGAGGCCTTTGTGGGAGCTTCGAATACTTGTTCTTGGCCTCGTAATCCTTGGTTAGACATCTTGACCTTAGGGTGAAATGTCATTTTTTCCCTCCTATCATTATTAGAGAAAAATACGCAAATTTTGGATGTGTACTGTCGCGATGTCAGTTTTTCGTGCTTCGTGCTAGAATGCTCGTAACTTTTATTCTGGGAATAGTTAAGATGTGTGTCATACCATTCCGAAAAACTCTTTCCGAGAGCTACACAGTGACATGTGTTTCTCATTGAACACAACATCTCTGCTGACAACCTTTTTCTTGGATACTGGATCCCATAACTTGTATCCCTTGACTGCATCTTTATATCCAAGGAAAATACACTCCTTTGGCCTTGGATTAAGTTTGGACTGTCGCTCTTCGACCGGCAGATGAATATAAACTGGACAACCAACAATTTTCATCACTGAAAAATCAACTGATTTCTCAGTCCATACTTCCTCGGGGATTTTGTAATCAATTTCAGTTGAAGAAGACCGATTTATCATATAAAAGGTTGCGTTGAGTGTCTCAACCCAGAAAACTCTTGGACAAACTTGCATTCAACCTCATATATCTGGCACGTTCTAATAGAGTTATGTTCATCCTCTCTGCAACCCTATTTTGCTCTGGAGTTCTTTTAACTGAGAAGTGTCTGGTGATACTTTCATCCTGACAGAACTGTAAGAATGATCTGTCCTTGTATTCTGTGTCATTATCTGATCTGAAATACGTCAGTTTTTTTTCGGTCTGATTTTCTATTTTAGCTTTCCACTCCTTAAAGATCTTGAAAACTTCGGACTTTTGCTTCATAAAATACACCCACACCTTTCTGGAGTAGTCATCTATGAAGCTAATAAAATAATAGGTTCCACCCATTAACGTATGCTTGATTGGCCCCCACACATCCGAATGTACATAATCAAGTACATTTTTACTGGTGTGTGCTCCTACCTTGAAACTTGCCTTCCGTTCTTTGTCGTATACGCAAAACTTGTAAAATTTCAAACTGCACGTTTTGACACCTTTTAACAACTGTCTTTTGTGAAGTTCTTTCATTCTATCTTCACTCAAATGACCAAGTCGCATGTGCTATAATTCTGTGCTATCATTGTTGGGATTATCCTGCACTGAAATTGCTGCTCCACCAACAACTGTATCCCCTATCAACTTGTAGAGAGTGCCCTTTTTCTGACCGTTCATAACTACCATCGAACCCTTAGTCATTTTCATGACACCATCTCTAACTGAGATACTACAGCCTATAGAGTCAAGTACTCCAACTGATAGCAAACTCTTCTTCAATTCTAGAATATACCATCACCTAATGTTTTGACAACCCTGTCAAACATTTTAATTTTGATGGTGTCTATCCCAGTAACTTTGCATACTGCATTGTTACCCAATAAAATTGTACCATCATTACAAGATGTAAAAGTATCAAACCAATCCCTGTGAGTGGACATATGAAAAGAACAATCGGAATCCATGTACCAATCTATAAGGTTGTTACTGTCTCTAACAGATAAGAGATCACATTGTGAAACTTCATTTTCTGTCACTGTACACAACTCTACATCGCTGCACACATCTGCTTTGATACTAATTGTTGAGAAATCAGACTCACACAAATACACTAACATAAACACAAGCACATTACTGTATGAGATAAAATAATAACATAAGAATTTTACGCGGAAACCCAACTGAAAAAACCACGGATAGAGATCAGAAATCTACTATAATATGGAGAATACAAACTCTCAACTGAGAAAATCTCTACACCCTCACGTTCTCTTGCAAATTGAGTGCTCTATTTATACTTGAACTAGAGGGAGCATTATTCGTTAAATTTTGGGACAAAGTCAAGAAGCAAAATCTGCACTACACAAATTAGATTTTGCACATGCATACCGCATACAATTTCATTTCCTCGTCTGTTGGCTGTTGTACTCATTTTAACGAATGTAAAAGCATTTATTGAGGAGGCCACCCTCCGACAAAATATGAGACAATTTTCAACACTTGTTAACAGAGAAATACGGCGTGCTTAATGATTACAAATTTCAACTTTGAAATCCAGCTTGCAAGAACTTCAATGTGTTGCTTTCATAGTTCTGCGTAACCAACAACATTTACAATAAAATAAAATAAAAAAATGTTTTGACATATTAATCACCAACTTTACGCGTTAGCTCATCATCAAATTACCCGTTTGTCATAATCTGAATGAATTCCATTTACTTCGTGAATTACTGAAACTGTATAATAAAATCATACCATTGCCCATTCAATTTGAACTCCAAAAAATGCAAATAAAACTATCTTGACAGCGGGAATTACAAGGATTAATAGTAGGTTAAGGCTGCTAAATTCCAATAGAAGAGTTCATCAATTCCACCGCCACAGAGCAGTAGACCTTTAACGTACACCAGGACCCATAATCAAAATACCCACTAATTGATCAATTGATGATTGCGATTGCGAATTAGGAAGAACGAAAACAAAAATCAAAACCCCAAATTTCAGGTCATTTAAAATAAAAAAATTTGAATAAAACAAACCATGAACAAACCACCAATTGGATGATATAGATAGAGTAATTAGTCTTTCTTAACCCGAAACATTTCATTAGGAAGAAAACATGGAGGTGGGATTACTTCTTGGGGGGCATTTTTTCTCCATTGCTACTCATTCTGTGAGCTCCAGCCTTCAGTGTAACTGATTTTTAAAAGTGCAAAACTAATGATGTACCACTATACTTGCACCTTTTATATAGAAAATTAATATTTTCACAAATAAAACTGTTAGTTTCACAAAGTACTCTCTAATTTCTCACATGAGGATAAACTCTACTTACTATTTATGCGAAAAAAAGCTTGTAAAACTATCGAATTTATTTGTAAAAATATTAATTCCTTTTATTTATTACACTACTAAACTTTTAATTTTTATAATTATCATATTTAAACTAATTAAAACAATGAGATTAGACCATTCCGTTAAAATAATTGAACTACCGTCTATTATTAGTTTAATGTGGTAATTGCAAAAATTAAATTAAAACTTCATTTAATTTTTCATGTACGTACGCCATAGTATCTTCTGAACCAGGATAGTAGGGGTAGAATAGCTCGACTCCGATTCATATAAATGTAGGAACAAACTACATTAAATGAAGTACGCAATTCTCAGGTGCCAAGTGACAAAAATCATTTTTCATAATGTACACCCAATGTATAACATAACCAACCAAAACTTTTGCCCATTGTACATTATGATGAACTATTTCTGCAGAAGTATCTTAAAGCCAAAGTTAACTTCTCTCCCTACTCTATAATTTTGGTTATCACACCAACAGCAACAGTTCTTCCCAATGATCTTAGGAACACCCTCCCAAGAGCTTTACTACTTGAAAACTCTTCCACACATACTGCTTCTTGTGTTACCACCTAGAATATAAGAGAACACATCAGTGATCAGACCGAGTTCTATGACTACAGAACCAATTCAACTAGGGTACTCTATTAATGGCATTCTTACACACCTCAAGTACGGCACTCTGCTTTGATAGTAGACATCGTGGTGCCCTCTTGGTCACCTTCCCAGTCTTTGTATCAAGTAATGACAGTATCTTCACAACTCTTGCAGCTTCCTTCACATGATGTACATGGAACTCCAACTGCCCATTCCCAGATCAAAATGATCATATTATATTTCAGTCACATGGAACAAAATTATAAAGCTATATTGCGGCTATAAAGGAGGTGCTACCTGAGAACCAATAAGAATTGGGGTTGTGACATCCAAAATGAGAACCTTCAGCTCCAAATGGTTTGCAACTGCTACTGGAAAATCAGGGTGACATAACACACCTCCAGCCAGCACATGACTCGCATCAATGGCTTGCAGACTAACAGCTACATTGTCTCCAGCTCTTGCAATGCCACAAGCCTTGGAGTCCCGTTCCAAGGAACGGACGACCCCTATCTCTCCAGATGGCATAAGTAGAACCTAAGACCAACATGCATATAAACAATTAATATTATTATTGTGGAAGTAACAAGAAGCATTTCAGGAAGCAATCAACTTTGCACTTTATAGAGGCTACATTTGAATCATAACAAAAATGTAGAACTCATCCATCTGATACAAAGTATCTCGCACTTTTTACTATGCATGCAACATTCACTCAGATGAGCCATATCTACTCAACAGTAACAAGAAGTAAAATACAAATTCAATAACTGTTGAGAATGCCACTGTTCCACGACGACAACAAAACCTAGTGGGTTTTCTAAACATAAATCTGGTGGGCTACTCCACTCATAGCCAATTAGGAGTTGGATGCCTCTACAAGAACAATCATTAACAACCATAGCAGGGGGGAGAGAGAGAGAGAGAGAGAGAGAGAGACGCAACATAGAGGAATTTATAATCTGCTATAGGAGATTTTATTTTTATTTTTGGCTGGGGAATCTGCTAATGAGATTACTCACATGCTGAATTTCTGAAATGAACTGCCACATATTTAAAATGGGGAATGAAACTAAATTATCTCAAGTTACCGAGACATTTTTCATCACAATAAATGAAAAAAAACATGTTACCCCTCCAAAGAGGATTACTATCATACACATCAACCATGTCAGACACTGTTATTGTTCTAAGAAATTCTATTACTCCCTCTGTCCCATAATTATTGAAACACACCTTTTTGCACAAATTTAAAGGAATTTTCAAAATCTCATTTGATTTTCTAATTGGTCCCTATAAAGTGTGGTTAAGAGTGTTCCAAGAATGTGTGCCACAAAATCGTTAGTTAGTGGAAGGATCCACTGTATTAAAATGGTAAGTTGATATGACTATGGGTAATTTAGTCATTTTATTTCAGAAAAGTTACTTAAAAATAAAGTTTTGCAATTTGGGACTTCCTAAATAGGAATGCGTTGCAATATTTATGGGACGGAGGGAGAATATGATTCCAGACAATTATGGAACTGAAGCAAGTCTTCTCTTTTCTCAGGCCCCAGATATAGAGATAGAAAACCCTTTCCAAACACTGTCAACTGCTGGATCACAAGCCACGTTCCATTTACTAGACTGGGAAATTGATGATCATAGTTATGTAAGAAGCAAAATGATACAACACACAAATGTAGAAGTCTTCAACCAAAAGGTGCTCCAAAATAACAGTGCGATACAGGGTCCTATATAAATTTGAAAAATTACAATGTTCCTAATTTGAACGGTGACAGAATGAAACTGTTGCCAGTTATAGCAGTCCACTACTATCTGAAGCTTTTTTAAGAACCATCCATCACACTTGGCCATCAATTCATCCCTCGTCCAAAAAGAAAGGGAAATATATACACATATACATACATATACATATACACATACATATGCACATATGCATACATATACATTCATATACATATACATATATATATATATGTATATGGATCAAAGAATTTATGGAGGAAATCAGGTTTTAATTTCAAGAAACTGCACGATTTTCTAAACAAAGAGAATACACTGCTTAAAATCATCCCAAGCACAGCTAATGTGGCTACTAAGCTATTTCTTTGGAATATGTGTGTGTGAAAGAGAGAGAGAGAGAGAGACGGGGAGAGGGAAGAAACACACACAGATTCCCTTTTTCTTTTTCTTTTTTTCCTTTTTGAGAAAAGTAACACCAACTAATACCTTGACCAAAGCAGTTGCCCATTAAGTTATTACTTCTCATCCCATTTGACCTGATAAATGTGACACCACCTATATACTAATAGAGCTGGAGCATCTACAGTTTTTATATTGGATAGGCCAAACTGAGATACTGATGTACCCAATGAACTTATCAAATCTTTAGGGGGGAGGAAAGAAAAACCAAGAAATGGGAGAGGGACTGGCCAAATCAAGTTAGACAGGATTGTTACCCTTCCTTATCAAGCCACAATCTTATAGAGAACAGAAAAAGCATCACTAGAATGGATAGATAACACATATAAATGTGTATTCATGAGAACACTACTCTTACTCAAGAATACAATTTTTTTTATTTTATTTTTTTGGAACCTGCAACCACTACCATTTTTTGGTGTGCACTAGGAACCCCCTAGCCCTAAAGCTCCTCTACGGAGTTTGAATCCATGACCTATACCTCATCGCAACACTTATCATGACTTTCAGTACAACAGGAGAAACCCTTGGGGTTTAGGATATATAATTTAAAATATGACTATTAAAAATTTCATTTTACTCTCATTCTACATACTGAATTCCACATATTCCTATAGCAATGACAAAATTGATTACTCTATCCAAAACTGGCCACTAGTACATACTTTAAATCCACTTCGAAGAGCTCCAGCCTCCAATTTTCCGCATGCAGACACCTGCCCTTGTGACTGTGATTTGATAACATCACATATGGGCATTAGAAGAGGCTTTGAGTAATCTCTTGTAGGAGGTTGAAGGGAATCAATAGCATCCAATAGACAAGGTCCACGATACCTGAAATTTAAATATTCCAGAAACTTCTTAATAAGCTGTATGACTGTCAACAGACATGTTTATAAATGAGTATGCTAATGCTTCATCATTACAAATTTATTCTATTTAAACCAAGGCCATGTTTGCATTTATTAAAGGGCCAATATGATCCGAGGCAGTAAAAAGCCAATCAGAAAAAATTATGCTTTTCAAAGAGGAGAAACAGAGCAAGTAAAAGTAGAAGAAAGCAACAGAAAAGAGGAAACATGTCTATTACATATTCATCCAACTTACTCAGATTATTATTTCTCTTTCCTGTTTATAAAGTCACATTGTTAAAGAATTTGTCAATTGTTCACAGATTCCACAGATATCATGAGTAAAACTAGCACTACTCCATCTTATATGTGGCAGATGACATTAACTTCTAAAAATCCTGTAGTGTTGACAAAGTTCAAATCTCCAGGCATACCTTTTAATAGTGCTTAGGCCCATATACTTTTTTTAATTTTAATTTTCCACCTTAAAATTTTAAACTCTTTTGGATTCTAACAATGATCCTAACCATAGTTGTCAAATTTAGAATTATATTGTGCATTGAAAAATCCGCAAACCATAAATTGTGTAACGTACCAGTGTCACCTAGAACGCAGTTCATTTCAGTTCGTGAAACCGATATGGTACGCGGTATGCTATATAAGCTAGGCTAGAACACGGTTCGCTAGATAACTTTATACGAGTGCTTATAGTTAGGAATTTTCTTAAAATCTAAATGCAATAAAACTAAGTTTTGTAGAAGATTTTTAGTTGAATCAAAAAATTAATTGTGTTCTATAAAAAAATTTTTGAACATTCAATATTAAGTTAGAATATTCCAGCTATATATTGTAAACAAAATTTGCCAGCTTACGATTGCGACGTCCATCAATACACGTGACTGAGTGAATTATAAAGTTGACCCACTATATCACATATATAGTTAAAATATTACCAATAATATTTATCCACGTAATTGGCAACAAAAAAGTCGATAGATAATGTTGAAAGATAAATCATTTTAAATTGATATTTGTGCAATTATAGGTAAAAACAATAAGAATTATTTTGGTAACTCTAAATTTAGAGTATCATGTTTGAGAATGCAAGTACTAATACGAGGTTTGCTAAGTCAATAATATGTATCATACCATTAATCCAATAGTAAGATAGGGAAATGTAAAACACAAACATATACCGTTAATCGAATAGTAAGATAGGAAAGAAATGTAAAATACAAACATATATAGAAAACACAGTTTATTGGGCAATAAAGCATATTAGCTCAAGCGTAATGTTGAAGTAGTCAAATAAGTCTAGAAACAAACTTTAAATAGTCAAATTATAGCAACACTGAACATTATTGAAGTGACATTTACAAAGGAAGAAGTGAGGAAAACATCACCTTTAACTATATAAGGATAAAATCCAAAGTAAAATTAAGCCCCAATTTGCAAAAAAGTCAAGTCCAAAGCTATGTATTTATATCTCTTTGTGAGAAAGGGACATGAATAAGTAGAGACAAGGTCTTTATAGGAGTATAAGAAACCCTACAAGGCAGTTTAAGGCTTATAGTATATAAAACGAGTGAACAACTCTTTTGCTGGAAAAAAGAAAACTCTTGAAGGATATGCTGAAAGGTATATAAAGCGGTCATTTCAGGTGACTGTTTTGAAAGTTTCTTAAACTTTATACAAAAAGCTATGTTGTAATATTTATGGGAGGGAGGGAGTAATTTAACTGTTAGTTTAAAAACTGCCATGTAAAGACTCTAAATCAGAAAAAATAGAGGAAAACTAAATAGTACAACAATCGTACATCAGAAGTAGATGCCACCAAATTCTGGTTTTCCATTACACTAGATGGAACCCAAGGCACAGAAGAATCCTTGAAACCAAAAGAACAGATAAATGTTCCAAGTTAAAAAAAATTCAACTAACTAAAATTTTGTGGTTCATATTCTAGAGTACTCTGAACCACACGTTTACGTGGGTCAATTGGAAATCAAATTAGAATTTGAAATTTTCTTAAACTATGTGCAAAAAGGTATGTTGGGATGGAGGCAGTAATTAAATGTTAGTTGAAAAACTGCCATGTAAAGATTCTAAATCAGAAAAATACAGGAAAACTAACCAGGACAACAATCGTACATCAGAAGCAGATGCCACCAAATTCTGATTTTCCATTGCACTCAATGGAACCCAAGACACAGAAGAATCCCTGAAACCACAAGAACGGAGAAATGTTCCAAGTTGCTGTTTAATCGTATCAAAACGGTCCTTGGAGTATTCCACACTATCCATTTTGTTTACTGCGACTATAACTTGATCAACACCGAAACTCCTAATAAGTTGCGCATGCTCCCTTGTTTGACCTCCAGTACTATCGATACCTACTTCAAAAGAACCTGGTGAAGCATCTATAACAAGAATTGCAGCATCTGCTTGTGTTGCTCCAGAAATCATGTTAGGAACAAAATCTTTATGACCTGGGGAGTCTAACAGAACAATATGATAATTTTTAGTATCAAAATAAGCAACAGCCACTGTCATTGTTATTCCCCTTTCCCTCTCTTCAGCACTCTCATCCAGTGCCCATGCATAAGCAAAGGACCCCTTTCCCTGATTGAACAATAAGTTATTAATCCAGCAATCCAAGCTTCAACAGCATCCAAAAAGAATGAATAAATCAGTAAACAAATAAATTATAGAAAACTTACTTGGAGCTTTGCCTCCTTTTCATATTTGTGCATTTGTTTTTGGGATATTTGACCCAAAAGATGTAGTAACCTTCCTGAGAGTGTTGACTTTCCAGAATCAACATGGCCAACCTATGAAGATGGATAAAAATGAACCAATATTAAGAGCTAGCTTAAGTAAAGCAAACCCAGTAATGTGAATCAAAAAGTGAGCAATGTAAGGTGGTAGACTTACAATAGCCAGATTTAGTTGACTTAATCTTTCCTCCAACTGATCAAGCATCCATTTCTCAGGTTTATACTGAGAACGTGATGTACCCCTTTCAACTTTAACATTCTTCAAGTTTTCAGATTTTACATTCAAAGACGTATTGTTCAAATTGCTGGAAAGAATTTGTTGCTCACTTCCATCCATCAAAGAACTGTTCTTCTCAAGTCTATCATGAGTACTATTTGAAACCAATGATGATAGGGCATTGGAACTTTTAGTACTCGACTCTAATTCAATATCATTCTCTCTTGCGCTTGAGAGGACATGCGAAGATGGCGACTTGCTTAGGTGGGCTGCAAGTATTGATTAAAAGTGAAAATGAAGATTGTTAGATTCCAAGAACTGAACAGAACGCATTGATGGAACAACTTATTATTTACATTACAGAAACAGAAAGAGAATCACTGATGACAACAGATCTGTAACTAGAAGGCTTTTAAGGAAATATATGAATACGGTAGTATAAAAACATAATGAAAAAGCACTTTCATAATCAGTGCCAACACAAATAGACAAATCCAAGATAAAAATTCCTTATAAAGGATTCCTTAGACTGAATCCTTTTGGTTTCTTACCAATATTAGTTTCTCGTAGAGTGAATTGTGAGGATGGGAATAAGAGAATTAAAAATATTATTAGTGAATTTTTTTATTTTTATATTAGTGTTTACGAATGAGGTAAATGGAATTAGTTTAGATTAGTAGATAATATTAGGATATATATTACTATGTCCGTAGATTATTCTAAAATAGTAGTAAATAATCATATTACAAATCTTTGTTTCCTTTTAAATTAGGATTTTACTTGGTCTCCAAGAATTAAAGTTTTCTTTAGTCCTATATAAGTATCTTAGTCCCTACTAGTTTATCATTATTGAATGACTGATAATTATTGAATTAAGCCTGTGCCTTTTAGCCAAATTATCTTCTTTTAATCCCCTTAATCCTTTCCTTCCATCTTGTCCTGCATCATTTGGTATCAAATCTGGTCATTTAACCTATTTTCTTCTTACCAAATTTTCCAGGCTCCATCAATTTGTGTTAGTTCGCTTGTGAGATAACAAACCCCCGTCCAAGTCCATCTCAGCATGCCACGACCACTGTATTCGTTCCCGAAATATTCCAGCCTTGACCAAACAGACTGCCAAACACAGCCTTAAACATATTCCAAATGCTTGTCCTCAAAACATCCACCCAACATCTCACCACCAAATCCATTTCATCAATTCATCATAACCAAACTTAAAAAAAAATAAAAATAAAATAAAAAAATAGCATATACTCTTAATGACATAGTGAACTCACGTATTGGTACTTGCGTACCCAAACATGGTACTCATACCCTATGTTACACAAACTTTTCACTTTACCAAAATACCCGTGTCCGACACTCGACACTCGGACAAAAGTATGCGTATTGAACACTTCATTTTAGTGTAAAAAATTGGCAAAATTGAGGAGTACGTCAGACTCTTCAAAATATCATGTCCAACTTGACACTCTATCAAAATTCGTGTAATATAGCTCATACCAATACTCTAAATTTAGCAAACCGAAATATTTCTTTATCGAACCTTTAGTTACGCAAATATCAATATTTAACATAATATTGGATGCTCAAACATCACCATTTTACTAATTATTTATAAAGCAATCAACTTAATAATTCAACTAAAACAAATCTATCAAACTTTTTTTTTCTAAGAACAATCCATCAAACTTCGTGATATTACATTTAGATTATAAGAGAATTCCTAAATATAAGAAGTCATATAAAGCTAGCCTAGTGTATCGTATTTTAGCTCACATAGTGTACCCGTATCGGTTCCGCATACCAAAACGAACCACGTTCTAGGTAACGCTGCCCCAAAGCCACTACCAACTACTTCACCATAACAAGACCACAAAACCCATCTTCCACATCATCCCCCTCAAACAAACAGCCCCATAAATCGCCATTCCAACAACAACAAAAAAAAAGCTAAACGCATTGCATCTCCTGTCCGAGTGAAGAATATCTTCTCCAAGTCCTTCCAACTTACATCCTTCTTCTGCCATGGGAAATTGAACATCTCTCAACTTGCAAGTGGTAGAAATGAAGGACTCTGTTGCAGGTTTTGGTTGATTAAAGAATCCTCTCAGAAGCCCGTGTATATTAGTCAAAGCCACCACCAACTACTTCACCATAATAAGACCACAAAACCCATCTTCCACATCATCCCCCTCATAAACAAACAGCCCCATAAATCGCCATTCCAACAACAAAAAAAAATGGACAAACAGCCCCATAAATCGCCATTCCAACAACAACAAAAAAAATGGACTGCTACAATGACTGCGCTACAGTACAAGCATTAAAAGAGATTTAGATATAATATTGCCGATAGACCAGAAAAGTAGTGAAATAGGAAAAAGATAAAAAGAAAACAAGTTGTTTGTCGCTGCCCTTTTCATCGCAATCCGCCTCTTCTTTTTCTCAATCGCATTTGTATATAGAATAGAGGAAGTGAAAACGGTTTGATTCATTATGCTCATTACTAAACTTGTTGAAGAGATGAAATATAACCAACTTATATCTTTTTGATTAGAGGTTGAATCGATCATCAGAAGAATAATAAGGCCGAAACCAACTAAGGTATCGATTCCTCTTTTCACCTTTTGCTGACGGCATTGGAGTTGTCCCTCTAACCGATATCAACCTTCAATCAAATAGAATATTCATACCCTCCTTTTATTGTCTTTCAGATACCAGTTCAATAATCAGATAAAAGAATATGAAAGCCCTACGTGAACAGCAACCGACGCATAGGGGCGGGCCTTACCTGCCCTGAACTACAGGAGCGACTCAAGGTTACTTCTAACTCGGGTATTTTTGAGCGCATGTTTATCATATCGATAAAGTGGATTTCATCTTCTTTTCTGCTTCTTATTTGACCCGAAACCGATCGATCTAGCCATGAGCAGGTTGAAGAGAGCTCTAACAGGCCTTAGCGGACCGAACCCACACAACGTAAGCATCATGGCCATTTGAAAGCTTTCTGAGACGCTTCCAAATCAAATCAGAAACCAAAAGCTCTTATTTTCTATTGAGTAATTGTTCGAGTAAGACTTGAATGAGCCCCTCGGTGTGAATGATTGCCTTCTCTAAAGCTGACCATACCTGGTGCTTTGCTTTGTTAGCCGTTCACCTTTACTTTGGAAAGCGAGAAAGATGATGTTGGAAAGCGGTTAGGAAGCAACTTTTTATAAATAAACCTGGGACACTTACTTTCATTCCCGAAGGCTAGGTAGCAAGTGCAGAAAGGACTTCAGGGGAGGACTCATTTATGTGAGAAACTATCTTATGAAAGACAGTGTCCCTCATTGCTGCATTCTGTTGGGCTAACGATTACAGGAACAAATGTTGTGAATGAAACAATAGTCAATTAATCCAACAATGTTCCAAAGCAATTTGAGCTTGTAGTAGTTTGTCTTCGACTTTCTTCACATTATCAAATATGTTGCCAAAGAAGTCCAAATCGAATAGCATTGCCCAAAGCCAATCAGAGAGCCATAGAGGCAGCTCTCTTCAAAATTACCACGACGGTCGAAGAAGCTACTCAATGGAAGAAATGAAAGCGCAAACACACCCGCTTTCTATTTTTGTTGGTGTCTTGTTGAGTGTCGGATGCTAAATTTTTATGGATTCCTGCTTTGTTACCGGTTTTTGAACGATGCTTTTCCTATTTTTGAACATCACTGAGATATTAGTCATTTCTAATTAAAGTTGGGCGCCCCAAATTTTTCAAATTATTTATTTAGACCCCTTTTCTAAAATTCTACAAATTGCCATCTAACTGTTCTATTTTGACAGTTTTACCCCTAAACTTCAATATTCTTGATTTAGTCCTTTTGTTATTTTTTATCAATTTAGGCTCTAGGAAAAAAAATATCAATTTTAAAGTTCATGTATGATAAGAATCGGAAAATTTTAACACAAACTCGATACTTTTATGAAAAACAAAGAAAGGACTTCAAGCGAATGTGGGAGTCTCTAACAAATGAGTAAGTTAAAACACATAATGTCACTATTAGCCTCTTTGGTTGAACAAGGATGTGCATAGGTTGATTTTAAAGAAGTTGATAAAACTAAAGTTGAGAATTTTGCACAAACTGAAGATCCACATTGTTAGCAATGACGAGAAAGAAATTAAGGCGATTTAATGGGACCATCATTGAATTTGTTGAAAAAACCAGTAACGTAAATGATAACTTGGTGGGAGATTCAACACCTCTCCTTGAAGAAGTCCAAGAGCTTATCAAAGTGAAACATGTTGATTTTATTTTTCAGGATGGCACATTTGACTCTGAAATTGATTTGCAGCCCTCTATTTCTCAATCATTATTTTGGAAGACATTCGTGGAATCGAAACATCAAATTGTCAACCTGTGTTGGCGACATCTTGCCAATCATCGTTACCCATTATTACACACTTCATGAGTTTTCTACAAATGGAGGGGAGAATTATGATGGAAATATGAGATTTAAAAAAATTATCGGCCAATTATTTAGTATTATTGTTTATGGATGAATTAAATGTAATCATAGTTATCAAGGCGCCAAGTCGAAGCGAGGCGACAACCGGGAGCTTAAGCGCTTAGTCAACAAAGCGCCCGACTAGTCGTCCACAAGTCGACAAGTCGTTAACAATGTAAATTTTATTCGTATAAAATTATATATATTTAACATTTATATGAATATTTATATATTTATATTTCTAATAATTTACCATATTCATAAATTCATAATGCAAGTTGTAGCATATCAAATCACAATATTAGTAAATAAAATATATTATAATATAAGTAAGAAATATATATTATGATATACAATATTAGTACAATACATAACAAAAAAATATAATACTAATTTATTGTGTTGTATATATAATATTAATTTTTATTTATCATGCATATAACATAATATTAATGTAAACTGTGTTGTAGTTTACTGTGTGTATGTGTGTGTGTGTGTGTGTATATATATATTGCATTATTCTTTATGTTGAGTGCTTAGTTTGCTAACAGAACACGTGTCTCATTTACCTGAATAGAATAACATGGGTCACATGTCCTCTTTAACTAGTGGGTCTAGGTAGTGGGTAACAAAAATAATACCCAATGAATAAACAAAACCAAACAACAGCAGTCATGAGTCAACAAAGCAGAACCTTATCATATTAAAAAAAATTAGCAGCAGCAGTCATGAGCAAAGAAGAAGACGTGAAGAAGAGAAGTCGTCGAACTCGCTCGCCGGAGTCAATTGAGGACTTGAGGTACTCGGTACTCACCCAATCTGTCTTAATCTCTGTTTGCTCGACGTAATCGATCGATCGATTGGGTCTGTCTTAATCTATGTTTTCCTCTTTTTGTTTCTCCCTCTCTGATGATTGATGAACTGAAGTTCCGAAGTGAGCGATCGATTAGGTTCAATCGATCTTTAAGTTTTTTTTACCCAGTTAAGCTTCGAGTCGGACCAAACCCGCTCTAGCAAGTCGACCGCTTATCAATATAGTCGTCCAAGTCGCTTGGCAATCGTCCGAGTCGGCATCTAAGCGCTCGACTATCTGATCTCCCACCAAGGCGGCATGACGACTTGAAATTCTTTACCGACTTAACGCCTACACACACACACACATATATATATATATATTTGTGTGCGTGTGTAATAGTAGATTATTCTAGAATAGAGCAAATCATCATTAGAGATTTTGTTTACTTTTAAATTAGGGTTTTCTTTAGTCCTATATAAGCATTCTAATCCCTATTAGTTAATTCATATTTTGAATGATTGATTGTTATTGAATTAAGCCTCGTACTTTGTGACTTTAACCTAATTATCTTCTTTTAATCACATTTTCCTTCCTTCCATCTTGGCGTACATTAGTAGTTGCTCGTTCCATACCAATTTCATGATGTTGTAAAAGGCACAAAGATGAAGTAAAATTAAGAGCTGACAAGAGATTAATTGCTTGCTTAGGAAGTCATAATAAGAGACTGTTTATCACAAAAGTACTTCTTTTATAATTATTTTCAGATAAATGTGGATTCTACGTAAATGATACAAGAAATTGTAAATATCAGATTCAATATATACACATTGATGTAGGACAAATAAGAGCACCCGCCAATAAGTGCGGCAAAGGAAGATGGAAAGACTAGAAAAAAAAGGTCTGCAACACCCTCACAGGGGATTGAACAACTTGCTGCCTAAGAATGTTCATCCACATAGGCAATAACCTCAGGCAGAAAGCAGAAGATTTAACTTGACAATAACTTGATGATATTATAAGCAGTATACCCATGCAACGTACATGATAAGCTAATTTATTTAAAAATAATAATAATAATAATAATACTTTGTGTCGCCAGCACTTCAAAAAAAATCAAATTTGTCAAGTAAGATTATATGTGTGTGTTACCATATAATTCATCCGTACTGCAAAGAATGTTCCAGTATTTGGGGTGAGTTAGGCATGGATCTTCAGGCATGTTGAAAACACTCTTATTTTGCTTCTTTAATAGTTCGTTGTCTCATCTTCGGTTCCTGGTTGGCTTCTTATATTCGGAAGGACAAGGTCCCCAAAACAAGTTTTTGTGTAGTCTTTTACCTATTGCTATGCTCAACATGAAGGAATACCCCACCAACATAAGCCGCAAAACCCAAGCCTCTAACGTATGTGTCTGTTTACAGAGTAGTGACAATCCCATTAGTTTATCCATTTCTCAAGTGCTTGACGTCTTTGGAGGTCTTTGATTATCTTGTTTTGCTTTATTTGTTGTTTCGTCTTTTTTCCTAGGTTTAACCTTCATCAATGGGAGCTTCTTTCTCACAAGATTTCATGGTTTTGAGAGATGTAACAGGGGCAAGATTTTTTGGCCTGCTGTTGCTCTAGATCCTTTATGGCAATGCATTAGCTTTATCCTGACCCCATAAACGTTTGATTGCAGGAGGAGCCTTCATTCCATATAGACTAAACAGCTTGAGCCTAAAACACTTACGTTAAGAAAATAAAAGTAACAAGGTAGTGAAACACAGGTTGAGAAGAATTATGTACAATATACTAATTGAACAGTTTCTAACCACAAGCACATATGAAGGCAGTCCATTCATTCCATTGTTAAGCATAATGAAGATTCAGAAGATAGGGGCGTTGAAAGTTAAAAATTACAGAAGTCTCAAAGTTGACATAAGAATACCTTTAGAACCTATTCTTGAAGAATTGATTCCGGTTGATACCATATCATCTGGAGATGGGACATCAAACTTGAAAGGGGCTGTGAAAATAAAAATACACAACGTTTTAATAAATGTACGAGAGTCGATTCTCTTCAGCATGACTTCGTAAATTTCAGAACAATTTTTGAAGCATAACTATTGGTTGAACACTAAATACTCAAGATTAGTGGTGATTTTATCTCTATAGATTGACGTCCTATGTAGAATAGGTGCAGACCTATATTAAACTTGTATTTGTTTTGAGAAGTAAAGGCTTTATTGGTATCATGAAAAAGTCCTTGGTTATTTCCAGGCTTGTAGAAGTTATTGCTTTCTTCTGCCAAAAAATCATCATTCTCTGGTTCAATGATTACAGCCTTTTTGGCCCGATGCAGCAATGATGCAAAAAGAGATTTGGCCACTATGGATGCTCCAGAATCTTTGCATATGCCACCAACTGCATGAAAAACATCTAATCTATGAATGGCCCAGGAAACTATCTATGTAACAAGGACACAAACATAGCTGACACTGCCTAAAATGGATATGAGCTACCTAAACAACCACCCTAAAGCAAGGAAAGAAGCTGGGGAGTTGGTTTCTTTTTCTTTTTAATTTTTTTTTGGTGGGGGTGGGGGTAGAGGAAGAGCGAGAAACTCAATGGCTAGTAATGGCCAAACTGAGTCCACCATGTGTTTGTTCAAAGTACTTGCGAAGCAGAGAAATTGCAAAAAGAAATAGTAAAGACAATATGTAGAGCAATTCCTACTCCAAATTTAGGGGAAAAGTTAGTAAAGTAATAATATGAAATTAAAGAAAAAGATGAGAAGTATCAGTCGCATACCTGTATTCATATTGTGACTGCTACAACTTTTCACCAATGGATTACGGAAAACTCCACATATATCACACGAAGGCATACCCTCTTCATTGTCATATGTACAAATGGGGCAACGCCATACTCCAGACCCAATAGTTTCTTGTTTTGTTTCGGATACTTTGCCTGTTGTAACAAAACATCCACATGACAGTTAAGAGCTAATACATACTTTATGGTTTTAGAATTTTTCACATGCAAAGGAAGTTTAAAGATTTAGATATATCATACGATCAAAATCTATCCCGTAAACTCATAATGACAATGCCACCTTCGTAGAATTTCTTTTTTGTATTTTTTCATCTTTCTTTTTTTTTGATAGGTCCACCTCCCTATAATTTCTTAATGTACCAAGGTTGAGATAAATATTCCGGTCTTTCTTACCATATAATTGACAGATCTGTGAACAAAGCACCCCCAATCCCTTAGCATTTCCAAAATCGAAGTAGTGAAACAAGACCATCTCTTTTGAGGACTTTGTAGAGAGAAAATTTTGTTCCTTTCTATCTGTTGTTTGTAGATTTCAAGAAAAATTAATGACTTAGTTTCCCATATTATTCCTAAACACTAAATGCTAATTTGTTTCTCTTTCATTTTTCCAATAAACTTTTATTCAATGTAGGATTAGACATGTCTGCGAGATGTCTGCTTTATCATTTGGTGCTATGTGTACTAGATAGTGTTTTTTTTTTGTGTGCTTACTTTTATTTTATTTTGATAAAAGAAGAAATTTTATTAATAGAGAAGAAAGGATACAACAAATGGGGAACAAGAAGTCCACCCGCAGCAGACTAGACTAAAAGATCAAAAACAAGAAAGCACTTTAAAAAGTGCAGCTCTCCGATCTCTACCTAAATCAATAACAGAGATATCTCTAAAAACCCCCATAGCAGAAGCCCAAAGAGACGCAAAAAAAATAACCTTATTATTCAATAGCTTAAGGATAAGTAACTTTCTATAAACAACCTAGCATTACGTTCATTCCAAATTCCCACAAGATAGAAAAGAAGGCATACTTCCATAAATTTTGGCATCCATTTTACTTCCAAATCCTCTAAAACGAATTAATAACATATCTTCCACCGTAGCAGGACACACTCACTCCTCTCCTAACACTCCAAAGAGAGTTCCACAATCCCCAAGCAACAGGACAATGCAGAAATAAATGAGCATGTGTCTCATTACTCTGCTTACACATAAAACAAACGTCCGAAGATAAAACTTTGTAAGACTTGCGACCTTGATAAAGATCATTAGTATTTAATCTTTGTAAAACCACAGACCACACAAAAACCTTGACTTTGGAAAGGACCTTGGCTTTCCAAATGTACGAGGTCAATGGAAATGAATGAGAAACAATAGACCAAGTTCAAAAGAGTAGTAACTCTTACAAGAAAATGAACTAGTTGGATCTAAAGTCCACATACGCTTATCAGAATAGGTACATAGACGAACCGAATCAGCAAAGGTTCCATCTCATTATATTCCAAATATGTGAAATTCCTGAAGAAATGAAAATCCCAAGAAAATGAGTTTCCTGCTTTATGAAGTTAAAAATGGGAGCATCATGAAGTGAAGAAATACAATAAACACAATTAAAAATAAGAGAAAAATGGTCATCTCCTAACCAATAATCCTCCATAATCGAATTCGATGACCATTCCCAACTCCATATCTCAAATGTTGAATAAAGGAAGTATAACCTTGGGAGATGAATTTCCAAGGACTTGCATGAGTAACATAAATCTAGGGTCTAGCATCCCACCCATTCAAATGCAAGCCAAATTTGCTCCTAATAACCTTATGCCAAAGGGAATGAGGTTCTAAAGGAAATCTGTCATTTACCAACAAGAGCAACATTCTTGAGGACCAAATTATCCAAGCCCAAACCCCCCTCCTGCTTAGAAAGACATTGTTTTCCACCCAACCAAATGATCCTTCCTCATATCACCAGCTCCCGACCAAAGAAAATCTCTCATTTACTTTTCTAATGTGTTAGCTACACTAACTGGGATCCTAAAAAGAGAAGATAATATAGGGGTATACTAGACAAGCAAGCCTGAGTCAAAGTAATCCTACCCCTAAGGAAAAATACACACCTTTCCACCTATTTAAACGTTGACTCACTCTTTCAACTACTGAATCCCAAAACGAGACTAACCTAGGGTTCCCACCAAGCGGGACCCCAAGGTAAGTAAGCGAAAATTCCTCAATTCTAAAACCAGCCAAAGACGAATACGCTAAAATCTCCCCATATCCATGTTGATCCCAGGTACACTACATTTAGAAATAACCTCAAAAACTTGAAGAATAGTTAACATATTTTTAAAACCTTGGAGCTCCTCTAAAAGAAAGAGAATAGTGCTCGTAGCAAATTGGAGGTGAAAAACCATCACCTCCCCATGCCCAACTGCACAACCTGGGAGGATACCACACTTCTCTCCACCGGGTGAGCATCCTGCTCAAAACATCAACGACTAAAGTAAACAAGAGAGGTGACAAAGGATCTCCCTGCCTCAAACCTCAAGAAGACTTAAACCAAGACTTGGGCTCCCCATTCACAATCACAGAAAAATGAGAAGAGACAAAATACCATTTCATCCAAGAGCGCCACCTAACTCTGATACCTTTCCACTCTAACACCTTATCCAAGAAGCCCCAACTAACCCTCTCACCATCATAAGCTTTTTCAAAATCCAATTTAAGCATGAGACCCTTTCTCCCTCTCCTATGTACATCCTCCACAACTTTATTAGCTACTAAAACTGCATCAATAATCTGTCTGCCACCCACAAAAGTACTCTGAGAACTCGAAATTGTCTCCCCGACAACATTACCCAATCTCTTAGAGAGAACTCTAGTAAGAATTTTCTACACTAGTCACAAGACTAATGGGTCAACAATCCGTCACCTTAACAGATCGATCATTCTTAGGCACTAGGGTAATGAAAGTAGAATTAATATTTTTCCCAATAATACTTGTTGCAAAGAACTCCTGAAAAACTCTAATGAGATCATCTTTCACCACATCCCAATTTGCATGATAGTAAGTCATTGTAAACACATCAGGTCCAAGAGCTTTCTCTTTGTCCAATTCAAAAACAGCCCTCTTGATTTTCTCCTCCGTAAACGGTTCTTCCAACCAAAAACTCTTATCCATCTTCTTGTTGTTTAGAGTCGGTGAAAGAAGCGGATCAGCCTCACTAACCCTTTCGGGATAAGGTGGCGTCATAGAGATGTTGGCCAAGATCACGTGGGTTTTTGATCGTTTCTTCCTCTCATGCCAGATTTGAATAACTTAGTTGGCGAAGATCGTTGCTTGTTGTAAATTAACGATGATGAGTTTACCTGAGTTTGGGAGTTCAATGATAGTTGTAGAGATTTGGTTTCTAGTGATGGCTAGGTTGAACCTAGGATTCTGGCGTATAGCGTAGCTGTTGCTGCTTGTTGAGGCAGGGAATTACGATTAGGATGTGGGAATTACGATTAGGATGCGTATGACTAGATTAGGAATTGTGGGTGTTTACCGCCAGAGGAACAAGACACTGTTTGGGTGACTAGAATTGTGACTTTTTTGGTGCGGCAGAGTGATGGGTTCTGGACAAACTAGGTTATGTTGATGGTGGTCGTGGGACATTATTTTCAAGACAATGGTCAGGGTTTTGGATCGGTGGGGCTCAAACACCACTTGATGAGGACAGCGTTGGGTTTAGAAGGGTGAAGATAGGAGAATAAATTGAGAGAATTAAAGGAGATAAACAAGCAATGCTGCTCAAATATAATATAATCAATCTGTCTTTTCCAAGAGCGGATAACAAGCATATAAATATTAATCCTACTACATTCCAGAACTATCTAGGATCCTAATTTTGATAACTAAAATTAATAAATCAAAATAAATTAAATCACTACTAAATTCTAGAATAATCTCTTTATTGGATTATCTCGCATGGGCTTCCAAAACCTCTTGTATTAGCCCAACCAAGTTCGGCGGGCTTTACTGCATCATGGAGCTTGAAGTATGGGAGATTCAAAAGATAAAATAAGGTTTTTATATGCAGCAGTAGAAGATTTACAACTATCAACTGTGGTGATTCCTCAGCATAGGACAAGGCAGATTATTCCATTCTTAAGGTATGCAGACCCCTACTCCTTGGATTAAGCAACTGACGTTGAATGCAAGAGATAATATACCCAAAAGGGAGTGAATTGCAACACCTGCTCCTTGGAGAGATAACGTATCATTCAAAAGTATTTGCTAGTAATGAAGTTGATCCTTATGATGAGCAAGGGGAGGAAGGAATCTAGACATTCAAAAGTGTGTTAATAAAAATATTTTCATTACATGTAAACTTCGTGGAAAGCTCATGTGTTGTGATGGGAAAATGGTTAAACAGAGCTACCATTTATGTTGTTTCAGTCCTTTTGGTGATGTCCCAATTGGCAGTAGTTCTCTCATGTGAACAAGAAAATACGAATTGTTGATACTAGAGAAGTTGAAACATTATAAAGGCATAAGCAGTATTTTGTCAGAAGTAGAGATCTTGCTCAAAAACTTACTGAGGAATTTAACAAAGGACAAGTTGGGAAGTGGAAGGAAGAATGGTTGGGAATCATTGTGAAACCAATCAACTACTTCCTCAATGGTTTTATCTTGCACATTAGCATTACTCATATTGTTAGATTAGGGAGTTCCATGTCAATGAATCAGAAAGAATGTCTTATTTGAGGCTTCTATTGAGGAATTGGAATATGGAAGTTTGATTTTTATGTGTATGCAACATAAATCTAATGGAGTTCAACAATTGGTCGTTGTTGTTTTCTTGGGACATTGCTACTAGGGACTGCTCAAAACATAAGAAGATGGAATATGCCATAAATATCGAAAGAGAAATATATTAATGATGTTCTACCAAGGGAATTATGATGATGCTACTCAAAAAGGAAGAGGTACAGTGGCAGAAAGTAGTGGAATCTCTGAACTTTGGTATGGGGAAGGATCTTCGGAGGCATTGTCTAATGGAAGTAGCCAATGCAGCAACCAATGATTAAAACCACCGCTTAAATAGGGATCAAAACCACTTGTGGCTGCACTTAAAAGGTAAAGGTATACAAGGACTCTATGTAATGCCATGCTACTACCAAAGAGGCTCTTCATCAGATCCCTTCATTGCTTAATAAGTTCTTGGTGATGGTTTTTGGTCCGGGATGGATGAAACAAAGGAAAGGAAGCTTGTCAAAGAAAAGAAGATTCATAAAAGCTGTCATCCACGAGGACATGGATGCTTTAGAGCAGAAGCATAGTTATCAAGGCGCCAAGTCGAAGCGAGGTGACAGCCGAGAGTTAAGCGCTTAGTCGACAAAGCGCCCGACTAGTCGTCCACAAGTCGACAAGTCGTTAACAATGTAAATTTTATTCGTATAAAATTATATATATTTAACATTTATATAAATATTTACATATTTATATTTCTAATAATTTACCATATTCATAAATTCATAATGCAAGTTGTAGCATATCAAACACAATATTAGTAAATAAAATATATTATAATATAAGTAAGAAATATATGTTATGATATACAATATTAGTACAATACATAACAAAAAAATATAATACTAATTAATTGTGTTGTATATATAATATTAATTTTTATTTATCATGCATATAACATAATATTAATGTAAACTGTGTTGTAGTTTACTGTGTGTGTATATATATATATATATATATATATATATATATATTGCATTATTCTTTGTGTTGAGTGCTTAGTTTGCTAACAGAACACGTGTCTCATTTACCTGAATAGAATAACATGGGTCACATGTCCTCTTTAACTAGTGGGTCTAGGTAATGGGTAACAAAAATAATTCCCAATGAATAAACAAAACCAAACAACAACAGTCTCATTTACCTGAATAGAATAACATGGGTCACATGTCCTCTTTAACTAGTGGGTCTAGGTAGTGGGTAACAAAAATGATTCCCAATGAATAAACAAAACCAAACAACAGCAGTCATGAGTCAACAAAGCAGAACCTTATCATATTAAAAAAATTAGCAGCAGCAGTACGAAGGCGGCAGGACAACTTGGAATTCTTTACCGACTTGACGCCTAGTCGTCGCCTAGGCGACGACTAGTCGACGACTTGATAAGCATGAGCAAAAGGCAGTTTACCAGGGTCCATAGAAGGAAAATAAATAGTTACGGATCAGCATAGCAGTTAAGATTAATCTAGAATCGTAGTGCACACAAGAGTTACTATGGTGCATATTAGCATTATTAAGTCCAGGATAACTAGTCTTCTCTATTTTCATTCCTGAATTCCTTAATTTTCTGTACTTTCAGCTATGTTCCATTTTTCTTCACTGTTAGCTTTAATTATCAATTAACATCCATCTTTAGTTTATTAGTTGCTCATTTAGTTTGGATTGATCAGACCTGAGTAACCTTAAGCCTGACAAATAAATGAAAAGGCAAAAGTATTAAAGTCAAAACCTTTCATTCCATCAACTGCAATGAGAAAGGGTTTTACACAAACAAAACTCTTTATCTATCTATCTATCTATCTCTCTCTCTCTCATCTCTTCATATCTCTCCTTGAATATTCAAACAAGTCACTTCTTCCTCATCCATTCCTATACTCCAATGCATGTAAATTTATTGAAGATTATTGTTGGTTCTCCAAGTCACTTTCTCATTACAATCCTAACATGTGTTCGGGGAAAGTTAACTTCACCCAAAGCCATCTTTAAAGAAACGCAGTGGAGAAGTTACAAGATTCTCTTAGAGAGAAATGAAATTTTACTACTTTTGTTCCCATCCATGGTACTCTTACATTCTGCAACTCTAAATTTAGCATCCCAAAATATTACTTTGTTGTCTACCTCTAATTGTACAAATGTCAATATTCTGATTTAGCATTGACTATTGAATGCTTAAACATCATAATTGTACTAATTATTTGATATATTTCTAGAGCACTCAAATTGGTTAATTTAATTAAGAATCTTCTTCAAAATTTCCGCATTATTGCATTTAGATTATAATAGAATTCCTAAATACAAGCATCCTTATAGAGCTACCCCTAGTGTACCATATTTTAGCCTCATATCTATTCCACGAGCCAAAATGATCTGCGTATTGGGCGAGGTTTCTTTTTCAATGACCTTCTGGCATTTCCTTATATTTCCTCTTTGCATGCTGCAACAATCTATAGCATTTTTGATATTGAGGGGAATTCTAACTCTTACAACTTTTAGTTCATTTTAAGTTTATTGAGAGTGTAACTTACGAGTCAAAGTTTAATGCTCGCTCTCCAAAAGAACATCTGTGGGTTTTAGACTCCTAATATTTCTGCTCCTATAGATATTTTCACAATTTTTTGGCACGGTGTCATATCCTTGTCCATTTCTTTTGATCTACCTAATTGGCTAAAGCTCCTTAAGGGCTAAGTGTGGTTCTATCACGAATAAGAGAGTTAGAAGTCAATCTATTAGTTAGTTTTCCTTAGGGTTTGCTTGCCTTTTCCTCTTGTCCATCAAGTTACTTGAATATATAAATAGGAGCAAGAGTTAGTTGGAAGAGAATGTAAATGATTTAAATGAATAAATGAAGAAGTCTCTAACTTCTCTCTACCTTTCTCTCTCTAGATTCTGTAATCTGTTTTTCACTCTAAATGAGTGGAAATCTATCCATTATCTACTTCTCTCTCTCTCTCTCTGATTTTATCTCAATTTCTCCTATTTCTCTATGCTTCTTTTAATTGGTCAAATATTTCAAATCATGGATTGACTAATTCATGACAAGTATAACTTGTCAGGCCCCAGCTATGACCTGACATGTGATGCAGAGAGAGTTAAGAAATTAGAAAGAGGTAGATAAATTTTAGATAGAAATTGGGACGAAGAAGGATTCAACTCAGTGAGCTCTAGTGAGAACAGATCAAAAGAAGAAGAGATAGAAGTGAGCTTCAAAAGCGACTAAAATCCACTTTGAACCCCAAACTTTGCACTCAAAATCAAATTGCACCCTGAACTTTATTTTTGGATTAATTGCATCCTATACTTTAAACTAAAATCCAAATTGCACCCTTCACACTCTTTTCTGACGAATTTTAAACCTGAGCAGTTCAAATGAGGGGTAAAAAGGGCAAATGCTAAAATTTTAATATAACTTGATAAACAAATATACAATTTTCAATAAAAAAGGGCATAATATCAATAATGGTATTACCACCCGTCTTCTATCCATCTCATCTTCTCCCCTTCTTTGATCTCTCTCTCTCTCTTTCAATTGTAAATTGAGATGCCTCCCCAATCCACCAAATTGGAAAACATAATCAGCCCAACTATCTTAATTCAATGATTTGTTCTATGATGGATCAATCATTGTATATATAGAGAAAAAAAATTGCTCTTCTGTTTCTACTTTTCCAGATTTGGGTTTGAGTTTAATTAAAAAAAACAAAAAATGAAAAGATATGTAATAAAGAAGATGGTGAATCAACACCCCCCACCATGTTGAAGAAATCGTTACAATCTGAATGGTTGTGGTATTTAAGTTCATTCCTAAAGAGAATGGGTTCTTGATTTTGTTGTTAGGATGAATTACCATGGTGGTTTGGGTTCGAAAATATGTGAGCTGTGGAAGAAGATGAAGATCTCTAGATGGATTTGTGATTTACTCGAAAGGATATATAAATTGGGTTTTATCTTCCCCTTTTAATTCTCTAAAAAATTAGATTTTGCATTATAATTGTGTGTTTTTATTACTGGAATGTTCATTATTTCAACTAGATTGTTTCTCTATTTGGATTGGATTGGATTTTTTTTTTTAAGTTGATTGTTTCTTTTAAAGTGGATTTTTTTTTTGTAAATAAATTTTTAATTTGTAATATTTTTTTTATTACTAATTTAACAGTCTTTGTTTTTTTTGTTTTTTATTTTTTTGAATTTTAACTAATTTTTCTAAAATTTTAGTTAGCTTTTCTTGAATATTAATTATATATTCTGAAATTTAACTAGTTTTTAGGTTATATATTTAGTAAAATTAAATTATTAGTCAACACAATAAGTAAATTGACTATTTTACCCATGTTTCTAATGATGTCATCATCTCTGTTTTGAAGATTTGGCCGGAAAGTCGGAAGTTTAGGGTGCATTTAATCTAAAATTTAGTTTAGGGTGCATTTAATCTAAAATTTAGTTTAGGGTGCAAATCGATTTTGAGTGCAAAGTTTAGGATGCAAAGTGGATGTTAGTCTTCAAAAGCTTCTAACATTTCATTCTAATTGCTAACAAAATACTTCAACATTGCATATATTTATTTAAAGGTATGGGAAATTAAACTTATCCTACACTTCAATTCTTATCCTACTCCTATTCTGTAACTAACCCAGACAGAACATGCTAGCTACTAGAATATACTTGTACTTATCAACTACCAATGTTGCCCTTGCCTGACAGGTTCTTTGGTCATCACCACACACAATCTTTTTCTAGTTTGTCCACCTTGTTTGTCTTGTTGGATGTTGTGATTTCAAACCTAATTATCATTTGATTTTATTAAGGAAATGCAAAAATTTTAGCATTATAGTATTGCTTAAAAAGAAAGGAAAAAAGTTACTTAAACTCTGTCAACCAAGAATACAGTTGACCTGCCAAGTCGCAAATTTAGCAATCATGGGCCATAGTATCATCTTTAACAATGCCATAGTTGCCACTAAATAATAGTGGAAACTGATATTTCCTGCACTTATTTAACATGTCAAGTGTAATGATGCATCACACACTATTAACAATTGTACATTGCACTGGAAATAGTAAAAAATATACAAAAATATCATTTCCCTAAATAGTTGTTATGATACTAATAATGTCGGAGTTGCCACTAACTTTCATCCAAAAAAAGAGAAAATGGCATTTTAAAATAGCTGCTGAACAAAATTTCCATCCAGAAATGTTTCCATATAGGACTTCACCTTGAAAGGAAATTTTTCATTAGTCATTAGTAAGTCAACCAGATAACCTAATTGGCAGATAATCATATCATTAGACATGAGATGTGTCTTTTTATATGGAGAAAAACAGAAGCCTTCTCTTAATTGAAGGTGGTACGATCAACTCAAGAAAAATAGCAGCAATTTTTGTTAACTTGGATGTTTGGTACTACTTCCTATATGTGTGTGTCATAGTTTCTACAAAAGGAAAAGTCCCCAGAGCAAAGTAGCAAAATAAAGAGAAAAATGTAACTAAGTTTGGATTGAAGGAATGGAATAGAGGAAGTTATCACATCCATCCATTCCATTGGGGAACCATTTCCCCATGGAACGAAAATCAACGGAATGGAATGAATTTTCATCCCTTTGGAATGGTTTATCAACCAAAATGATCACCAAATACACTTATTTCCATTCCATTCCTTCCTATATATCATTCCTTCAATCCAAACATAGCATAAGTTAAATAGCACTAACCATTTTCTTCTATTCCGGACTCGTACTGATAATCATAATCATTATCGTAGTCATATTCATCATAGATATCATACTCTTCTTCATCATGATCAACTCCATACTTTACTTTGCGAGGCATGGCCCTAATTTCATTATAATAATAAATCCCAGTTAAATATGCATTTTAAGACATCTTTAATCGACAAGCTATCTCAAATGTGACCAAAACCATACCTTGAAGATGCCGACACAAGTTAAATCAGAAAAATTACAATCTATCCAACCTCTTCCTAGCTGACGACAACACTACTAGTCCGCGCGTTTATGACAAATACCTCCACTCATAAATCCATAGAAATCCTTTTATTTACGATTTATCAAGACCAGGGTTACATACATTGCTGAACCCTGCGCGAATTGCGATTTGGAACGTGCAAATCCAATCGCGGATCGTTTACACAGAAGAGAGATGGAGAAAATAGCATGTGAGAAGATTAAACTGAGGGAGAAAGAAGCAGCCTAACCGGTGGCTTACGTCGGCGAGGGGTAATGATGGCGGCTCGCGGTGGATATGGAGGAATAGAAAGGTGGGTTATTGATTGTGCAGAGAAAGAAAGAAGGAAAGGGAGAAAAATATCTACTTTAAAAGACATGTCATTGTTGTAAGCTATTTTTTGTTATATTTTTGTCAAGTATTTATGTTTTTATTTTATTTATTTTTTCATGCTGCCACGTGTATAAATAATAGACATTCGTCTCGTTATTTTAATAGAATAGTCTAATTTTATTATTTTAATTAATTTAACGTAATAATTATAAAAATTAAAAATTCAATGGTGTAATAAGCAAAAAGTGCTAAGTATAGTAAGTAAATCATTAGTTTTGTTGACAAATAATAGACAATAAAAATTTAATTGTGTAATAGGTAAAATGTGCTAAATATAGTAGGTAAATCATTAGTTTTGTTGACAAATAATAGACGTTCGTCTAATTATTTTAACAAAATAATTCAATTTCACTATTTTAATTAACTTAGTGTGATAATTATAAAAATTTACAGTTCAATATTATAATAAGTAAAAATTACCAAATATAATAGGTAAATCATTAATTTTACCTTTTTAAAAGAGTGATGCTGCCCTTACAAATATTTTTTACAAAACTTTACGTTAAAGTTTAATTAATAAATAATTGGCCATATACGGGTAGTTCCATATATGAGTATGTCCGATTAACAAAAGTCATACATATTATTTTATATATTTTTTTATAATAATTTTTTAGTCACCTTAGTATTATTATTTTAATAATAGATGAAAAAGAAAAAAAAACAATAGAGTTTTCTATTCAATTCTTTTTTTACTGAGGATTTTCAATAAACCAAAAAAATAAAAAATACACGAAAAATTTATTTACTTTTCTTGTTAAACTTTTCTATCTAAAAATAATTAAATTTTGACGAAAAATTAAATAACATAAAAAAAAAGAATTTATAATTCATAGTCTACCATTTACATTATAAACATAATAAAACTAATATAACGGGTAAAATTATATTTTGGATGTAAACTTTAAGTTTTTTTTTTCTTTTGCTTTATAAATTCAGTAACAACATAAAAGAAAATTTATAATTTTTATATTCTTTTTTTTATCAAATTTAAGTTTCTATTATTTAAAAAAAAAAAAACTAAAAAACATAGTGTCAACTTGAGTCAAATTGAATAAAATAGAGGGTTAAAATGAGTTAACTTGAATCAAATAGAAAGTTGCTTGAATTTGAGTTGAAAGGTTAAACTCTTACTCAAATTTGACTCAATCTTGATTATACTCCCTCCGTCCCAAATTAATTACTCAGTTTTAATTTTTTTAAGTCAAATCGACTATTTTTAGAATTAATAATTAAACATATATAAATATATTTCTAAAATTATAAAAATTGGGGTTAGTAATAAATTGTATATACTTTCTTTTGATATTATAATCTCTTCACCTATATTTTAACAAAAATAGTAAAAAGATTAGTTTTAAAAATGGTCAATTTGACTTTAAAAAGTCAAAACTGAGCAATTAAGTTGGGACAGAATGAGTATTTATTTAACTTGACTCGAATATTTTTTATTCAGATTAAATTTGACTCGAATCAAAATATATTTAAAGTATTCGTGAGTTTCGAATTTGAGCTTGATTAAATCTTGCACGGTTGCACATGACACCTAACTTTATAAATTATAAGACATATAATTACCACTCTAATTTAACTTAAATATCAAGTATGTATACACTATCACAATATATAACTAGCATAATCGATTAATTATTGAAAATTCGAGTCATTTGAACTCTAAATGAGACGAATATAACCTTATTGAGAAGAATCACACTAATTTTAAATTATTTTTTTTGTAAGAACTTTCTTTATATACATGTCGTGCAATAGTCATATAAGCACAATCTTGTTGAAACATCAAATTTAAATAGCTTAATGGAATACTTTAAATAACAAAATTTATAGTTTTTTTAATACTAAAATAAAAAATATCCGTATTAATTATAAATTTTAACTTTTTAAAAGAGAGGATGTGATTGAGTATCAAGGAGTCAAGAAATTAGGCCAAAATACTAATTTTGGATTCAATTTTCATTCTCAAGAAGTCCATATTTTATTTTATTATATATAAAAAAAAGGACTCTCATTTTGAGCTACACTGAAAATGGAACTCACATAAGAAAACTCAGAGGAAGCAAAGTTATGGCATACATTCTAAATCACTACAATCTGGTGTTTTCTTCTACTTCACAAGAATAATGACTGGAGATTTTTACATAATCATCAAGAAGAGAAAACTGTAATCTACCAGACCATAAACAAAATGTTAATATACTAAAGTGGTGACAAAAACATCAGTGTTTCCTACTCCCCCGACCCCTCCATCTGGAAATAAGAGTCATAATTTCTCGGTATTTCCATCGAGAATTCGACTCTTTTTTTTAGACAGAGGCAGTAGAACTATATTCAACTGGACAGTTACAAAATGACATTTATATTGGAGGCTTAGATCCCTATGTTTCAGTGTTTGCTGCACCTATCTTCACCTGTTCTCCAATTCATATTTGCTACAGCTATATCCATCATATGTAATTATATATATACCAAAAGTGATAATTTACCTGCAAGGCAGAGAAAAGAACATTAAAGCATTGGTATGCATGATCAGTTCAATTCATTTTATTCGATTTAGAAAGATTTACTTGACTACACTGCATAGTAAAATAACTATGCATCATCAAAATCACTGAACATAGTATTTCTTTATTCATTATATGGCAACCTCCATCCTTTCGTGGTTAAAAACACAAGTACAGTTCTCTCTCTCTTTTTTGGAATAATTTTTTTTCATATTATCGTAGTGGATGAGAGCCCCGGGGCATAGCACCTAACCTCAAGCTCTACATGGAAATAAGGTCATTTAAATATGTTGTGAATCTTGATCAGAATAGTGTTATACTTGAAGAATAATAGACTGTATAACTAAACTTCAAAACAGGTAAAAATTCTTTGAAAAACTTTCACGTAAAAATAGCTATAAATAATTGAGATAAAAGTAAGATATTTTTCCTGCCGGTGCGAATTATATTTCTGTTTCATCTCTGTCATACAGAATGCAAACATCTTCTACAATCAGATATGATATTTTTTAAAGGCTTTCAGTACCAATGAGGCAATATATACTACTCAGTATTCAGAAGGGGACATGCATAAAATAAGAGTAAAAAGATGAGAAGACTTACTTGATTCAAAACAAAGCTTTAGAAGCCAACTGAACGGAGCACCAAAAGATTCTCAAAAAAGGAGCTTTGATCAAACTCCAGAAATATCAGGAGAGTTAGCTAAGTCACGGCAGCCGCCAGAAGTATCGGCAGCAGCTTTAGTATTAGTGCTTGCATTTCTGGAATCCAACACATCTCCAGAAGCATAATCCACGCGCTTTCCTGCATATTTTGAATCTGCAAAGTCTTCAAGCTTCTGAGACTTGGGGGGTGAAAGGGGAAGTTGCCTCGCATTTGGACATTCACTTGGAAACTCTGGCTGATTGTTGAAAGTGTTAGGAACTTTTTCTGGTGAACATACTCCATCTTTCTGATTTGTGCTGGCAGCTTGTTTGGAAGATAGACAGCGTCGTTTTCTTATAATCGATGGCATGTTCTCGAAACTCATGGCTGCATTCCTCAATATGGATTCTGAACTGCTAAAATCAACTGAACCTCTTTTTTTATTGCTCATTGAACTATCAACAGAAACTGGGGTTATTGGTACTCTAAGGAAACTGTCAGTGCTAGGAAATTCACCAGTTGAAAGATAAACATCACAATCCTCCTTCTCGAGTGGCTTATAGCATAAACCTCCAACAGTATTATCAAATAAAGTCGTCTTGTCTACCCCAGTAGCACTACTTTCATCACTACCTCCTTGTGTCGGCATGAATGAACAAGAACTATTAGAGTGACTGCTGAAGTTAGACTCGGCAATATCCAAGAAGTTCTTGGGAATCTCATTTTCTTCACAATCATCAAATAGACGCTTTTTGGTGCAAGTATTAGCCACCTGACTATGAGGTTGATGATCATTTTTGTTTAGGGTAGAATTTAAAGAGGGTAGCAGATGTTTATGAGGAGGTCTTAAAAGCGAGGGATTGATGAGATCATTAGGCTTATGACTATTTCTATGTAAACGAGAGGATCTCATGTGATTAGTAGGCAAAGTAGTGCATGGACCATTAAGTTGCATAGCAATCATATGTTCCTGTTTTCCCCAAGATTTAGCAGTATTATTCACATCTTGGCCACCTTCCAAATAGCAAGTCAAAGATGGTGGCTTCATTATATAACTCACCTGATCTCTCGAAATTCTAATATTCTCTTTCTTAAGAAGTTGATAATGACCCTCCCGTCCAATTGAATTTCCGAGAGCCATATCCAGACAAGGGCCTGCACCTCTTTCTGGTGCCATTTTCTGATCAGGATCTCCGAGTTTCAGCACCTCCGAGTTTTTACCTCCTGCATCTGTAGCAACTACAATACGACTAAAAGCAGAGCCACGAGTTGAATACTGAGCAAATCCGTGATTAGCAGAGCCAGAAGTTGAATACTGAGCAAATCCAAGATGATTGAAAGCAGAGCCATGAGCTGAAGGCGGATCCATCTTCTTCTTCAATGAGCAGTTCCAATGATTTTTTATTGAATTTTCAGTCCTGTCCAATTCAAACAACAAACAAGTGCAAAACACGTGTTTCAATTGATTGTACTAAGTGAAAACATATATGTTTCATGCTGATGTTTGATACAACATTTTGTTTCCTGTAAAAGCTGAAAATTTACAACCTTCCAATTTGTGAGTCATTTTAGAGTAAAATATAAAGGCTTAACTCCAATTTACTCGACCGTGTAAAATACATTACTCTAGCTATTTTTTAGAAACCTTCCGTGTCAATTATCAACAAAAGTCTTTTAATTAGATACTTGAAATGCACACTTCAATATGACCTTTCCTCGGTAATATATCATATGATAAACTCACCACCAGGATACCAAAATTTTTGAAACCTTTTCTTATTTTTAGAAACCAGTCAAAGTAAATAATTCAAAGTAATGAACGTTCTAGCATTTACCATGTCCTGCATGAAAATTTTATAAATCCATTACAATTAATAGAGAGATTCTCACATAATTTCAAAGTAATTTTCTTTAATACCTTCCTTGCAGAAACTTTGCTATTTCAGCCCATTTGTTCCCATATACTGCATGGGCCTTAGTAAGGGTTGATTCTTCCTCTTTCGTCCAAGCACTTCTGTTTATCTCTGGATTTAAATGATTGTACCACCTGAAGAAACAATGGGTTACCAAGGATTTTCTTGAGACAAGGTATTAGGTATGCATGTTTGGAAAAAAAGACGCAATTGCCAAATGGTGTCTTCAGAAAGAATACCTAATGGAAATAGGGAAAAAATGATACCATAGTTTTAGCTAATAACCTTTCTCGACATTGTTTGCCTATACGGCCTGGAAGGTGCTTTGCTATTTCAGCCCATTTCTTATTACCTTGTTTCTCAACCAACTCAATAATAAGATCGTCCTCCTGTAACAACCAAACGAGAAATCAATCACACTCATAATGTACATGAATGCTTGTAAGAAAACAAATACTCCAACTGTTCCAAAATAAGATCCCCATTTGATATTTTGAAGTCAATTTGCAACATTTTTTACTTGATATAAATAATTTGATTTTAGTCATACAATAGTGAATGCTCTTAACTATATAAAAAGTAATAATACTAATTACCAAATTCAATGTTTTCAAAACTTAAATGAATTCACATCATCTAAATTTTTGAATTAGCAAGCTTGACTTCTTGAAGTCAAAATGGCACTCTTATTTTGAACGTAGGGAATATTAGATAGAATACGAACCTCTTTGGTCCAAGGTCCTTTAACTAGACCAGGATGTATAACTTTCTGCCAACGATGCAGGCACTGAACATCTGATCGATCAGGAATGCATTCAGCTGCAAGAGACCATAACGTAAATTCATCAGTCAAAAGATTTAGGTAGTGTTTGTTTACCTCTTAATACCTCTTAACAGCTCCACATCTAATTCGGTAAGAGGGTAAAGTTATTTGGTAAAATTTTGTTTGCCTCTTATCGTCTCTTAATCGGTAAGAGGAAGATATAAATCTAAATCACTAAGAGCTGCCTTTTAATGAAAAATTTAAATCTATGGAGCCTCTACAAATATTGTACTCCCTCCATTCCAAATTTTAAGATCATTATTAATTTTTGAAAAGTCAATTTGAGATATTTTTAAATTTAAAAGTCATTAAGATGTTTTATACTTTTTAATTACTAAACAACTTTTTAAGTTCAGATGTTATTTCACTCAAATGATCTAATTTATTAAGATATACTAACTAGTTTTATCAAAGATCACGTTCGTTATCCAATACTAAGTTCATCTATGAACCTAGAGATTTGGACCAGACTGTGATGATTTTACTACACCAAAGGATCCAACCAAACCACCATTAAGCTCTGTTTGTCGATAGAATGCAGCCAGAGACCTCTAACTTGGTTTGGGCAAAAATGAACTTTTCAGAAGCCCCAAACCAAATGATTGAAGTGCAAGTTAAGAAACATTAAAAAACTTGCCTATTTTTTTCCAACATTTTCCATTGAACCTCTGTACCGCAGCTTCTAAAATCTTATCCTGATAAATCGCAAGGGAAAGAAACATAAGATCAAGCAATATAATTTCTAAACACCTCCTACTAGTAATGATGTTGCTGTGCAATGCATAACGCACCGAGCTAATTAATTTAAAACTACAAGTACATATCTTTCTTCAAATGCAGTTTTTCATTCATAATCCATCATTCAGTTTTTACCATATAGAATGAATTAATGAATCAGAGAAGCTACAATGTGGGAAAAGACATGCACGTAGTCTCCACAAGAAAATTCTACTTCTGGTATTGAAATTTAGTCAATTTTTCAATAAAAGTATCAGCAGAAAAATCAGTAAGAAAATCAATCAATCTAATCCCCAATAAATTTCAAACTACGTAACTTAAGAATTATGATAATATAACAAAAAATTTCATATAGAACATTAAAAAAAAAAAACACCAACTACTGACCTCTTCCTCAGTCCAATTGCTCTTCGAAGACCTTCTTACTGGACCACGCACCGTCCTACACAAAGCGCAATATCCATCATTACCACAAAATACAATAGGTATAAAATACACAATTAAGGGTTCTATATGATCTACATTGCATCCTTTTCTAAAAAAAAAATGCGTAAACACGATGAATCAGAGTATAGTGATTCACCAGATATTTTTGCACTTTCTGTAATAATAAAGTTTCAGATCATTCTTGTACTAATCTTAATGCTCCAATGCTATTGTTTCTTGTTATAGAACTTACATATCCTAATAATACTATCATCGTTACAAGAATCAAGCCAAATATTCGCAACACAGGCTTAAATTGAATGCAATACCTCTTTTTAAGACTCATCAATCATCATTAACAACATTCAACATATAACAAAAACAAATTTAAAAAAAAAAAAAATCTTTTCATTTCCTCTATGCTTTAATAAGATTCAATAACAACATTGGACATAACCCTTATCTTTTCTTTTCCTCTATTTTCTCAGCAAACAGAGGCTAAAAAAAAGTAAAAAGCTAGCAAATAAATACAAAATTGCTTAAATTGAAATTATTGCTTTATTAAGATGCTCACAACATTGCAGATATTCTTAAAAAATTAAAAAATAATAATAATCTTTTCCTTTCTTGGAATTTTCTTAGTAACCAAACTCAGGATAAAACAAGTAAATCAAGAAAATACAAACCCTTGAACAGAATTTGGCTTGCTATCAACACTATTACTGTCACTTCCAAGTGCCAAGGGACCTGAAGAACCTACATCCTCCTCCTTTTCTGTTTCATCCATAATTTTTTTTCTCTTTAAAATATACCAAAAATGAATACTTTATATATGATCTTCAACTTTTTTGTGGGTATTTAATAAAAAAAAAAGTGAATCTTTATATACAACACCAAAAACCCCAGTTTAAATCTTCACTGCTTGTCAAGACCCAAAATTTAATAGTTCAAAATTTTCAGAATTTTAACGGTCATAAGGAAAAATCAAAGGAGATCAACAAGAAATAAAAAATTTACATATATATGGAAATACCAAGATTTTGGTAAGAAAAATAAATAAAGGGTTTTTGAGAAATTACATATATAAAATTTTGGAAAGCTGTAACGGCTAGAAAATGAAAGGGTTGGGGAGAAACAGAAAGAGTTCAAGAATGGAAAGGGAAATTTTCAAGATTATTATTTTTATTTTATTTTTTTTTTAAAGAAAATGGTGATTTGGTGGAGAGAGAAATTAAGGGTGTTTGCACAAGGTTTAGAGAGAGAAAATATGGCGGTTGGTAAAGATTGACATGAATTCGCGGGAAATACAGAGTACTGGCGGAGAGAGACTGTTATGAGAGTCCAAGACGAAAAGCTCTTCCAAACTGTCACGTCACCGTATGTTATGAGGGGACTCTAAAGCGGGTCGGGCGGGTCAAGGTACTTATTATTTGTTTTCTTCATTTTTTTAAAAAATTATTTTAATCATGATTATTAAATTTTTATTTATTTTTGAGTAAAATACGATACCAAAGCGCAAAAAAAAAATTAAAAAAAAAATAAACATTGAAATCATATGCGAGCGTGCAGCACCTGCCAAGTCTACTTCTAAAAGAAAACACAATTCAATCCGACTATCGTTAAGGAACGAGAAGTTGATTTGATTGTCAAGCGTGTTGTTTCGATGACAAAAAAAACTTACAAACATTAATTTATAAAATTATATGGTAGAGTATAATTAGTGAATGATTCAACATGCATACGTAAGCCTAGTGATAGTAATCAATTATAACTAACTATATCATTTTGTAAGCAATTTTTTATAAGATTTTTTTGTCATCAAAATATTATTAAACTATTAATTGCTTGATTAACAAGTCAATCTGTATATGTATTACTCTCATGAAATTAAAATACGTAACACCTAAACGGACTAATCTTATCTATAAGCTCACAAACCGAACTAAACATAGTATTATCAAACTCATCACGTATTCGTTTGAAAATAGCTTTTCTAACTATATCTGAACATCTTACTCGTGATTTTTTAGAATTCGATATTTTTATAAGAGAAAATATTAATTCTACAAATTCTTTTTTTTATACAGATTACTTATTTCATGTGAGAAATTTTTTATAAACCTAATAATTTTATTTGTGAAAATGTCGCTCCTCTTTTCATATTGTGTAAGTGATTAAAATTATAGAATTTTCGATCCTAATTTTTTTTCTCTTACTACAATACAATGTTACATTAGGAGATTCAATTCTATGCTGTTTCGGATGAGAGAAAAATACATAACTGAGGGTATTTAGGTAATTTGCATCTTGTTAAAAACACTGTGTTGCAGAGGCCAACCATATTTTTAAATCGTAATTGTAAGATCTTAGAATGAACATCCTACAGCCTAGTGTTGCAATACGCAAAATTTTTATCAAGGAGAAGCATTTTTAAATAAAAATAAAAAATTATATTTTTCGTTACATAAAAAAACCTCATTTGTAGTATATGTAAATATTAATAATATATTTTTATTTTATATTTACCCAAAGACTTAATGAATTGTTAATTAATTTGACAGTGGTGACGTGTGATGAAATTTTAGAGTACTCTTACACGGACCGGTCCAATTGGGCATTTTTATCGGACATTTCCCATTTCCTTTGTGTGTTTTTTGGTAGTGATTCCATATATTTTTATATTATGGATTTTAACTTCAATTTTTTGATATATATCCAAATTACACCTCATTTTTTTTCATTTTTTTATAAATTGAAGTTAAAAATCATAATATAAAAATATTTGGAATCAATACAAAAAAAACACAAAGGAAATGGGAAATATCCAATTGGACCAGTCCGTGTAGAGTTATTCGAAATTTTAATGACAACTTTAAGATATTAGGTCAGTTTATACTATTATCAATAAAAAGATGGTCATTTTATACTATTATCAATAAAAAATGACTCTTTTGTGTGAAATAAAAAAAATAACTGTTTTTTTTTGTGAAAGGAAGGCATAATAAAATTCACCGAATATAAATTTTTTTTTAAAAACAACTATATAATCATTCTTTAAAACTTCATTTTTTGAAATTACCATTTTCTTTTTATAAAATATAATCACTTTATTTTAATACCCCTAACCTAACAAAAGGGAAGGTAAAAAATACTGCATATAATTACGTGAGTTATTATTAATAAAAAACAATATCGTTTTGTCTAATTTAATATATATTCTCTCCCATGTTATGACAAAAAAATGTTTTATAATTTTTTAAAATATTGTTATTATAAATAATTAAACTAACGAACCGCGCAAAATATTGTTATTATAAATAATTAAACTAACGAACCGCGTGATTTTCTCCTAGCCTGCAATTTTTTTTAAAAAAATAAAAAATAAAAGACCCGTCTTGAAATTCATTGTAATACATTATTTGAAAGAGTGATAATAGAGTTTTTTTTTTCATTTTGTGATCCAAAATGTCAGGAACGGTTGAAGTTCATCTCCTTAGCGCCAAAGGTCTCGAGGACACCGATTTTCTCAGTAAGTAATTCCTTACCAATTCTCTATGTTTCATATGAATTAATCTTTTTATGTATTGAGAATATATATATATAGATTTATGTAAATTGATTGGGGAAAAAAACTAATAATAAAACAAACTGTACTTTCGACTCTATTTTTTTTTTTACCAAATTTTAAATCTGTATCCGTGATAAAATTAATAATTATGATGAAACCAGATGGAAATGAGATATTGATGAATTTATCATGAAGGTTAAAGTATTACAAAAATTATATATGAAAAATGATTATATGTCGATTAAATTTATATCGAATATGAATTAGTTGCAAATTAAGGTGTAATATGTGATTAATTATTTATTTATATCTTCATATTTTATGTATTTGCATAAGTCGAGATTTAGTATCGATATGAATTTGTTGTAAGATGTAGCAACACCTGTTATATATTTACATTGGGCTTAATTATTTTGAGCAGCTAACATGGACCCTTACGCCATTCTCACTATCCGGACTCAGGAGAAGAAAAGCAGTGTTGCTTCAGGTGCATTTTTGTATGTAAATTTTAGCCTAAGGGATGTTTGTTTAGAGCTGAATAGAGTTGAATGGCTGAATGGCTGAATCGGTCAGTGCGTTTGTTTTGGTCTGAACGGCTGAATCGGTCAGATGATTGAGCTGAATGGCTAAGTCAGATTTTTTTAGCTGAATGACTGAATGAGCCAAAAAAATTTTAAAAAAATTTAAAAATTAAAAAAATATTCACTATTATATTAAGTAATATTAAATAAATTTACAATAATTTTGAATTTTTTCAGAGGGGTAAAATAATAAAATTTTGTCATTCAGATGTTTCAGACATGTCAATTATCAAACAACTTTTTTCATTCAGATTCAGATTCAGCTCATTCAGATTCAGATTCAGATTCAGATTCATTCAGTTTTTATCAAACACCCCTAAGTTATCTTTTGTGGTGACTGGTGAGGGCGGGCTATCTCACGCTCGCTCTTACGTGAGTTGGCTCTCAAAAACGATGTACTTTTACATAATTGAATACACTTCCCTCTCATGTTATGCATAAAAAGATATTTTTATAATTTTTTAAAACATTGTTGTTATAAAGAAATATACCCCATGCAATAACGTGAGTTAACCCTCACCTCCGACACCCTCTAAAAAAAATTGATGGATATGATTTTCCATTGATTCTTAATAAACAAGAAGATAAGGCCAAATGCAATTTTGTTACAAAATTAAATGGCACTGATCTATGCTACATAATTGGTTCCGAATTAGCTAGGATTTGATAAATGTATGTAATCCCGTTGTTTCAAAATATTTTAGCATGCAAATACAAATTTTGAAGTTAATTAGAGACATTTTTTATATTCATAACTGATGTGATTTATGTAAATTTTGATAGTTTATTTAAATTTCATAATTGCATTGGCTGAAATTACTAAAATTAGTTCATATCAATTTTTAGTATGAAAGTATTTTGAATAAACTTTAAAAAATTAAAATAACTTTTATAATATCGTGAAACGGTAAAAGAAAATTGAATGTAAAATTGTACTAGGGTTATCTCATAACTGAGATCGTTGATTCTTTATACTCTTAGCTAAACAATTTTGAATTGACTGACAATTTCAAGCCGAATCGATTAATCAATATATTTTTCACATTCATAAGAGTACGTCTTAATTTGAATATGTATACATTTATTATTACTAATTTGTTTATTCATAATTAATAGGCAAAGGGTCTAACCCGGAATGGAATGAGACGTTTTTGTTCAACATCTCTGACAGTGCTTCAGAACTGAAAATCAAGATAATGGATAGTGATGTTACCGAGGATGATTTTGTTGGAGAAGCAACGTGAGTAATTAATATTTCCCCACTTTTATTAATTGTATCTCAAAATTTAGCCCTTAACCTAATTCTTGGCTTCATGGTTCACGCAATCTTACGTTGTAACACACAAATATATATAAGAACATATGAGTTGAACTGTTTATAAAGTCGCCCTCTCGCCTGGCGTCATTCTCGGACCTAGCGGCAAACGGGTGGGACTTGTCTGAATTCAAATCGGATCAGACTCTTCTTTGTTTAAGTTGCTCCCAACAATATGTCAGTGAAATTAATTGACAAATTTAATGAATTAATATATATTTGCAGCATCCCTCTAGAGGCATTATTCAATGAAGGAAGAATTCCACCAACTTCATACAATGTTGTCAAGGACGATCATTATTCTGGAGCCATTAGAGTTGGCCTCACTTTCACTCCTCAGGTACTTAATTCGGACGGACCGATCATATCTAGCTAAATTATATAATTGCTATTAATTAATTATTCTTGCAGCAAATATAGTAAGAGTTCGGATCTTAAGCATATCCCCTGTCCGTTGCTAAAGCTTTTAGCGACGGACCGGACCTATGGCGACGGACCAAATCGTCGCCCGGTCCGTCGCTAAAGGAGGTATGCTTGGTATGTCAGTTAAGGGGGTAAGCTTAAGATCCATTCTGAATATAGTAATAACCTAGGCTCCGTTCAGCAAATCTTTGCAGAATTGTGAACTTTAAGATTATTTATATTTTTGTTTCGTATTTATCTTCAAATATAAATATAATGATTTTTGATTTAATAATAATGACATGTAATAAAATTATGCGTAAAATTAACATTGCAGAGAAGTCGAGGATTTGACGACGAGAGTTTTGGCGGGTGGAAACAATCTGACACAGACTAAATTTATCAAGTGTTGCATGCATGCAGATGCAGTGAAGTTTGATCATTTTAATTTGAGCAATGATATATTTATATCCCGAAAACTTTTATCCAAATTATCTGGAAATACCGTAAAAGATTGTATTCAACAACACTGCATGTTGTACGGTACAACCCTTAAAAGCATTTTCGGTAATTTGCCATAAAATTTCTAGTCGCATGTTATGAATTATTTCAGTAGAATGATATTTGATAATCTAATGGTGGAGATCAAATCATTAGTCTAAAAAATAAAGGGCTTAGATGTAATCTTCATACTCAGTAATAGAGTCCAAGTATAAAAGGACTATCTTTGTATCTGATGAAGATTATCGAATATATGAAATCAATTTCAATCTCCCTCTCTTTCTCTCTAATTTTCTGAAGTCTAGTAGGATTATCTAAACTGTTACATCGCAAGTGATTTCTCCATTATTTTACTCTATATACTATTATATGGTTTAGTACATAATTATGTTATTGGAATGAACAAACAGTACTACGTAGTAATTAACTTAATCTCTACAAGTTATATAACACGTTCCAAAATATTTCTAAGGAACACAAATGTCTTAGTAGATGGATAATATGAGTGTTACTAATATATATAACTCATGTCTTACTAAAACAAAATTTGTAACATTTGAATTTGGCAAAAATTAAGCAGGCTAAATGAAAGTAATTGTTGTTAGCATAAAACTAAATGCTTCGTGGTTACTTTGTAAATGGAGTCTGGCTATGTACAGTAAAAAAATTCAGTCGAATTACGATTGCAACGTATATCGAATAAAATTATAAGGTTAGTCTATTATATCAAATATATTTTTAAAATATTACAAACTATAGTTATTCAATATAAAGATCTGACACACACACATATATATATATATATATATATATATATATATATATATAGAGAGAGAGAGAGAGAGAGAGAGGAGCAACATTTAATTTTGTGGCACGAGTGTCCTCGGATACAAAATGAAGAATTCTTAATTGATGCTTTGTGTCTAATTAAGCAGCATACTGATCAACATGTTTCCATCTGTCTTTGGAGTCTTAACCAGCTTGCTCTTGGAACTGTTTTTGGTACGACTGATCATTTGTTGCAGTTGAATCAGTCTTCTTTTGTTTTCCTTTCTTCTCCAAGCTTGACTAACAGAATAGGCAAGCCTTTCATTTTAAAGAGCAGTAGAATTAAGGGTTAGCAAGGCGACGCACATGTTATAAATTAGAATTAGATCGAGCAAATTGTGTTATTAATTTTGCAGCAAATTAATCCGAACGATTGACTACAACAAAAACGTAATCACCCCTTAAGAGAGGGCAATCGTCCTGCGAAACTTATAGTTATGCTTCTCCCATGGTCAAAAAAAATATTAAGATAACAAATTTTTATTTTTTTTTTGTATGATTTTCTATTTTCGTTATGGTAATGTGATGTAAGTTTCTGATGATGAAATTAAAAATGCGATATTTAAAAGTTAGTAGTCTTAAAAGACTTGTAAGGCATTTGATGGTCAAATATCCGCAGTCATATATATTTGAAATCACATAATATTTTTTATTTTATTTTTTTATATTGAATTGGATAGCAAAGATTTAATTTGACATTGGACAAATAATAATCTTATATCAAGTTAACAAGAAAGCTTGAAATTTCTTAAATCATAAGAGCAGCAATCGTGTTATAAAATAATCTAAGTGTTACTTAGAAGAACATATATATATATATATATGCTCACAAAAATATACTCCTTCCGTCCCAAATTATCTGTTCTTTTAGAAAAAATTTATTGTACCAAAATAATTGTATTTTACTTTTTTAGACTATTAAAGTGATTATATTACAAATTTACCCTTTTCATTTTTTTTTCTCATAAATGTATAATCTCCAAATATGGAGAAGATAAAAAAATTTTACTTCATGAAAATATTGAGCTTGTTTCTACCAATAAAAAAAAGGTATTTATATGGGGATAATTTATTGTGCAATAATTCTAAAAGGTTCTTGTTCTAAAAACACAGTTATGTGGATGTTAAGTTTTGATGAGTAATTTTAAGTATAGGTATAATTGTATTTTTAATAATAAA